>CM028329.1:6605735-7805735 GCA_016647705.1 Eucommia ulmoides
AGTACAACTCCATAGTGTTCTTAGGAGTATCATGTCTGATTGTGATGTTAAGTTCCTTAGCTATTTTTGGAAAGTCTTATAGGGAAAGTTGGGAACTAAATTATTATTTTCAACCACTTGTCATCCCCAAACAGATGGACAAACTGAGGTAGTGAATCGAACTTTATCTACTTTGTTGCGTACTATAATTCAAAAGAACTTAAAAAATTAGGAGGATTGTTTGTCATTCATTGAGTTTGCATATAATCGAAGTGTTCATTCTACTACTGATTTTTCACCATTTGAGATTGTTTATGGGTTTAATCCACTACCTCCTTTGGATTTGCTGCCTTTGCTAGTTAATGAAATGACTAGTTTGGATGGTCAAAAGAAGGCTAAGATGGTGAAGAAATTTCATGAGTCATCTTTGAACCGGGTGAATGGGTTTGGGTGCACATGAGAAAAGAAAAATTTTCAGCTCATAGGCGGTCCAAGCTACATCCAAGAGGGGATGGTCCATTTCAAGTCCTTGAGATGATCAATGATAATGCATACAAGCTGGATCTTCTAGGTGAGTATAAGGTTAGTGCAATATTTAATGTTTCTGATCTTTCTCCGTTTGATGTAGGAGACAATTCGAGGTCGAATCCTTTTGAAGAGAAGGGGGATGATGAGAACCAACATGCACCAACAAAGGATCCGATGCATGTTCCAATCGGGCCTATTACGAGGGCAAGATCCAAGAAGATTAAAGAAAAACTTAATGAGCTAATTCAAGATATATAGGCTGAATCTAAAGTCGTAATACCCAAGTTAGGCCCAACTGACAATCAGGGCCTAATCCATCTCATTAAGGCAAACAAATGGGTTTAGTCCTGAACTCAAATGGACCTGTCTCTAATTGGAGTACCTAAAACAAAATATTTTTATCAGTGCACTGTCTTCATAATATAAAAATTATTTATGGATCAAGTATATTTATCAAACACCACTTTTCAAAATACAAATATAATCGCACACTTGAGTAATATCAAACTTCCACATATATCATCGGAATAAAATAATTAAATTTGAATCAATTAGTTAAATTACTTTGATATATAATAAAATACACACACATACTTCCCTACTAGTCATATAATCATTTCACCTCATGATTGAAAGTTATAACAGTACCGTAACCTATAACTGTGCAATCTAAGGTTGCCATCAGTGTCAGGGTCATTCAATATCTCCAATGGTAGGAGCCAACGCGTGGTATAAACTGTCATATCATAATGACAATCATCATCTTAATCATCATCATCATCAACAACAACAACAACAATGTATATCAACCACCTGCACGACTTGCCTTCTTGTTAGGTCACAACACAATATCCTACAGGACATGCCCTCTTATTAAGACCAACAAACATCCCGCAGGACATGCCTTCTTGTCGGGACCACACTATGGCATAGTAATATAATAATAAAAATCACTTTTCATATTTAATATTTTAGTTGACCTATCTAACGTTATAAAACAATCTATTTTAATAAAAAAAAAATTATACAATTTAGTACAAAAATATAATTTGACAATTTACATAGAAGACAGTACACTCACATCGGTATGTGCACTACTATTACGCTGTCGCTGTAATACTGGCGTAGTCGGCGTCGTCTATAAACCTAACAATGACAGGGCCTAAACTAAGAATTTAACTAAATAAATCTAATATGACATGCAATGCGTGAAATGCGTGGCACTAAAAATGTAAATTTTATCATTCCCAAATTTTCTTAATTATATAAAATTTATTAAAATTAAACGTTCTATTTTCGTAGCCCAATATTAATTTTAAAACTAAAATAGTATAGTTATAATTATAAAAATTTATCAATTAATAATTTAACTATTAAGAAAAATATTAACTAATTATTAAAGATATTACTAGGCAATGAAATACCATAGTGATCGATCAAGGGTCATCCCCTTAGTCAAGTTTAATGTTATTAAATTAATTTTAATAGTCTCGTCCAACGTTTTCTTAGGTCTACCTCTACCTCTAGTAACCCATAAAGTTCTTAAAACTAAATTTTAAAGGAAAAAATACATTTTAAACCCTCTAGGTATTGACACATTTCTAAATAGTTCATCTCTGTTCGATCGTTTCATTTTAAACTCTTTAGGTATCAGCCTATTTTTATTCGGTCATTCTGTAAAAAAAATATGTCAAAACTAACAGAATATAGGGGCAAAACAATCTTTTTACATATTTTTAATTTTTTAATGATTTTTTTTTCTATATTTCTCTATCTCTCTCTCTTTCTCCTTCATTCTTTCTCTCTCTCATTCTCTCTCTCGCTTTCTATTCCTCATTCCTTCCTCATCTCTCTCTCTCCATCGGTCAGAACAGGGGGTGGCAATAGGGGGTAGAACCAACCCCTATTACAGGGGTGTTACCACCCCTATAACTATCCCTTGTTGCGGGGGTGGAACCACCCCCTATTCTGACTGGCAGGGAGAGAGAGGTAGGGAAGGAGAGAGATGATGAGGTAAAGAAGAATAGAACGAGAGAGATAAGAGAATGGAGTGACAGAGGAAGAGGAAGGAGGAAGAGAGAGAAAAGAATAAAAGAAAAAACAAAGAAAAAAATATTAAAGAATAATTAAAAATGATTAAAAAAATGAAAAAATGGAAAAATATTGTTTTGCCCTCAAAATTCTGTTAGTTTTGACATATTTTTTTGACAAAATAAGTGAATAAAAATGGGCTGATACCTAAACGGTTTAAAATGAAACGATCAAACGGAGAGAGACCATTTAGAAATGTGTCAATACCTAGAGGGTTTAAAATATACTTTTTCCAATTTTCTAATACCAAAGTAACCCCTAAAAGTATTAAAATAAAATTTAAATGATACAATAAACCCTATTATTTTCTAGATATTCTAGAATGTAATTAAAAATATGCTAATGTGAAAATTGGATTTTACAATCTTTCTCCTCTAAAAGAATTTTCTTCCCGAAATTTAATTATCTTAGACGAACAAACGCTGATACTTATTTCTCATCTCATTTTCTCTTTCCCACACTACCTCCATGGAGTGACTGCGCCATAGCACTTTTACTAGTGGAATCATTTTCATCCGCAATACTTGATTTTTACGGTTTAGAATCTATATTGGCTCATCAACGTATAACAAGTCTTCCTTCAATTCGATTAGCTGATAATTTAACACATAAAAAGGGTCTAACACATATTTTCTAAGCATCGAAAAATGAAAAACATCATGCAATCTAAAAAAATTTGGCAGTAGGGTTAGTCGATAAGCCGATATACTAACCCTTTCTAGAATCTCATATGGCTCAATATATCTCGGACTTAGTTTTTTTTTTTTTTCCAAAATACATAATGCATTTCCTCATAGATATATATAAAAAAAATACATAATCACCTACTTCAAATTTTAACTCACATCTACATTTGTCAACATAGGTATTTTGTCGGCTTCGCACAATCTTCAACTTTTCCTAAATCACTTTCATTTTTTTGGCTGCCATTTGAGCTATGTCGGGCATCAACAATTTACGTTCCCCAACTTCAGTTCAACATACTAAAGTTCTGTATCTTCTACCATACAACACTTCATACGATGCCATTTCAATTGCAAAATAATAACTATTGTTATAGGAAAACTCCATCAAAGTCAAATGATCATTCCAACAATTACGAAATTTTAGAACGCACTCTTCAACATATCCTTGAGGGTCTGAATTGTACTCTCTAATTGGCCGTTAGTCTAAGGGTGAAAAGCTATATTAAACCTTAATTTGGTACCCAAAGTAGCCTGAAGACTAGATAAAAAATTTGATGTAATTCTCGGATCTCTATTCGACACTACAGAAATCGGCGCACCATTCAATCTAACAATCTCGTCAATATACAATTTTGCATACTTATCCATAGAGTACGTAGTTTTTACAACTAGAAAATGAGTAGACTTTGTAAGTCTATCAATAATCACCCAAATAGAATTATGTTCCTTTTGAGTACAGGACAATCTTGAAACAAAATTCATCGTAATATCGTCTTACTTCTATTCTAGGATAGACAAATACTGCAATAATCCTCCTGAACATTGGTACTCGATCTTCACTTGCTGACAAATAAGAGACCTGAAATCAAATTCTGTCATTTCTCATTTCATTCCATTCCCACCAATAATGTTCTTGCAAATTTCGATACATTTTGGTGCTCCATGTATACATTGCATACGCTGAGTTGTGCGCTTTTTCCAAAATATCTTTATTCAAATCATCATTATTAGGCACATAGAATCTATTTCCAAATATCAAGGTTTCATTACTATCTATAATAAGATAGTCGATTCTCTGACCATTTTTCACTTCATTCCTGATCTTCCCCAATTAGGCATCTGATTTCTGTGCTTCTATAATACGGTCAATTAACGTTAGTCTCAAGGCCAAAGTTTCAAGCAATGATGATGTTTAACTCACTGCCAACTAGACTCACAAGGATCTCAATTCGGCATATAGGTTAGTATGAATGACTCGAAGGTGTGCAACCGAACCTTTCGATTTTTTTACTTAATACATCTGCTACAACATTGGTCTTTCAGGGTGATAAGGAATAGTAAAATCATAATCCTTGATCCATCCAATGCCTCTATCTCAGATTTAATTATTTCTGAGTTAACAAATATTTTAAACTCTATTGGTTAGTGTATATCTCGCAAGTCTCGCTGTAAAAATATTGTCTCTAAAGTTTCAAGGCAAAAACAATTGTCACTATTTCTAAATCATGTATCGGGTAGTTACGCTCATAATTCTTTAATTTCTAAGAGGCATATGCGATCATAGGACCATGTTGCATCAGTACACAACCTAGGCCCTGGTGCGAAGCGTTACTTTATATCACAAAGCCACCACCTTCTATCAACAAATAAAGTATTGCTGCTGATATCAGTCTATTCTTCAGCTCCTGGAAACTCTATTCATATTTGTCAGTCCACTCAAATTTAGCTTCCTTGTGCATTAAACAGGTCAATAGGGCAGCTATAACAGAAAAATCTTGTATAAATCGACGATACTAACTCGCCAATCCTATTGGTAAGGCGTAGAATACGCAGATACTTATACTCGCAAGTATACGAGGTCTAAGTTTTAGTATAGTGTGATCGTGAAAGATTGGGTTATCGTATCCACAGGGATTGGTGTCATTATTATCGAATACCGCATTTGTCGTAACCTAATTTTATCTAGGTGAAAAAAAATGTAATTAATTAATTAAACTAATACTAATATAACCTAAATTAACTACATTGATATGTTAATATGTTTTAGGGTAAAGAATTGCCTAGGGATTAACGTGTTTACAAATACGTGTTCGATCTCGATTTACTCACGTTTACGGTGTACAACCGATTTGAAAATCTCGGTACGTAAACTCCACCGCCATCTCTCCCGAGTGTAAGGCAGGGGAATACATGACTTTGAGCCAACGAAGAATTCCCCCTCAACGTCTTAACGACCCTAGGTCACGTGAGTCTTGCCCACCGTCATTGATTGCACACAATCCAACTCCCTTCTGGGTTATTGGATCGTCGCATTGTATTTATCCTATCAACAATCTCCGTTCTAAAACTCCCTCGCCACCTCTCCCGAGTGTAAGACGAGGGATATAACGCAATTTCGAGTTAACGAAGAAATCCCCCTCAACGTCTTAATGACCCTAGGTAGCTGTGTCTTGCCCTATGTCATCGATTATCCATAATTCAAATCCCGACCGGGTTATAGAATCGTGGCGTTTGTTTATCTTAATCCGAATCCGGGGTTTGTCAAAATCCCGTATTCTCCATTTATCTAACTAAGCTTGATAAACAAACAATATGATAAATACAATCAAACTACGAATAACAATCACAAACGAAACACCAAAATCATCCAAACAAATATATTTATAAATATACTGTTAATCCCTACTACAATCCATATTTCACTCGTGGCCATAGCCGCATAAACATATAAATCGAGCTAAACATGCTCACATGATCCTAATATAAAGAAATAAGGAAGAATAATCGAAGAACTTAGCCTTATCCAAAGATAAATCGCTAAGAACGCTCAACAATCGATTCGCCATCTTCTCCACTTTGGGATGTGAGCTCCACCTCTAAAACTCCTAAATATACCCTTAGATATAGCCTAAGGGGCTCAAAAATGCAAGAGAGACCGGAGAAGGGGAAGGAGATGAGGTATTTATAGCCAAAATATCCTAAAAATATCTCAAGACTGTGTAGGAGATTTCCACCTAGGCGGTGGATTCTTTGCCTAGGCGGAGTTAGGTTGGTTCGGTTGATCGCCTAGGCAGTGAAGTAGGCGGTGGACGTGGAAGAACATTCTGTTGGATTTTCGCCTAGGCGGTGGATTTCTCCGCCTAGGCGATCGGTTGTCAGTAGCCCATCTTCGTTTTCTGCTGGATTTCTGCCTAGGCGAAGGAATCTTCACCTAGGAGGTGGTCCATCAGTAACACTTTGCTCTTTTATCAACCTTTTCATCGCCTAGGCGGTGGGCCTGTTTCATATTTTAGCCTCCGAGCTTGTTTATCCACCGTAACTTCGACTCGCTTTGGTTCGATCTCATCGTTTTCGCTCCAGTTTTCTATCTTTATGCTCCACACACCTAATTTATACAAAAAGTATGAAAACTAATTAAAACATAATAAAATACTATATAAACGCTCGAAAACTAACTTAATTCGGTTTGGAAATACGTAGGTGGATCACACCTATCAAATACCCCCAAACTTGAAATTTGGTTAGTCTTCGAGCCAAACACACACACTAAAATGAAAAAAATAATAATAATAAACTAAATTAAATAACAAACAACCTAAAAACAATCTAAACATAACAACATGCAAGTTTTGACTTCTTCTAACGGTCTATTTATTTTTGCCCTCAACAACTTCTAGTTATATCGATTTCAGGCAGTAACACACATCATGTGATGTTCTAGATTTTTGACATGCAATAATGGTGAACTCTATTCTAGATCCTGTAAACGTGTTAGTGCGAGACTCAATAATATAACTATTCAACGATCGGATTAGATTATCCCCAACAAAATTTACGAGTTAAGGATTACCATAAACTAGATTGGGATCCACTCTCCACTAATATAGGTTTAGTAGTTCATGAAGATCATTTGGACTTGGTTCGGTTTTGGTATATTTGGCCAAGGGTAATTTGGAATAAAAAACGGATTAACTGTGTTAACTTAACGTTACCCAAGGCTCAACGCTTGGCACATTTACTCTCGAACCCCTATAGAAAGATTGGAAACAATCCCAAACATGCATTTAAGATCGACGTATTCACTTGTCAAAAGAAACGAAAATAAAAACCGTATTTACATTTGACTTTTTTTTTCTTTTCTTTTCTACAAACACACCCCCAAACTTATTTGATTGTTACAATTGAAAGGGTGTATGAAATACAAATGAAAAACGACAAGTGAGGACAAAATACCAAACCAATTAGAAGTTTGTCCTAAATCCAACCGTTCACATCAAGAAGCCTTTGCAATGGCTAACTTGATTCACTCAAATGTGCCTTTAAATTCAGCGATATAGATTTGAAAAACGATCAACTGGCCAAGGTATTAGTTTATGTGTTCAGAATTGAATTTTCATTTAGGCTTCAGCAGGGTAACGAGGGATAAACATATATCAAGGTAGGCTTCAAAGGCTCAAGCGATAAAGAGAATGCCTAAATCACGTCTCCTGAACTACCTCGCCTAGGATTTCGCCTCAAGATTCTTCTCAATCAAGTTCTAAAATCCTTAATGTGTCATGAATTTGGTTAATCGATAATCGTCCTCAAATCAATTGAATAGAAATACAAAAAACTCAACATGAAAACAACAACACAAAAACAAAAACACATTCTAACCTAAACACACATGCAATACGAGAAAACGATAACACATAAACTAACATACTACTGCATACTGCACATCACTTCCGAACTCAAAATGGACAGTGTCCTCAGTGAACTCAATCATCATTCTTAACATATATGAAATTAAAGCATGCTGACGAAAGGTGTTTAGAACACTTACCTGGGTGGCGAAATGATCTCGCCTCTGAATCAAGTTGGATGTAATGGATTTAATTTATTTTGACCTTGGGTTGTCTCCCAAGAAGCGCGTGGTTTAATGTCCTCGTCCTGACATTTTCAGAACACCCTCAAAATCGGTGAGATTTTGCTTTGAATGGCTCAATCTTTCAATGAAATGCCTCATCGACTTATGTGCTTGGCCAAGCAACATAAAACGGATTGGAATCCCGTCGAAAGGGATGCATCAATACCCGACGATCTAACATCGGCAAGTACCCTACATAAGAAACAAAAACAAAACTACAAACAAAAATTATATACAAAGAAATGCCTAAAGTAAAATTAAGTCATTTACACACAATATCAATACTAACGAAATTGCCAATCCCCAGTAATATGAAACACTTGCTTCTCCTATATAAAACTTAAGTCCAGAGCCGTTACCACGTTTCTCCGACAATAACATCAAAACAATCCCTGGCAACGGTGCCAAAAACTTGTTAGGGTGTAAAATACGCCGCTACTTACACTCGCAAGTATACAAGGTCTAAGTTTTATTATAGTGTGACCGTGAAAGATCGGGTTATTGTATCCACAGGGATTGGTGTCATTACTATCGAATACCGCGTTTGTCGTGACTTAATTTTATCTAGGCAAAAAACAAATGTAATTAATTAATTAAACTAATACTAATATAACCTAAATTAACTACACTAATATGTTAATATGTTTTAGGGTAAAGAATTGCCTAGGGATTAACGTGTTTACAAATACGGGTTCGATCTCGATTTACTCACGTTTACGGTATTCAACTTATTTGACAACCTCGGTATGTAAACTCCACCGCTACCTCACCCGAGTGTAAGATGGGCGAATACATGAATTCGAGCCAATGAAGAAGTGCCCCTCAATGTCTTAACGACCCTAGGTCACGTGAGTCTCACCCAGCGTCATTGATTGCACACAATCCAACTCCCTCTTGGGTTATTGGATCGTTGCGTTGTATTTACCCTATCGATAATCTCCATTCTAAAACTCCATCTCTACCTCTCTTGAGTGTAAGACAAGGGATATAACACAACTTTGAGTTAATGAAGAAGTCCCCCTGAACATCTTAACGACCTTAGGTAGCATGTATCTTGCCCCACGTCATCGATTGTCCACAATTCAAACCCCGACCGGGTTATAGAATCGTGGTGTTTGTTTACCTTAATCCGAATCTGAGGTTTGTCAAAATCCCATATTCTCCATTTATCTAACTAAGCATGATAAACAGATAATACGATAAATACAATCAAACTACGAAGAACAATCACAAACGAAACACCGAAATCATCCAAACAAACATATTTATAAATATATCGTTAATCCCTACTACAATCCATATTTCACTTGTGGCCATAGCTGCATAAACATATAAATCGTGCTAAACATGCTCACATGATCCTAATATAAAGAAATAAGGAAAAACAATCAAAGAACTTAGCCTCATCCGAAGATAAACCGCCAAGAACGCTCAACGATTGATTCATCGTCTTCTCCACTTTGGGATGTGAGCTCCACCTCTAAAACTCCTAAATATACCCTTAGATATAGCCTAAGGGGCTCAAAAATGCAAGAGAGACCGGAGAAGGGGCAGGGGAGGCGGTATTTATAGCCAAAATATCCTAAAAATATCTTAAGACTATGCAGGGGATTTCCTCTTAGGCGGGGGATTCTTCACCTAGGTAGAGTTAGGTCGGTTCGGCTGATTGCCTAAGCAGTGGACGTGGAAGAACATTCTGTTGGATTTTCGCCTAGGCGAAGGACTTCACCTAGGCGGTAGTCCGTTAGTAATATTTTGCTCTTTTCGCTTCTTCACCGCCTAGGCGGTGGTCTGGACGCCTAGACGGTGGGCCTGTTTCATATTTTAGCCTTCAAGCTTGTTTATCCACCGTAACTTCGACTCGCTTTGGTTCGATCTCATCGTTTTCGCTCCAGTCTCCTATCTTTATACCCCACATACCTTATTTATATAAAAAGTATGAAAACTAATTAAAACATAATAAAATACTATATAAACGCTCGAAAATTAACTTAATTCAATTTGAAAATACGTAGATGGATCACACCTATCACCTATGAACCTTCGAATTTCTATCACATTTTTTGGCCTTTCTCACTAAACAATGGCTTCAGCTTTCTTTGGGTCAACTTGGATACCATCATGCAAGATAACGTGCCCCAAAAATACAACTCTATCCAACCAAAACTCATATTTACAGGACTTTACATACAATTATTTTTCTCTCAAAATCTTTAGCACAATTTTTAGATGCTTTGCATGCCCTTCTTTATTATGGGAGTAAATCAGTATATCATCAATGAATATAATGATAAACTGATCTAAATAAGGCTGAAAGATTTGATTTATCAGATGCATAAATACAGCGGTGACATATATCAACCTAAATGGCATAACTAAAAATTCATAATGTTCATACTTCGTACGGAATGTCGTCTTTGACACATTACTGTCTCCAATTTTTAACTGGTGATATCTTAATGAAAGATCTATTTTCAAAATACATTTACCTTCTGCAACTGATCAAATAAATCATCAATTCTAAGTAACAAATGTTTGTTATGAACCGTCATCTTATTCAGCTGTTGGTAATTGATAGGTGTAAATTACCTATATATTTCCAAACCGAATTAAGTTAGTTTTCGAGCGTTTATATAGTATTTTATTACGTTTAGATTAGTTTTCATATTTTTTGTATAAATCAGGTGTGTGGGGGCAAAAAGATAGGAAACTGGAGCGAAAATGATGAGATTGGACCAAAAACGGTCGAAGTTACGGTGGATAAATAAGTTCGGAGGCAAAATTATGAAACAGTCCCACCGCCTAGGTGTCCAGACCACCGCCTATGCAGTGAAGAAGCTAAGAATGACCAAAGGTTACTGATAGCCCACCGCCTAGGCGAAAATCCAGCAGAAAGATTTCCAAGTCCACTGCCCACTTCTTCGCCTAGGCGATCAACCAAATCGACCTACCTCCGCCTAGGCGGAAAATCCCTTCGCCCAGATGGAGAGCCTTAGCACAACCTAGATCTTTTTAGGATATTTTTTGAGATATTTTGTTTCTAAATACCATCCCCTCTCCCTTCCTTGTGAATCCCTCGTCCATTTGGGCATCTTAAGCTATATTTAGGTTAGGGTTTAGGAGTTTTAGAGGCGGAGCTCACATCCTGAAGTGGAAAAGACAGTGAATCGATCGTTGAGTGTTCTTAGTGGTTTATCTTCGGAGGAAGCTAAGTTCTTTGGTTGTTTTTCCTTATTTCTTTATCTTAGGATCATGTGAGCATGTTTAACTTGTTATTTCATTGTAAATGCGGCTAAGGCCATAGCTAAATATGGATTGTAGTAGAGATTAACAATAAATTTATAAATACGTTGTTTGGATGATTTCGATGTTTTGTTTATGATTCTTCTTCGTAGGTTGATTGTATTTATCGTATTGTTTGTTTATTATACTTAGTTAGATAAATGGAGAATATGGGGTTTTGACAAACCCCGAATTTGGATTTGGGTAAACAAATGCCACGATTCTATAACTCGGTCGGGGTTTGAATCGTGGACAATCGATGACGTTAGGGCAAGACTCACGTGATCTAGGGTCGTTAAGACGTTGAGGGGGACTTTTTTGTTGACTCGAAGTTGCATTATATCCTTCGTCTTACACTCAGGAGATGTGGCGAGGGAGTTTTAGAATGGAGATTGTTGATAGGGTAAATACAACATACGATCCAATGACCCGGTCGGAAGTTGGATTGAGTGCAATCAATGACGCTGGGCGAGACTCACATGACCTAGGGTCGTTAAAAAGTTGAGGTGGACTTCTTCGTTGACTCAAAGTCATGTATTCTCCCGTCTTACACTCAGGAGAAGTGGCAGTGGAGTTTACGTACCGAGCTTGTCAAATAGGTCGAACACCGTAAACATGAGTAAATCAAGATCGAACACGTATTTGTAAACATGTTAATCCCTAGGTAATTCTTGACCCTAAAACATATTAGTATATTAGTGTAGTTAATTTAGGTTATATTAGTATTAGTTTAATTAATTAAATGCATTTGTTTTTCGCCTAGATAAAGTTAGTTCACGACAAATGTGGTATTCGATAGTAACGACACCAATCCCTGTGGATACGATAACCCAATCTTAACGATCACACTATACTAAAATTTAGACCTCATATACTTGCGAGTGTAAGTAGTGGCGTATTTCATGCCCTACCAATAATCGATGCACATCCTTAGAGTGCCATCTTTCTTCCTTACAAATAGTACCGGAGCTCTCCTGGGAAAAGGTAGTAGATTTACTGATAATTCCATATCACCAACGCGAAGTAGACTGTTTTCGTACACACTATCTATCAACACTGACTCAAGAGATCAACATAATAATTTTAGATGACAGAAAAGTATGAAATCTTTCTACATACATCATGAATGCCACGGAAAAAAATGAATGAGTGGAACCTGGATCATTAAGTACATGTGCATCTCTATCATATAATGACATAATACACGTAATCACATCTGGGGTAGCCTAAGCTTCCTGTTGGGTAGCAGAAAATACCTGCCTTTGAGTTGGAGGTCTACCGGCCAATTCTCTACCTCTCCCATGAACACTGCTAGGGCCAACCCTTCCTACACTGCTCGCAGAAGGTGTAGGTATAGCAGTAAGTTTCGGACAATAAAGAGATGTGTGACCTGACTCATGATAATGATAACAAATTAAGTCGTCCATGGGACAGTCTCTAACAAAGTGATTTGGTGATCTACATTGATAGCATACAATTGTCTTGGCTTGGCTATTCGTTTGACTCCTACCTTACCCTTGTTGACTTGAACTTTGTCCAGGTACATTCTGTCGTTGCCCTAAATATGATTGACGTTCGCCTAGGCTCCTAGCCGACTGGTTGACTATCAGAGCCTGAGAAAATTGAGGTCAAGGGTCAAATCCCCAAGATGTACCACCCGGTTATCTGCTTAGACAACTCAAATATGCTCTTCTTGTATTGCTCATGATTCTGGGCAGCTTCTTGCACATCTTTCTCTATTAACTTCGTTGTATTTACAAGTTCAAAGTAGATTTTGATCTATCAGCCTGTCAATCTTGAACGAATTTGAAAATCTAGTCATTTTTGGAATCTTCTATATCTCGCCTCCTCGGTCTTTACCACATTAAGGGAAAGTCAAGACAAAGCATCGAATTTAATTTCATACTGCAGAACTGACTTCTTTCTCTAAATCAATAGTATGAATTCTTCTTCCATTTCAAACTTGTTGGCCCATAGAGCTTCCCAAGAGGGGGTCAATTGGGTTGTTAAAAAATTTAAACAATTAAACACTTAAACACAAACTCTCAATTATCCTAAATTTATTATTATCTTGATTAGCAGCGAAAATGTGTTTAACCTAAATGCACACCCAAACAATCAGAAAATAATAAACAATACAACACAAAAAAAGTTATCTTGGTTTGGTAAACTACTATTACCTACGTCAAGTTCCCTGAGCACTACAGAGATTCGCAATCCAATAAACCCCTATTTCCTTTCACAGGTAGGAACCATGAAACCAGCTACCCTTGATTAGACACTCCCAGTAGTATTTAATCCGACACTCAACTCATCAATTTAAAATAATTGATAAGTGATTTTTCTACTCTTAGCTTCTACTACCCCAGATAAATTCAAACTCAATTAATATCCCGATACTAGTAATAGAAAAGTGAGAATTTTAAAATCTTATAAATAAATATGGGTAGCAAGCAGTTAAGCACGTAATCAAATTTTCTCAAGAAATTGTTTCAAAAATAATTTTCAATAAAAATTCGGAAACCAATTTCAAAGATCAAACTCCAAATAATAAATAATAAAATCAAGCAAAAATTAATAGTAAGTAATTTGGAATGATTTCACTAGGATTCCACCGAAAGAATAATGATTAGAATAGTAATGACACTTCAGATCGGTTTTTAGTAATCCATAGCAAACATTTCTCAAGAACAAATCTCAAGAAAAATCTCACAATCCACTCAGTATGATTACTCTTAGAAAGCACAAGAGCTGAATAACTCAGAATAATTTGGATTCTCTTGATTAATAATTATCTAACATGTGAAATCCGTTGGTCTATTTAAAACCTCTTAAAACAAGCTCTATAACGGCTAGTTCTCATAAATCATAACATTTAATTACACCAATAGACTTTCTATATCATAATGATTCATTCCTGGTATAATTCACTTAAAATATCTCTTAAAATATTCAATTAAGTCCCTCAAACTTTTACTCAATCTCAATTAGATAAGATTGAAAGAATTACATGTACCAAATTGAGAAATATCAATATCTATGGGGATAATTAAATATTAATTAAATAGCTCAAAACGTATCACATCCCTAAGATATCTCACATATCTTAACCATAAAATGGCTAGTAACGGTTACTTTTTGAATAAAATCTAAAATTCCATAAATCCTGAAACAGCTCCATCTGTCGACCGACTAAGGCCTATCAGTCGACCGCCCAATTTAGGATGTAGCCAAGCCAAAAATCCTTCGCCCATCGGTCGATTGCCCATACTTCATCTATCGACTGGACGATTCAGGATGTTTCCCAAGTCGACCTATATGTCGATTTAGAGATCCAGAGAGTTACTCTTTTGGCCATAGGCCGACCTACCTTATAACCCTTAGAGAGTTCATCATCTATTCACAGGTGGACTTACCTATCAATCGAATGATCCAAAAAGCTCACCTTATAACCCCAGGTCAACTTACCTGTCAATCGACCATTTTTGGAACACCTCTCCTTAATTCATTTTCATTAAATTTCATCGATGTTTTCGCCCCTTTAACCGATTTTTTTTCTTGGTTAGCTCCACTAAATCTTAAATTCAATTTTAGTCAATTTTCTTTATTTCTTTTTCAATTACACGTAGGAGCAAATAATTTAACTAATTAGGATCCTACATAGACACATACAATTTTGAAAAATATTTTATGTCGTGTATGATCCTAACCGGGATACATTAAGAGTTAGAATTTAACCTGAGTTATTTTCCCTAAATTTTTTAATTTCTTCAAACTCTTAATGTTCCATCATCTTTAGCATTTTCATAATATCTTCATGATTATTTTCATCACTGGAACTAATAAACTGAAACAATCAATAAAATCGTTAGTTCCACCAAAAATATCAATATTTAATTGTCCATAAAAATCTTAGGATCAATAATAAAGGGTCGGTCAACCGATGACAATGAGCCAATCGACCTATATGGCCAGTCAAAATCTTCGACCGATGTGGTTCTAGTCTATCCTATCTGTCTTTGATGAATCTTTGGCAGTTTTTTTGAAGGGATTTGAATTATTTTTGATAACTACTATGAGATATGTGATCCTTAATTATTTGGTCCATTTATTTCAATATTTTTTAATTAAAGGAATTTAATTTTTTATATTTTAATGGATTTCGATTTAAAAATGTTTTAAGGACCAAAATGAGATTTTCTAAGGATACTTTTAAATGAAAATGATCTATTTTGAACATATTTAATATATGGGCTTTGGAGATGTCATTTTTAGTAATGACATTTGAAAACTAGTCGTTGGAGTTGTAGTTTTAGGTCCATTTATAGAGACCTACGATATTTAAAATAAATATATCAGGAACAATCATATTTGTTCTTTCTAAGAGCAATATTATTGCTGATATTTATAAGTGAGATCATATTCAAGTTCTTGATCTAAAGCTCTCGTTGTTTATGTCACCGGATTGCGTTTCTTATTGTAAAATTGTTCTAACTTTTGGTGAATACCGGTGAGATCCTTCCAAGCTTTATTTAATGCTTTCTTAGATTATTATTAATTCATTACTTGGTTAAGGTATTATAGAAAAATTATTTTTCAACTTAATTCTTGAAAATCTTTTAAACAATTTTTATTGATTATCTGATTACGTGCTACTTATGTGCTACCCATTATTTTTACAATCATATTTATTTTGTCTCACATTGTATCTATCACATAGTTTTTATTTGGGCCATTAATTGAGTATATCTGTGTTGAGATAGTAGAAACTCATTGTGGGAAAAAACTTGTTATTTTTTGTATTTGTGATTTTGAGCGGATTAGACACGTTTAAATTGGTGTCTAATAAGGGTAGTTAGTGTTTTAATCTTTTTCTTATGAAAAATATAAGGGGTTAATCTTTGTCCTAAAAAAAAGCTTAGGTTAGTCTTTTTCCTCGAAAAGATTAAGTTTCAATTCTTCCTGTAATAGAATTAAATTGTGATTGTAAAGGTTCGTTCTAAGCCTGTAAAAAGGATAAGTGTGATAGTGTGTAAAAGTTGATTCTAAGCTTTTGAAAAGAGTTGAGATTGTAAAATCCTTACCGGGTAAAAGGATATTTGGAGCATATTTGTGTCAGGTTTAATTCTTGAGTCTAAGGTAAATAAAGAATTAGGTTATGATTCTACTTGTAATAGAATTAGGTTAATCTTCCGCTTCGTAAAAAAATAGAGGTTATTCCTTAGCCTGTGAAAAAGAATTGTAAAGATAGATTCTGAGCCTGCGAAAAAAATCGTTGTAAAAGTTTGGTTCCTACCTTTAAAGGGATCTTGAATTTAATGGGTGCGACTCTCCGTGGAGCTCGGGAGACTAGATTAGTCAAGAGTAGCTTGGTGAACCAGTATTAATTTCTGTGTGCTGCATTATTTATATTATTTATATTTTGTTATTTGGGTGTGCACCTAGTTGATAACATATACTCCGCTGCTATAAAAGGTAATAATTAATTTTAGGATAAAATTAATTGTTTGATTTTTGAAGTGTTATATTATGATAATTTTTAAAACTACCCAATTTATCCCTCCCTCTCGGGTAGCTCACTGAGCCAATAATTGACATCCGAACTGGTTTAGTTCGATACACCTAGCTAACAATTATCACATAGTAGGCACACTAGCTGAGGGGTAGTTTATACACCGACCACCGTTGTTTGCAGGTGAAAATTATTCGTTCTGGAAAGACAAAATGATAGTCTTCCTTCAGGCTACAAATTACGATATGTGGCTAACAATCGAGAATGGTCCCTTTGTTCCAATGGAAAATGGAGTCTAAAAGACGAAAGAGTAGCTGACTGCTTCTGATAAATAGAAACTTTCTATGAACTCTCAAACTATTAATATTTTATTTTGTTTTTTGGATGCTAATGAATACTCGAGAATTTTAGGTTGCAAATTAGTAAAGGAGATATAGGACAAGTTACAAGTTACTCATGAAGGGACAAGTCCAGTGAAGCAATCGAAAATCAACACTCTTATAAGAAAATTTGAATTATTCATAATGGAAGAAACTGAATCGATTCAAGAGATGTATACTCATTTCAACAACATTTGTAATCATTTGAGTCAACTTGGAAAGCCATACTCCATGGATGATAGAGTTCGAAAGATCCTAAGATCTTTGACAAAAGTATGGGAGTCAAAGGTGATTACAATTGAGGAAGTTAAGGATATTGAAAAATACAAACTTGATGATCTCGTAGGCAATGACTCATGAAATGACGATTAAAGGATATGAGGATGACACCAAAAATAGCAAGCGAAAATCATTGGCGCTAGAAGCTCAGAAAATTGAAGAAGATGATGACAGTGATGATTAAAGTCTTAATAGTGAGCAAGAGAAATACATAGCGTTTCTCACAAATAATTTTAGAAGAATGACTCGGCACATATTCTGCGGGAGAAAAAACTTCAACATGAACAATGTGGAATACTACAACTGTCAAAGAACCGGTCACTTTCAAACTGATTGTCCTGAACCAAAGAAGGATAAATAAAAGGAGAATGAGAAGAAATAGAAGAAAAAAGGGAAGAAGAGCAAGAAGAAGTCTATGAAGGCTACTTGGGATAATACCGAATCAAGTAGCTCTGAAAAATCAAAAAGTGAATAAATGTCCATATTTGCATTGATGGCCACTAGTTGTGAGGTAACAAAATATTCAAGTTCTTGTCCTTTAGATTTTGATAAATTATTTGATATTTATCAAGAACTTTTGCGTGATTATAAAAATCAGTGTTCTAAAATAAATGCCCTTCAAAGTACAATTAATACATTACACAAGCAAGTAATGGATTACGAAATGGATTGAATTCTAAGATGTCGGATTTACATTCAATTATTTTCAAATTCACCAGTGGTGAGAATAACTTGAAAATGCTTTTGGAAGTGCACGTGGAATTTTTGATAAAACCGGTATTGAATTTCAGAAAAATCTTAAATAAAAATGTTTTCAAAATTCTTTTCTGAAACCAAATATCTTATTAGATGTTTTAAATGTAATATTGAGGGACATATTATTCGTAAATGTTTTACTAAAATATCTAAATGTAGACAAATTTGGGTTTTAAATGGAACTAAAATTGTCCTAACTAACAAGATCGGACCCATATAAATTGGATACCACTTAGGAAATATTTGAGATGCTCCTTGCAAATTATTCTAAAAGCGTCAATAAGAAAGAACAAATGGTTCCTAGATAGTGGTTGTTCTCGACACATGAAGGGAGATAAATCAAAATTCACATCTTTGACACCTAAGAATGGAGGTCATATGACTTTTGGAGACAACACAAAGGGTAAAATTATCAGTATAGGTAATATCAGTAATGATACTACTGTTATTAAAGATGTATTACTAGTTGATAGACTCAAACATAATTTTCTTAGTATTAGTTAACTATGTGACAAGGGCTATAATATGATATTTGATAATGATAAGCGTATTATTAAGAATGATCATGATAGTAGTATCTTGTTAGTTGCATCACGTTTTGAGAATGTTTATACCTGCTCATTTGATGATTTTACTTCTCAAAATTTATCCTATTTGAATGTTTTATCTAAAAATAGTTGGTTATGGCATATGAGACTTAGGCATACTAGTATGGAGCTAATTTCTAAATTATCTAAGAAGAGTCTTATACGTAGTCTACCTAATTTGCAATTTGTGAAAGATAAAGTATGTGATGCATGTAAATTAGGCAAGCAGTCTAAATCATCATTTAAGAAAACGGATGTACACGTTCACATCTAGATGTCTTGAATTATTACATCTTGATTTATTTAGACCAAATTCTGTTGCTAGTCTTGGTGGTAAGTTTTATGCCTTCATAATAGTTTATGATTATTTTAGACTTATCTGGGTATTTTTTCTTACTAAGAAAAGTGAAGTTGCTTTTGTATTTGCTAAATTTTGTAAACGTGTTGAAAATGAGAAGCAATATTCTATTATTAACATTCATAATGACAGAGGAAGAAAGTTTAAGAATGATGATATTATCAGTTACTGTGATGAGCATGGTTATGCTCATAACTTCTCTGCACCAAGATTACTACAACAAAATGGTGTAGTGGAAAGGAAGAACATGACGTTTCAAAAAATAGTCAGAATAATGCTTAATGAAAATCGCTTACCAATATACTTCTGGGCCGTAGCAGTAAGTACAACTTGCCATGTGGTGAATCAGGTATCGATTCGTAGAGGGTTTAACAAAACCCCATATGATATTTGAAATGGTAAAACTCCTAACATTTGGTATTTTAAAGTATTTGGGTGTAAATGCTTCATTCCGAATGACAAGGATAATTTAGGTAAATTTGATACTAAATTTGATTATGGAATTTTCCTTGGATAAGCTACTAACAGTAAATCTTATAGAGTTTACAATAAACGTACGTTAGCAGTAGAAGAATCTATGCATATTGTATTTGAGGAAGCTGACCAATTTTTGTAGAGAAAGGTTTTGGATGATGATGATGCAGGTATTTCAAATAACCAAAACCAAGGTGAAAATACAGCTAAGGAGTCTCAAAAATAGGAGGAGGCTAAGGAAGAGGATTTAACGTTACCACGAGTTATAAAGACAGTACCAGGATATTTGGTAAAAGAAATAATCGGTAACTTCAAAAGTGGTGTAAGTACTCGTTCCTCTATTAGAAATATAACTAATCTTGCTTTCTTATCTCAAATTGAGCCTAAAAATGTAAATGAGATGTTAACTAATGAATCTTGGATTTTCGCAATGCAAGATGAGTTAGTTAAATTTGAGTGGAACAAAATATGGTGTCTTGTTTCGAGACCGGGTTTTCATCTTGTTATTGGTATTAAATGGGTTTTTCGAAATAAAAATGATGAGTTTGGTATGGTAATTAGAAATAAAGCAAGATTAGTAGCACGGGGCTATAATCAAGAAGAAGGAATTGATTATGATGAAACTTATGCTCCTGTAGTTAGATTAGAAACTATTAGAATGCTACTCACTTTTGCATGCTCACGTAATTTTAAGCTATATCAAATGGATGGTAAGGGTGCATTTCAAAATGGCTTTCTAGCGGAAGAAGTTTATGTGGAACAGCCCCCGGGATTTGAAAGTGATAAATTTCTCGATAACGTATTTAAACTTTGTAAGGATTTATATGGGCTCAAACAAGCTTCTAGAGCTTGGTATGAGAGACTTAGCCGATATTTTATCGAAAAAGGTTTCCGAAAAGGTATTTGTGATATAACACTATTTGTTAAGCAAATTGACTTTGATATCCTATTCGTACAAGCTTATGTTGATGACATTATTTTTAGATCTACTAATGAGGATCTTTGCCAAGAATTTGCTAAGATAATGCAGGTCGAATTTGAAATGAGCATGATGAGAGAGCTGAATTTTTTTCTTGGGTTGCAAATTAAGCAAACCAAAGAAAGGATATTCATAAACCAAGCTAAATACACTAAGCAGCTGTTAAAGAAATATGGCTTGGATGGTGCTAAAGAATACAAAAACTCCCATGGCAATGGCTACAAATATAGACAAAGATGATACGGGTAAAAGTGTTAATGAAAAAAAATGTATCGAGGTATGATTGGTAGCCTATTATTGGTAGTGTATGAATACGTCACCACTTTCACCGCAAGTGTACGAGTCAAGTTTTAGTATAGTTTGGAAGAGTTAGGGTCGTTGTATCCATAGAGATTGGTTGAGACGGTCGTTGAGTGCCGCGATTATCATAACCTAACTTTATTTAGGCGATAAAAATATGTTTTGTTTATAAATATAAATACTGAAGTAAAATACTAATTAATCTAATTACACTATTTATACTATATTGAGACGTTTAGGAGAATGAATTATCTAGGGATTAACTTTATTTACTTAAACGTGTTTGGTTTCGTTTAGTTAATAATAATGGTATTCGACCTATTCGACAATCTCAGTATCGTAAACTTATTCACTCCCTCTCCCGAGTGTAAAGTGAATGAATATGTGACTTCGCGTTAATGCCGAAGTCCCCCTCTAGTCTTTTTTAGAACACATAGTTACATGAGTCTCGTCCCAACATCATGAATTGCACACTTTCTAACTCCCTCTCGAGTCATTAGATCGTTGCGTTGTGTTTAAATCCTTGTCCGAATTCGGGGTTACCTCTCTTGAGTGTTAAATCTTGATTTCTCGGTATATCTAAACAAGCATATAATGGAAATACAAGAATGATAAACACAATTGAATAACGAAGAACAACCGTTAGAAAAACACAATTCAAACAAACAACATTTTCATAAACTATATTAATCCCATAGATAATCTAAGTTTAGCTCATGGCCATAACCGTTTATATAACAAGAAACAAGCTAAACGTGCTCAAACAATAAACTAAAGTTAAGAAATGAAGATAAAAATGAAAGAAACTAGCCGTTGTCCGAAGATTTGATGCTAAAACCGCTTCGAGATCGCTTCTCCTTCTTCACTTTGTGTTCTTCTCCTTTGGGTTTGGATGAGCTCTCCCCAAAAGCCTCTCAACTCTAATGAGGTCTAATGGCCGAATATGAGAGAAAGAGAGAAGATATGGGAACAAAAATATCTAAAAATATCTAAAAAAATACACTTTACAGGTACAGGGGTTATCGCTACAACGGTGGGTATGTCGGCAATGGCCACCGCTGCAGCGGTGGCTTGATCGCTGCAGCAGTGGTTCATCAGTGGCATTATTTTGTTTCACCGCTGCAGCGGTGGCTTGATCCTTGCGGTGGTGAACTTTCTGCATTCCCAGCTTCACCGCTGCAGCGGTAGACTAACCGCTGAAGCAGTGGGCTGCAGTTGTAGGATTTGTTGTTTTTACTTGTTCTTTCACCGCCGTTTCACTGATTTGATCATTTATGGACCGTTTTCATCATTTTTTGCCCTAAACACCTGATTTATACAAAAACACATAGAAACGTATTAAAATATATTAAAACGCTATAAAAATACTCGAAAACTACCAAAACCGGTTTGGAAACAAATAGATAAATTACACCTATCAGTTATACTTAACTGCTTGCAGACTTGATATCATATATAGTGTTTGTTTATATACTAGATTTCAGTCTTGTCCTAAAGAATCGCACTTGACTGCGGTTAAGCGATTTTTTTTATATTTAAAAGGGATAACTGACCTAGGATTATGGTATCCTAAGGGGAGTGATTCTAAATTAATAAGTTACTCTGACGTTGATTTTGTCGGTTACAAAGTTGAGCGAAAAAACACAAGTGGGTCATGTCATTTGTTAGGACATGCCTTGGTTTCCTAGTCAAGTAAGAAACATAATTTGATAGCCTTATCCACTACTGAGGCTGAGTATATGACAGTTGGTAACTGTTGTGCTCAAATTCTATATATTAAGCAATAGTTAAATGATTTTGGAAACTGTATGGAGGAGATCCCGATTTATTGTGATAATAAAAGTACTATTTGTCTAAGTAAGAATTCTACACAATACTCACGAATTAAGCACATAGAGATTAAACATCACTTTATTCGTGATCACATTCAGAAAAGAGATATTGTTATTGAATATATTGATATCTCCAACCAGCTGGCTAATATTTTTACCAAACCATTAGCAGAAGATCAGTTTGTGAAAATCATTTGCGATTTGGGTATGATTAGGCATAACGATGTATACCTAGAGTAGTGTTTCTTTGTAGTTCCCCTTCCCAATTTTTTTGAGATGACAAAGGGAGAGAATTAGTTCATGTTTTAATGAATGTCTCAAGGGAGAACTTGAATTATCTTGTTGAATATCTTAAGGGGGGAGTTTATTATATATTGAAATTTGTTCTTTGTTGAAAATCTTATGATTATCTTCATTACTTTGTTTTAACGAGTTAAAAAACCCATCCTCGGATTTAGGGAGAGTGTGGTTATACTTTTGTTTTGAAGAAAACACCAAAATTAATTGTCATCCTAAAAAATGGGGAGATTGTTGATCCTAAGATTTTTATGGATAATTAAAAGCTGATATTTTTTGTGGAACTAACGATTTTATTGAGTGTTTAAATTTATTAGTTCCAGTGAGGAAAATTATCATAAAGATATTGTGACAATGCTAAAGATGATGGAAGATTAAGAGTTTGAAGAAATTGAAGAACCTAGGGAAAACAACTCAGGTTAAATTCTAACTTTTAATGTATCCTAGTTAGGATTAAACACAACACAAAATATTTTTCAAAATTATGTGTGTTTTTATAGGATCCTAATTAGTTAAATTATTTGCTCCTATGTGTAATTGAAAAAAAAATAAAAATAATTGACTAAAATTAAATTTAAGATTTAGTGGAGCTAACCGAGAAAAGAAATCGGTTGAAGGGGCAAAAACATCAAAAAAATTGAATGAAAATGAATTAAGGAGAGGTATTCCAGAAATGGTCGGTCGATAGGTAAGTCGACCTGTGGTTATAAGGTGAACTCTCCGGATCATTCGATCGACAGGTAAGTCCACCTATGAATAGAAGATAAACTCTCTAAATTGTTCGGTCGACAGGTAGGTCGACCTATGGCCAAAAGAGGAACTCTCTGGATCTTTAAGTCAACAGATAGGTCGACTTGTGAAACATCTTGAATCGTTCGGTCGATAGATGAAGTATGGGCGGTCGACCAATGGGCAAAGAATTTTTGGCTTAGCTACATCCTGAATTAGGCAGTTGACTAATGGGCCTTAGTTGGACTACAGATGGAGCTGTTTCAGGATTTATGGAATTTTGTATTTTATTCAAAAAGCAGTCGTTACTAGCCGTTTTATGGTTAAGATATGTGAGTTATCTTAGGGATCTGATATGTTTTGAGCTATTTAATTCATATTTAATTATCCCTATAGATATGATTCAAGTAGTTTTGATATTTCTCAATTTGGTACATGTAATTCTTTCAATCTTATCTATTTGAGATTGAGTAAAAGTTTAAGGGACTTAATTGAATATTTTAAGAGATATTTTAAGTGAATTATACCAAGAATGAATCATTATGATATAGAGGGTCTATTGGTGTACTTAAATGTCATGATTTATGGGAACTAGTCGTTATAGAGCTTGTTTTAAGATGCTTTAAATAGACCTGCGGATTTCACGTGTTAGATAATTATTAATCAAGAGAATCTAAATTATTCTGAGTTATTCAGCTCTCGTGCTTTCTGAGAGTAATCATACTGAGTGGATTGTGAGATTTTTCTTGAGATTTGTTCTAGAGAAATATTTGTTATGGATTATTGCTACTACCGATCTAAAGTATCATTACTATTCTAATCATTATTCTTTCAATGGAATCCTAGTGAGATCATTCTAAATTACGTACTATTAATTATTGCTTGATTTTATTACTGATTATTTGGAGTTTGATTTTTGAAATTGTTTTCCGAATTTTTATTGAAAATTATTTTTGAAACAATTTCTTGAGAAAATCTAATTATGTGCTTAACTGCTTACTACCCATATTTATTTATCAGATGTTGAAATTCTCACTTTTCTTTCACTAGTATCGGGAAATTAATTAAGTTTGAATTTATCTGGGGTGGTAGATGCTCAAGTGGGAAAATCACTTATTAATTATTTTTAATTGGTGAGTTGAGTGCTGAATTAGATATTACCGGGAGTGTCTAATCAAGGGTAACTTGTTTCAATCTCTTCCGGTAAAGAGATTGAGGTTTTGATCTTTACCTAGAGTATAAAAAGATTAGGTGTTAATTCTTCCTTAATTGAATTTGTGAGTGAATTGTAACGGTTATGTTGATCCTAAGATTTTGATGAACAATTAAGTATTGATATTTTGGTGGAACTAATGTTTTAATTGAGTATTTCAGTAATTTAAAGTTCCAGTGATGAAGTTGAAGGTATTGAAGATCAAATTAAATGGATACTAAATGGTGAAGTTGAAGATACTGAAGATCAAATTAAATGGATGCTAAATGAAGTTGAAGATACTGAAGATCAAATTAAATTGATGCTAAATGATGAAGTTGAAGATACTGAAGATCAAATTAAATGGATGCTAAATGAAGTTGAAGATACTGAAGATCAAATTAAATTGATGCTAAATGATGAAGTTGAAGATACTGAAGATCAAATTAAATGGATGCTAAATAATGAAGTTGAAGATTTAAGAGTTTGACGAAATTAGGAAAAACAACACAGATAAATTTTAACTCTTAATATCCCATTTAGGAACACATACGACACAAAATATTTTTATTATTAATGTGTGTTTCGATAAAATGAATTTATTTGCTCCTATGTGTATTTGAAAAGAAATATTTATAAATGGTTAAAATGGAATTTGAGAAAGTTAGTGGAGCTAATTGAGAAAACAAATTAGTTAAAGGGGTGAAAATGTAAAACCAGATCAGAAAAAAGATTCAGAAGGGAAAAGTCGACCGAGGAGTCGACCGGCATATGGTGGCCAAACTCTCTGAATCTGCGAGTCGATCGAGCGGTCGATCGATGAAAGCTCGACAAACTCTCTGAATCTACGAGTTGACCGAGCAGTCGACCGATGAACTGTGATGGCTACTCCCTGAATCGTCTAGTTGATTGAGTGCTCTGTTTCAGGATAATGTTTGATCCAAAATCTTATCTAAAGGTAGCTGTTTTTGGTTAAGATTTGAGAGAGATTTAAGGGATTTGGTGATGTTTAAGATATGATTCATATATTAATTAAATCCTATTGATTTGGTACATTAAATATTAATGTTTCTCAATTTGGTATATGAAATAGTTTCTATTCTTATTAATTGAGATTGAGAAATATTTTGGGGATTTAATTGAGAGTTTTGAAATATGTTATTAAGTGAAATTGAACCTAAAATGAAGTCATTATAATATAAGGAGTTTATAGGAGCGTTTAATTGTCCTGACACTTGTAAACTAGCCGTTAGAAGGCTGATTACATATATTTTTAAATAGACCTATGAATTTTATTAGCAATTAAGCAGTAAACAAGAGAGAAATTATATCATATCATATTGTGAGCTTTTATAAGAGTTATCCATCTGAAATATTGTGAGCTTTTCTAAGAGACGATCTTGACAATCAACTGCTATTAATTTATGCTGCTACCGGATATGAAGTTATATTGTTTTATCTATTCTTTCTGTGGATTCCGGGTGAGATCTTTCCAATTATATTCTTTTATTGTATTATTTGTTTATTGTTTGGAAATTTATCTTAGAAATTGTTTCTAATTTTTGAAGAAAATATTTTTGTAAATAATTTCTTGAATCTGATTACGTGCTCTAATTTGCCACCCATATCTTGTTAAAATCAGATTTTGTATCTCACGTTTTTCTATCACTAGTTGGGATATTAATTAAATTATTATTTATATAGGGTGGTAGAAGCTCCGAGTGAGATTTTCTACTTATCATTTTGTATTGGTAAGTAGTGTGATGGGTTAAATATCGTTGGGGATATTTAATCAAGGGTAGCGAGTTTCAGTCTCTTCTTGTAAAGAGATTGAAGTAGTGATTATTCCTGAATAAGAATTGCGTTGTGAGTGAATTGTAAAGATTCCATCCTTACCTATGAAAATGATACTTGGAGTATTGTGTGAGGTTTTGATTCTTGAGCCGTAGTGATAAAAAGAATTAGGTTAATCTTTAACTTGTAAAAAGATAGGTTATTCTTGAGTCTGTAAAAAGTAGAGGTTATTCCTTAACCTGAGAAAAGGATATTGTAAATGTTGATTATGAGCCTATAAAAGAATCGATGTACAGGTTTGATTTCTACCTTTAAAGGAATCTTGAGAATTAGTGGGTGCGAATCTCCGTGGAGCTCGGAGGACTGGACTAGCCAAGAGTAGTTTGGTGAACCAAGATATATCTTGGTGTGCTGCATTATTAATTTGTTTATTTTTGCTATTTGGGTGTGCACTTAGTTGATTATATTATTCTGTTGTGATATAAAGAGATAATAATTAATTTAGACTTAAAATTAATTATTTCATTTATTCAATTTTATTCTGATTATTTTTTAATTACCCAATTCACCCTCCCTCTTGGGTATTCTACTGGGCCAACAGGTTCAATCCTTACGTGGTAAAATGATATTTGGAGCGTATTTGTGTGAGATTTAATTCTTGAGCCTAAGGTATAAAAACAAGTAGGTTGTAATTCTACCTATAATAGAATTAGGTTAATTTTCCTCCTGGTAAAAAGATAGAGGTTATTCCTTAGCCTGTGAAAAGGAATTGTAAAGGTTAATTTTGAGCCTGCGAAAAGAATCGTTGTAAGGGTTTGGTTCCTACTTTCGAGTTTATTGGGTGTGACTCTCCGCGGAGCTCGGGGGATTAGATTAGACAAGAGTAGCTTGGTGAACCAGTATAATTTCTATCTGCTGCATTATTTATATTATTTATATTTTATTATTTGGGTGTACACCTAGTTGATAACACATAATCCGATGCTATAAAATATAATAATTAATTTTTGAAGTGTTATATTATGATAATTTGTAATACTACCCAATTCACCCCTCTCTTGGGTAGCTCACTGGGCTAACACTTATAATGATCATCCGATCATTGCATTGGTTTGATCGGTTGATTGATCATTTTCAATCGGTTGATCGATTGGACTAGAATATCCGCAATCATTCCTATTTCGGCTATTGTTCTTGTCAGTTGACCAACCCATCTTGTAAGTTTATCGAATAGATCTGTAAGTCACCTATTTCACTTCCAAAACACATTGTTTCAGTTAGTGGACCGACCCCTTTCGCGGGTTGATCGAATTGACCTGAAAATCCTCATTTTAAGCTATAAAACCAAATTTTCAATTAGGTCCTTAACCAAAACCATTTCATATACTTAGCACATTATAAAACACACTTTAGACCCTTAAAATAATCACAACACACATAAGATTAATTTATTTTAAAGTGTCGTGCGCGATCATTGTTGATCCTAAGATTTTGTTGGACAATTAAATATTGACGTTTTGGTGGAACAAACGAGTTTATTAAGTGTTTCAGTGTAAAAGTTTCATTGATGATATTATCATGAAGTAATTTTTGAAGATGCTAAGGATGCTAAGAGACAATCAAAGAGTCGGACATTAAGATATTGAAGATCCTGAAGAATCTAGGTGAAAACAACTCAAACTAATTTTTACTTTTAATGTATCCCGATTAGGATCATATACGACACACAAATGAACTTATATTTATGTGTGTTTTTATTAGGGTCTTAATTAGTTAACATATTTGCTGCAATGTGAAATTGAAGAAAAAATATTGACCTAATAAATATTAGTGTTTAAAATTAATTAAAAGTGTCAATTAAATTAACTGAGAAAAAAAAATCGGTTAAAGGGTCGAAAACGTCGAAGATTGGAGTCAAAATTAATTAAAGAGAAAGTGCTCCAGCAAGGATCGGTCGACTGACTAGGGAGGATCGATCGACCGATAAGAAGTGGCTGGGAATTGGAAAAGTGCCTAGATTGATCGGTTAACCGACAAAGAGAGATCGGTCAACCTATGGCCAATACTTGAACTTTTAGAATCGTTCGGTTAACAGATCATAGATAATCAGTCGACCGACCATGGCTAAAAATGGCTTGGAAAGCATCCTGAATCGATCGATCAACTGACTCATGAAGTATTGATCGACTGACCGGCGAATAATTTTTGCTTGGGCTACAACCTAAATCAATCAGTTGACTGGTGAGTTTTGATCGGTCTACCGATGGTGTTGATCCAAGATTTGAGGATTTCATGGATTTGATCAAAAAGTAACCGTTACTAGCCCTTTTTTGGTTGAAATTTGAGAGATATTCGAGGGATTTGAGTATATTATTGTTATTTTGATATCCCTAAAGATATGGTGAAATTTTTTTAAATGTTTCTCAAATTGATACATTTAATACTTTTTGTCCTATTGATTTGAGATTGAGAAATATTTGAGAGACTTAATTGAATGTTTTAAAAGACATATTTAAGTAAAATATACCAGGAATGAATAGTATTGATATAGGGGGTTTATATGTGCATTTAATTATCATAACATGTGAAAACTAGCCATTATAGGGCTTGTTTTAAATCAGCTTAAATAGACCTACAAATTTCACATATCAATCTATCTCAATAAATCTAAAACTAAGAGTTCTTGAGACTTCTAGGAGTTATTATTCTAATATTATACCAAGGGAATATTGTGAGATTATTTTGGTGATTAAAGTTCTTGAGTTAAAGGACTAATTAATTTGGCGTCACCGATCTGAGTTGTCTAGCTATCTGATTTGCAATCTTTCATTGTTTTTCTGGTAAGATTGTTCCAAGATTATTCTTTATTAAGTTTATTATTATTATTGATTGCTTGGTTTATGATCTTGTGAAATCATTTTTGAACTTTAAAAGTATAAAAATCTTTTAAAGCAATTTTGGTGATAATCTGATTACGTGCTCAATTTTGTGCTAATCGTATTTATTTTATAATTAGATTTTAAATTTCTCACTTT
The DNA here is from genome assembly GCA_016647705.1 of Eucommia ulmoides. Classification (NCBI taxonomy): domain Eukaryota; kingdom Viridiplantae; phylum Streptophyta; class Magnoliopsida; order Garryales; family Eucommiaceae; genus Eucommia; species Eucommia ulmoides. Next base: position 6,635,715 of record CM028329.1, read on the forward strand.
AATTCTATCATTAGTAATTAGCAGAACGTTAATTGAGTTTAAATTGATTTAAAGTTGTAGAAGCTCCAAGTGGGAAGAACTAAGCACTTTTTTTTTTTTTTTTTTTGTAATTGGTGAGTTGTGTGCAGATTAGATATTGTTGGGAATATCTAATCAGAGGTAGTTGGGTTTCAATCTTTTTCGATAAAGAGATTGAGGTTTAATCTTTACCTAAGTACAAAAAGGTTAAGTTACTTTTTTCCCTTAAAAAGAGTTTAGGCGTAATTCTTCCTGATTAGAATTATTTTTGTGTGAATTATAACGGTTCCATTCTTATTGGGTAAAAAGATACTTGAAGTGTTTTGTGAGATTTAATTCTAGAGCCTAATATATAAAAAGAATTAGGTTTGATCCTTAACTTGTGAAAGGATTAGGTTAGTCTTGAGTCTGGTAAAAAGATAAGGTTATTCTTGCACCTAAGAAAATGATTAATTAGTAATTCTTCCCAAATAGAATTAGGTTAGTCTTTAGTTTGAAAAAATATAAGGTTCTTTCTTAACTTGTGAAAAGGGATTATAAAGGTTGATTAGATAGGTACGACTGGTCACTTCTAACTATAAAAAAATAGAAAATTGTTCATCAAAATAAAATAAAGATCTTTTGTCTGTGAAAGAATCATTATGTAAGGGTTTGATTCCTACCTATTTAAAGGAATCTTAGTCATTTAATGAGTTCGAATCTCCGTGGGGCTCGAAGGACTGAATTACCCAAGAGTGACTTGATTAATCAGGATATATCCTTATGTGCTACTTTGTTTAATTTATTTAATTTCTGTTGTTTGGGTGTGCACCTAGTTAATAACACTTATTCGCTACGATATAAAAATAAATAATTGATTAAGGATTAAATTAATTATTTAATTAATTACATGTTAAAAGATAAGAATTTGGATTAAATTTTTATAATTACCAAATTCACCCCCCTCTTGGGTAACTCACCGAGCTAACAATTGGCATCAGAGTTGGTTTAGCTTGATACACTAGCTAATAAATATCACATGATGCACTCAATAGGCACACTAGCTGAGGGGCAGTCAATACACCAACTACCTTTGTTTGCAGGTGAAAATTATGCATTCTGTAAAGACAGAATGATTGCTTTCTTTTAGGCCACAAATTATGATGTGTGGCTAGCGATTGAAGATGGTCCATTTAACGGGGTTGCCAAGAAAAAAGAACAACTGATCGCTTCTGATAAAAAGAAGCTTTCTATTAATTCTCAGGCAATTAATATTTTGTTTTTGCTCTTTACCCACGAAGGGACATATCAAGTGAAGCAGTAAAAAATCAACACCTTAATCCGCCAATTTGAATTTTTTAGAATGGGAAAAGCAGAATTGATTCAAGAGATGTACACTCGATTCAACAACATGTGCAACCATTTGAGTCAACTCGAAAAACCGTACTCCATGGAGGATAAAGTTTGAAAGATTCTGAGATCTTTAACTAAAGTATGGGAGTTGAAGATGACCGCGATTGAGGAGGCTAAGGATCTTGTAAAATACGAAATTGATGACCTCATTGGCAACCTAATGACGCATGAGACGACAATTCGAGGATATAAAGATGACACCGGGAATATCAAAAAGAAATCATTGCCACTGAAGGTTCAGAAAATTAAAAAAGAAGATGACAGTGATATTGTGAGTCTTGACAGTGAGCAAGAAAAAGATATGGTGCTTCTCACGAAGAATTTTAGAAGAATTACTCGAAGTACATTCCGTGGAGGAAGGAATTTCAACATGAATAATACGGAATGTTACAACTGTCACAAGACTGATCATTTTTAAACCAATTATCCTGAACTGAAGAAGGATAAGGAAAAAGAGAAGAAAATAAATTAGAAGAATAAAAGAAAGAAAAGTAAGAAAAAGTCCATGAAAGCTACTTGGAATGATACCAAATCAAGTAGTTCAGAAAAACCAAGAAGTGAAGAATTGTCTATGTTTGCGCTAATGGCCACTAGTGATAAGGTTATTCTAAAAGCATCGATAGATAAGGACAAATGATTTCTGGACAGTGGTTGTTCTCGGCACATGTCGGGAGATAAATCAAAATTTATATCTTTGACACCTAAAGATGGATGTCACGTGACATTTGGAGATAACGCTAATGGAAAATTATTGGTATAGGAGACTTGGTCATGTTAGTATTGATTTCTAAATTATCTAAGAAGAGTCTCGTACATGGCCTACCTGATTTGAAATTTGTGAAATATAAAGTATGTGATGCCTGTTAGTTAGGTAAGTAGTCTAGCTCATGATTTAAGAAAAAGATGCACACGTCCACATTTAGATGTCTTGAAATAATGCATCTTGATTTATTTGGTCCTAATTCTATCGCTAGTCTTGGAGTGACAAAGGTAGAGAGTTTAAAAATGATGATGTAATCCGTTACTATGAGGAACATAGTTATGCTCACAATTTCTCTGCACCAAGATCACCATAACAAAACGGTGTTGTAGAAATGAAGGACATGGCGCTTCTGGGCCGAAGCAGTAAGTACCGCTTTCCACGTGGTGAACAGGGTATCAATTCGTAGAGGGTTTAATAAAAACCCTTATGAAATCTGGAATAGTAAGACTCCTAACATATCCTACTTCAAAGTATTTGGTTGTAAATGTTTTATTTTGAATGATAAGGATAATCTAGGTAAACTTGATGTTAAATCTAATTATGGGATTTTTCTTGGATATTCTACTAACAGTAAGGCTTATAGAGTTTATCATAAACATACGTTAGTAGTTGACAAGTTTATGCTTGTTGTTTTTGAGGAAGCTGGTCCATTTTTGTCGAGAAAGGTTTTGGATGATGATGATGCAAGTATTTCAAATAACCAAAACCAAGGCGATAAGGAACCTCAAAAAGATGAGCTTAAGGGAGAGGATTCGATGTTACCACGAGTTATAAAGAAAGTACCTGGACACTCGGTAAAGGAAATCATCGAAAATTTTGAAGAGGTGTAAGTACTCGCTCTTCTCTTAGAGATATTATTAATCTTGCTTTTTTATCTCAAATTGAGTCTAAGAATGTAAATTAGGTGTTAACTAATGAATCTTGGATTTCCGCAATGCAAGATGAGTTAGTTCAATTTGAGCGAAACAAAGTATGCTCTCTAGTTCCTAGGCCGAATTTTCATCCAATTTTTGGTACTAATTGGGTTATTCGAAATAAAAATTATGAATATGGTATAGTAACTAGAAATAAAGCAAGATTAGTAGCACAAGGCTATAATCAAGATGAATGAATTGATTATGATGAAACTTATGCTCTTGTGGCTAGATTAGAAGCTATTAGAATGCTACTCACTTTTGCATGTTCACGTAATTTTAAACTATATCAAATGGATGTTAAGAATGCATTTTTAAATGGCTTCCTAGTAGAAGAAGTTTATGTGGAACAACCATCAGGATTTGAAAGTGATAAAATTCCCGATCACGTGTTTAAATTTTGTAAGCCTTTGTATGGGCTCAAACAAGCTCCTAGAGCTTGGTATGAGAGATTTAGCTGATATTTTGAAAATGGTTTTCAAAGGGATATTTGTGATATAACACTATTTGTTAAGCAAATTGATTCTGATATCCTATTAGTACAAGTTTATGTTGATGATATTATTTTTGGATCTACTAATGAGGATTTGTGCCAAGACTTTGCCAAGATAATGCAGGTTGAGCTTGAAATGAGCATGATGGGAGAACTAAATTTCTTTCTTGGGTTGTAAATTAAACAAACCAAAGAAGAGATATTTATAAACCAAGTTAAATACACCAAGGAGCTGTTAAAAAAATATGGTTTGAATGGTGTTAAAGAGTATAAAACTCTCATGGCAACAACTACAAGATAGACAAAGATGATACAGGCAAAATTGTAATTGTATTGATGTATGATTGGTAGTCTGTTGTATTTAACTGCTACTAGACCTGACATTATATATAGTGTTTGTTAATGTGTTAGATTTTAGTCTTGTCCTAAAGAATCGCACTTGATTGCTGTTAAACGAATCTTTAGATATTTAAAGGGGACGATTGACCTAGGATTATGTATCCTAGGGGGAGTGATTTTAAGTTAATAAGTTACCCTGACACTGATTTTGTCGGTTGTAAAGTCGAGCGTAAAAGCACAAGTGGCTCATGTCATTTACTAGGACATGCATTGGTTTCTTGGTCAAGTAAGAAATAAAATTCGATAGCCTTATCCACTATTGAGACTGAGTACATGGCAGCTGGTAACTGTTGTGCTCAAATTTTATATACTAAGTAACAGTTTAATGATTTTGGAATATATATGGAGGAAGTCCAGATCTATTGTGATAATAAAAGTGCTATTTGTTTAAATAAGAATTTTAAATAATACTCATGAACTAATCATATAGAGATTATATATCATTTTATTCGTGATCATATTCAGAAAATAAACGTTATTATTGAATATATTGATACTTCCAACTAGCTTGTTGATATTTTTACCAAACCTTTAGCGGAAAATCAGTTTGTGAAGATCATTCGTGATTTGGGAATGGCTAGACATAACGATGTTTGCCTAGAGTAGTGGTGATTGGTGGTTCCCCTTCCCGACTTTTTGAGATGACAAAGAGGGAGAATATGTTGATATTTTGTTGAATATCTATAAAGGAGGAAACCATAGTTGTGCTTAAAACGAGTTAGTTGATGTTTTGGTTTGTTCACCTAAGCATTGCACTGATGTAAGGGGAGTTTATTGATTATTGATTATATTTTGTGCTTTATTAAATATCTTATACATATTTTTTAAATTATTCTTCATGATTGTGCTTTAACAAGTTAAAAAACCTGTCCTCGAATTTAGGGGGAATGTGGTTACATTTTTATTTTTACAAAAATATCAAAGTTAATTGTCATTATAAAAAAGAAAAAAATTGTTGATCCTATAATTTTGATGAACAATTAAATGTTGATATTTTTTGTGGAACTAATGACTTTATTGAGTGTTTCAGTGTAAAGGTTCCGTTGATGATATTATCATGAAATAATTTTTGAAGATACTAAGGATGCTAAGAGACAATCAAAGAGTTAAACATTAAGAGATTGAAAATCCTGAAGAATCTAGGTGACAACAACTCAAACTAATTTTTACTTTTAATGTATCCCGATTAGGATCACACACGACACAAAAATGAATTTATATTTATGTGCGTTTTTATTAAGATCTTAATTAGTTAACATATTTGCTCCAACATAAAATTGAAGAAGAAATATTGACCTAAGAAAAATTAGGGTTTAAAATTAATTAAAAGTGTCAATTAAGTTAACTGAGAAAAGAAATCGATTAAAGGGTCGAAAACGTAAAAAATTGGAGTTAAAATTAATTAAGGAGGTAGTGTTCCAACAAGGATTGGTCGATTGACCAGGGAGGATCAGTCAACTGATGAAAAGTGGCTGAGAATTGGAAAAGTGTCTGGATCGATCAACCAATCGACCAAGAGAGATCGATTGACCTATGGCCAATACTTTAACTCTCTGAATCGATCGGTTGACAAACCATAGATAATCAGTTAACTAACCATGGATGAAAAATGACATAGGAAGCAACCTGAATCGATCAGTCAACTAACTCATGGAGTATCGGTCGACCGACTGGCGAATAATTTTGGCTTGGGCTACAACCTAAATCGATCGGCCTACTGGTGAGTTTTGATCGGTCAACTGATGGTGTTGTTTCACGATTTGAGGATTTCGTGGATTTAATCAAAAAGTAATCGTTACTAACCGTTTTTTGGTTGAAATCTGAGAGATATTCTAGGGATTTGAGTACATTGTAGATATATTGTTGTTATTTTAATATCCCTAAAGATATGATGCATATATTTTAAGTGTTTCTCAAATTGGTACATTTAAATACTTTATATCCTATTGATTTATGATTGAGAAATATTTGAGGGACTTAACAGAATGTTTTAAAAGCCATATTTAAGTGAAATATACTAGGAATGAATGGTATTGATATAGGAGATCTATATGTGAATTCAATTGTCATAACATGTGGAAACTAGCAGTTGTAGGGCTTATTTCAAATCAGCTTAAATAGACATGCAGATTTCACATATCAATCTATCCCAATAAATCAAGAACTAAGAGTTCCTGAGCTTTCTGAGAGTTATCATTCTAATATTATACTGAGAGAATATTGTGAGATTATTCTGGTGATTAAATTTATTGAGTTAAAGCGCTAACTGATTTGGCGTCACCGATTCGAGCTGTCTAGCTATCTGATTTGCAATCTTTCGGTGTTTTTCTGGGGAGATTGTTCCAAACTTATTCTTTATTGAGTTTATTATTATTATTGCTTACTTGGTTATATGATATTGTGAAATCGTTTTTGAACTTTAAAAGCATAAAAAAAATTTAAAACAATTTTGGTGATAATCTGATTACGAGTTCAATTTTGTCCTACCTGTATTTATTTTGTAATAAGATTTTAAATTTCTCAATTTAATTCTATCACTAGTAATTATCAAGACATTAATTGAGTTTAAATTAATCTGAGGTGGTAGAAGCTCTAAGTGGAAAGAACTTATCAATTTGTTTTTTAATTGGTGAGTTGTGTACAGATTAGATATTGTTGGAAATATCTAATCAGGGGTAGCTGGGTTTCAATATCTTCTAGTAAAGAGATTGAGGTTTAATCTTTACCTAAGTACAAAAAGATTAGGTTACTCTTTTTTCTTGAAAAGAACTTAAGCATAGTTCTTCCTGGTTAGAATTATTTTTGAGTGAATTGTAACGGTTCCATCCTTACCGGGTAAAAGGATACTTGGAGTGTTTTGTGAGGTTTAATTCTTAAGCCTGAATAGAATTAGGTTAATCTTGAGCCTGAAAAAAAGATAAAGTTATTCCTACGCCTGGGAAAATGATTAGATGGTAATTCTTCCTGAATAGAATTAGGTTAGTCTTTAGTTTAGAAAAATATAAGGTTCTTCCTTAGTTTGTGAAAAATGATTATAAAGGTTGATTCTGAGCTTGTGAAAAGAATCATTGTGTAAAGGTTTGGTTTCAACTTGTTTAAAGGAATCTTAGTGGTTTAGTGGGTGTGAATGTCCGCGGAACTCGGAGGATTGGATTAGCCAATAGTAGCTTGGTGAACCAAGATATATCCTTGTGTGTTGCTTTGTTTAATTTATTAATTTCTGTTGTTTGGGTGTGCACTTGGTTAATAACACTTATCCGCTGCGATATAAAGATAAATAATTAATTTATGATTAAATTAATTAAGTGTTAAAAGATAAGAATTTGGATTAAATTTTTATAACTACCCAATTCACCCCCCCTTCTTGGGTAGCGCACTGGGCCAACAATCCTAATTCGGATTGTATTAAGAATATATAAGTAAATAGTTATTTTCACCTAGTTGTCTTCAATGTCTTTAATACTCTTCAAGTTTTCATCATTTCCATTTTGCACCCATCTTGAATTTATGTGATTCTTCAATAATCACTCCATAAATTCTTCAATGATTAATATTTTTGGACCATTCTTTTTCTCATTTCAACCTATGGAATTTTTAATTTGAAATCACTCACATTAAATACTGCCACAAATTGATCCCAAGTGATCTCATGGTTTGAAATTGAAATTAATCGCTTCATTTTCTACCACCAATGTTCGACTTCCCCATTTAATTAGAAGGTGGAGAGAGGAACTCAACTAATATCAGTAATGCCCATCATCTCGAATGCATGCCCTATACTCCTGAACCAATTCTTAGCATCAACAACCAACAATTCCCGTAAAAATTGAAGGGTCTGGCAGCTTGAATATTTTCAAGAGTATAGTTTGAGAATTGACTATTTTAGTTTAGGCCTTCTACCATTCCATCATCTTTATCTGCTGCTCTATTAGTTGCGCAGCAACTTGTAATATTTGCTTGACAGCATTTTATTTTCCTGCCCTACCCATTTTTCTTTAGGTCCACAATTCCCACTACTTTCATTTCCACTTTCTATATTCAAGATCTGAAATGAAATTTAATAAATAAAAATACCAACAATGCAACAAACAATGCATAATACAAAGGTACTATTTAATCAAGTAAAAATAACTACCACTTCCTTCCTGAACCAACCTATCACCACCCTATCTTACAATCCACTGTTGACGAGACAACCTAACAAGTTTACGAAACCTGTAACCTTGGCTCTAATATCAAAAGCTGTCATACTCCATCCCGTGCCTCTTGCCGAGATTAGACGTGACCTCGACTTGATATTTTCCAACAAAAAACAACGATAACCTAAATAACAAATTTACTATTAACTGACAATTGCCATAGATTTTTAAAATTTTACCATCTCAAAAATTTAGTGATTATACATATCCAACTATACCATAACAAACCACAAAAGTCTAAACCCCTCATTATCAACAATTATCGTGACAGTCTCAAAAGCCACATCACTATCTGACTCTATTTAATGCTAGTAATGGACTTATCTCTAATTGGAGTACTTGATATAAAATATTCTTATCGGTGTACTATCTTTATAATATAAAACCATTTATGAATTAAGTATATTTATCAAATATCACGTTTTAAAATATAAATATAGCCACACACTTGACTAATATCAAATTTCCACATATATCATCAGAATAAAATAACTAAATTTGAATCAACTTGTCAAATTACTTTGATACATAATAAAATATCATACACATACTTTCTCACTAGATATAGAATCGTTTTACCTCACAATCGGGAGTTTTAACGGTACTGTAACTTGTACAACTATGCAATCTGAGATTTCTATCAGTGTCAGCAAATAATTAATTTTTCTAAATAGATTATTATCTTGATACGTAGCGGAAATGTGTTTACTTCTAAATCTACATTCAAACACAATATATGAAATAATCAATGCAACACACATTAATATATCCTGATTCGGTAAGCTACTCTTATTTACATCTAGTCCCCTGAGTTCCACGGAGATTCACAATCCACTAAACCCCTTATTCATTTTCTAGGTAGGAATCAAACCTTTACAATCTTGATTTTTTTCACAAGCTCAGAATCAGCCTTTATAATTATACTTTTCGCAAGCTCAGAAAGAACCCTATATTTTTATTAGGCTCAAGACTAACCTAATTCTATTACAGGAAGAATCAAAACCTAATCCTTTTGAATATGATAAATATCAAACCTACCACTCCCTCACACTTTTATAGTTGTTCTTTATCAGGTTTAGGAAAAACTTTTATAATCACTTAATTCTATTATAGGGAGAATCAAAACCTAATTCTTTTCAAGAGAAAAAAATAGCCTAATATTTTTATAGAACAAAGATCAAACCCTAATATTTTTCACAGGAAAAATATTGAAACCTAGTTAATCCACTCAAACTTATAAATACAAAAAAAATGTAAGTTTCTTCGCACAAGAAGCTTCTACCACCTCAATACAAATATACTCAATTAATGTCACAAATAATTACTATGTGATAGATACAATGTGAGGCGAACAAAATATAATTAATTAACAAAGGGGGTAGCACAATTTAAGCACGTAATCAGATAATCAAATAAAATCGTTTAAAATAATTTTCAGGCTTTTAAGTTTAAAACGATTTTCTAAACAATCTTATATCAAGCAATCAATAAGAATATAACTTCAAAGTAAAAAACAAAATTTGAAAAGATCTCACTGGGAAACACTGAAGATAATGATAGTATTGTAATAGAACATAAGTCAGTGATGCCAAACCACAAGCGCTATAGATCAAGAACGTAGAATAAATATTTCATAAAAATCTCAGCGTAAATATAACTCTTAGAATAGCTTGAATTGATTATTCTTGATGTATTGATCATAAATCTCGTGTCTCTATATTATTAGACAATTATCAAGCCCTCCAATGGCTAGTTTCTCAAAGATAGACTTCTATAAAAGAAACTCTTAGATCCCATATATCATAACATTTCAATTCAGGAGTATTTCACTTAAAAATAACTTTTAATACTCTTAAATAAGCCCATAAAATTATTCTCAATTAAAACTATAAAGATAGAAAATATTAATCCATTTAAATTAAGAGAATATTTAAGTATGTGGACCAAATCAATAAGGATGATAGAATAGGTCGACAATATCTTAATTAAGTTCAAATCCCCCAAATCCCTCTATTGGAATCATAAAAAATGGATAGTTTTTTACCAAGAGACCAAATCTTTTGATTTTTCAACGGACTCAGTCGGTTGACTGAGTCTTACAAGTCGGTTGATCGACCTGTCCAGAACCAAATCCTGCCATTGGCTGAAAGCCATTCAGTTAACCGATTCCATTCAATCAGTTGAGTTATTAGATCAGTATGACCCATTTTTCTACCATTTTTCCTTCTGACTCAAATGCTTAATCGACCCCTTTCAAACGGTTGACAGATTGGATCAGTAGTACTTCATTTCAACTCCAAAACTCATTGTTTGATTCTATTAACTGATTGCTTTTATCGGTTAACTGAATTAACCCAAAAAATTAACTTTTTATACTTTAAAATATGTTTTCCAATTAGGTCAATTATCAATTTCATTTCACATAAGGAATACATACAATATCTTATTTTAGGATATTGAACTTATTATTTCTTATCATGACACACATATAAATAACTCATTTGATGTGTTGCGTGTGATCCTAATTCGAGTTGTATTAAGAGTATATAAGTAGAGAGTTGTTTCCACCTATTTTTCTTCAAGGTCTTCAAAACTCTTCACATCTTCATTGCATCCGTCTTGTATCTTTTATGTTTTTTTCATAAAGTCTTCTTCTTAATCACATACATAGAACTTATAAATCTGAAACACTTGATAAAATCATTAGTTCCACAAAAAATATCAATACTTAATTATTCATCAAAACCTTGGATTCAACACATGTTTTAATAATTAGACGCCCACCACTAGAAAATAACTTGCCTTGCCAACCAGCTACCTTTTGTCTCAACTTCTGGAGCATGTCTTCAAAAATAGTATATTTTCCATTCTTTTATAAATCAAGCATCCCAAGTAGCTAAACAGAAAACTACCTCACTTGAAACCTATATACCTGAGAATCCAGTAATAGTGAGAATGAGCTAGATTGTTTGGTAAGAAGACATGACTTTTGTCTACATTCATCATTTGACCCGAACACGCCTTAAACTCTTTCAAAAATATCATAAAATTATATACATACTTTTTCTTTCCATTTAGGAAAACCACCATATCGTCAACATAAGAGAGATACGGAATCGGATTTCCATTCGCCGGCTGTGTGTACTGTTGAATATCTCATTTAACTAATAAATTTGTAAGATCCTTGAGGAAACTTCAACAACAATGATGAATACAATAGGGGATAGTGGATCCTCTTGTCTCAATCCTCTCTGAGATATTAAATAACCACCCACATGCCCATTTAGAATCACAGAGAAATGATTATTCGAAATCACCCTATACACCATGTCGATCCACATTTCGCAGAATCCAAATTTCCTTAGCACAATTGTCAAAAAAACACCAAGAAACACTATCATATGCCTTAGCCATATCAAGTTTTACAATGACGTTTCCCCCTTCACCTCCTCCTTAATTTTTTTCACCATCTCTTGTGCTAACAGAATATTATCCAAAATATTTCTACCTTGCACAAAAGCAATTTGTTCTGGATAAATAATTTTAGGAAACAATGTAGCAATCATATTAGCCAAGATCTTCGTTATCACCTTATTCGAGAAATTTTATAAACTAATTGGCCTAAAGTCAGTAGCAACAATGGGGTTATCATTTTTTGGGAATGAGATTAATCAAAGTACTAGTCACACTATTAGGTAGCTCTACACCATAGAAAAACTAGTCAACATATATGATCAAATGTTCCTTGATAATCTCCCAGCAAGTAACATAAAATCTCCCAATGAACCCATCTGGTTCTGAGGCACTCTCTCCATTCATTTCCTTGACGACCAGTGCAACTCTTCTATATCAGGACATTTAACCAAGTCCGGATTTTCTTTGTCTGACATCGTCTGAGGGATACATTGAATCATCTCGTTATACTCTGTGTTCGAAGGATTAGAAAGGTAACATTGGAAATGATTAACCTAAATATTCTGAATACCATCATCAACCTCTATCCAATCACCCCTATCGTTTTTCAGTCTTTTGATGTACATCATCTTCCTTTTATGATTAACGCAAGCATAAAAATATTTTGTACTTCTATCTCCTTCTTTCATCCCTTTGATTCTAGATTTTTGTTTCCAAAATGCTTTATCCTGGTATAAGGTTTTTATCAGTTGGGTCTCAGTTTCTTGTAATTGCGGAACTATGCTTGGATAAGATGCAGCTTGTCTTTTAATATCATCTACTTTTTCTCAAATATATTGACCCTGTCAAAAATATTTCCAAAAGTTTTGAAACTCTATTCATGCATCACGAACTTGGGCCTTTTTATTTTTCTATGCCACCTCTGAAACAGGTTTTCCGATATAGCTTGATCCTAAGACTCCTTGACAATATTTGCAAAATTGTGATGTTGATACCAAAAGTTCAGAAATTGAAATGACTCTTTCCTCACCGGTGATTCGTTTCGCGTTTGATCAATTGCAGACTATGATCTGAACAAGCTTTATTTAAATGACGAACTTCAGAAATCTGGAAGATGCGCCATTCATTACTTACCAAAGTTCTACTTAACCTACTCCATTTTTTCTATGCTCGATGCTTAGAGCTACACCAACTAATCTTATTTTCTATAAACGGAAACTCGACAAGTCCACACATATCAACACAGTCCAACATATCATTGGCAGCCTGAGTATCAAACTGAGAGCACCCTAGCCCCTTTGATCCATCCAATGTGATATTAAAATCTCTTGTTATAAGTAATGGACAATCAAAATCATTACGTACCTCTTCGATTTGATCCCATAACTTCGTTTTCTCCATCTCTCGAGCATTTTGCATACACTACTACTAGTAGGAATTCCTGCTGAAGCAATCTATGATATTGGCCCAAAGAAATATCCAAGAGGAGGGTGAATTGGGTAGTTATAAAAATTTAACAATTAATTCCTTTAAACACAAATAATTAATTTTCCTAAATCAATTATTATCTTTATATGTAGCGGATATGTGTTTAATACTAAGTGCACACCCAAACACAACATGAATAATAAATCAATGCAGTACATAAGTACTTATTCTAGTTCAGTAAAGCTAATCTTGCCTACGTCCAGTCCCCGAACTCCACGAAGATTCGCAACCACTAAACTCCTTGATTTCTTTACCAGGTAGGAATCAAATCCTTACAACTCAGATTCTTTTACATGAATAGAATCAACCTTTGTAATTTATCATTTTTACAAGTCAAGGATGAACCCTATTTTTTTACCAAATTAAAGATAAACCTAAAGCTCTCTCACTTATCCGTTTCACAAGGATGGATGAATCTTTATAAATCACTCAAAAAATAATTCAATTCCAGGATGAATAAAAACTTAATTTTTTTTAAGGAAAAATAATAACCTAACATTTTTACAAGTACAAAGATCAAACCCTAATATTTTTCGCAGGAAAAAGATCGAAACCTAGCCATCCTAACTAGATACCGTCCTAAACGTATCTAATCCACTCAAACTCATAAATACAAAAAATATAAGTTTCTTCCCATAAAGAACTTCTACCACCTCAATACAAATATACTCGATTAAAATTCTGAATATTACTATGTAAAAGATACAATGTGAGGCAATTCAAATCTGATTAATAGATAAAGTGGAAAGTACAAATATAGCACGTAATCAGATAAACAGGCAGAAATAGTTTAAAAAAAATTTCAGGCTTGTAAATTCAAAACGATTTTTCTAACAATCCTATACCAAGCAATCAATATAAATAAAACTTTAAAGCAAATCATTAAGTTTGGATAGATCTCATCAGGAAAATAAGGAAGACAATGACAATGTAGTAAGTAGAACTCAAATTGGTGACGCCAAACGACAAGCGCTTTAGATAAAGAACTTATAACAAATATCTCGTAAAAATTTCAGTGTAAATCTCATTCTTATAAAAGTTCAAACTGATGTTCTTGATAAATCTAACTCAATTCCCATAGGTTTCTATTAATAGACCAATAACTAACCCTCTAACGGTTAGTTTTTCAAAGATATGCCATAAAATGACACTCTAAGACCCCATATATCATCTTTCATTTCAAGTATATTCTACTTAAACATATCTTTCAAATCTATCGTTTAAGTTCATAAAACTATTCTCAATTTAAAACCATAGAAACATAAAATATTAAATCATTTAAATTAAGAGAATCTCATAATATATGGATCATATCAATAGAAATTACTAAATAGGTTGTTTATATTTAAAATATATTCAAATCCCCTAAATCCTTCTATTGGAATCATAAAAAATGGATAATTTTTTTACCAAGAGGCCAAATTAGCCGAATTCCTAACTGAAGTAATTGGTTGACTGAGCCATACCATTCGGTTGATTGACCTATGCCAAGGCTAAAATAGCCATTAGCGCTGCTCACAGTAGGTTGACCGACCTTCCACAGTTAGTTGACCGACTCATCTAGTATGCTCCCAATTTTCTCCATTTCATCTACTGACTCATTCGGTTGATTGATTCTCTTCATCTGGTTGACTGATTGATTTAGTGTGCTCAATTCCTTACCGATTTCAACTACTGTTTCAAACGGCTGACTGATCCTTTTTATTTAGTTGATCGACTGGATCAGTAGCACTTCGTTTTAACTCCAAAACTCACTATTTTAATCAGTCGACCGAATTTCTTGGTTGACCTAATTGACCTGAAAACATAACTCTTTATACTTTAAAACACTTTTTTTTTTAAATTAGGTCAATTATTAAAATCATTTCACATGAGGATCACATACAATATCTTACTTTAGGATATTAAACTTATCACTTCTTATCATGACACACATAGAATTAACTCATTTTAAGTGTCGTGTGTGATCCTAATTTGGGTTTCATTAAGAGTATATAAGTAAATAGTTATTTTCACCTATTTTTCTTCAGTTTTTTCAATACTCTTCATATCTTCGTTATGTCCATCTTGTACCCTTTATATGTTCTTCATTAAATTTTCTTCTTAATCAAATATATTGAACTCTAAATCTGAAATACTCGATAAAACCATTAGTTTTATTAAAAATATCAATACTTAATTGTTCATCAAAATTTTGTGTTCAACATACGAGTTATCTTAGCCACCACAAGTTGATATTTACTAACCAAGATATCACAATGAATTGGATCTCTCCAAAAAAATCCAAATCATACTAGCTTCATTACTGAAGCCATTGTCAAGGGCAACATTACGCCTAAGCTCCTGCACAACTTGAGTCTCCATTCTAGGATCCAATAATCCAATGAAAGAACAAGAGAACAACTGAGTCATCTTTTTAATTCTTCTTCTAGTGGCTAAATTAGCAGCCCCCCCGAGTGTTGTATACCAAAGAATTAAACATTAGAAGAATTGGACTCTTGGCCTTGCCCCTTCCTTGCCGTTGATCTAGTCTGGAATGTAAGTTTAAACCCTAATTTCTTGAATTTTCTATTGTCTTAGTAATCCACTTTGAATCACCCGAATATGTGGAACACTCTTTTTCTACTATTCTCGGCAACATGGTTAGTCTCTTAACCAATTCTGCAGTCTCTTTTACCACTAATTGCCCTTCTAATATTTCCTTAGTGAAATCATCCTTGGATGCACCTTGGTGAGATACAAAGTCTTCTTATTCCTCAAAAGTAAGTGCCTTGGTTGTTGTTTCTTCATTAATACACTGCCACTTTGTCCCTATTTGTCTCTGAATTTTCAATACTCTGCTCTTGGCCATCCAATTCCTTATCATTTTTATTTTCATCTTCTTCTTTTTTCTTGATCTTTAAAAATACTTTGATTTTTCTTCTCCCCTTACTGCTCTAGGGTTTGCTTATCTGCTACCACCAGTCTTTCGTTGCATTTCTAATAATTTTATAATTTGTTTCCTTTCTCTACATTTTCTTCTGTCTTCTTACTTTCATTTAGCTTATCAACCATTTTGTCGACGGATTCTTATGTTTACACTCTTGAACTGAATGATCTTGTTTATAACAGTGTGAACAATATTTAGGTAGAGCTTCATAATTGATTGCCAAAATCCTGAAGTGCCATGTCCTATCCAGATTCTATTCGTTAGTTCTTTTTACAAGTCAACTTCAACACAAACTCTAGCAGTGGTGCAACATCTAATTTCATAGGCGATCCCGCTACTTTAGTTAAGGAAAATAAAATTGCTTTGTTATAGAGATTAATAAAAAAAAAAAAAATCAAATTCAATCCATACCGAGGCCAAAGAGGATTCCGTATTCGCATAAGAGGTTGTTCTCACGACGACCTACTCTCTCTTGTTGATGTTTCCGATCAAACAAGTTAACTTTAATTTGAACAAATTTATATTTAAGTTAGCCGAATTTATTTAATTTAATTTGATACATGTGGATTTAGAATCTAAAGAATCTAATCATTAATTTGATATATGCATATACATAATACTGATTTAAACTAAATAAAAAAAAAAATTTAATATTAAAAATTTGAAAATAAAATATAAATTTTAAAAATAAATTGAAATTTGACGATTACTTTAATTTTTTTTTATTCAAATCATTTTTATTTTTAAATTTAATACAAATATTTTTTTTAAAAATAATATATTATTTTTACTACAACTATTAAAATAGTCATAATATGTGTCATATTAATTAATATTCATGTCCCATGACCACACCAAGGGCCCATTTGGTAACCGTTTCGTGTCCATCCCATTCAGTGGGATGCAAATGGGATGGGATGTGATGAGAATTCTGTTTCCTTATTGAGAGTAGAATCACGTTTGGTAACGACAATTTTTTTTTGTTCTAGGAATAGAATCGTGTTTGGTAACGATTTTATTCTAGAAATCAAGAATGAACCCTAAATCACAATAAAGAAATCATCAAGCAATCAAACCATAAATCACACTCGAAATTGAAATACTAAACCCCAATCGAAATTGAAATCCTAAACTCCAATCGAAATCGAAATTAATATCAAAATCAAAATCGAAATCATAAACCCAAATTAAAATTAAAATCGAAATCCTAAACTCCAATTGAAATCGAAATCGAAATCGATTGCAGCTCGAAATCAAAATCTTAATTTCGATTTCGATTTCTCCATTGACAAACGAAGCAAACGAAGAAGACGAGGACAAACGAAGCTAACGGTCATGGATACACGAAGCAGACGATGGCCACGAAATCGATTGGCAATGGTGACAAGTATAGCTAAGCCGACGGGGACGAGGAGGAGAATGGATGAGGAGGAGGAGGAGGAGGCGACAGGAGGAGGACGACAAACAACATGTTCAAGAAGAAGAAACAAAAAAGAAGAAAAAAAAAAGAAAGGATAGATAGGGCTTACAAAGTTTGAAGCAGGGGTCTCACTAACAAATTTGAAAATGACGGTCGTGTTATTTTTACCAAATTGAATGAGATGAGAATTATGAGAAACAATAATTTTTTATTTCTTATTTTTTTAAAAAAAGTGAGAATGATTTTTAGTTTTAGATGAGAATAAAAATGGAAACAGATTTATAAAACATTATATCTAAATAAAAATTTTAAAAATTTAGGAATGCGAATAAATTTTTTGCGAATAAATTTTTTGGAATAGAAACGACTACCCGACACAAATTTCCTGTGATTCCAATGGGAAAGGTATTGGGTGTATATGGTGATAAGCCCCAAACTGCTAGTTCGACTCTCGCCGTTGGACAGCATTGCACGTTAGTCCAACTGTTTCAACTCGCGCCGGCTCCGCGTACATCTCAAGGATCTCTCCCTCTCACTCGCACCCTCCGTAGCGTCCACCTCACGCCCCTCCGACCTATTCAAGCTTGTCATCGTCAACGTATGCCAAACCTCTGCAGAACTCAAAACCCTCCTCTCCTCCCTTACGTTTATACGAATATGTGTAAATGTAAATGTCAGGGAACATCTTATTCTTTTGTGTTTTAACACACCAGTACTGTCTTCACTGACAAAGCGATACAAAGCATCCATAGGTATAGCAGATTCGGATCCAAACTAGGGCTTGAGCTCCACGATCTCACGAATTCGGGGTCTGACCTGCCAATTTTTTTAATTTCAGGGTTTTAGCTGTCAATTTTTTGTCGTTCTCATGACGGAACCAAAAACACCGGTGAGGTTCACATTGGGGAAGCAATCATCGCTAGCTCCGGAGCGCCACCGCGGGGAGGTGGAGGAGACTGAAGATGGGGAGGGGATGGTGGAAATAGATCCGAGGATGAGGTTGATGTATTTGGCTGGTGAGGGTGATGTGGAGGGGATTACGGAGCTTCTAGATTCCGGTGTGGATGTGAATTTCAGGGATATGGATGACAGAACCGCCCTGCATGTTGCAGCTTGCCAGGGGAATAATGATGTGGTGGAGTACTTGCTCGAAAATGGGGCAGAAGTTGAGCCAAAAGATCGTTGGGGAAGCACGGTATATTTTCCTGCTTGTGGAAGAAAATTATGACGTTATGTCTAGATTTACAATTTTTATTTTGAAAACAACCAATCAAACTTCATGGGCTAAAGAACCTGATAACACTGTTTAATAGATAGAATTATCACTCTTCTACTCTAAATTTTTTATGTCCTTAAGCATTTGCTCTATTTATGCTCACTTGTGGTGTTTGGGGAAAATCTGTACAGCTGAGCTGGCTGCTAAATGCAGCACTAACGATAATGTGTGTAAATACATTCTTCAATTTCTTACCAATTTTTATCTTCAAATTTGAGAGAACACTTAGTTATGTTGTTCCACATCCATCATCATCTTCCAGTCTGTAAATATTGGTGTTGAGAGAATGCATTATTTCTTCTTGGTTATCCGTTCCATTTTTTTTGGCCGCCTAGGAGGGCGGGGGGATGTCTTTCTTTAGCAACATGTATGGCTTTACTCAACCTAATTACTATTTGTAGGTGGCCTCTGTTTTCGTTTCTGAAGCTTACCTAGAAGTCCAGAAGTATTTTATAGGTCATTTATGGGGGGGTGGGTGGGTTTTTCCTTTGTTGTGTTTGAAGAAGGAGGGATTCACTTTTCATCGTGTAACATGATTGTTATAACCTTTATATATATGTACATATTTAGGAGATTAATGAACAGTGGTTTGCATTACATTAAATTAGATAGGAGTAAAATAGTAAAATTAGAGAAAGATTGGTAGGAAATAGAGTTTTTTCTCTGTTTCCATTTGGAAGGATTTAATATTCCCTCCTACCCACCCCTCTCTTCCATCCAAACAACAAATGCCCCCCCCTCCCCTCTTCCCTTCGATACAAACAAGCCATCAATTTCACTATGGACCGGAAAATCGCAAACCTAAAAGTTTCAAAGGTAGGGAGCTTCTTAAAAATGTGTCCCTTGTTTTTGAAAAGTAAAATGTATGTCATTTCTGAAGGGTTTTGGTTTGAAAAAAGATGTTTGATAGAGCAACTTAGATTTTATGTAGTCCTCTGTCTGTTTCCTATATTTTGAGGTTTAGCTATGCTAGGATGAGCTTTGTTTAATGTTCCATGTGAGAAATGCTGTACTGGAAGTTTGACAAGTGAGCTTGATCATTTTAGGGGAATAATGCTATTAAGCTATTGACTGCTATCTTTTATATCTCTTTCAAAACCTCGAGTCCACAATACCCTTGTCCTGTAATACACCGAATTTTAGATTTGAACTCTTGGTTAACATTAAAATTTAGAGGTAAGGTAAGCCATTTATGTAATAATCTACGTCTAGTGCTTCAACTTAGGGTGTTTGCATTATTCTTTATTAGATAGTTGAGTGAAGCCACATTTGGAGATAAAGGGGGTCCTATCTTGGACACGAGTGCTTAGGCAGGGCTTGAAGTGTATTTAGGATAATCAGCATGTTTGAATTTGTAGTTTTTTGAAGCTTCGCATGTCTCATTAGTCAATTATGTTTGTAAAGTCTAAGACCACTGAACTTGTGAATGTCAACTATAATACCACTGAACTTGGACGCGAGTGCTTAGGCAGGGCTTGAAGTGTATATAGGACAATCGGCATGTTTGAATTTGTAGTTTTTTGAAGCTTCGCATGTCTCATTAGTCAATTATGTTTGTAAAGTCTAAGACCACTGAACTTGTGAATGTCAAGTCGGGTGCTAACAGATTAATGGCATGTTTGGTTTGAAGTAATGGAATATGATGGAATAGAAGAGAAAAGGGAATGTAATTAATGTAGGAATGAACTAGAATTACTAGAGGCATCACTATTTTATTATATTGTTTGGTTGTCTATGTATCTAAAAGAATAAAATCACGTGTAAGGTTTAAAATTGAATAAGAATCGCATATATAACAACTTTTTAAAATATATAATATTGAAAGTTAATATACTTGGAATTATAAACTAAAATAAAGTTTTTGGTCTCTTTTTAACTACTCATTTCTTCAAAATTTAAACTCTCAACTTTCTCTCTCTTGCACATTTCCAGTCTTAATTATTTTCTTTGACAACTTTCTCTCTTTAGAATTTACTCTCTCGATAATGTATAATTTTATCTCCAGTATTTTTTTTATCTTGAAAATTTCATT
Organism: Eucommia ulmoides; assembly: GCA_016647705.1. NCBI lineage: Eukaryota > Viridiplantae > Streptophyta > Magnoliopsida > Garryales > Eucommiaceae > Eucommia > Eucommia ulmoides. Next base: position 6,656,452 of record CM028329.1, read on the forward strand.
AGCCACGTTATCTCTCTCTCTCTCTCTTTATTTTTTATGAAATTTATCTACTGCTCTCCCTCTCTAAAAATTATATTTATAAATATTTATCTCTTAACTATTTTTTCTATTTGGATTTTGTTATTTTATTTTGAAAGTGAAAAAATTTAATTCCAATGGAATGATTGTCATTCCACTCCGTGAAGTAATGAATGCCACTCCTCTACTTTTGATTCCTGTGGGGTCAGAAATTTTCATTACATTGTATGACCAACGAGAGAATGGAAATTAGTGGTGAAATTTTGATTCCTTTCACCTTGATTTCATCCAACAAAACACGCTGTAAGAGATTATAGGTCACTATCATAGTTATTTTAACAAAGTACAAATTAGAAATCTTTGAAAAGTTTTAAGTTTCAAGGATTGTTGTTTCCCATTTACTGCAATGAGGTTGAAACCATTCATATGTTCCATAATTCCATATTTGTATTATAATTCCTTTTTCACATTTTCTTTCTGCTCTGCCTTTGTGGTTGTCCTAATCTGTCAACCTTTGACATTGTCGTGGAACACAAGTATGACATTGAGTACGAAACCAGTAAACCAAAATATAGCCCTAAATTTATTTATTTTTGCTAGAGGGAAGATGTGACCTGTCCTAGGAATACAGTCTCAGTTTAATTGTATCGACTTTCTGGTGTTGTAGACATTTTAGTACACATCTTTTAATTTCATGTTTAGGTTGACACGGTTGATACAGAAACTTAATTCAATGGAAGAGCACAACTTGTTAAAAAAAGTAGAATTTTGATACTTGGTCCCAATGATGACCCCGATCTTATTTGGTCTTCTCGAACAGCCAATTGCAGATGCAATCCATTATAAAAATCATGATGTGATCAAGATTTTGGAGAAGCATGGTGCAAAGCCTCTGGTAAGTGTTTTTTTTTGTTATCTTTGTCGCGTCTGTGGAAATTGTTTACTGAAATCTGAAATTATATCACTGTTACTACTATTGAATTAATCTCCGATGTTGTTAAAATTTGGCTTTGCTATTTTTTTGACCCATGTGGCCTTGCCACTTAGATGGCTCCGATGCACGTCAAGAATGCCCGTGAAGTCCCAGAATATGAAATTGATCCCAAGGAACTTGATTTTACGAACAGCGTCGACATAACTAAGGTATCTACTGTGCTGTCCGTATTGGGAGCTAAAACAACCATGAATCATCCTCTTTTATCCCTACATAACTTTTTGAACTAATTGTTGCCTTCAGCTTTGTATGCCAAAAATATTGCTATGTTAACCATTATTCTTTATAGTATCTTGTTTGGTGCCAAGCCTAGAATCATGCTCTATTCCAAAGATAACCCTTTTCCTTTTTCTTTGTTCATTTTTTCTTTTGGTTTTCTTCTTGTGGATTTTTAGTTGTTTTTTCATATCTTTTGAAAATCTGTTGTTAATGGTCATTAGGGCATTGAGTGATAAAAGGGGATGATTAGTTCTGATTTGTGATACGTTGTTACAGTCAATTTTTGTTCTCACAATTTGTTTGAAATTTGGTAACTTCTTTCTCTGCTTCTAATAATACCTTTTAGTATATTTTGGTTATAGGCAACTACGTATGTGATATGTCATGAGACAGTATAATATTTGTGCCTTTTAGGAAAGAGGGCTGTTATTCATATACAGAAGATAAATACAAGATATATATATTGACTAAAGGATAAAGATAACCGTAGAGGCTTTTGCATTAAGGAAACAAAGCAAAAGGATACTTCTGTCACCGACTGCCGAATGAGGTAGCTTATAGGTGTAAGAAGATCAAAATTCTATATCTTTCAACTATGAAGAATGATTCAATTTATACAATAATGATCTTGTAATTGCTCCTAAATTATAGCCTGTAACTGCTCCTAAATTATAGGCTAAATAATTTAAATTAATTACTAAATAATTACAATAAAGAGAGGTTTAATAGTCCCTTGCAAACTCGGCTAGTCTAGAGAGACGAGGTTGGATCGTAGAAGATGAAAGCGTGTTTTGTGAAGTCTATTGGTGAATATGTTTGCGAGTTGATTGGTAGAAGGGACAAATTGAATTTGGTGTGTGTCAGTAAGAATGCGTTTCCATATAAAATAATAATTCAGTTCAATGTGCTTAGTACGAGTGTGGAACACAGGATTTGAAGCCATATATGGAGTGTCATGTTACCTGTATACGTTATTGGTGGGTGATCACCATTGCCAAGTTGAACAGAGTCAAAGCCACTGTATGGTGTGTACTGCTACAGGAGAGTGGGGTTGCCCATCATGTGGGTAAATGCACCAGTATTAGGATATCAAATGGGATCATTGAGTGACCACTGTGAAGTTTGTTTACTCTGATGCACCTAATGTGGAGCAATCTGTAGGCTTGCAAATGCAGAATTCAGCGATGGAGGAACGAATGGTTGTACAAATGAAGAGAGCCGGTAGTAATGGTAGACAGAATGACCAATCCCAAAGCGTAATTGACTTTGAGACACAGATGTGGGTGCAGGAGTAGGGCCAAGAGTATTTGAGGGATTGACATGGATGGACGATGAATGACCAGTGTTTTTACATCCATTGTGGCAATAATTATTTCGCGGAACAGAAACCAGAAGTAGTATGAGATGCGAGAAAGGCGGAAGGTGAAGGAGAGGAAGTGGTTTTGTGTCGGGCCTTATAGTTGAGTAGTCGAGTACGTAAATTAGAGAATATTGGGAGGGAGTCAAAACTCTCAATAGTAGTGACTAACATGTCGAACTTAGATACAAGGCCGTTGAGAACGACATTAACTAGATCTTTGTAGGAGATATGCTCACCTATAGCGGCAAGGGTGTCAGAAATGGATTTGGCGTCTTGTAGATATTCAGATACAGATCGGGTACCACGCTCAAGGATGGTGAGTTGTTTCCTTATAAGGGAGGAGTTGACAACCGATTTATGAGAAAAATGATCTTGAATGAGCGTCCAAATGGCAGGGAGGACTTGCACCCAACCACGGAAGCTAATATAGGTTCAGATAGTGTGGCAGAGATGACACTAACGAGTAGGGGTGTGCAACGGGCGGTTTGGACTAATTTAAACCGTGAGCCGCCCAATGATGTGCGGGTTGGAGTGTGCGGATTGGCTGGTATAAACTGTAGGCTACTCAATAGTGTGTGGGTTGAGTTAATTAGAACCGTGGATTGCTCAAGGCGGTGAATGAATTTAGGAAGAAATTTTCATAAAGGCGGAGAATGAATTAAGATTTAGAAAGAACGACAAGAACATGATGCAAGAGGAATGACCAACGGTGGTTGGAAAATCTAGAAACTGTAGGCAACGGCTTATATATTTATATCATCACAAAATGAAGTCTTTTTTGTGTTCTACTTGGTGGGCGGGTTGAACCCATAAGAAAATAAACCAAATTGTAATCTGCCTATTCATGTGCGGGTTATGACCCGCGCAATGTGTGGGTTTGCATTGGACGGTTTTTTACGGTGCGGTTTGGGTGGTTTGGACGGTTTTGGTGGGTTGGACTGATCCGTTGCACACCCCTACTGACGAAGGTTTTGTCATCTCGAAGCCAAATAGAGCGATGAGGTTCATCGCTAGGATAAGCATAGGAGTGATCAACAAACCTAAGAAGGTTTTGGCCATAGAGAAAGGCTTCCATTTGGTGAGACCATAGAAGAAAGTTGTCATATGTAAGTTTGACAGTGATAAGGTTGCTGATAGTGGGAATGGAAAGAGTTTGGGTTAAATAGGAACTTGTAGAAAGTTAGAGGGAAGATCGGTGAATTCTGAAAAAGGTGAGGCTATTTTGGTAAATTTTGGGGTACCTTGTGAGTTTTAGAAACCATTGGGGTAGTTTCTAAAATTTAGAGAATAAGAAGGCAATGGGATTTAAAGAAGGCAGCTATGAGATTAACTAGGGCAGAAAATGAAGTATGACGGCAAGGGAGGTGACAGCGAGCAAAGCCTGCGATGGGATGGTGGCTTAGGATTTGTGATCGAAGGCCAGAGGGTAGGTTCGAGATGGTCGCCGGTTCAGAAGGCAGTGGAGGGTAAAGGCTAGGGTTAGGGAGGAGAGATCACAAGAGACCAGCGACGCTACCGGCGGAGAGCGTTGTTGAGTCACCAGAGGGTAGCGACACAGATGTGAAGGAGGGAGAATTAGAGTTTTCTGAGAAGAGAGGAATGGTGTTGCTTTGATACCATATAAGAAGATCAAAACTCCATATCTTTCAACTATAAAGAATGATTCAATTTCTGCAATAATAATCTTGTAACTACTCCTAAATTATATTTTGTAACTGCACCTAAATTATAGGCTAAATAATTTGAATTAATTAGTAAATTAATTACAATAAAGAGAGGTTAATTGCTCCTAAATTGTAGCTTGTAACTGCTCCTTAATTATAGGCTAAATAATTTGAATTAATTACTAAATTAATTATTATTTTCGATTGCAAGATTATATATTTATTGATGGTTAATATAAGTAACTAATTTTTATATATGATGCATTTTTATATTTTAGCTTTTGCGAAGAAAAATATTCAAATAGAATTGATGTCTACTTTAGTCATGTTATATTTGATACATAAACACAAATATTTACCAAGCACTCATTGTGTGTTTTTCCTGTAACTAATTTTTATATATGATGCATTTTTATATTTTACCTATCACGAAGAATTTTTTTTCAAATATAATTGATGGCTATTTTAGTCATTTTGTTATATTTAATACATAAACGCAAATATTTACCAAGCACTCGTGTGTTTTTCCTTTTCAAATGAGCTTTTTTATTAGTGAAATTTTTGTATGACAATAGTACCATTCTGCTTTCCTTATTTCTTTATAATAATTTATTAATCTCATAGTGTATTTTTTATCCTATAGCCTATCTTTATCTGCCCCTTACTGAGTTGCATAAAGGAAATATAAAATAGCAATAAAAATTATTAATATTATTATAAAAAAGAAAAGAATGAGAAATAAACATACATTATTATTTTCGATTACAGGATTATATATTTATTGATGGTTAATGTAAGTAACTAGTTTTTATATATGATGCATTTTTATATTTTTTAGCTATAATGAAGAAAACATATTCAAATAGAATTGATGTCTAATTTAGTCATTTTGTTATATTTAATACATAAACACAAATATTTACCAACCACTCATTGTGTGTTTTTCCTTTTCAAAAATTATTTTTTGACAAATTTACCGAACAATTTACAATTCGTTTTCAACAGTTCCTTTTTATCTGCTCCCTTTCAACAACTCCTTTTCATGAGCCACATGGGGCCCAAACTAAGCGTTACGGACTTGCTCCCCATGATTGTGGTCGATGGATCGGGTGACGTCATCACATCCGTCAGTCATCATGACAGAATACGTCGAAACAAAGCTTTGGTGCAGCGGAATAGTAATGGAAAGAGTAGATATCATTCTAGTTGATGAAGAATATGCTAGATAGTGTTCTAGCGGACAAGGGAAACTCTTGAATCCACAAGAGTGGGTTCTTGAATTAACAAGAAAGAGTAAACATTCTAAGTGTATTAAACTTGAAAATTGGATAATGGTTCCCTTGGCCAAGAGGCCTACAATATGTATTTATAGCAAATAAACCGACTTGTAGAATTAGTAAACCAAAATTAGGGAAATACCAATACTAGTACATATATCTAGGAATCCCCTCTCGTCCACACCGCTTTGTTACCATGATTTCTCAGCTTATCTCAGGTATGAGGAGTAACAAACCTCCTTCAACTACAAGCAGTCAAAGCAACGGTGTCTTCTTCTTCAATGTTTCCAGGAAAAGGGATAACATCCTTTTTGATAGCTTCAATCACCTCTGAGCTGGCAGTAGGCCACCTCCACACATCGATACACATGACTTCCTTCACTTTAGTAGTTCTAGTTAAAGCCATGTGATACATAACTCTCTCACCCCATTTCTCAATCAACGGACCATGAGGATGCACTTATAAATGAACAGAAAAGTAGATCTCCCACCCACAATCTTGTGCTCTATCCATGTTCTAGTCTTATCCTCGAGTTACAAAATCTTCCTTCAGTTCCAAGAACACTTTTGAGGAGCTTTAACCTCCTAAAAGCTCTTTCCCTGAAGTATCTCTCACCCATGGAGTCAAAATGGATTGCTTCTTGTCATTAAATGAGTTCCATATATGTCTCATCATGAGAATCGCATTAGTTTTTGAGAAATATGCTCTCTGATCTTGACTGCACTGATGGAACTACCTGCATCTCCTACTTGAACTTATAGATTGACACTCATGGATCAATCTGGACAATTGAATGAAAATTTAATTTCAATATAAATCAATATAAAAATATATCAATATGAAATAAATATAAATATAAATATGAATGGAATTCGAATATGAATATTCAATAGAATATTTTTGGGCTTTAGAAGAATTTGGTGTTGCTCACACTTTACAAGAGATTCTTACTTATAAATCTGAAGCACTCCTTATCCCGAGACCTCATTCATTATGAGGTTTGCATTGCATGATCCCAAGCAACCTTACTTTCAGTATCCTTCATCTCAGTGCCAGACCATAAGAAGTTTTGGACGATTAATTGACTTTCTTCAATATCTTCTTTGGGAGAATCTGGTGGCTAGACAAAAATAAAAAATAAAAAATGGAGACTGGTCAAGACAGACTTAACCAATTGCTATCTTCCTGCATAGGAGAGACTTTACCAGTCCGAGATGTTACCGTCTTTTTTTATCATTTAAATTAAGCTCTACAACCCTGTTAGTAAGATATGTGGATATCAAGGGCACCCCAAGATATCTAATGGGGCTTTTCTTCACGCACTTGACAGCATTGTAATAGCTGCTCCTTGAGATCGTCATTCATCCTAGTAACAGAAATACTAATCTTATGATTATTGATAGCCAGACCAGACACAATAGCTTCTTTTAGAATATCCGGCGAGGTACAAACCGCATGTCAAAAAACGAAAAAGTCGCCAGCAAAACACAACTGAGCAATCTCGGTGGCTTTACGCCTCCAGTGGAATTTAAAATTAGGCTGACTTTTAATCTCCTTAATATTCTGAGTCAGCACCTCCATAGCTAAAGCAAATAAGTGAGGAGAAATGGTCTCCCTAATTAGCCCTCAATTTTTTAACTACTTGAAACATTTTATTCCCCTAATTTTCTTTTGCAAACCTTAGCAACAGTAGGCTCAGATTCCTTAAAGATCAGCCATGAAATAAAAAAATTTAAATGGATTCTATCATTTTTCCTCGATTCAGAAAAGGCGTCAGGAAAAATAAATTTCCACTTTCCATTGACAAAGATTCTATCAAAATTCCTCTTGAGATGATCCGTATCTTCCTTTTGTTAGACCTAGTGAAAAACTGGCCTTGAAATCTTAAAATTCTCCAACTCAACCAAATGTAAACAATCCTTAAACTCCACATTTGTCTGCACCCAACCCTCCACTATATTCAGTCACACCGGTTATGACATTAAATTCTCCCAGGATAATCTAATGATCTTCCTTATGTATGCCAACTTTGTTAATCAAAATCCTGCCGTAACAAACAATCTATTGGTGGCAGTATTAGAACCATAAATCACTAGTGATCCAGAAACTTAACTCTTTTTCATAAGTAGTTTTTGCATGAACAATCTGATCATTCTGAATCAGCCCCTCAATGATCCAAACCAGAATAATCCTTCGAACTCAAGGGATCCATGGTTAAAATACCATTCCCAATTAGGAGCAATAACATTCATCAGCTTATTCAAATTTTGTAGTTTAAATCTAGACTACACGATACCACATATATGGTGTTATCAAATTGAAACTTCTTTATGGATAATTGTTGACCAGGGTTATTCAAACCCCTACTATTTCATATAGCTAAATAAGTCATGAAGTACCTTGTGCGTGTGTGTTTTCCCCCTCCCGGCGCCCAAGGGGGGGGGGGGGTACTCCCCCATTTCCTTTTTTCTTTATACCTTTCTTATGTATCTCCTCCAAAGAAATGTGTTCATTAAGGCCCCGTTTGGTTAGTGTTCCAAACCCAACCCAACCCAAAAATTTTGGGTTTGATTTTTGAGAACGTGTTTGGCAAACACAAAACTCAACCCAACCCAACCCAAAAAATAGGAATTGATTCTCAAAATCCTAAAGAAACCAGAAACAAAAAAAAAGTTGTTTCTTTTTGTGCCCAAAAAATTCAACCCAAAGTTCTCAACTTCTGTCTTCATCTGCCGGCTGATCACCACCACCCGCCGCCGTCCGGCAACTGTCCGGCTGCCGTCTCCGGCAACCTCCGGCGACCTTCTGCTGCCGCCGGCCACGTCCGGCGACCGTCCGCGCCGCCGGCGTCCACCTCCGGCTACCGCCTGCCTGCGACCGTCGCCGGCCACCTCCGCCGCCCCGCCGGCCGTCTGGCCACCACCGCCGCCGTCGCCGTCTGACACACCGCCGTCGCCGGCGTCCGGCCACCGTCCTCCGCCGCCAAACACAAAAAAAAAAGATTAAAAAAAAAAAAATTAGTTTTAGGATAAAATTGTTACCAAACACATTCTGTTCTCAGCACAAAACAAAAATTGTCGTTACCAAACGCAATTCTGTTCCCAAAATTCTCAACCCAACCCAATTCAACTCAACCCAACCCATTCCAGTTGGGTTTAGAAAAGTGGGAACACTAACCAAACGCCACCTAAGTTTTTCAATCACATTATCAGTGGTAACAACCTCCCCCTGAATTTCAATAGCCTGATCTTGAGTAATAGCAGCGACAGTGCTATCCTCCCCCTCAACATCAATTTCCATTTTCATTTCGATCCGCACTACAGGAATTACATTTGTATTTTCCTCAAATTTCATAACAATCAGCTTCTCACTTTCATCAGATGCCATAACAGGTTCAACAAACTTCTCTTTCAACCTTTGTTTCGCCTTTGTGTTTAGTTTAAACACTTGGATTGTGGCCAAATACTTTAAGATAATCACATCTTTTAGGCCGTCATTGGTATTCAACGTTCAACTCTACACTCCACTTAGCCACCTTCCCTTGGGAGTCCATGGCATCAAATTTGCAGATCCAAATCAAATGAATAAACCAACTCCTTGTCAGCCTACTACCGTGCACACGTTAGGATTGCTAATCCTTCCTCCTTCAGAAGTAACTCTATGAACGAATAGAGGGTTTCCGATTGCACTAGAAATATGGCTAAGACTTCATTGACTCCAATGTTCAAGAGGAATGTTATAAATCCTCACCCACAATGGAACACACGACACATCTGCCTTAACTAATGCCATATGCGCCATTTCACCTTCTAACACACCAGTCCTTTCCTCATCAAAAAGAATTCTCTCTCGTTCACCAAAACCTCCTTCATAACGTATGAATTCAGTACAGAATGAGCAGTTTTATCCACCTCACAATATGGAAGCTTTTGATCTTTGAAGTGCCCGACCAATGTACTTTTCCATTTGTATGCTCCCTCAATTGCTACAACGCTTGCAGGTGAAACAACTATGTGATTTTCGTTCACACTAGGTGGTATAAAATTCAGATTCATACCTTTCTCCTTCAGGTTGCCTATCCTACACATCACTTCATTTTGCACCAGATTTACTATTCACAACTCCCTTGGGTGATTGCTTACTTCCTTCAGCATTTTTAATCACTATGGTCTCATCGTCCTTATTCTCAATGACCTTGGTAATACCCGCACCATTGTCATCCTTGTTCACTAGAGTCTTCTGACTGAGTTTTTGACTGTTTTCGAGATCTTCCATTGCGATCCCACAAAACCCTCGCAAAAAGGTCTTTTGAAGGACCACAAGCTCGGTTTGATTTTCGTTGATCATTCATAATTGAGAACACAAAAAGAATCCGAAAACCACACACTTTAGCTCAACTGAGCTAACTTGCGCCACGAAGATTCAAAAAAAATTCAAAGAACAAAAAAAACTGAAAATGCGCTTGGAAATTGCCTTGGATTCCGTTATAACAGACTGTGCAAGATAGAAAATCCTATCTTGCGCGGAGAGAGTTCAAAACAACATGGGATCCCCCCTCATTTTTTTTTTTTGGGCCCCGATCACATAAGACATCACCCTCATGGCATAAGTGATAAATTTAATCTGGGCTCTCACATGCCTCGCTATGGTACTAAATACTAATATACCCCAAAAACATGAAGTGAAGTGCACACGATAGCCAGAGTCTTGAGGATAAGCATTGATTTGCATACTGCAAGTAAAAAGGTGCTCTTCAACTAGTAGAGTTACTTCATATAGATGTTCCTGGTGGTTTGTTCACGTGTTAGCCTACTGTAGTACCAAAACTCCAAGTTGATTCCTCCTCAACTCAAATCTATGGACGTGTTAATTGACTAGTTGTCTTAATTAAGTAGTTGACATAAAAATAAATTCTGAATAAGCTTGTATATCTAATCAAATTGTTCGAGAAATACTCACACAAAACCAATTTAGTCAATTGGGCTTTAGGCATATTTATGACATGGCACCTACAATAGATTTCATTTGGCAAATATCTTAGTATTTGGGATAAGATCAGATAACATTGGTTTCTTCATTAACAGGCTCGGATAAAAATGGTGCGCTTGAAACTTGCTTGTTTTTGTTATTGAAGCATCATGCTAGTCCATTTCAATCTTATCTAGATGATACAAATATTACTTATCAGAAAATGATTATAAATATAAGTTTTTTGCAGGGAACTTTCCGTATTGCTTCGTGGCGTGGAATCCAAGTTGCTGTAAAAAGACTTCGAGAGGAAGTGATAACTGACGAGGATAAAGTGTGAGTTGTTCAAGTACCTGCAATTTATTTTCTATTGTGTCATTCTTCTTTGTGCTGTTTTTATGCATTTATTTTTCTTAAAACTGCTTTCTGTACACAGGAGAGCATTTAGAGACGAGCTTGCATTGCTTCAGAAGATACGGCATCCCAATGTAGTTCAGTTTCTGGGTGCTGTAACTCAAAGTAGTCCTATGATGATTGTCACGGAGTATTTACCAAAGGTGATTCTTGTAGTTGCTTTGTAATTGAAAGATATTTGTTTTTTTGCAGATTAACTATTTCTAAGATTTTTGGCCATCTTGTGCTTTATCAGATTGTTTGTTTTGCTAATTTCTTGTGCTTTTTAGTTGCATTTTCATGATATGTATTATGATTTACGTATCTGTACCTTTTATGCCTCAAGATTAATTTTCTTGTTACTGTAACAAACACTTTTCTTTTTATTTGGCAAGCACTGCTTCATCGTTGTCTCTTTTTCATTATTTGTTTGTGAGGCTTGATTTATTTCTTCTCAAGGTATTTAGGGACACTTCTGAGTGAGGATTCCATATGGCAATTGTTTTTATTGTGATTTATGGCATGAAATGCAGCATGGCAGATGTTAGTTTCTTGCCTGTTGCTCCAAGGTTGTTCATGCCTCGCTTTGAATGTATCATTATAAATGAATTCAAAGTGTCACATTTCTTGTTTATATGTCTTTAGATCAAATCGTGAATTTCACTTGGCCTTCTATCATGTTACAATGGACACGGGATAGCAACGAAGCGCCTCACCAAAAATTGTTGATGCCAACAAAAATGTTCCATTCAATAAGAAACATTTTTGATACCCAATATCACCTCCTTCTTTATCTTGACTGCCACCAATATTTCCCACCATCTCACCACCACCATATCCTCCATTACACAAACATGCGGATGGATGGATGGAGGGAACAAGTTAACTATTAAAGGGGCAGCTGTGGTGCCTGACCTTGTCAAAGGTTACCTTGCCTCATGGGCTTAGGTTCAAGGCACTAGGCTCCTGCATGGTGCCCGTCATGGGCTTAGGTTCAAGGCCTATGGTTCACTCTATTGTTATTTCATGTTTAGATACAAATATTAATCTTGAACAGGTGTATAATATTTTATTTATGTTTGCAGTACATTTAAATAAGCTATTTAATTTTATTTTGCTATGGATACCAATAGTTAGTACAATGAATTATTTTAATTTTATTTGCACTTCAAATAGGAGGATATTTTTTACATACACCAAATTAGTTTAATTATCATCCTATGTTGCATGGTAAAAATTGGAGAGATGATGAGACAGTAAAAATTGGAGTTTAAGAGGTCCCTGACATTGATAGTTTTAGATAGTTAGGTTCTATATTTTAAGGGAATGGAGAACTCAAGGAGGGCTTTACTTATAGAGTCAAGGTAGGATGGTTAAAGTGGAGAAGTTTAGATGGGGAGATTTGTGATCGTAGGATACCGTTGAAATTGAAAGGAAAGTTTTCAACAAAGCTGCTATAAGATTGAAGATTCTATATGGTTCAGAATGTTGGGTGGTTAACAGAAGACACGCTTAGAAAGTAAGAGTAACATAGATGAGGATGTTAATGTGGATGAGTGGTAAGGCAAGGAGGGATAAAATTAAGAATGAGATTATTAGGGAGAGGTTAGGAATAACATCCATTGAAGGTAAGTTGAGAAACAATCGTTCACAGTGGTTCAAACATGTTTATGGAAGATCTAAGGAAGGACTAGTGTAAAAACGTGGTTTAATTAAAGTGGAGGGTGCTCCAAGGGGGATGGGTAAACCTTATAATACTCGCGATGAGACAATTGGGAACTATTTGATTGGTTTTAATTTAACTGAGGGGGTGTCTCTTGAACAATCTGTATGGCACAAAAGATTCATGTATATGGCTCTACTTAGGTGGGACAAAGGTCTTGTACAAATTTCTTGTATATTTTGTTCATTTTCTACAATTGTTTAATGGGATAATTGCAGTTTACCCTCTTGTACTTAACCCCATTTTCACTTTACCTCCTTGTACCTTTTTAGACTCTAGATTGAAGTGAAAAGTTAGTTTTTCCGTTAAATGTAACAAAATTGGCAAAAAGATTGAAATGCCCCTGGCGCAGATGATATCCTTTACTTTGGAACAATAAATGACTACTCAAATGAATTTCATTTCTATATAATCATGGATTCCTCTAAGTAAATACTACAAGTCGGAATAAAAAAATTTACAAAAACATTAAGATTTGACACCCAAATCTCGTTTCCTTTTTGAAAAGCTACTTATTTTACATGAAAATTCGAAATTTAAAACACAAAATTTATCTCATTTTCTATCTGTTTTTAATAATCTATGTATGCTTTTCTCTGTTTTAAGGAGTGTAGAATCCAAATTTTCCATCAATTTTGACACTCAAGGTATGTATTAAAAATAATATTTTAAGGTATGTATTAAAAAAAATATTTTAGAGTTTTTAAAAGAAATTGATTTTGATACAAACTTTTTATGTCAAAATTGATTGAAAATTTGGATTCTTCACCTCTTAAAATATTGAAAAGCATATAGATTAGTAAAATGGATAAAAACTGAGATCAATTTCGTGTTTTAAAAGTTTAAAATTTCATGTAAATAAGCATCTTTCCTGAAGTTCAGTTTGCGACTTCTTGTCATTCATCTTGTGCAATCGAATTAATGTTTAGTGAGCCAACTTGCTTATAATTGTTATATTCATGGCGGTTCCTAATGTGTACGACCTGAAGTATATGCACATGACAAGCTTTGATATTTTCCTGAAGGAGAAGTATTTTTCTCCGTAGAATGTGACCTGAAGTATATGCACATAACAAGCTTTTGAAGCTCCTACTTCTTGAGGCCTGGTTGAAAATCAATATACTAAATGATGCTTAGAAAGAGGTAGATATCATCGCATCATGCTTCCTTGTTAAACCATGAAATCATGAACTTAATTTTGAAACTTAATTTTTAAGTTTTAGTATTTGAACAGTCTTCTCACAGTCTTCTCTTGTCTCCTTTTTACATTGCAGGGTGATCTATGTGAGTTTCTGAAAAGAAAAGGAGCCCTAAAACCAACAGCAGCCGTAAGATTTGCAATGGATATTGCAAGGTCAGTGATGCTATGTGTGTTCTGGAGATGACTGATTTATTCATTCACTTGGAAGATTTGGAAAGTTGGTCTGCATGTCTGATGTTAGTTAATTTTGTTGTTTATTTGATAGCTGTACTCGATCCTTACGTGTCTTATTAATTGCATATTTGAAACAAAAGGTGCACAAAACAAGACTTTAACTTCTCACGAACATGCAGCATGGTTTAGAAGCAAAATGCATATTTGGCATCAGCTTGAAGGATGCTGGATCTGAAATTCCATGATCTCTTCTTTTGGAGATAAAAGAAATGTACAAGTAGTGGATTTTTTGAACGGCAATTCGTAGGGCAATCCTAAATTCAATTTTTTTAGTTGTATTGGACGTAATTTGTAGTCCTATTAGTGATTATTACTAACAAAACCTAATTGATTGTAACTAAAATACTAAAACACTAATTAGTGTTTTTTAGTTGCAATTAATTAAAACACTAAAAAAGGACTAATTAAGTCTAAAAATTCATGGGACAGAGATTTAAAAGGGTAGTTTAAAAAAGGAAATGGAATTAATTTACCCTTGTTTTAACTGTATGCAATCTCCAATATAAAATGAATAGTTGCTGTGAGTAAAAACACTAATTACTGAGTGACACACTAATTAGTGTTTTTTAGTTGCAATTAATTAAAACACTAAAAAAGGACTAATTAAGTCTAAAAATTCATGGGACAGAGATTTTAAAATGTGGACCAAATTGCTGAAAGTTGAAGTAGAAAATTGAAATTTGTTAAAATTTACATTATGTTGTGCACGACATCAATCAGTCTTCACTGAACAAAATTCGAAGTATTGGAGAGTGGAGAGAAGTATTTGGAGCGGTAAAGGTTGCAAAGAATGTAATACTTCATCAGGAATTATAAATATTTATGTTGGAGAATTGGTGGAGTTATGGAAAATCTGTAAAGCCGATGCAGCTTTATGGCCTCAACTCTCGAAGTCTCAATAGTTGTTTTTTAGACCCTTAACATGTATACTAAATGCATGATGTAAAACCAAATTGCTTTTTCGAAATCGTTGTCAAGCTTTTGACAGTACAGTTACAGTCTATGCATCTATGTTAATCATTCTAATTCATATTTGTGTCTGCGTATCTTTTCCTTGGGAGATTCAAGGGAAAGAAATCTGAAATGTTTGGAAAGACTACTACTTCGCTTCATACCATTTTTCATGTTTTTTCATTTTTAAATACAAGTTGATGTTTTACTTTTTTATTTTATTTTTATATTTCTTTCTGAATTCCGTGGTATATCTATTATTATTTGCCTTCTCTATTGGCAAACTATGAGGATAGGTTTAAGATCAATGAAGACCTAATTCTTGTTGCCAACGTTATACTCTACAATGATTCTTTCAACCCAAAAGTTGGACTTGGATTTCTTCACTTCTGTTATTTTGTTGGTTTCCAGGGGAATGAACTATTTACATGAGAATAAGCCAGAGGCAATAATTCACCGTGATCTTGAGCCTTCGTAAGTTCACAATGGGTCCCACCTTTCCCCCCTTTTCTCTCTCTCCAAACTGTTCATTGTATCAACATGCAAATGTACAGATTGGTGTGAAGGTTTTTATGATTCTTTTTTTTGTTTCTCCTTTATTCTTTTTGCACTATTTGTTTCTCAAGCATAAGAAACTGTCTTATGTTTATGAGTAAGATAACAGAAACATATTGCGGGATGATTCTGGGCATCTGAAAGTTGCAGACTTCGGAGTTAGCAAGCTTTTGAAAGTTACTGGCAGAGTTAAAGAAGACTGCCCCCTGACCTATGAAGATGCATCATGTAAGTTTGTTAGTTTTGCAGATAATGTTATGCTTCATTATTGAAAATCAGGCTGAAGTTGGTTAAACCAGAATCTGGGTTTACATATCCATTAAGAATTTTAAGGTTATTATCATGGACATAGCAACTTTATTATTGTGGTCCACAAGAATAGTTTCTTTCAAGAAAAAATTAGATGTTGATTTTGGAGAATAGATTTCTTTTCTTTGATCTACTACAAGCGTACAACTCTTGTTCTTTTTGTTGCTACTTGATAATACTCTGCTTGTTAATGGATTTTTCCATGTTCTACAGGCAGATATATGGCTCCAGAGGTTTTCAGAAATGAAGAGTATGATACTAAAGTTGATGTTTTTTCATTTGCATTAATTCTACAAGAGGTAAGAGTTTCTCATCCTTAATTTTTGAATATGCATGATTTTGAAAGCTCATATTCTCGCTTTAGAAGTTCGGATGGGACCTGAATTCCTTTATTGACTAGTGCACTCCTTTCACAAAGTTTTTGCCTGAATATTTTGTGAACATTGAACAAAAAAGGTCAAAGGCGGTCATGTCAGCATATACTTGTGCAGCATAGTTTATGTTGAAGGATATTTTTGTCATTCATGTACTGTTTTTTCTTTTTATTATAAATAGACGGAGAGGCTGAAACAATAGTCAAACCGTGTCATTCATTTCCTCTAACGGGGTATCATTGCAGGTTCTATTGGGCAATTGATCCTGTAGTTCTGTTCTTCCCATATTTTTTTCCCACCAACAAAAAAAACCCCCCTTCAATCCCAGATCCTAGCAATCCCAGCTGCCGCCCACGAAAAATCCTACCATCTGTCTACGTTGCAGCCCAAAACCCTAGCAATCCCAGCTGCCGCCCACCAAAACCCCACCAGCTATCAGATCCGAACCCTAGACTGCCTTTTCTTTCCTTTGCAGGACCCTCGTCATGCCCTCCTTGCACTTGTCGCCACTCGCTGGAGCTGCTGCACGCTTCAGATCCGATTCTGCTTCAGCCTTTGCAGATCCTGCCCTTGCCGCGACTCTCCGATCAAATCCCGCCCTCGCCGGCACTATTGCGACCCTTGCTAGCGCAACAACCATCCTCACGACACCTATTGTGCTGCTAGTTATCTGAATCTGTTCAACAGATTTTCTCTCTTCCAACAACAACAACAGCAACAACAACAACAAAACCTTTGTCCTACTTATGTAGGGGCGGTTATATGAAACATTTTGCGCCATATAGATCGTTCACCTGCTATCCCCTTAGATAACTTCAAACCAATCAAATTGTTCCTCATTGTCTCATCTCACGTTTTCTTAGGTCTATGTTTCCTCCTTGGAGTACCTTTCTTTTGCATTAAATTACATTTTCGCACTGCTGCATTTTCAGGTATTCTATACACGTATCCAAACCATTGTAAACAAGTTTCTCCCAATTTATTTTCAATGGATGCTATTTGTAACCGCTCCCCTAATAATGTCATTTCTAACTTTATCCATCCTTGTTTTATCATTCATCCTCATCTCTCTGACAAGGGAAAAAAGAAAAAAAAAAAAAAAAAGGAAAAAAAAGTTAATGTATCTCATTTAGGCTTATATTACTCATTTTTGTTTGTTCTTTTCCCTTGTCCTTAATTCTTTTGTTTGCAATATAGTTAGTTATTGGATTGGTGTGGAATTCCCCCAATCCCCACTATCTTATTCGTTTCGCATGTCACTAATGTCGATCGTGAACAATGCAAAAGTAAAATGAGACTACCTACCTATAATGGTCTAAGATTGAAAGTTGCCCTTATCGGATAAGTGAAATATCATCTCATTTAATCCGCCCCCACATAGGATGATAAGAAGTATGAGGAGCAATGGATTGAAGATGATTATGAGGAGCAATGGATTCAAGCTGATGTCCAGATTGTATCCTTCTTGTGGAACTCTATGCAGTCTTAAATTGCTGATATGTGTACTCATTTGGATAAGTGTAAAGCGATTTGTGAATATTTTCGCTTGTTATATTCCAATAATTTTACCCACATGTATGATTTGTCAATCGTGTATTTCCAACTCCATCAAGTCATGCAATTCGTTACCGATTATTTTGCTACGTTTAATAGGTTTCTTGAGAAGTTAAATACAATTCTCCCAATGACTACTGTTTCCAAAGAAACGCATGCGCAACGCAAGCAGATGACAATCATGAAATTTTTAGCAGAATTATGCACGGAATTTGATTAAGTTAGATCTCAAATTCTTGCCAATTCTACTATTCCCTCCATCAACCTATTTTCATGAGTCTTGCACAACGCCACTAGAGCAAGTGTTTCTACCTCTAGTTTATCTTCATTTTTAGAGCATTCAATCTTACATACATAGACCTCTCAAGGCCATCGTGGTGATCAGTTTAGTGGTGATTATAATGGTCACTCCTGAGGGTCATTTCTGTCGTTGTGCCCATCGTCCCTGTGTCCTCACATTCTTCTCCAATTGACCCATCTGATTCTGATTAGGACAATGCCCATTGTCATCCGAATGGGTCGTCCAAAAAGGGTAATTGCTCATGTACTGACCATCCGATTACTATTTTTGTCTTGTATGCGCATCTGTGCCCTTCCTACGTTTCTTTTGTTGCTTCTTTCTCTTTGTTTTTCTCCCTAACTCTATTTTAGGGGCCTTCTTTCACCCTGGTTAGAACACTGCTATGAGGAGGAAATGATAGCCTTATATCAAAACGGTACTTGCTTCAGCTTAGCAAAACGGTACTTGGATGTAAATAGGTGTATGCAGTCGAAGTTCATTTGGGTGACACCATCGTTGACTTAAGGCTCGCTTAATTGTCAAGGGTTATACTCAGGTACACGGTCTTGATTACTCGGAGGCATTTTCTCCTTTTGCCAGGCTTAAATCTGTTCACCTGTTCATCTCCCTTGCTGTCATATTTTTTAGGCCGTTACGTCCAGACAACAAGAATTCCTTCTTAGAGGATATGGATATTTGTCGGTGGTTTCTTTATGTTTTGCTATAATTTTGTTTCATGGGTTGCCAATTTTCTCTTCAAAAGTGATTTCTCACATGCTATCAAACTTGTTTCCAATGTGGATGGCTCCGTACATAAACTTGTTTCCAATGTGGATGGCTGTTGTACAATATAATTGTAAGAGAATCAAAACTCATTATATTTCAACCATGAACGATGCTTCAATTTATACAATAATTTGTAACTGCTCCTAAATCATAGGCTTGATTTAAGGCTAAGTAATTAGAATTAATTACGGAATTAATTATAATAAAGAGAGGTTCAATACTCCCCGAAAACTCGGGTAGTCTTGAGAGACGATGTTGTATTGTAGAAGATGAAAGCATGTCTTGTAAAGTTCCTTGGTGAATATCTCTGGGAGTTGATCAATAGAAGGGACAAATTGAACTCGGTGTGTGCTAGTAAGAATGCCTTTCTGTATAAAGTGATAATACAGTTCAGTGTGCATAGTACGGGCGTGGAACACAGTATTTAAAGCTGTATGTGTAGTACTAAGATATCACAAACTAAGGTGTTAGGTGTGGATATGGGAAATTGCAACTCCTAAAGCAGATGAAGTAACCACATGGATTCGGCACAAACATGAGCAAGGGATCTGTACTCAGCTTTGGTGCTTGATCAAGAGACAGTTGACTATTTTTTGGCGGTCCAAGAGATCAAATTGGAGCCTAAGAAAACACAGGAGATGTGTGGATTTACCCACAACATATCTCGAGTGGAAGAAGGATTTAAATTTAAAGGAAGAAAATAACAATTTATTAGAACCCAAGTAAGATAAGACTTTAGCAGATGGATGACCTATAGGCGATTGTGCCAAAGGAAAGGGAGGATGATTTGACCGAAGCAGATAAAGTGTGTAGGTGGGGAGAGATGACAGGTAACTTGTAGAGACCATCCTTACATAAGTCCTGATATAGGCGAGAACCAGAGTTGAGATAAAAGAAATAGAAGTGGTAAACATCAAAAGTACAAATAATATGATTATAGATGCAAAATTGAGCAATAGAGAGTAAATTTTTACCCATGGAATTAATGACAGACATTATTAAGAAAGGAATAAGAGTCAAGTGGTAGTGTCATGTTACCAGTATAAGTTATTGGTAAGTGATCACCATTGCCAAGCTGAACAGAGTCAGGACCATTGTATGGTGTGTATTGTTGTAGGAGAGTTGGGTTACCCATCATGTGGGTAGATGCACCAGTATCAGGATATCAACTAGGATCATTGAGTGACCACTGTAAAGTTTGTTTACTCTGATGTATCTGAGGTGGAGCAATTTGTAGGCCTCTAAAGGCAGAGTTTAGTGACGGAGGAACAGATGGTTGTGCAAGTGAAGAGAGTCGGTAGCAATTGCGGGCAGAATGACCAATCCCAAAGCACAATTGACATTGAGACATGGATGTGGGTGCAGGAGTAAACCAAGAGTACCTGAGGGATTGGCACGGTTGTTGGATGAATGACAAGTGTTTTTGCGTCTTTTGTAGCAAGAATTATTCGCGGAGCAGTAGCAAAAGTAGTCTGAGATGCAAGAAAGGCGGAAGGTGAAGGAAAGAAAGCGGTTTTGTGTCGAGCCTCACAGTTGAGTAGTCGGACACATAAATTAGAGAATAGTGGGAGGGAGTCAAAACTCTCAATTAACATGTCGAACTCAAAACAGAGGCTGTTGAGAAGGGTATTAACCAGATCTTTGTTGTGCTTGCCTATAGCAGCGAGGGCATCAGAAATAGATTTGGCGTCTTGTAGATATTTAGATACAGATTGGGTGCCACGCTCAAGAGTGGTGAGTCATTTCTTGTATAGGAAGGAGTTGGCAATGGATTTCTGAGAGAAATGATCTTGAATGAGCGTCCAAATGGTAACAGAGGACTTGCACTGCGCCACGGAGGCTGTTATGTGTTCAGATAGTGTGGCATAGATGACACTGACGAGGGTTTTGTTTGCTCGAAGCCAAATAGAGCCGTGAGGTTCATTGCTAGGACAAGTGTATGAGCCATCAGCAAACCTAAACAAGTTTTGGCCATAGAGAAAGCCTTCCATTTGGGTGAGACCACAGAAGAAAGTTGTTGTCTGTAAGTTTGAGAGTGATAAGGTTTGTGATAGTGGGAATGGAAAGGATTTGGGATTCAATAGCGATGGTGGAGCCTCTATTGGAATTAGTAGACATTATTGATGCGGGAAGACATGTGATATGATAATTTGTGGAAAGTTTGGGGTGCAAATAGGAATTTTTAGAAAGTTATAGGGAAGTGGTCAGTGAATTCTGAAAAAGTGGGGTTGTTTTTGTAAATTTTTAGAAACTAGGCCAAAAGAAAAAACCAATTAATTAGGGCACCCAGTGAATTTTACAAACTTATGGGACAGTTTCTGAAATTTAGAGGAGATTTTTTTTTGAGAAGGTGATGAACTAGGGCAGAAATAGAAATGACACAGACACAGACTGGAGGGAGGGAGGGAGAGATGGAGATCGCCACGAGACAGACGGGGAAGACGACCGAAAGAAAAACCCAACAATGTAGACTGCGGCTGAGCAGCGAGAGGCCGTGACACTAGAGCAGAAAGACAGAGCAGTGACTTCGCCACACACTGGGCCAACAGTGAAGCACGAAAGCTAGGAGTCTGCGGCTATGAGGAAAGATTGACGAAGAAGGATTTCGCAGTGTGGAAATCACAGATCTGGATTCTGGAGGAGGGTTAGGGTTTTCTGAGAAGAGAGGAATGTTGTTTGGCTGATACCATGTAAGAGAATAAAAACTCAATATATTTCAACTATTAACACTGCTTCAATTTATTCAATAATTTGTAATAACTGCTCCTAAATATAAGCTTGATTAAAGGCTAAATAATTAGAATTAATTACTGAATTCATTACAATAAAGAGAGGTTCAATAATAACGTCCAAGTATGATATTTTCATCCTTTTTGTTTTATGCTAGGTAGGCAGGCACCATATTCATGTATTTGTAGACGATGCTTTTCATATAATGAAATAAATTTATTCAATCAATATGTTTCTCAATGGGATTAATTACTACAAATCTCGTGTGCATTAACATTTGTTCGTTTAGCAAATATGTTATAGTGAATAATAACATGTTGGACGAATGTACCACTTCGTTTTTTTTTGGGGATGGGTGGTGTTCATGGACAGAAGTCGACCTTTATTAGGTAGAACATGAGGCTAGAGTTACTTTCTTCATCCAGAAAGAAAAGGATCATTTTTAACTTCGTATACCCATTCGAGTTCTACTTTTGAGGTTGATAATCTATATAGTCTTCGGGTTTGCTTTCACTAGGGATGCCATTGGTTTGGTTTTGGTCTGGTTTCATATAAAACCAAAACAAAAACCATTAAAAATATATCAAACCAAAACCGCCTTTTTTTTTTAAATGGTTTTAAAACCAAACTATTTAAATTTATACAAAACCAAAACCAAAATTGTTAAACCATGAAACCGTTTAAGATTTTTCAATTTTATAAAAACCAAAAACAAAACCAAAACTGTGAAACTGCGAAACCGCGAACCGTTGTTTTTTGATATATAACAAAAACGTAACTAAAATATAAAATATAAATTTTAAAAAACAAAACAAAACCAAATCACAAAATAACCATAATTAAAGTTTCTAATCAGTAATCATAATTAAAATTTTTAACCAGTAACCATAATTAAAGGAGTGAGGGAACGGCTGTGAAATCATTAATCAGAAATGAAACCCTAAGTCCCTTTATACACATATAAAATAGGAGGGATGAAAGTGTAAATAAATAAAAAAACATACATATTAGGTTAAACTGTAAATATATATAAAAATAAGGGTATATATGTAGTAAAAATATATCTCAAACATCTGTTTCACGGTTCGATTTCGTGGTTCGGTTTTGTGGTTTGATTTTGCAATTCGGTTTCGCGGTTTCTATCCAAAAACCAAAATTGCTTTGGTTGCTAATTTCAAAACCAAAACCGCAACCAGACCATTTAGTTGGTTTTAAAACCGAACCATTCGGTTTGGTTTCTCGCGGTTACCCATCGGTTCGGTTTTTTGTGGCATCCCTAGCTTTCACGCCTTTATTCGCGCTTTTGTCCATTTGTTCATTTTATGTTTTTGTTTGGACTTCTTGTTTTTATGTTCATTATTCTGCTTTTGGGTTCATTACACGAGTACAAAATTATTGAAATGTATTTTTCTATCATAATTTTTGAGATTTGGAATCATTGTAACATTTGAACTTTTTCTTCTTTCATTATGCTCTTAGCAAATTCTATTGGTCATAAACATGGTTTGATCAATTCCTTTTTGGGGTTTGTATGTATTGTTTCATAGATGATTGAAGGCTGCCCACCATTTCACGCGAAGCAAGATAATGAAGTCCCCAAGTTATACGTTGCAAAAGAGCGACCTCCTTTTAGAGCTCCGGTGAAGTATTACGCCCATGGACTTAAAGAGTATGTACTTATGTATACGTCGACAAGTCCTTTTTGCTAATTTATGTTTAACAGTACGAAATTCGAGCTGTAATTTTGTAAAACCTGGCAGCTTTAGTTGATGATATTTTAAATTCTTTGATGATCCTCTTTTTTGTTATTTTTATTTTTTATTTTTTGTTTAAGTTTGAATTACTTAAGGCGGCATATGCATGTGATTTATATACGTAAATACTTAAATTTAACTCAATTAGAACAATTACTTAGATGTTACATAAATTCCTTAACAGGTTTTTCCCCATTCCTAGCGAAAGTAAGAAAACACTGATATATTCATGAGGGCTAGATTTAATGCATCGATACATATGCTGTAGGCCTCAGTTTGAATCCATGCAATTCCACTGTTGTCCTTAAAATTAGTTGTAGCTTCATGAATGCTCAGTATCATGCAATGCAATCAAGTCAGTCGTATGTATCTCTTTTCTTAGTCATTTTGTTCTTTTGTATCATTGATATAATATCAGGACTTCACTACCTTAGTTGTGCCTTGCAGTCTCGGATATACGTAGGCTGGGGGGGGGGTTAAAGCCTCCCTCACTTTTCAATAAATAACACTTTTACCCATAAATTTTTAAGAAAAATCAATTGAGGCTTAAATTTCATACACGACCCTCTTAATTACATAAACTTCTCTTCTACCACCCGAAAAATTAGCATACTCATTTTCAATATAGGTATTATGTGTCATTTAGCAGTCCCTAGTAAGTTCTCAAAACTAATGCACTGGAGAAACTTAATTTGCCCCGTATATTAGTCAGACACCATTCTGCCAGGTGTTGGGAATTAGATGAGGCAGAATTGTTTTTGTACATAGTTCGACTCTTCCTCTGTTTTCCCACAAGTATTATTTGTGCAATTTTTGGAATCAATTGATCCAATGTTTATGTTTCAATGCTTTATCTTCTTGGTGTGATTTGCGAGAGATTTATTATTTTGATTAAAAGCATGTGGGCTGCTTAGTTGATCATTTCTCTTAGTGAATGCTTATAATGAAAATGTTAATTTTTAACATTGTCTTTGCTAACAGGTTGATTGAGGAATGTTGGAGGGAGGTGCCTGCCAAGAGACCGACATTCAAACAAATAATCCCAAGGTTGGAGTCCATCTTTAACAAGCTTGGTCACAAGAGGCGTTGGAAGGTCTCTCTCTCTCTCTCTCTCTCTCTCTCTCACGCACACACTAGCTGCAGATGCACCTCAGGTCCAGAGGGATTAAACTCCCCCAATTTGTTGAAAATAACTTTTGAGCTCCTTATTTACGTAATACCCCCTCAATTTAAAATATTTTCCCTATGCGTTTTAATTTTTTTTACTGAGATCGAATAAAATTGAGAATGTAAGTTAAATGAATTATGGGGTACAAACTGTTCTGAAGTTGTGTTATAAAAATTATCATCTCAAAAAAAAAAAAAAAAAGGGAAAGCAAGAAGAAATTAATGTCCTAGCTAAGCGGCTGACACACGAGTCATGACTATGGTTATTGTTGTTACGGGACTGGAAAAATAAAATCCTATTCCAATTCTGATTTTGGGTGATTGTTGATATATCTACAGGTCAGACCATTGAAATGCTTTCAAAGTATTGAAGCCATGTGGAAGAAAGACAATTCCAGCCCAAGTTGCCGGAGCCATTCTTCTCATTCCACCAGAAGCATTTAGGTAGCAAGAACATATACATACTTTTGGTTTCTAAGTGTGCAGATGTTTTTCACTTGATTTTTAAAAAATAAATTGTTGCTTCTGTAATAATCTTTTCTCCCTTTTTTTTTTGTATTTGCGTTTGTGATGTTGCTTAATTGCCTGATATGTCATCCTCTCTCCCATTAGATGTGTGGGCTGAGAACATCTGATGAAAACTATTTGCTTTAAAAACAAGTTGATATTATACTTCCATTTTATATTTGTACAATAACATGCTTGATTTAAGGTAGCGTTTTGTTTCATGAAATTGGCATGTGAAGATCTAAAATTTAAATGTGCTCATTTCCAATTCCAATTCCAATTCCAAGGCTTGACATCCATCTTTCTAGGAACTTTGGCATATGGTATTTTTGTATGTGCATGGTTTTTTTTTTTTTTTAAGAAAACCCAATAAGCCTAACTCTCAAAATGCCTTGTAAGAGGAGGATTGTCTTAGGTTTTATGTATAGCTTAAGATTAGGTAACACAAACGATGTGGGATTCTACATGCATCACGCGTAGGGTGGATTTTGACAGACCACTGCGAACAGATATCTGGGAAAGAGCCAAACATCGAGGTGGGATTCATCATGTTCTCACGTGCAAGGTGAATTTTTTGACAAACCATTGCGAATGGAAATCGGGGGATCTAACATCGATGTAAGATTCAACACACCCAACATCAATCATGCAAGAGTCCTAGCTCTTTTTATTTCACAATTCTCTTTTGATTCCACAATTTTGTTCCATTTTTCTAGGATTTAAAAAATGTGTATATATTGTTTATGTTCTTGTTTGCTCATTTTTGTATTTGCCTTCCTATAAATATTCTATATTTCATGCTCAGTTGGCGTGGTTGTATTCTATCAGTGACGTGTACAAGTATTATACTGTCAACGTGCTCCATGTAGATGTGAGATCTTTTAGTTGGCAGATCTTTTTCCTTTTTCCTTTTTTTTTTCAAACGAGGACTTTGTTTGTTTGGGTGGTGTGTAGTTAGTGTTTTTGTCAAATTTGTCTCTTCTTGAAATCTGGGTGCAGAACAGAAGTACATATATTCATCCGACGGTTCTCTGAAGTCAGTTTTATTTTGTTCCCACTTTTCTGCTTTCCCCTTTCTTCCGTCTTCTCCTTCCTTAAATGGCGACGATTGATGAAATTTGGGGCTCCAATTGGTGAAATTATGCGAATGTTTGGTGAAATATGGAGATCAATTGGGTGGTATGTCGTATGTAGTCCATTTTGCGAAATTGTTTAGCAGTTCTGTTTATATATATAGTTTTGTTTTTGTAATTTGCACTTGTTTGGTCAGTTTGATGCTCAATTTTGATGCAATTATTGTGTTAGAATAATTGGGAGGCGGAATGTTAATAGTACAAGAGAGTATTATATGAGAAAATTTGATTTCTATGATATAAAAGGAATCTATATATAGGAGTGATTAGGGTTCTCTTGGTAGGGTTAGGGTATAGTTTTACTAATGAGACTAAGTTTCAACATAGTGGGCGAAGACATATATTTATACTAACATTTTCACTCAAACTCAAAGTGGTAAATGAGACATGAATTTTTGTTTGGAAACCAGATTGTTAAAGCGTCTGTTGGCCCAAAGATTTACTCAAGAGGAGGGAGGGGTGAATTGGGTAGTGACAAAATTTAAACAATTAATTTAAACACAAGTTATCAATTTCCTTAATTGATTATTATCTTGTTCAGTAGCAGAGATATATTTAACTAAGTGCACCTCCAAACAATAGAAATATAACAATGCAACACACAACGATTTATCCTAGTTTAACAAACTATTCTTATCTACGTCCAGTCCTCCAAGTATCATAGGGAATTTGTAATCCACTAACTCTTTGGTTTCTTTCCTAGGTAGGTCTAAACCCTTACAATCCTGATTTTTTTCACAGGCTGATAATCAGCCTTTACACTATTATACTATTACACTGATCATTTTCACATGTTTAGGAAGAATCTTATCTTGGTCTAATTCTATTACATGAAAAATCAAAACCTAATCTTTTAAAAAATTAAAGATTAACCTAATTTTTTTCGCAGGCTAAAGATTAAATACTAATATTTTTTTCAAGTTAAAGATTAAACCCTAACTACACAGATTAAACATCATTCCAAATATGTTTAATCCACTTGAACTCGCAAATACAAAAAAGTTACAACTTTTTCCACATGAGCTTCTACCATCTCAAAACAATTATGCTCAATTAATGTCCCGAAAACTATGTGATAATATATGTGAGGTACAAATCTGATTTAATCAATTTAAAGTACAAACAATAGATACTTAGATTTCACAAATAAAAATCTTTTTAAAATATTTTCACAATATTAGATATGAAAACGATTTTTTCAAAAAAAAAAACTTAATTCAAGTGATCAAACAAATAATTTAAGAAAACACTTTAATTCACTTGGAAATATCTCATTAGGATTTCTTAAAAACGATTACGATAATTCAGTGAAAAACATAAGATCGGTAACCAATTTTTTTTTCCCGCAATTTGATCAAGAACTCTTTTGATAATACTCTCTTATAAATTTCTCAGCTTAAAAATACTCTCTCATAATAGCAAAAGATGAAAATTGTTGATTAGTTCATTTGAAAAACACATGTCTCTAAATATCGACCTCTAACTAGATCTCCAACGGCTAGATTTGAAATTACAAAACCTTAAATGACTCTTTAATACCTCATATATCATATACTATCAAAATATGTATGTTTCATTTAAAAATACTTTTAGAAAAGCTCAACTTGATCCCCAAAACTTTTTAGACTAAAAACTCTTAAACATACGAAATAGTTTTATCAATTCAATTGAAAGAATAATTTAATATATGGAACAAATAAATAGGAAATTAGTAATATATGATATATAATAGTCAAATACCTAATCCTTGAAAAACCTCTTTGAAAATCGTTCAAAACAAGGGGATTTGGCTAAAAAACCGAAACAGTCAACTGTTGATTGTCTGACCTGATAGGTTGACTGACTCATACGTTGGTTGACCGCACCTGATTGTTGCACTGCCTGCGATTGGTTGACCGATTTGCCCAATCTGTTTTTCCTTTTTTCTTCGTTTCAGCTACTGGATTTGTTAGTCGACCGACCTAAACCGTCGATTGACCGAATTGACTAGTAGATTCACTCATTTAACTTTCTTAAGCTATTGTTTTTATTAGTCAATCGACCCAGTTTATTGTTTGACCGAATTGACCAGAAAGCACATTGTTTTGTGTGTTAAAACCATTTTTTTCATTTAAACACTTTGCCAAAAATATTTTTATGATTTGACATTTTATAAAAATATTTTAAGACCTTAAACTTATCACTTCTTATTATAACGTATATAAGATTATTCATTTTAAAGTGTCGTGCGTGATCCTAATTCGGATTGCATTAAGAGCATAAAGGTAATGGGTTATATTCACCTAAATGTCTTCAATGCTTTGAAAATCTTTATTATCTTCATCTTACATCCGTCTTGAATTCCTTTGATTCTTCAATAATTGCTTTATGAATTCTTCAATGATTTATCTTTTTGACTTATTCTTTTTCTTAATTCAACCTTTGAAACTTTTAATCTGAAACCCCTAAATAAAACTATTAGTTCCATAAAATATGAATGTTTAATTGTTCATCAAAATATTAGGTTCAATAATTTCTCCCTTTTCGATGATGACAATTAACTTTCATATCTCAAAAATAATGTAACCACACTCCCTCTAAATGAGAACATATTTTTTCTACTTGTTTAAGCATCGTTAATGAGAAACACAAACATTTATCAAAAAGATTTTTAATATATCATAACACATTGTTCTTCCTTAAAACAAAAATTTCTCCCCTATATAATTGCAATGCTTAGTAGAACAAATACTAAAACATCATACAATTTCTTTCCATTTGTCATCTCAAAAAGTGGGGACGAAGAATCAAACCATTATTCTAGGTATACATCATTATGCCTAGCAATGCCTGAATCTCGAATAATTTTCATAAATTGATTTTGGCTAGAGCTTTAGTAAAAATATTAGCTAGTTGGTTGGAAGTATCAACATATTCAATAGTAATATCTCTTTTCTGAATGTGATCATGAGTAAAATGATGACGTATCTCTATGTGCTTAGTTCTGAGTGCTGTGTTGGATTCTTACTTAAATATATAACACTTTTATTATCATAATAGATAAATACTTCCTCCATGCAAATTCCAAAATCATGTAATTGTTGTTTGATATATAGAATTTGTGCACAACAATTACTAGCTGCCACATATTCTGCCTCAGTTGTAGATAAGACAATAGAATTCTGTTTCTTACTCGACCAAGAAACTAAAGCATGTCCCAAGAAATGACATGAATCATTTGTACTTTTACGCCCGACTTTGCATACAACAAAATCAGCGTCGGAATAACTAATCAATGTAAAATCACTCCCCCTACGATACCATTATCCTAGGTCACTAGTTCCTCTTAAATATGGAAAGATTTAATTGATAGCGGTTAAATGTGATTCTTTCGGACAAGATTCAAATCTTATGCACAAGCATACAATAAACATAATATTAGGTCTATTAGTTGTAAGATACAACAAGCTACCGATCATATCTTGATACATCTTTTCATTGACCTTTTTGCATGTATCATTTTTTTTCTATTTTTGTAGCTATTGCCATGGGAGTTTTATATTCTTTAGTACCATCAAAACTACACTTCTTCAATAACTCCTTGGTGTTCTTGGATTTCTCAAAATCACAAATAATTTATTTTATCGAATGTCCCAGAATTGTTTTTATAGCTCGTGGTAAAGTCGTCCCTTCATTTTGTGGCTCCTTATCCTTAGAATTTGATGTTTTTTTTGTTCTTTGTTTTAGCTTATTGGTTTTTTTGTGTTTTAATTATACTTGCATTATCATCATCCAAAAATAATTTCTCAACACAAATAGATTAGATTCTTTAAATACTACATGCACAGATTCTTCCACAACTAATGATTGCTTATTATAGGCTCTATATGCTTTACTATCTGAAGCATATAAAAAAAAAAACCATTATCCGATTTAGCATAATTTTTTCTTAGATTATCCTTATTATTTAAAATAAAGCATTTACATCCAAAAACTTTAAAATAAAATATATTTGAGGTTTTGCCATTCCAAATCTTATAAGGGGTTTTATTAAAATCTTTTGGGATAGACACTCTATTAATAACATGACAACCAGTACTTACTGTTTTGGCCGAGAAGTATATAGAAAAATTATTCTCATTTATCATAGTTTTGGCCATATCCTGAAGCGTCATATTCTTTCTTTCCATAACACTATTTTATTGTGGTGTTCTTAGTTTAGAGAAATTGTGAGAATATCCATATTTATCATAATAGTCAATAATTTTATCATTTTTAACTTCTCTACCTCTATCACTACGAATGTTAATTACACATGATTGTTTCTCATTTTGTACACGCT
Organism: Eucommia ulmoides; assembly: GCA_016647705.1. Taxonomy (NCBI): domain Eukaryota; kingdom Viridiplantae; phylum Streptophyta; class Magnoliopsida; order Garryales; family Eucommiaceae; genus Eucommia; species Eucommia ulmoides. The sequence continues at coordinate 6,686,925 of CM028329.1, forward strand.
TTCAGAACTTAGAGAATATATATGACACCTCACTTTTTTTAGATAAGAAATATACCCACGTTTGTTTAGAGTAGTCATCGACAATCATAAATGCATAAAACTTTCCTCCTAAGCTAGCAATAGCATTAGGACCAAATAAATCTAGATGTAATAATTCAAGATATTTTGATGTGGATGTATGTAATTTTTTTTTTTAAATGATAGTCTCGATTGCTTACCTAATCGATATGCATCACATACTTTATCTTTAACATACTTCAGGATAGGTAATTCACGTACCAAACTTTTCTTAGAAAAAAATAATAATTAGAAATTAACTCTATACAAGCAATGCCCAAGACGTCTATGCCATAATCAACTATTTTCTGATAGAGCATTTAAACATTATAAATTTTGTACTGAAAAATCCTCGAATGAACAAGTGTAAATATTTTCAACACACGATGCTACAAGTAAAATATTACTATCATGCTCATTCTTAATAACACATCTATTATTATCAAATATAATATTATATCCCTTGTCACATGATTGACTTATACTAAACAAATTATGTTTAAGACCTTCTACTAATAAAATATCATCATTAGTAGCCGACTCATTATCGATATTACCTATACCAATTATCTTACCCTTGACGTTGTCTCCAAAAGTCACATGAACTCCGTCTTTAGGTGTTAAAGACTTAAATTTAGATTTGTCGTCCGTCATATGCCGAGAACAACCACTGTCCAGGTTCCATTTTTCCTTGCCTAATGATGCCTTCAAAATAACCTGCTAGGAGCACCTCAAATAGTTTCTAAGTGGTTCTCAATCTAAGTGGGTCCGATCTTGTTAGCCGGGATAATTTTCATTCCTTTAGGAATCCATGTGTTTATGTTTAGATAATCTTTGGAAATACCTCTTTATAGTAGGCCCCATAACATTACAGTTGAAACATTTAACAAGATTTTTAGTTTTAGAAAAGAATTTAAGAAATCTCTTTCGTTTAATATTTTTTTGAAATCCAATTCTAGTTTTATCAAATATTTCTCTTGAACTTCCCAAAAGCATTTTCAAATTATTTTCACCACTTGTGAATTTGAGAACAATAGAACTTAGATCCTAAATGTTGGATTTCAATTCATTGTTTTCAGATTCAAATTTAATCACTTGTTTGTTAAGTGTATTAATTGTACTTTGTAAAGCATTTATTTGTGAACACTGATTTTTATAATTATGCGATAGTTCTCGATAAAATCAAATAATTTATTAAAATTTAAAGGACAAGAACTATAAAATTTAGTTACCTCATCTCTAGTGGCCATTAGAGCAAGCATGGATAAATCGTCGCTACTAGATGTCTCAGAGCTGCTTGATTCCGAGTCATCCTAAGTGGCTTCCATGGATTTTTTTTAACCTATTTTTCACCCTTTTCTTTTCTTTATTCTTCTTTGGCTTGGGACAATCAGATTGAAAGTGATTAGTTTTATAATAGTTGTAGCATTCGATATTATTCATATTGAAATTTTTCGTTCCTCGAAATGTTCGTCGGGTCATCTTTCTGAAATTGTTGGTGAGAAGCACCACATCATTTTTTTGTTCACTATCAAGACTTATATCATCATTGTTATCGTTCTCTTCGTTCTTTTGAGCTTTCAATGCTAAAGATTTCTTTTTGCTGCTTCCTGATCCATCCTCGTATCCACGAATAGCTGACTCATGGGTCATTAGGTTACCAATGAGTTCATCGAGCGTATATTTAGTGAGATCCTTAGCTTCCTCAATTGCTTTACTTCTGGTTCCCATACTTTGGTTAATAATCTCAAAATCTTCCGTACTTTATCCTACATGGAATTTGACTTTCCAAGTGCTTTGAGCCTGTTGCAGATATTGGTGAATCTAGTGTGTATCTTGGGAATAATTTCTATATTACCTATTTTGAATAGTTCAAACTGATAGACCAAGGCATTGATTTCAGACTATTTCACTTGAATTGTTCCCTCATTTGTGATCTACATTGTATCTCATATTTCTTTCGTTGATTCGCAACTTGAAACCCTGTATACTCATTTGCTTCTAACAAGCAAAACAAAATGTTTATAACTTGACCATTAATAGATAACTTTTGTTTATCAGTCGAATCTAGCTGTTTTTTTATTTTATTTTTAATCACTCCATTTTTAGGAATATAAGGACCATCCTCTATGACCGACCAAGCCTTATAGTTGGTGGTTTGTAAGAAAATATTCATTCTACCTTTCCAGAATACATAATTATCACCTGTAAACAAAGAAAGACGATTCATAGATTGACCTTCAGCTAGAATGTTTATGTAGTGTTCGATGTGATCTTTTTAGCTAGAATTTTAAGAATATCGAGCTAAACTAACTTTAGTACCAATTATTGGCCCAAAGATCTACCCAAGAAGGGCGGTGAATTGGATAGTGACAAAAATTTAAACAATAAATTCAAACATAAATTATCAATTTACCTAATTGATTATTATCTTATCAAGTAGCTGAAATTTGTTTAACTAAGTGCGCACCTAAACAACAGAAATATAAAAATGCAGCACACAACGATTTATCCTGGTTCGACAAACTACTCTTACGTACGTTCAATCCCTTGAACAGGGATTTTACAATCTACTAACCCCTTGATTCCTTTCCCAGGTAGGAACCAAACCCTTACCATTCTGATTCTTTTTGCAGGCTCCGAATCAATTTTTACACTCTTACACTATTACAGTTATAATTTTCACAGGCTTAAGAAAAACCTTATCTCACTTTAATTCTATACAGGAAGAGTCAAAACCTAATCTTTTAAAATGTTAAAGATTAACTTAATATTTTTTGCAGGTTAAAGATTAAATCCTAATCTTTTTATTAGGCTAAATATTAAATCCTAACTACCTAGATTAGACACAATCCCAAATATGTTTAATCCACTCAAACTCGCAAATACAAAAAATTCACAAGTTTTTTTTTTTTTTCCACAAGAGCTTCTACCATCCCAAAACAATTATGCTCAATTAATGTCCAAAAAATTATGTGATAGAATCTATGTGAGGCACAAATTTGATTTAATCAATTTAAAGCACAAGAAATAGATAATTCATTTCATAAATAAAAATCATTTTAAAATATTTTCACTACATTAGATTTGAAAATGATTTTTTTGTAAAAACACGTAATCCAAGTAATTAAACAAATAATCTAAGAAAACACTTTAATTCACTTGGAAAGATGTCATTGGGATATCTTCAAAATGATTACGATAATTCAGTGAAGAACACAGACCGGTGACAAATTTTTTTTCCTGCTTTGATCAAGATCTCTTTCGATAAACCCTTACAATCGTGATTCTTTTCACAGGCTCAAAATCAACCTTCACACTCCACACTATTACACTGTTTCATTTATTCTTTTCAAAGTCTTAAGAAGAACCTTATCTCACTTTAATTCTATTACAGGAAGAATCAAAACCTAATATTTTAAAAGGTTAAAAATTAACCTAATTTTTTTCGTAGGTTAAATATCAAATTATAATTTTTTTCTCAGGCTAAAGATTAAACCCTAACTATACATTTAGACACCGTCCCAAATATGTCAAATCCACTCTAACTAGCAAATACAAAAATTTCACAAGTTTTTTCCCACAAGAGATTTTACCACCTCAAAATAATTATACTCAATTAATGTCCCGAAAACTATGTGATAGAATCTATGTGAGACACAAATATGATTTAATCCATTTAAAACACAAACAATGGATAATAAGATTTTACAAATAAAAATAGTTTTAAAATATTGGTATAATATTAGATTTGAAAACGATTTTTCTAAAAACACTTAATCCAAGTAATTAAACAAATAATCTAGGAAAGCACTTTAATTCACTTGGAAAGATCTCATTGGGATACCTTCAAAATGATTACGATAATTCAGTAAAGAACATAGATCGTGACCAAAATGTTTTCGTGCTTTGATCAAGAATTCTTTCGATAATACTCTCTTATAAATTTCTAGACCTGCAACAGCTAGTTTTCAAATTACAAAAAACATTAAATGACTCTTTAATACCCCATATATCATATACTATCAAAATATGTATGTTTCATTTAAAAATACTTTTAGAAAAGCTCAATCTGGTCCCCAAAACACTTTAGATTGAAAACTCATAAAAATGGAAGTAGTTTTACTAATTCAATTGAAAGAATAATTTAATATATAGACAAAATAAATAGTAAATTAGTAATGTATAATATATAACAGTAAAATACCCAAATCCCTTAAAAACGTCTTTGATAATCGTTTAAAATAAGGTGATTTGGCTAAAAAAAAACCGAAACAATTAATTGTTGACTGTTTAACCCGATCAGTTAACCGGCCCATAAGTCGGTCGACTGCCTCTGCAATGGTCAACTTTATGACCGTTGCATTGCCTGTAGTTGGTTGACCCACCTCCCTATCGATTGACCGATTTGCCTAGTGTGTGTTTTATTTTTTCTTCATTTCGGTTACTGGATTTGTTAGTCGACCAACCCAAATCGTCGATTGACCAAATTTTCTAGTAGGTTCACTCATTTAGCTTCCTTAAGCTACTATTTTCATTAGTCAACTGACATATTTCATTGGTTAATCGAATTAACTAGAAAACGCATTATTTTATGTGTGAAAACTATTTTTTCTCTTAAACACTTTGCCAACAATGTTTTCATGATTTGACACTTTATAAAAAACTATTTTAAGACCTTAAACTTGTCACTTCTTACTATAACGCATATAAGATTATTCATTTTGAAGTGTCGTGCATGATCCTAATTTGGGTTGCTTTAAAAACATAAAGGTAATGAGTTGTTTTCACCTAAATGTCTTAATGTTTTCAATGCTTTGAAATTTTTTATTATCTTCACCTTGCACATGTATTAAATTCCTTTGATTCTCCAATAATTTCTTCAATGATTAATCTTTTCGACCTTTTTTTTTTTTTCTCAATTCAACTTATGAAACTTTTAATCTTAAAACCATTTAATAAAACTATTTGTTACATAAAATATTAACGTTTAATTTTCAATCAAAACATTAGTTTCTACAACGTCCATATGGATGATTCTTGATGAAAATATTTACTGTCTAATCAGCTGAATTGACCAAGTGAAGAAGAACAATATTCTAGAGAAGTAGTGGCAGATAAAGTAACAATCAGTCTTGATGTGTTTTGTATGCTTGTGGAAAATATTATTATAGGAATTATCACAATTTTAAACAGTGACAATAAGAGAGTAAACTCCCATGTCAGCGAGGAGTCTGCGAAGTCAAAGTAGGTTTTGTGTTATATCAGCGATAGCACGATATTTAACATTAGCACTGGAGCGGGAGACCATAATTTGTATTTTTTTTATTAAGATAAAAAATAAAAGAGTTTCCCAAGAAGAAATGGTAACAAGTGGTTGAACATCTGTTGGTAGTTCTAGCCTAATCGACATTAAAGTAAGCCTATCAGATGGGAGTAGAATGAGCTGAGAAATGAAGTCCATGAAACAATCTATCTTTGACATCTCAATGAATGCAAGAACGGACGAGTAGTAAGTGATCCGAAGAGTAGACAAAAACTGATTAACTGTATAGACAATATAGACAATGTCTCGGCAAGTGACAGTAAGGTATACCAAACTTATAATCAGTTGATGATAAGGAGTGATATCGAGAAGAAGTGAGCAATCTAGTGAAACAAGTCTGATATTTGGCTTTAGAGGAGTGGTGGGAGTGGTGGTAGTGGTGGATTTAGTGATGCTAGCCTTAGAAATGAGATCAAATGCATATTTGGCATGAGAAAGAAATTATTCATCTAAACCAAATGAAACTTCGAGGCCAAGAAAATAGGTGAGTACACTAAGATCTTTCATCCCAAATTAACCATAGAGATTTGTTTTTTGAGTTCGTAGATACCACATAAATCATCCTCGGTAATAATCATATCATCCACGTATAATAAAAGAAAGATAATACTATTATTAGTGTAGCAAAGAAATAGGCAGAATCGTGAGTGCCAGATGTGAACTCAAACTGATGAATAGTAGTGTTGAATTCTATGAACCAAGCACGTGGAGTTTGTTTGAGACCATATAAGCCACGAGGAAGGCGACAAACTTTGTGTTGAGGAGCGGTTAGGCCAGGTGGGATATACATGTAAACTTGCTCAGGTTGGTATCCATTATGGAAGGCATTCTTGACATCTATCTGAAAAATGGTCCATTTACGAAGGAAAACGACGTTAAGGAGAGTACGAACAAATGTGAACCTAGTCACTAGAGCAAATGTCTCTTCGTAGTCAATGCCATATTATTGAGCTAATCCCCTTAGCAATGAGCTAGGGTTTGTATTATTCAACAGAACCATCAGAAAACGTTTTGATTTTGAACTCCCACTTACATCCAATAGGATTTTTCCTAAAGGAGAGGTCAAAAAGATCCCAAGTGTGAGTTTTGGCTAGGACCCAAAGTTTTTTGTCAATTTCTTTCCAATTAAAGCGGCGGGAGTAATTTTGAGAGTGGGTCTCAGAAGAAGCTAGTGCAGGATAATCAAACATAGGAGGAGCCTCAGACACATTTGATGGTGTTGGGAGAGGGGGGAGATCACCTGGTGGTTCTAGAATTGGAAGGGTAAGATAAACTGGTAGTTTTGGGGTGGGTTCAGCGATACCAGGAACTACATCATTAGGGAATAACTCAAGAAATGAATTAGTAAAAAATATGGAGTAGTAATGGATGATGTATCAAATGACCAAAAGGAAAAAAATATTTGATGTTCTCCAAAAATGTCATGGCGAGAGATACGAAAAGTTTTAGAGATGGGGTCCCATTACCGATACCTTTTATATTTAATGTCATATCCTAAAAAATAACATAGGCGAGTCCTTTATTCCAGCTTATCGTGTTCATGTGATTTGAGAAGAACAAAACGAACGCAATCAAAGGCTTTGAGATTAGAGTAAGTGGGACAATTATTGAAAAGACGCTCAAATAAAGACTAATGCTGAATTGTAGTTGAAGGGACACGATTTATAGTGTGTACTACATTTAGGAGATCCTTACCCTAAAAATGACCAGACAAGTTAAAGAAATGAGGAATGTACGAACTTTGTCAAGAATGTATCTATTTTTGCGTTTGACTCGTCCATTTTGTTGGGAGGTTCCCAAGCATGAGCGGTGAGGAAATGTGCCATTTATGTGAAGCAGGTTGAGGAAGGCATGATCCTTGTCTTCCATTGCATTATCTGATTGGAAAACTTTAATATTTTGATAAAATTGGGTTTAACCCTGGAGGAAAAATCAGAATATATTTTGAATAGTTCAGATCTATTTTTCATAAGAAATAACTATGCATATCAACAGTAGTCATCCACAAATATAACAAAATTAGAATCGCCAATTGTTGCATGAGGAGAACGCCCCCAAACATCAAGATGCACGAAATCAAAGGGTGTAAGAAAAATGGACTAACTATCATTAAAAGGTAAAGTTGATTATTTTGCAAGTTGACAATAAATACAAATAAATGACTCATGTAGAACTGAACCTAACTGACCACTAGAAATAAGAGATTTGAGACGGATGGATGAAGTGTGACCTAAATGAGAGTTACACAATTCCAAGGATGAGGTGATGAAATGAAGATGGCTGATTGGCTATACGATGTTGGTGAAGGTGGAACTTGGATGTGAGTAGGCTCAAAGAGGCACCCAACTTTACTACCAGTCCCAAGGATCTTTCATGTCTAAGGGTCCTGTACACGTCAACCACTACAAGAGAAGTGCAAATCAAATCCAAGATCAATTAATTGTCCAACATATATAAGATTAAGAGTAATGTTGGGGACAAAGTATATATCAGGAAAAGATAAATAGGAACTTTCGACATGTACAACATGACTAATTGTCATATTTGATCTATTAGCAGTGTAAATAATAGGTGAATCTCATCATATATTTTAAAGAAAAAGAAAGAGATATCAGATGTCGTGTGATTGCAACAGGCAGAATCAAAATACCATCAAGATGTACCTAGTGTAACTGACATAGTTGTATGGGTACTAGTATTAGATAGAACCTTTTTGATCATGGTATAAAAGTCGCTCAAATTAACTGAAGATGATGTTAAAGTTTGGGCAATTGCTTCAGCGACATAGTTCTTTGACTTGGAGTGAATCTGATTGCGAGAACTTCAAGAGCAGTATTGGTTTTCATTTGATTGGTTCCCAGATGATTGAGATAGAAGTTTATGACAATTTGTAAGGTAGTGACCTAGTTCTCTGCATACCTTACAAATAAGAGATGGACATTTGAGAAGTTCATGTCCTTATGAATGACAATGATTGTGGTGGTGAGTTTGATTTGCTAAATGGTATGGAAAGAGTGACGGCTGTATTTGATCCTTATAATATTGCAAGGCGCGTTTCTTCATTCGGTAAATGAGAAACAATATTGTCAAGGGACAATATCTCATTCTGGTGTAGTATTGAGGCACAAATAGGCTCAAATTTCAATCAGAGTCATCAGGACCTACATTAGGCATAGCTCATTTTGGTAGTTTGTGTAGAGAATGAAAACAGTTGGATGTTTCTAAGTTGGATCATAGAGAGCCAACTGATCCCACAAAGCATTCATCTAAGATAAGAAATTTTTAATTGACTATCTAGGTTCTTGGCGCATACTGTGAAGGGTGAAAAATGTTGATATCGATGTGAAAGATTTGACTTGGTGTAGCAAAGTTTGAGGAGATCCCAAACTTCTTTAGCCATCTCGAATCTAACTAACTGGATTTTGATAGATGAAATTATAGTGGAATAGAATCATATGAGAATTTGATATTTTTGCTATCCCAGTCTTCGAGACGCTCAACAAATTTTTCAATGCATCTTCTTAGTCTTTGTGTTTAGGTAATTTAATGTCCCTAGTCACAATATGCCATAGTTTTTGACACCATGGAGGAAGCTAGGCATCTCTTGATCCCATAATATGTGGTTTGATTAATCAAGGATGGTTGTGATAACATGTGATGAGTCTGATCTCTCCATAGGTGCGAAAAAATATAGTGACTGAAAGTGAACCGAGGTGGAAACTACATGAATATAAAGGAAAGTGTATTTTATAAGCCTCGAATCACAAAAAAGAACCAAAAAACAGAATCAAGAGGTAAAAAAAAGTCCTAGGAATCAATCCAACCTTGTAAAAAAAAATAGCCAAAAGCAGATTGAATTGGTTAAACGAAGTTGAACCTTGTGAACCTGGGATGTGGTAGGGCACGTTGATATGGCAGATTAGGTGGCAGAAGTGCTAAAATGGCAAGATTGGGTAGTTGTTTTATCTAACATGGTAGATGATGTGGCAGTTAACGTGGCAGGTGACAAAGTAGCAAGCGTGGCTAGGGCTAAGCTGTCAATGTTAAGTGCGTGGAACTACTAGGGTAGAGGTGTAGCAAAGTTGTTTGGCGCATGTGGGCACGTGGAAAATCCTACGGGGATGTTCTTGGTGGTAGTCTATTTATCTAGATGAGACAATTAAGATGGTGTAGTAGTTGATGTTTTTGGAACAACATTTATTGTGGTAGAGCCCAAAAATCAGTAACAACGGGGGTGATAATACTAGTGATGCATGGCGGTGTGTGAGTAAGTGGTTGGGTAATAGTGTCGAATTTGGTGTTTGACAGTTGAGTGGTCATAAAACGTATTGAAGGCGACATTGATTTGATTTTTTTTTTTAATGGAATTTAGTAAAAATAGGGTTAGGATAATTGACTCCCGATACCATGTTAGAATAATTGAGAGGTAGAATGTGGAGAGAACATAAAATTATTGTATTGATATACGAGAAAGGTTGATTTACAGAGATATACAAGGAGTTTATATATTGAGAGTGACTAGGGTTTCCCTGATAAGGTTAGAGTTTGGTTTTCCTAGTGAGAGTAGGGTTTAACATAGTGGGTCAAGACCCATATACATATATTAACATATTGATTGAGAAATTTGTGGGTGATTAGTAGGTGGTTTGGGGTGATGGTGGTTTTGGAATATTATGTGGTTTTCTTGCAAGAAACAGAGAGATAAAAAGCTCGTACAGAAACAAAGCCTTGGTGGTTAATTAGGGGTTTTCTCAATTAGTGGTGATGATTTTGTTATATAAAAATAAATTATTGAGTATTTTTTTTTTACCCAAAGGACACACACACACACACACACACACACATATTCTCCTTGGTGAAAAAAATGAATATGGTATATTTATTTGTGAAAAAATTCTTTAGAGGTGAAGTAAAATTGTTCTTTGAAGTACCCACTTGAAATTGTAGATTGATGTGTCTTGTGGTTATTCCACATTGATTAGTGAAGAATGAGAAGAGTAATTCATTAATACTTGGGTTAACTCTTGAAGGTAAGTCTCCTAGGACGTTTAATTGATATAGACAAAATATAAACTAACTAGTATATAACCCGTGTCTGAAGGCACGGACGAAAAAAAATAACCATGATATTTAGATAATTAAGCAAAAAAATCAATGGACTTGACAACAAAAATATAATTAGAAAATAAAGTCCAAACCCAAAACTCCAAACATCAAAAACCAATAATCAACAGTTTAGTTAATAACACATATTTTCAAACGAACAACACACTTCTACTATAATTCTAAAACTTTAGAAGAAATTAACAGAACTTTATCCATTTATACAATATAGTAATTGTCCGAGTCTAAAGGCAATTTATAAAAATATATGATTGCGCAAAACTAATGCCAAAACTTATAAATAAATAAAATATGAACAAATTTCAAAACCAGTGAACTACAATTAGGCACATTAATAATACATGTACAAATTAAAAAAATGACAAATTTCTCAATGTTTATACATTCTCAAGGTCACACTTATGATTTCAAATGAATAGAATAATAACCAACACAATCGATAATAATAAACATAACTTAACTAACACTTCAAAAAAAATGATAGCACCTCTTATTTTATTGGTTCTCAACTTGCATTTTCAAATGAACATAATTAAAAAAAATTAAAAAAATATGGCATAACTTAATTTATTTATAAGACATTCTCATTTTTAACATTCCGTTTTCAAACCAACACAACAATAGCCAAGAATATAAAGGTAAAAATTCATTCTTTTGAAAACAAATTTAAAAAAAATTAGTGATAGTCCCATTTGTTTGTACAACATTTTCACCAAAATTTCAATAATTGAACGCTTATTGAAAACAAAAATCATATGCAAGTAAAATTACACTAATTGAGCTCAATTGCAATCAAAATTTTAACAAATAAATCTAATGTAAGGGGTCTGGGTACTTATTAAGGGCTATGGAGACAGTAGCCACGCAAGGCACGCCTCAAGATCAAGACACGCCTTGCTGCGCCTAGCACCTGGGTGCACGTCCAAGCTCACCCTTAAGGATTCGTCCAAAATATCATCTATATGGCACTTCCTTAACTAAATCTTGGCATTACCTGCGTAATAGAAAGGGAGAACAACATCCTAAAACAGTTTTTGTAGCTTTTTGGTGGAACAACTTGTGATGTATATAGTCTCCTGCTGCATTGTCAGTTGTCACAACATACTATTTTAGTTGGATGGTCTGGTTTTCCACAATTATGACCTGTTAGTATTGGATGGAGTGGCACTTCGAATAGAAGGCGAGGGGGGATGATACCTTCTTTTTAAAATATTCTTGCACAAAGCTGATGATAGTAAAAATCACCTTAAATTTGTTAGCTCTAATTAGATGACCTTATCTTCCAAGTGGATGGGGCAAACTTGAAGAAGGAAATAAGGCGTTTAGCAACTTCAAAATCACTATCATAACTTCACAGTTAAACAATGAAAACAATAGGATCTATATCAAAGCAAGAACATACCATTGAAAAACCGAGCAATAACTATTCAACAGCTGTACGTATAACTACACTTATAATCAAGGTATCCAAAAAACAGATACAAAAATAAAAAAATTATGCAAATCTCTAGAAGCTAAATTGATCATAGCAGTGCTATGCCCAAGGGAACTCTATATGATGGTTGTATATCTCTCACCTATTTGCTGTAATTGGGGAATCAAAATTTTCTTCCCTGGGCATCAATTCATATCCTAGGCCTTCGCTTATCATTTTAGAAGCTAAATCGATCATAGCAGTAGTTTCAGGAATGATTGCTCTCTATTCTCAGTCACTAACTGGAGCTTGAAAAATCAAATCAACACTATGGGTCCATGACTAAGGTTGCAAAGAAAAGGGGAGGTACGACAAAGAGACAATTGTTTCATCACCAAGAACACAATATATGCCAGTACTGACAAATAAGCAGGCACAATCTAAATCAGCTTAATGGATATGCAAAAGTCTCTCCTTGCTGAAGAAAACCCCACGGACCGTAAATATAAAATAAAAGAACTCTCTTTTTCTCAAACAAAACCATGTATTATTTAGAAAAAAACAAATAGGGAAGATTTTGACACAGCCACAAAAAAACATAAAATGAAACAGTCCCACAAAAATTTAAACTCAAACTATCAAAGTGAAAGAGCATTGTCTCTAAGAGCATTTTCTCAAGAAATTAACCTTTTTTAGGACACAATCAAAAAAAAAAAAATTTACTAAACTTCAAATCAAACACACCACAGAAGGAAAAAAAACTGATATAACTGAAACTGAGCCAAATTGCCACGATGATAATATCATGGAACAATAAGTTGTTCAAAGAACCAAATCAATAAACAATTAAACATAAAAAATCCAATTCTAAAAAATAGTGTGATGATTAATATAAAATTAATTTGAGGACTCATCGCATTAGCTTAACACCGTAGTAATTTAACAAAAGGTGGAGTGCATGAGACACTCCCCACTTCACAAATTAGAAGATCAAACATTAACACTAAATAAAAGCAAGAAAGCTAAATCAAAACTAATTTTGTATAGTGGTTACCGAACAAACAGGTACAACTTCAATTTAACTTCATCGTGTTTCGCCTGTATGGTGGATACCAAGCAAAGTAGATTCAAAATTAACTTTTAATTCTCAACTAAGTAATAAAGAAAATAATAAATCAAAACCAAAAAACTTTGAGCTAGATTCTAGAATAAATAGAATATTATTTTCACCAAATTTCGTTCCAAAGATGCAGAATCTATCAATATGTAAAAAACAAATATAACTTTTTATCCAAATTAAGCAATTATAAGCATCAATTGATATCATTTAATCCAAATGAATTTTTTTATTCAAAAAAGAATTATGATAAGTTGAAACCTTCACTTACCCTCCGCCATTAAACTCACTGAGTTGGATCGAGAGGTTACCTGAGCAAGTTACGCGAGCGCAAGGACCAAGGAAGCGGCGAGATTAATTTGAAAAGATTGAATTAGGGCTACAATTGCACAATCAAAAATCATGTTAAAGCAAGAAAAAAAAACCCAATCTAAATTAGGGTTAAATGATTCGCCAACCAACGCCACCATCGGTGTCCCAACTCACATCCAAATAGAAATCAATTTCAAAATCAAAACTTGGAATAAAAAACCTAAACTGATCACATGAACTTTACCGGCCCCATATCCAACCACCGCGACGCATCGCCATCCAGATCAGACCACCCCGACCATCACCATCCAGATTCGCTCACCGCCGGCCATTACCATCTAGATCCGACCACCTCGAATGTCATCGCCCCCAAATCCGACCACCGCGACGCATCACCATCCAGATCCGACCTCGCCACGATCACCGCCGTACATCGCCAACCAGATCGTCGCCGAACTTCACCGCCTTCAAATTTGACCACCGCCGTCTCGATTTGGCTATTTCGAACCAAATCGAGAGTGATATCGATAGTGAGATCGAAAGCAATGAGTGAAACGACGGTGAGCGGCGAGATCGGCAGCTAGATTTGGCGGCGAAGGCAATGGCGAGATTCGCCGATGGCGACAGTGAGCTACGGATTCGATTTCGGCGACGGTTGGGAACGCGAAGGCAATGACGACAGAGATGGCGACGACGAGCGACTGGGATGGAGATGGCGGAAGATCTGCGATGGAGGAAGATCGGGTGAGAGTGAGAGTGAGGCAAAGAGTGAGACGGTACAAAGAGAGGGAGATAGGTGAGAGTGGGTAGGGGTGGCTTTACAGTAACCCTAATTTTTATTGTCAATTTATATGTAGATTAAAAATGATCCAACGGCTACCAGTATGTTTGATATTTGTCTCTTGATCCGATGACCCTCTTTATAAGTGAATTGATTTATTATATAGATGGTTATAACGTAAATAAAATCACATGTGTGTGTCGCTACCCTTGTCTGACCATGCATGGGCATGAAAATGGGCTTGGGATTGGGGCCTTGGAAAATGCTTGGCTTGGCCTTGTTATCCTTTAAGAACAAAACTTAGTTCGAAATTCAAATTAATCCCCAAACATAGCCTAACTATTCAGATTTATAATTGTTGAGAGTTACAAAATCTAAAGGTTGTTCACGTGTGTAACTGGTAGGAATTACAGAAATAACTCCTGCTCATTAATTTAGGAGGTACATAATTAAATCTTAGGTCATTACTAATGGGAGTTACAAGTATCCTTTCATTATCTTCAAGTATCATTTTTGCTCCATTAAAAGGACATGCATTATTCAACATATAGGCATCAAAAAATAAGATTTGCATTCACGCTTTTTTTTTATTTTTATTTTTTTCTGAGTTCTTTGTTCTTGAGAGGGAGAGAGTTTTGCATTATTTTGTTCACAAAGCTTTTGATTTCAAGTGCAGGTGCTAGTAGTTCATGGTCGTTGTATCTTGGTAGGTAGACACTCAACCAAACCGTAAGCATTGTTGCAGGGAAAAAATATACTTTAAGGAGAAATAATCAAACGATGATCTCTATCTTTTTTTCTGGTATTTTAATTTGGTTTATGCTATGTAATACAATAACTGTCTCTAGTAACTTTTACTTCATTTTTTTTCCGTTCTACATTAGGTATTTCATCACTTCAATGTAATTAAATTTCGATTTGTAACTTCTATTGTAATCTGATTTGTTTTACCTTTCTAATTTTTTTTTTATCTATAATTAATTATTTAATTACTTAATTAATTTATGACTCATTTTTTGAAATATAATTTTTTGTTGAATCGTTGAAAAAGAGAATGGAGAAATATGGTGAAGTGGTCGATTATGGCAGTCGTAGTGGGCTGGGAGTCTGAGAAGGAGGTTGATGATATTTTATGCATTTTCTGATAGTTTACGTTGGTTTGATCCGTATTGGTAAAATGTGGATGGATTTTGAGTTTGATTCAAAAATTGGCTTCTCTATCTTGTTCTCTGCTTTGGAAATGAAGATATACGGTTGGAGGTGATATGGTGAAGAGTTGGAAGTTAGGAGGTGAGAGAACGGAGCGGAAAAGAAGAGAAAAAACTCGAAAAAAGTAAAAGAACAACGTTGTAAAATTATAATATTTATTTTTTAAATTAGTGAAAAAGTAAAGGTATTTTTGATATTTATACACAGAATTAGGGATATGACAATTGAAGTTGAACAGACAGATAACTGAATTAAACTGAATCGAATGGTTGGGTTTCAAACCGGTCAAATAATTTTGGTTTCAGAATTGAAAACTGAAACAATTTTGGTTTGATATTAGTTTTGAATAGTAACCGTGAAACCGAACTGAGTAATTAGACTACATGACCATTATTTCAAATATAGTTATATATATATATATTATGGTTGTGGTTTTTTCTATTACATTTGAAATTTATATTTTAGACCTTACTTACGGTTGTGATATTCATTGTAACAACTAGGCTTAGTTTGGTTCTCTTTTGGAGGTTCTTTTCCTTCGGAAAATGAAACTACACAAAATTGAGGGCAATAATTTGTTTTTAAAAAAGCCATCATGGACTTCTCTATTTTTAGCCTTCTTTTTAAATTTGGTAGAATGGTGCTTCCAAAAGGCAGATGACGTCCTTTTATTAATAAAATTTTGTATAACAAGATTACCTTTCATTTTTATTTTCTTATTATGAAATGATATTATATTATTTTTATTTAGCGATATTTTATTTATTTTTATTTGAAAGACGTAAGATATTAATATTTGGGGAATTTCCCCCCTCTATTTTACCTTAGTATCAATTTATCCCACTTGAAAAAACTACACTTTACTCTATTCTACTTTTAGAAAAGTGAGAAAAAAGTATATTCCGTTTAAACTAATGGAATATACTTAAAAATAGATGGAATTAATTTTTTTTTATTTTTTTTTATTTTTTGTTTGCGATTGGGCAAAATTACTGTTTTTATTTTTTCCTTTTTTCTTTACATTTTAGGGTTAATTATACTTTGAACCCATCAAATTGCACCTTAATACTAATCCAAAATTTAGAGATCAATAATGTTATTTTGTTTCCATCTTCATCTTCTCCTTCTTCACGATCATCACTACATCAGCCACCACTAACAGAGTTATTTCTGCAATTATTGTAGCAATATTTGCAATAGCGGGGAGACGTTGGGAGGTCACACGACTGTTCACTTGGCACTGATTACGACCAAGAAAAATGAAAATAAAATAATGAAGAAGGAAAAGACAAAGATGAAGAATAAGATCGCCAACATGGGTTTTGGAGATGAAAATCAGAGGAGTAACCACTCAAACGATGAAGACTGCAGAACTGGGTTTTGATTCTCTCGACGAAAGAGACCGATCCCTGGGTAGTTACGACTTGAGAGAGAATCTGAGGAAGTCTTGAGCGTTCTCGAATCAAAATGTTGTGCTTCAGCGGAACAAAGTGGTTCTTCAAGAACTCTGATGGGTGAAGAAAATGTTTGCGAGAAATATGGAAAATGTTCAAAAGGCTTTGATTCAATCAAGGCCCTGTTTGGTCACCTAAAAATCCATTCCAAATGATTTGGATTATCGGATGCATCTGGGGAGACTCAGAAGACAAAGATTGTTCTCCCCCCAATTTGGAAGAAAAAATCAAGAACAAGGTGCCAAAAACATCCATAATCATTCATCATTTTCTTTTTCTTCAAATTTAACTAATTTTTTCTTCTAGTAGTACTGA
Organism: Eucommia ulmoides; assembly: GCA_016647705.1. Classification (NCBI taxonomy): domain Eukaryota; kingdom Viridiplantae; phylum Streptophyta; class Magnoliopsida; order Garryales; family Eucommiaceae; genus Eucommia; species Eucommia ulmoides. Next base: position 6,704,034 of record CM028329.1, read on the forward strand.
TATGGACGAACTAGAAGAGGCTTCCATGTGTTTGATTCCGCACTCTAAGGGTGAAAATCAAGTTTATTATGATATGTTTGAAGATGAATTTATTTCTGGTTTGACCATAGCCGAACAAGATTATAAATCTACAATTGGGTTTGATGATATGAATTTTACTTCAAACATAGCTGGTGGTTTGGTGTGGTTGAAATCCGACGGCGGGGTACAACACCGAGATGTTAAAGTCGATGGCGGGAGGGGGGAAGGGTTGTATACCTTTTGGATTGCACATAAATATAGATATGATATGGGTAGTTTTTCCACAACCCACATAGAAATTTAATAGGTGAACAATCATGAGCTTAACTTGAGGGGGCTTATGACCATCTGAGAGTATGTGATGAAATAGGCTTGCATGAAGAAGTTTATATTCAATTATTTGAAGAGCTGCACATGGGCCTATGTGGAATCAGTCAATGGGAGATCTGAAATGATTAAATAAGGACCAAACTATTTGAATAACTAAGTAGAACGTTAGATCGATATATGATAGACGTTGATCAATTAGGATTTTGCAGAAATAAGGGAAGTCGGGTATATTTCACTCTATAAATATGGAAAGTTGCAGGTCACAACACACAATTCTAATATCACTCAAATTCCTGATTAACTTATTCTCATGCCGAAGGGTATTTGATCGATACCACACTGGTATCCCAAATTCTTTTTCTAATTTTTGTAGGTGTTGATCATGGAGTTGAGGGTTAAGAACATTGTCAAATTCTAGCTTTATAATTTGGCACCGTCTGTGGAAAACTAACAAAAGATGTACAACAATGTCGCAACTAAGATTAGGACACGAGACCATCAATGAGGTGCCAAATATAGATGTGGTGTCAAAAGACGACCACGCTACCAAGATTTCTATTCTCAATCTCCAGATTTAGGAGTTGCAAGTTGTGGTAGTACAACTAACAGAAGCACAAGCATAGAAGGAATAGTTAAAGAAGTAAATGAGAGATCAACAAGATCTACTTCGTATCTCAAAAATTAAGGAAGATCGAGTCTCACTCTAGAGTAGGAGAAAGATTCACATTAGCGAGGCCAACCACATAGAGGAATCCATCAACTCTAATTGAGGAGGGCACAACAAGAGACGAGATAAAGCTCCCTAGAAAGATGAGTTAGAGGAGCTACTTGGGCAACATAACCTCCGTTCGTTCAAGCAATAATAAAAGAATCATTCCTGCAAAAGTTTGACCTTGCTAAGTTTGACAAATATGAAGGAAAGAAGGATCTGATGGACCATGATAGGTGTAATTTACCTATCTATTTCCAAACCGAACTTGTTAGTTTTTGAGTATGTTTAGTACGTTTTAATACGTTTATATTCTTTTTGTATTAAATCAGGTGTGTGGGGGTGAAAAAGGATGTAAACAGATGCTAAACGATCAAATCGAATCAAGAACGGTGGAAGAACGGTAGGAAAATAAGCATGGAGGCAATATTTTGAAATGTAACCCACTGACGCGGCATCCAGACCACCGTCGCGGCGGTGAATATGCAGAGAGGTGTTTTTTCTCGCTGAAAGCCCACCACCGAGGCGGTGACTTTACCACTAAGGTGGTGAAACTGTAGAAAGGTTCCTGATTCCACCGCTGCGGCGAAGATCAAACCGTCATACCCACTGCCGCGGCGGTCACTCTGCACATAGAATTATATATTTTTTTAGATATTTTTTGTTCCCTATTTCTTCTCACCTCCTCTCCTCTGGCCATAAGAGACCCCTTAGGGATTGGGATATTTTAGATAGAGTTTTGGGAGTGTTAAACCAATTCTGAAGGAGAAGAACACATTGCGAAGAAGAAGAAGCGATCCCGAAGCATTTTTAGCGACAAATCTTTGGACTATGGCTAAGTTTATTTCGTTTCTTCTTTATTTTCTTAACTTCGGTAGTTAGTTGAGCACATTTAGCTCGTTTTTAATTTTGTAAATGGTTATGACCATGAGCTAAACGAATTTTGTCTAGGGATTAATAATATTTATGAAAATGTTGTTTGTTTGAGTTTGTGTTTCGTTAAATGATTGTTCTTCGCTATTTTGATTGTGTTTACCGTTATTCTTTGATATTATGCTTCTTTAGATAATTAGAGAATGCGGGGTTTGACACTCGGGAGAGGTAACCCTGAATTCAGACTAGGGTAAACACAACATGACGATCCAATAACTCGGGAAAGAGTTGGAAAATGTGCAATCAATGACGTTGGGGTGAGACTCATGTGACGTAGCGTCGTTAAGACATTGATGAGGACTTCTCCACCGAATCGAAGTCGTATATTCACTTGTTTTACACTTAGGAGAGGTGGCGAGTGAGTTTACGAACCGAGATTGTCAGATAGGTCGAACGCCGTTAGCGTAAACTAAAACGAGACCAAACACATTTTTGTAAATAATGTTAATCCATAGACAGTATTTTTCCTAAATATCTCAATATAGTAATATTAGTATAATTATATTAATTAACTTAGTATTCGTATTTATTAATTATAAATACATTTTTCCCGCCTATATAAAGTTAGGTTATGATAATCGCGGTACTCGATAATAATCTCAACCATTCCTTGTGGACATGATACCCCTACTCTCCCTATCTATACTAAAACTTGACCCGTACACTTGCGGTGAAAGTGGTGTGCGTTAATTACGCACCACCAGACCACATTAGGTATTTAAGGCATATGATGGCCTTATACGATGCAGGAGATTCTATTTTATGTTGAGTATCCGCTACCACACTGAAAGGGTCAACTTTGGAGTGGTTCCTTGGGTTGACCCCATCATCAATTAGTTAGTTTTCTCAACTAGTTCATCACTTGTCAGAGGATGAAGAAGGTAGTAGAGTACCTATTAACATAGAGGCAAGAAAAATGAAAGAAATTCAATTAAGAACCGACCTGCATTGAAGGATGTGAAACTAATCTCAATGTGAATGCCTTCACAACTGGGATACAACCTAGGTGTTTCCAGGATTCTCTCATAAAGTATCCACCTCTAGATGTGACAGAGCTTTTGGAAAGCATAAAGCCATAAATGATGCTAGAAGATGTTAGGAGAGCTAGAGAGGGGGGGAGGGGAGGGTTTCAAATAAAGAAGGTCAGAGAAAAGAGAGAAAAAAGATCATCCCAAGACGTAGAAGGACAAAATTCATAGATACGACAGGTCAGAAGGAAGAAGTTCTCGAAGGGAATAAGAACTAACTCTTCCTTGAATGAAGGTCCCTATTTCAAGGATCCTGAATGAGATAAAATCTTCAGACAAGTTGACCTGGCCACGAAGGATCTTTAGTCATCCAGCTAGTAGAGACAAAAAGAGGTATTGCCACTTCCACCAAGATCATGGCCACAACATTGATGAGTGTATATACTTAAAGATGGAAATCAAGCGATTAATAGAGAATGTGCACTTGACTAACTACATTGAAGATAAGTCTAAGGAGAAGAGGAAAGAGGGATGGGAGCCTAAAAATGACAATCATGATAAAACAAGAAAAAAAAAAAAAAGTCCAATTGGAGACATGACGTGATCTACATGATCAATTGCAGCTCAACTCTCACCGGAGAGTCCAACAAAGAAATAAAGATGAGGGTACGTGGTGGCCTCAATTAAAGTGTCGCCACTTTTACCGCAAGCGTACAGGTCAAGTTTTAGTATAATGGACCTTTCAGTCGGGTATCGTGTCCATAGGGATTGGTTGAGATTACTATCGAGTTTTGCGATTGTCATAACCTAATTTTATCTAGGCGCTTCAAAATTGAATTTAATTAATTAATACTAATACTAAACTAAAATACTAATTAAGTTAACTATACTATAAATACTATATTGAGATTGTTTAGGGGAGTAAATTGCCTAGGGATTAACTTTATTTACTTAAATGCGTTTGATTTCGTTTTAGTTAACATTAACGGCATTCGGTGTATTCGACAATCTCGATTCGTAAACTCCCTTGCCTCCTCTCCCGCGTAAGACAGGGGAATACGTGACTTCGTGTTAATGAATAAATCCCCCTCAACGTCTTAACGACTCTAGGTTACTTGAGTCTTACCTCAACATCATCGATTGCTCACTTTCTAACACCCTCCTGAGTCGTTAGATTGTCGTGTTGTGTTTACCCCAGTCCGAATCCAGGGTTACCTCTTCTGAGTGTCAAACCCCGTATTCTCAATATATTTAAACTAGCATATAATCATAGAAAACACGACAACACAATCAAAATTATAAGGAACATCCACAAACGAAATACAAACTCAACCAAATCACATTTTTTATAAATAATATGTTAATCCCTATTACAATCCATGATTAACTCATGGTCATAACCAGTTATACATTAAAAATTGAGCTAAACATGCTCAACATCCTACCAAAGTTAAGAAAATAAAGACAGAAACGGAAAAACTTAGCTGTAGTCCGAAGATTCGGCGCTAAAACTGTCTAACGATCGCTTCTCCTTTACTACAATGTGTTCTTCTCCTTCGGAATTAGTTGAGTACACCCCGAAACACTCAAAATTATAGGTACCCTAAGGGGTCTCTTATGGATGATTTGAGGAAGAGGAGAAGAAAAGAAAGGGGATTAAATAAGACAGATATCCTAAAAAATATCTATTATGGTGTAGAGGTCATCGCTGCAGCGCTATTAGGTCGGTTTGATGTTTGTTAAGGTGGTGGAGTCGGCAGTGGATTTTGGAGACCATCTTGCATTCTCAATGTCGCGGCGGTGGGTGTTCGCAACATATGGCCATTCTCTGCATTTTTACTACCGCGGCAGAGGTCGAGACGCTGCGGTGGTAGGCTTCTTTCAGAATCTTGTCTCCTTGCCAATTTTTTCACTGTTCTTCTACCGTTCTCGATACAATTTGATTATTTATACTCCGTTTTCCTACCTTTTCACCCCATACACCTATTTTAATACAAAAATAATAAAAACATATTAAAACGTATTAAAAACTAAATAAACGTACTAAAAAACTAACAATTTTGGTTTGAAAATAGATAGGTAGATCACACCTATTAGTATGAGAAACATCTCTGGAAAGATACTATGGTGAAAGTTTTGGGGCAAAGCCAAAAAGAGCTCAGAAAGACCAATCTTTTTTTTTTAAAGGTGATTTTCACAGAGTTGTTCAGCCACATGATGATGCTCTAGTGGTTACACTATGAATCTCAATTGATACCGAAAGTTTAGCGAACATTATTTTTAAGAGTGCCTTACATTAAATCGATTTATCAGAATGAGATATTAAGTCAACCTAGATAGTCATGACTGTGTTCAATGGGGAGCTGACATCCCTAGAAGGAATGGTAGTATTATCAGTATCTGTTGCGAATGAAGAATCATGGGAACTCAGACAATGGAGTTCATGTTGATGACCTTTAGTTCTCCATATAGTTTCATCTTGGGAAGACTATTGTTGTATACCATAAAAGAAGTAGCATCTATGTTCTACCAGTGCCTTAAGTATCTAGGTTGTAAAGGGATTGAAGTAATTAAAGGAGATCAAGTAGCCTCTCGAGACTGCTTTATGGTGGTCTTTAAAGGAAAGTAAAAGGTGCAATAATAATTAGTAAGCATGAAAAGCCTCACTAAAAGAACATTTCAAATTCTGAGGTAGATGAATTTAGAGAGAATTCAGGGATTGCTCATCCTACTGAGCTAATAGAGGAGGTATTCCTGGATGAGGCAAGCTAGAAGAAAGTGAAGGCCAAAGCAACCTTACTAGGAGAAGAGAAAAAATAAATCTTCCATTTGCTGAAAGAATTTGAAGGTGACTTCGCATGGACCTCAAGTGATATGGAAGGGGTAGATACTCGTATTGTAGTGCATCGTCTAGATGTGACAACTTCAAACCCTCAAGTACGTTAGAAACAAGTGATTTTTGGTACTGACAAGATGTGGGTGATTGAGGAAGGGTGGAACGGTTGATGAGCATCGGTCATATTAGGGAAATCTAGTACTCTAAGTGGCAAGAAAATACGATTCTTGTGAAGAAGAAAAATAGAAAGTGGAGGATGTGTGCAGACTTCACTAACCTAAGTAAGGCGTGTCCGAAAGATTATTATCCAATGCCCCGAGTAGATTAGCTAGTAAATTCTACTTTTTGGGTATGGCATCATGAGTTTTATGGACACTTACTATGGTTACAATGAGATAAATATGGATCTTCTTGATGAAGACAAAACGACATTCATAACTCATATAGGGACTTATTATTAGAAAAATGTCTTTTGGCTTGAGGAATGTTGGAGTAACGTACTAACGACTAGTAAACTGGATGTTTCAATAGAAAATCAATGATACAGTGGAGGTATGCATCAAAGACATGTTGGTAAAGAGTAGAAAGATGATCGATCATGTTTTAGTACCTGAGAGAGGCACTGGAAGTGTGCAAAGGTACAAGATGAAGCTCAATCTAGAGAAATGCACTTTTGGAGTATCATATGGGAAATGTTTGAGATATATGGTGGACTAGTTCATAATAAAGGCTAATCCAGAGTACTATATTCAAGTACAAATATGAAGTCCCCAACGTGCATTACATAAATGAAAATGTTGACTGGAGGTTGGCTGCATTGCATCGGTTCATATCAAAATATATAGTGTAGTACCATCCCTTATTTTTTTTTTACGAGGCAATAAACACTTTGAATGGATTAACAAATAAGAGTGGGCCTTCCAGTCCTTAAAGGAATACTTGGGTAGTATTGAATTGTTGTCACGAGTCGAACAACGAGAGAAACTCTACTTATACTTTGAAGTATCAGAATAGGCTATCAATGTAACGTTAATCAAGGAGGAAAGTAAATTTCAACACCCCATCCATTACGTTAGCCGATTATTGCTTCCAATTTAATCCATATACACTGATTTGGAGAAGCTACTGTTGAACCTAATATTTTAATGAACAATTAAACGTTGATGTTTTATGGAACTAATGTTCTTATTGAATGATTTCAAATTTAAGTTTCATATGTTGAAATAAGAAAAAAGATTTGATTGAAAAGAAGAATCCTTGAAGAATTCATAACTGATGCAAAATGAAGGCAATGAAAATTTGAAGAGTATTGAAAACATTGAAGACAATTACTTGAAAATAACGCATTACATTTATACTCTTAGTGCAACCCGAATTAGGATTACGCACAACACTTTAAAATGAATAAATTTTATGTGTGTAATGATAAGTTTAGGATCCTAATATGTTTTTTTTATGAAGTATTAAGTCATTAAAATATTTTTGGTTAAGGGTCTAATTGAAAAATTAATTTTAACACTTAAAATGATGTATTTTCGGGTTAATTCGGTCAATCAATGAAAGGAGTTGGTTGACTAACCAGAACAATGGCTTAAGGAAGTGAAATGGGTGATCTCCTGGTTGGATCGATCAACCAAAGGGTACAACTGGTTGATTAAAGAAATCCAGAAGTTGAATGAAGAAAAAAAGAGGAACCTACTAGTCCAATCGGTTAACTGAACAGTAGCTGTTCTATAATCATAAAATAAATTGTTGAAGCAAGAGGTCGACCGACAGGGTAGTCCAGTCAACTGACGGGCTCAGTCAAATCATTTGACTGATTCAACTTTTTGATCAATTCTTCTCATTTTTGACATTTTTAAATGAGGTTTTCATAGGAATTAATGGTTTACTTATACATATCATATTATGTATTTCCTATTTATTTGGTCTACATATTTATTTATTCTCTTAATTGAATTGATAAAATACTTCCCATTCTTTAGGATTTTGAATTGAAAAAGTTTTGGGGACCAAATAGAGTTGTTCTAATAGTATTTTTTAAATGAAACATACTTATTTTAAATGTATATGATATATGTGGTCTTAGAATGTCATTTAATGATATAACTTTTAAAATCTAGCCGTTATAGGTCCAGTTCTAGGTCTATTAATATAGACTTGCGGGATTCATAAAAAAATAATCAAGAACATCAACTTTTCGGCCATTATAAGATAGATTTTTTTCGCTGAAATTCATAGGTGAAATTATTTAAAGTGTTTTAGTCATCGGTTTGTGTTTTGATGTTGAGTTATCATAATAATTTTCGACGAATTTTGGTGAGATCTTTCCAAGCTATTTGTTTGTTTTCTTAGATTATTTGATTATTGCTCGGATAAATTTGTTTGTGCAAAATCATTTTCAAATCTAATTTTGTGAAAATATTTAAAAATTATTTTTTTATTTAAGAAATCTGATTATTTGATATTTGTTCTTAAATTATTTAAATCAGATTTGTGCCTCACATAAAATTTATCACTTTGCATTTCAGGACATTAATCGATTATAATTATATTGAGATGGTAGAAACTCATTTTGGGAAGAAACTGATAAATCTTTTATATTTGCGAGTTTGAGTAGAGTACATACACTTGGGTCGGTGTCTAATCAGGGTAGTTAGGTTATTTACCAACAAATCAAGTGCTTGTGAGTTTAATGTATTTTTGTGTTTGTTTTTTATAGGAATTATAAATAATTGAGAGAAAATATGAAAATATGGCGAAATGAGATGAATTGGGTTGTAATGGTTCGTTAGTAGTGCAGGTGCATCAACTTCAAGCCCAATTTTTACCATGATTCAATCCGATTTTGGAAAAACTTAAAACCTTAATGTTGGATATCTCTTTCTTAGCTGTTCAGATCATCTTGAATCACCTCAATCGGAGTTCGAACACTAAAGTTATGGTCAAAATATGAACTGGTATCAAAATTGCCCGAACCAACCAGAGACATTGCCTAAATCGCGCTCCAGCGTGAAAACAAAAAAACCCCTCTAATTTGAGCCCTATTTATACCACCTTATGCCTCAAACCCAAGGGGGTGGCAATTTTGGGAGAGAAACACCATTGGTGTGGAGAATTTGGGAAGAAAAACACCATTGGAGGCCTAACAATTCCTAGAGAGAAAGCTTGGCGTTGAAGATTTGAATCCTTTATGCTCATCTCCACAAATAGTTTTCTCTTTCTTTCTCTGACCCTAATCTTTTTATTAAATTTTGTATTTGTGATATTGTGTTGAACATGTTTGCATTTATGAATTTCTTGAAAAGATTAGTTATGGATTCCATTATGTCGAGTTAAAATTTCTATTTAGGGGGATTTGAATAGCTTTGTACAAACTTTGCCTTGAGACTTTAAGATTTTGTTAACATGTTTCAATCATTTTTTTTTCTTTATGCTTACTCGCTGATTTGTGCAAAATATAAATTGGATATCATAGATGTGTGGGATTAGGCACTCGACAGAGGTGATTTTGCACATTGAGACCGGAGAAGATAACTCTGAGCATATGAGCGCAAAAGGCTATATAGTTTAGGTAGCCATTTGATGGGTAAAACTTAATGATTGGATAATTAGTTGAACTGAATAGATATATTAATTCGAGTAATTATACAAAATACCTTACTTGGCACTCGACAGAGGGAGCAAGGTTACTATAAAGACCCATGGTTAATGATTGAGCATGATTTAAATTAACAAACTTGAAGTGGATTAGCATAGTTTAGCAATGTGATGTCAAACCCCCTAGAACAATTGTGCATAGGAAGTCCATATTTTATTTTGCTTTTGCTTTTATATTTATTTTAGTTTTATTTCTATAAACCTTAAATTTGGACACCTAAATAAAGTTAGGTTACGATAATCACGATACTTAGCGATGATTTAAACCAATCCTTGGGGATACGACACTCTACTCACCACTACACTGTTAAAACTTGACCCGTACATTTGTGATGTGTAGTAAAATAATGCTACCACCTTAAAAAAGATTGGAGTTTAATCTTTAGCCTAAAAAAGGATTTGGGTTTGATCTTTAGCCTGCGAAAAAAGATTAGGTTAATCTTTAGCCTCTGAAAATCTTAGGTTTTAATTCTTTTTCTAATAGAATTTGAGTGTTGTAAAGGTCCTTCCTAAGCTTGCGAAAAGGATAAGTGTAAGAGCGTGAGAGAGTAATAGGTTGATTATGAGCCTTTACAAAGAATCAAGTAGTAAAGGTTAATTCTAAGCCTATGAAAAGAATCAGAATTGTAAGAGTTTGTTTCCAACCTGGTAAAGAAATCATGAGGTAGTGGATTGCGAAATCTATGTGGAGCTCGTGGGACTGGACGTAGGTAAGATTAGCTTACCGAACCAAGATAAATTCTTGTGTGTTACATTGTTACTTTTCTATTTGTTTGGGTGTGCACTTAACTAAACATATTTCTACTGATTAACAAGATAATCATCAATCAGGGAAATTGATATCTTGAATTTGAATTTATTGCTTAAGGGTTTAAAACTACCAAATTCACCACCCTCATTGGGTAGATCTTTGGGCCAACAACTATCCTTGACATTGATAACTGTTTCTAGGAAATTGAGATATTATTTTCATGCTCATCCTATCAATGTGATAACCTCTTATCCTTTAGGAGATGTGATGCACCGACATCATGCTACATGGATATTAATGAAGTAGGCAGTAGAGATAGCAGAGTTTGACGTTAGGTTCATCTCAAGAACTGCAATAAAGGGTTAGGCTTTAGCCGATTTCATGGAAGAGCTGACGTTGAGAGAAAAAAAAGATAGCCCAGGAACCTTAGAGTCAAGATTTAATCTATGGAACTTTTGGGTTGATGGAGCTACAAATTCAAGAGTATGTGGATATGAGATCGTGGTCATCATCCCCGAAAAAGATAAACTAAAGCAAGTAGTTTAGTTCGAATTCAAAACCTCAAATAAGAAAACAAAGTATAAAGCTGTGATGATGGGACTGGACTTAGTTTGATCCTTTGGAGTAGAAGGGTCAACGTTAGGTGAGACTTCCAATAGGTGGTGAACCAAATTGTGGGGTCAAAGCCAATGAAGAACAATTGTAACTCTACTTGGATAATGTGAAAGGTTTGATCACTCTGTTAAAGGAATGTTCTTTCTAGGCAATCCTAAGAGCAAAAAATTCAAGGGTAGACACTTTGGTAATTCTTACATCAATAGGAAGAACTGGATCTAACTTAAACTTGGTAAGAGTTTGGGAATTTCCATCCATAGAGGAATCAACTAACTAATGCGCAAAGATAGGAAAAGTTGAGAAGAACGATTATTGGTGAAGGCCTCTCATTCAATTCCTAGAACATGGAGCTCTCCCTGAGGATAAAGGATTGACAGGGAAGATTACGTACAACGCTACAAAGTACCTAGTTGTTAAAGTGAAGTTGTATCCAACGTCCTACTCTCAACCACTTTTACTCTGGTTGGGACCAAATGAGGTTAATTATGTGATCCAAGAGATCCATGAAGGAGTATGTGGAAACCAATAAGGAGGAATAACTCTAGCACAATTTTTTTTATCAATTGGGAATTAATGACACATGTTGAGGTAGGATTCTAAGGAGTTCGCGCAAAGGTGTAATAAGTGCCAAAGATTTGCTAAAGTTATTCTTACGTCAAGTCAGTTGCAAAATCCCATTTCAAATCCATGGCCTTTTACAAAATAGGGGATGGACATGCTAAGACCATTCTCCCCTGTACCAGGAAACAAATATTTTGTTCTAGTAGTCATAGATTACTTTACAAAATGGGTAGAGGCAGAAGGATTCACTCAGTTAGGAAAAATGAGGTGGAGAATTTCTAATGAAATAACTTCATATACAAGTTTGGAATCCCAGTAATGTTGATCTCTGACAATGGAACTCCATTTATAGGAATAAAAATGGAGAGGATATGCAAGGAATTAAATATAGATCACCGAAAAAACACCCCAGCTCATCCGCAAGCCAACAACCAAGTAGAAGTAACAAATAGAGTAATCAATGAAGCAATAAAGAAGAGTTTGAAAGATTCCAAGGGAAAGCAGTTGGAAGAACTACCTGTAATATTTTGGTCCCAAAGGGCGACTTAGAGTGTATATACTGGGAAAACTTCATTTTCCCTAATTTTTGGAACATAAGTTCTAGTTCGAGTGGAGATTGGATTACCTAGTTTCAGGGTTCAACATTTTAATTCAGAAAGAAATAAAGTATATATAAACGAAAATTTAGACTTGTTAGAAGAGACATGAGATGAGGCGTTAATGAGGATGGCTGCATACAAAGCAAGAATGACAAAGAATTTTAAGCAAGAAGTTCAACCCATATACTTTAATATTGGAGACCTAGTACTCTGAAGGGTGGTGCCTCACACGCTAAAATCAAGGTTAGGAAAGTTAGATCCTAACTTGGAAGGACCTCACGAAGTGGCCAAAATAAATTAGTCAGGGACTGGTTGGCTGAATGAGCTTAATAGGACTTGGATACCAAGGCCTTGGTATATTGAGCATTTAAGAAACTATCTTGGTTAAAGTTGTTTCCAATTTCATTATTAAACTCCATCATTGAGGTTCATGAATAAAATATATTAATATAAATCAGCATCAAAATTTGAAGAGGTATACAAATATCTATCAGCAAAAAGGCTAAGTTCTGCGATGATATCAGGTCAAGATTTGGGAAGTGCTAAGTCTTGCGATATTTTTAATGAGCTTTGAATTACTCGCAAGTGCACGAGGTCAAGTTTTAATAGTATAGGAAGTGAGGGGTTGTCGTATCCATAGGGATTAGTTTAAATTGTCGCTAAGTACCGCGATTATCGTAACAGAACTTTATTTGGGTATTCCAATTTTGGGTTTTTGTAAAAATATAAAACTAAACTAAAATATTTGGAATAAATTCTATAGAAATGGATGATCTAGGGATTAATTTGGTTCACTTAAACGTGCTTGATTTAGTCTAGTTTACATTAACTGTTATCAATCTATTCTATTGATCCCAAGATTTTGATGAACAATTAAGTATTGATGTTTTGGTAGAACTAATATTTGATCAAGTGTTTCAGTGATTTAAAGTTCCAGTAATGAAAATGTCAAATTGAATGGATGCTTAATGAAGATAAAGATGATGAAGAAGTATTAAGAGTTTGAATAAATTAGGAAAAACAACCCAGGTAAATATTAACTCTTAATATCCTATTTAGGAACACACACATGGCATAAAATGAATCTTATCTTTTATGTGTGTTTTTGTTAAGTATATTTATTTGCTCCTATGTGAATTAAAAAGAAATATTTTTGAATGACTAAAATGGAATATAAGAGTATTAGTGGAACTTATTTAAATATAAAAATAGATAAAAAGGCAAAATCGTAAAAGAAAGTAGGTTAAAAACGAGATCAGAGAAGTGATTCAAAAGGAGACAGTCGACTGAAGAGTCGACCGGAGAAAGAAAATGAAACATCCTGAATTGAAGAGTCGACCGACCGGTTCACCTGTGAAAACATCCGAACTCTCTGAATCTGCGAGTCAACCAAGTGGTCGACTGGTGGAAGTATGACAAACTCTCTGAATTTGTGAGTCGACTGAGCAGTCGACCTATGCTCGCTGCAACGATAGTTTGGCTACAAGCTGAGTTGGCCAGTTGACTGAATCTGTTGTTTCAGGATATAGTTTGATCCGAGTTTAAATCCAAAAGTAGTCGTTTTTGGTTAGGATTTGAGAAAGATTTAAGGGATATTCTCTATATTTAAGATATGGTTCATATACTAATTAAATCCTTTTAATATGGTTCATTAAATGTTAATGTTTCTCAATTTGGTACTTGAAATAGATTCTATACTTATTTATTTTGATTGAGAAAAACTTTGGGGGGGTTTAATCGGAAGATTCGAAAGATGTTTTTAAGTGAAATTGAACCTAAAAAAAGTCCTTATGTTATAAGGGATCTATAAGAGCTTTTCATTGTCATGACACTTGTAAACTAGCCGTTAGGAGGCTGATTATATGTGCCTTTATATAGACCTATGAATTTTATTAGAAAAGCTAATCATTCTAAGAGAGAAAATCATTTTATATCATTTTGAGAGAGCTTTGTAAGAGTTATCATTCTACGATACTGTGAGATATTCTAGGAGTGATTCTGATAATCAACAACGATCTATTCTTACTGATACCAGATTTGAAGTTATACTGTTCTAATCATTATTGCTGTGGATTCCGGGTGAGATCTTTCCATATTATTTATTGTTTATTATTTTATTTTAGAAATTGATCTTAGAAATTATTTTTGTTTTTTGATGAAAATATTTTTTTAAACAATTTCTTGAATCTGATTACGTGCTCCAATTTGCTACCTATATTCTTGTTAAAATCAGATTTTTGTATCTCACGTATTTCTATCACTAGTTGGGATATTAATTGAGTTTTTATTTGTCTGGGGTGGTAGAAGCTCCGAGTGAGATTTACTTATCAATTTTTGTATTGGTGAGTTGTGACAGATTAAATATCATTGGGGATATTTAATCAAGGGTAACAGGGTTTTAGTCTCTTCTTGTAAAGAGATTGAGGTAGTATTTCTTCCTAGATAAGAATTGCGTTTTTGAGTGATTTTGTAACTATTCAATCCTTACCGGGTAAAATGATATTTGGAGTGTTTTGGTGAGGTTTTGATTCTTGAGCCTAAGTGTTAAAAAGAATTAGGTTATTTTTTAGCTTGTAAAAAGTAGAGGTTCTTCCTTAGCCTGAGATTTTTTTTTGTAAAAGTTGATTCTGAGCTTGTAAAAGAATTGGTGTGCGGGTTTGGTTCCTACCTTTAAAGGAATCTTGATTTTAGTAGGTACGACATCCGTGAAGCTCGAGGGACTGGATTAGCCAAGAGTAGCTTGGTAAACCAGTATAAATCTTTGGTGTGCTGCTTTCTTAATTTGTTTATTTTTGTTGTTTGGGTGTGCATTTAGATTTATTTTAATTCCACCGCGGTATAAAGATAATAATTAATGTAGGTATAAAATTAATTATTTAATTTATTCAAGTATATTCAAATAATATTTTTTAATTACCCAATTCACCCCCTTTTGGGTATTCTACTAGGCCAACATATTCAACAATCTAGGTGTCTAAAACTCACTCACTACCTCTCCCGAGTTTAAAGTGAGTGAATATGAAACCACATCAACAACGATATCCCTATCAAGCGTCTAAACGATTACATGAGTCTTGCCCCAATCTCACGGATTGTACATGTTCTAATATTTCTTAATAATCTCCCGAAACAATAGAACGTTGTGTTGTGTTTTAACCTTAGTCCGAATTCGGAATTACCTCTCTCGAGTGTCAAACCCTGTATTCTCAAATCAACCACAATATCATAACAAACACACTATGGAAGTAATAAAAAGGTAAACACAGATGCTCAACACATCACAATATCATGTCAATTACTCTTCCACTTATACTAAATGTAGATTCAGATGCAACAGTAGACACATGTATGCTCAACACATCACGAGCCATGAAAGAAAGTTCTGAATAACAAAATTCATTTGCTTTCCAAAAGGCCAAAAATCTAGTTTCACATTTCTTTCCATTCTACGCTCATCCAAGTACAATTCTAATTGATTTTTTTGGGAACCCAAACCGAACTCGTCACTTTCGAATGAATCAAACTCCTGTAATTAAAATTCAACAAAACATTCATGTCAAAATAAAACTAATTAATAATTTACTTTTCAAATATAAATCTAATCAACATAAAATAATATATCAATACAAATTAAAAATAGTTTAAAATAAATGAATTACCTTCAATACATCTCGATTTTCCATGCTAAAAAGATTTTCATCGAGGCCGTCTTAGCTACTAAACTTGTTGGGACTGGGTGATGTGATAGAAGACTTGGAAGATTTCATGTATTCATTAAAAATAATATTTAAACCATCCCGAACAGGAGATAACTCAACCAAATCGCTCCCGTATAGATTTTGGTAGCTAAAATCAACAAATTAGATCTTATACCGAGGATCCAAAATCACAGCAATAGCCAAAGTAAAAAAAAAATAACTTATGGTCTATTCTCCAGTCAGACAACAGAGTATAAGCCTTCCAACTTAAAAAAAAACCATTATGTGGAGGTGGCATGACGCAAAAACTTATTACTCTTTTGTGTAAAATCCAATCACTATCAATAAAATGAGTCGTAACACATATATAGCCATCAGTAGTAAGGAATGACCACAAATCAAAGGTTAAGCAATTTCTATTTTGTATTTTGTTTTTTCCTTCTCTTTCTTATACATTTTAAAAATATTGGCCTTGGTAGTATTCCTAGAGATGTGAACTACATCCTCATTCAAATACGATAACAAATCTCTTATGCTCTGGTACTCAACAAATGATAAAGGCAAATCATGCATGACTATGGCAGAAATCAACAACTCATGAAATTTCTCAAGATCAATTACTCAACTTCTCATTGATAATGAGTTTTGTCCTTGGCCTAATATCATTTATTGAATATCATAAGTTTTAATTTTAGGACAAACTTTAATGTGACGATTCATATTTCCCGTCGCATGTCTACTATCCCCGACCATTTTTTCCCACATTTGGTACATTTGCATAATTCCTTACCATCACCATTCTTCTCATTGATTGATTCAAAATATTTCCAAATCTTACTTCTCTTTACTCTTTTACGCGTATCTTTAATGTCATTTTTGGAATTGTCATCCTCTTGAGACTCATATTCATTTTTAATTTCCACATCAACAATCGTTACATCATTTGAATCCATCTACATGTAAAAAAAGATATAATTAGAAACAAATTAAAACAAGTTAATGAAGGTATTAAAAAAATAGTTAATAAACAATTGATTCCATTTTCATATTTTTGGAGCAAAATTGGCTAACCAATCACCATTGATTGATTAATTTTATTTCCATATTTTTGGAGAAAAATGGGCTAACACACCAGTTTTAATCCCTCTGCTGTTGTTACACTGCCTTCTTTCCTCAATATTTTATTCAAAAAATTCTGGTCATTAAATTAAAGGAATAATTTATAAGTGAAAAAAATATTGAAATTGATTAACTAACTTCATTTTGCTGTGTCTGTGTACAAAAATATTGAAATAGTTTCTAGATGCTCATGTTGTGTGTCTAGTCACAGTTGAAAGACTCTATGCATATCCTCTTGAGATTTGAGAGTAGTTGTTGCCAAAAAGGTTTGAGAGTCCTTAGTCTTAAATTGGACATTCAAATGGTATTCTCAGGGGAGTTTTGTGTTCATGGTCAGTATGTTTATTTGTTCTTTTTGGGGGAGGAGGGGAATGAGATCAGTTTCTTTATGTATTTAGGCTATGCTGCGGAATGTAGTAACAATAATTATGTTGCAGATGTTTGAGGGTAATGATAATTATGTTGCAGATGTAGTAACAATAATTTCTGTTCTAAAAAACTGAGAACAATAATTTATGTTCTAAAAAAGAGAGAGAATAAGTAATTGAATAAATTAAGGAAACAAAGATTAGGCACTGATTCATTATAGATTAACCAATCAAAACAAACAAGAAAATCTACTAAAATTGAAATATTTAGTATTGATAAAACCAAAAACAAAGCATATATACATGGACACTAAGATGGAATTTGGTTAGTGTTTCTATTTTTTTCTTTTACTTCTAAAATCAAAACCAAAACCAAAGCGGGCTGATAGGCTTTCTACCCATCTAAAAAATTGAGAACAAAAGATGAAAATAATCTGAACAAAGACGACGATTACCTCTACGATGGAATGGATTAGATCTGGTGATTTAAAAACAGAGACGACGATGAATCAAATCTGAACAGTAGGAGAATAGAGCGCCTTGGATGGGCGTCGTCGTTGAAAAATAGACGACACAATACAGCAGTGTCGGTAGGCTCTCAACGACGAATTTAAAAAACAGACGGCGGATTGGAGAGGAATTAGGGTTAGAGAAGTGAGATGTCGGGTAGGAGATTGAGATTTGTCTTTTGAGAGTGATGAGGGAGATTGAGTCTTCAACTTGAGGTTGAGGTCCTTGAGGAAGAGGTAGCCGACACTTTAGTTTTAGGGTTTGGAATAGTAGAATACCAATATATATAACATGGATGAAATTATAATATTAAATAAAGTTGGGGTAATATATGTAAATATTTTTAGTATATTTTTATTTTATGATAATTTATTAAATTATCATGTAACCTATTATATCTCAGGTTATCGTATAACCTAGACACCTGATAATTATTATCGTGTGACCTATCTGGTTATCAAGTAAACCCAATAACCTGATCTGTTTCTTATCGTGTTTATCGGGTCAGACCCGATAATGACCTGTTACCTAATAAGCTAAACCCATACCCAATAATTTTGTGTCGGTCTCATATCATGATATCGTGTAAATACTCGTTTTTCCAGCCCTACCCCCAAACTTATTTGATTTGTACAATTTCACGGGTGTGGAACTACATTAGAAAAATAACAAGTGAGTACTTGAATACTGAACTAATCAAAAGTTTGCCTAAAACCCAATCGCTCTTTTCAATTAGCATAAACAAATGCTAAATTAATACAAACTAGACTCGTGCCTTAGGTATATCGACAGTGACTTGGAAAAAATTTAATTAGCTAGGGTATCTGATGCGTGTTCAGAATTGAAATGGCTAAAAGGCTTCAACAGGGTAACAAGGGGTAAATCATTTTGCATGGAAGGCTTCAACAGCTCAAGCGATCAAAATAAATGCCTAAATCATATCTCTTGAACTACTTAGCTTAGGATTTTGCCTTGAATTTCCCCCAATCAGGTTTTAGAATCCCTTAAATTTGTCATGAACTTGGCTATTGGATAATTGGCGTCAAATCAATTGGATAACTAGTACATTGAGTTTACGTGCTCGTGCAAATTAGGATCCACAATGACTTTTACCAAAACAAGATGTCAAGCACACAGAACACACATGAATGAGCATTACGCTTGACCTCGATAAACAACTAGGGGATAGTATAATCATCGGGTAATGGTTAATGAAAACCACAAAACTCAGCACACAAAAACAATAGCTACAAACACAAACATACGTATACTAAACTAAACAATCATGCAGGAAATTAACTAAACAATAATTAAACTTAAACTAACACAACAATTAACAACTATTAAACTTAACTGCTTAACCAACAAAAAGACCTCAAACAAGAAAACAAACAAAATATCCCCCCCTAACTTAGAATGGGCAGTGTCCACAGTGACCCAACATCAATCTCAACATATGGCATGTAGAACTGTGACAGAGGGGGTTTTGAACACGTACCTGGGAGGCGAGACAACCTCGCCTCCTAGTTTAGTTGGCATTGATGCTTCGGGCAAGGTGACCGATATGGGGCTTTTTTCCCATAGCGTGCATCCATAGGCCCTATTATTTGAAAACTTGGGTTGCCTCCCAAGAAACACTTGGTTTAATATCCTCATCTTGACATGGAGAAGGGCTCATCAAAAAGTGGCTTCCATCCATAATATGTGTTATATAACACAACATATGGTTTTGGTTCAGAATGCCCTCAAGCTTGGCAAAATGTGACATTAATAGACACGTACTCTCAATGTGACTCGACTTTGTCTCATGTGCTTGGTCGGCCTGAATGAACGGTGCTGAAAGTAGAGGATGACAGGTGAGGCACATCGGATCCTCATAGATGTATTCTTGTTTGACGGTGTTGGTATTACAACATGGATCCCAAAAGGTTGAGAATCACAAGTGTTATCTTGTGATTCTTCATCATTGATCAACTCCTGGGTTTCTTCCCCAAGTTTTCCCTACTTGTGAGGTTCCCCACGGTGTCTTTCAATGATCGATGGTGCCAACACCAATTGAATTTCAAGAAGCGAGGACTCAAAATCATCTTCTGATTTGTCATCAACGAATAATTCTTGAGCCTTATCCTCTTTCGAATCATCTTCATAAGGTACCTCCAAAGTCCTCCCACTTGCATTCAGTTCCTCATGGTCGTTTCCACATATGGATGAGCCTTGTCTGTCTCCCATTTCCCTCATGATGTATTGAGTTTCCATCATGAATGCATTGAACGTGTCTTCCAGGTTGGGAGAATACTCCACAAGTTCGTGTGGGGTGTTAATCCATGGCTCCGAAATGTTGGAACAATCCCCCAAGCTTTGGTGGCTTGTTGAATAATTCCAATTTCGATAGTCAAAATTGGCCATGTCTTCCAATGACAAATAGGCATTGTCTGCGGTTTGGTCATAAAAAGAGGTGGTACCATTTTCTTCTTCTACCAAAGTTCTTGTTGCGGCTTGTAACCCATCGGGCAAATTCAGTAATTGACACTCCTTCGGGAAACCATGATTTGGGAACCGAATGAGCAACTCTTTATATCTTTCCCAAGTACAATAAAACGGCTCAGAATCTCGTTGAGAAAAACTCATGAGGACTTGTTGATGAGCTATCTCCAAGTACCTCGCAAAACAAACCAAACTAAAAAAAAAATTAAAAATAAAGTAAATGTGTAAATTAAAATCAAGTTACTTATTCACAATATTAATAACAATCTAAAAGCCAATCCCCAGTAACGACCCCAAAAACTTGTTGCAATGTTTTCAATGCACTTTGAATTACTTGCAAGTGCACGTGGTTAAGTTTTAATAGTATAGGAAGTGAGGAGTTGTCGTATCTACAGGGATTGGTTTAAATTATCGCTAAGTACTACGATTATCGTAACCAAACTTTATTTAGGCGTTCCAATTTTAAGCTTTTATAAAAATATAAAACTAAACTAAAATACTTGGAATAAATTTTATAGAAATGGATTATCTAGGGATTAACTTTGTTAACTTAAACGTGCTTGATTTAGTCTAGTTTACATTAACGGTTATTAATCTATTCAACAATTTAGGAGTTTTAAACTCACTTACTATCTCTCCCAAGTATACAATAAGTGAATATGCAACCACGTCAACACCAATATCCCTATCAAGCATCTAAACAATTACAGGAGTCTTGCGGCAATCTCACGGATTGCACACGCTCTAATAATCTCCCTAAAAATTAGAACGTTGTGTTGTATTTTAACCCTAGTTCGAATCCGAGGTTACCTCTCCTGAGTGTCAAACTTTGTATTCTAAAATCAACCACAATATCATAACAAACATAATATTGAAGTAATAAAAAGGTAAACACAATCGAATAGGGATGAACAACCATCAACGAAACAAAGATTTACTCAAACATAATATTTGTGAACTACATCAATCCTTAGATAATAAATGTTTAGCTACACATGGTCATAACCAAATATTCAACTATAAATGAGATATACATAATCAAACAACTAACAAAAGTTTAGAATGAAAGAGAGAAACAATGGAGTATAACCAAATTTGAAGAGTGGATGATTCCACGTCTGCTCCAATCTCGTTTCTTCTTCTCCAATTAATGATCTCATCTTGATTGGTCCTATTTTAGGGCTCTAAAAATGTTCTAGGAAATTTTAGGATGAAGGGATATAAATAGAAATAGAAAATGTCCTAAAAATATCTAGAAAATACGTGGCCAACTAGTATTTGGGCGCTACAGTGAGTAGAGGGCATAAACTCTCAGAGGGGAGCTCACTACAATGAGAAAATTCTCATTGTAGCGTGATAGCGTGCTGCAATGAGCATAAATTCTTGCTACAGTGAGATAGCACACTGGAGCGAGCAAAAATTCTCGTTGCAGCGAGCTGTGGTCAGTACCGACGCCTGATTTGTATTTTCGCTGTAACGTTCACGTACAAACTCTGATTGAGGTGATTCAAAAACCTATGGAAATCTAAGATAAAAATTTACAACTTCCATGTTTTCTGATTTTCCAAAATCGGATCACATAATGGTCCAAAATGAACTTGAAGTTACAACACTTTCACGTATTTTGCACCATTTCTCCCATAATACTTGATTTGAATAAAAATAAATAAAAATGAATTAAAACAGTAATAGAACACTCGAAAACTACCAAATTTAGTTTGAAAATATATAGATAAAATCAATCTATCACTGAGTATCTGGGAAGTGTTGAGCCATAAGGTTATGTTAATGCGAGAATCCAACATGCTAAATATCACATGTGAGAGTTTCAAAAACTTCACCGCTGGTGAATTTTTGTTATTCATATTTAGACCAAGCCTGGCGAAGAGTTGACTCTAAACTTTCCCGTTGTTGTGTGAGGGTCTCCTGAAACTCTTCAGGTTTTGCCTAGAGCTCAAATTGGAGTGAGGAGATCTATCTTGTTAGCTCTTCATCTCTCGTGGAAAAAGAAGAGTTCAGCTTTGCCTCTCTCAAAAAGTTGATAGTTCAACTCTGTTTCTTTATTAGAAATCATGGAGTTAAACTCTAGTTCTTCCAATTAAGAAGTCAGCTTTGATTTCCTTTTGTCTATATGCTCTAGTCTATTCTTAAGGATTCACATCTCTTCATCCATACCATGTTTCCCTGATCTGGCGAGCACCAGGTCAGTCTGGAGGGATTCATTCTCTCTACTTATTTTCATAGATCCTCGTCAAGTTTGTCAGACTCACTAACCTAAAACAATAGTTGGGAATCAAGCTCCTCAATAGTATCAGAATTACCAATTGTAGTGGAAAATAGATGCATAACCTGAAATAGGAAACAACGAGTCTCCGAAGTAAAGTTAAATCGGGCCACAGACAAAATAGTTTTGCTTTTCTTCGGTCTCCTATCTTGATGCGACCCCTCATCTAGGATTTATCCATAATTATATTGAGGACCCTATCAACCTTGTTGTGAGTTGTAGCAAGAGAAGGAGAGGGTTTAGAGATGAATTTCTATATCTGTTTCTAAAAAATAGAAAATAACTCTTACTTGATGAATCCTGAACCGGAGGTAGAGCCAAAGTACTGGATGGGGCATATCTTAGATAATAACCCATGTCAGAATAAAGAAAAGATTGAGAGTAGGTATCCATGGGATCATGAACCTTATTGTCCAGGAAAATAAGCGGGGATGAGCTAAAGGAACATCCAAATATAAAGTTGGATATGGATTAACGCAGACCGAGGGGGACATCCTCGAAACTACTACTGTAATTCAGTTCTTCCTTATCAGTGGTAGATTCGGAGAAGGTAAAGTTTGAGCGAGAGGAATAATTCCAGATGATCCATCAATAGGGTTACGCTTTTAGGGACTAGAGGATCAATTCTATTTTTTTTTAGCTATAGGAGTCACACTAGAAGAATTGATTTTTATTTCCTTCTTCAGTTTGTTGGAACTCGTTAAACAATCCCTCAAATCCATTTTGATAGGTCTTGGATCTCATTTTTTACCTGAAGAGGTGGATGAGTAGCTAAGGATAGCCTCATGAGAACGAACGTTGGGGACCCGCAGTTTTAGGATTTAAGCTACTTATTTCCTCTCATGAGTGTCTTATTTGTGAAGAACTCGATCTGCTAAAAATACAAATTATCAAAATACCAAGCTATTAAATAAAGTTAATATAAGGAAATATAGATCATTACTTAGAGTAAGAAAGCTTTGGGGGATAATTCGGATATTCTCTAGGTTTATAGAGGAGAACTCCCAATCATTGCTGAGAAAAGGTAGTAGTTTTTCCAATATTGGAATAACTTGGGAAGGTCAGTTAAAAATTGATTGGTAATAGGAAGGGAAAGGTAGATGTTGATTCTAAGATTTTGATGAACAATTAAGTATTGATGTTTTGGTGGAACTAATATTTTAATTGAGTATTTTAGTGATTTAAAGTTATAGTGATGAAGATGACAAATTATATGGATGCTAAATGATGAAGTTGAAGATATTGAAGATTTAAGAGTTTGAAGAAATTAGGAAAAATAACCCAGGTAAATTTCAACTCTTAATATCTTATTTAGGAATACACACGACACAAAATGTTTTTATCATTTATGTGTGTTTTGATTTAGTTAAATTATTTGCTCCTATGTGAATTGAGAAGAAATAATTTCTGAATGACATAAATGAAATATAAGAATATTAGTGGAGTCAATTTAGAGAAAAAAATGTATTAAAATGAATTGGAGAAAAGTGTTTAACCAAGAGGAGTTGGCTGATAAGTTGACTGATGGGTATAAGACAAACATGCTGAATTGATTAGTCAACTGATAAGTCGATCGATGAGAAGAAAGTGAAGTCTGTGAATCTAGCAGTTAACAAATAAGTCGACCGATAAACGTCTTTGGCTACATCCTGAATTAGGCAGTCGATTGACCAGTCAACTGATGGAGTTGTTTCAAAATCTTGTGCATTCCAAAATCATATCTAAAAGTAACCATTTTTGGTTAAGATTTGAGAGAGATTTCAGGGATATTATCTATATTTAAGATATGGTTCATATACTAATTAAATCTTTTTAATATGGTTCATTAAATATTAATGTTTCTCAATTTGGTACTTGAAATAGATTTTATACTTATTTATTTAGATTGAGAAATATTTTTGGGGTTTAATTGAGAGTTTTAAAAGTTGTTATTAAGTGTAATTGCACCTAAATAAAGTCTTTATGATATAAGGGGTCTATAAGAACTTTTAATTGTCATGACACTTGTAAACTAGTCATTAGAAGACTGATTACATGTTCTTTTAAATAGATCTGTGAATTTCATTACCAAAATTAAGCAGTAAATAAGAGAGAACTCATATCATATCATTTGTAAGCTTTTATAAGAGTTATCATTCTGAGATATTGTAAGCTTTTCTGAGAGACGATCTTGAAGATCAATTACGATTAATATTTACTGTTACCGGATTTGAAGTCACATCGTTCTAATAATTATTTCTGTGGATTTCAGGTGAGATCTTTCCAATTAATTTTCATTGCACTATTTGTTTATCGTTTGAAAATTGATCTTAAAAATTGTTTCTGATTTGAGAGTATGTGATGAAATGAGCTTGAACGAACAAGCCCATATTCAATTATGAGAAAAGTTGCACATAAGCCTATGTTGAAGCAGCCCATGAGAGATCTAAAATGATCAAATAAAGCCCAAACTATTTGAATAATTGAGTAGAACATTAGAGCAATATCTGATAGACATTGATCAGTTAAGATTTGACGAAAATAAGGGAAGTCAAGTATATTTCACTTTATAAATATGATAATTTGCAGGTTGCAGCACACAATTCTAATATAACTCAAATTTCTGATTAACTTATTCTCATGCCAGAGAGTATTTGACTGATACCACGCTAGTATCCCAAGTGTTTTTGCTAAGTTTTGTAGGTGTTGATCAGGAAACTGAGGGCTAAGAGCATTATCAAAATTCCAATGTTATCAAGCAAGAAAAGCAATAGAAAAAGATATTAAAAGATTTTTATTTTTTTTTAAATATTTATATTATGGAAAATTTGTCTTTTTCCTTCCAATTAAAAGGGAATTTTTTATTTTTTATTTTTTTTTAAACCAAATTTTAGTTTCTCATTCATCTAAAATAGAAGGGAACAACTATAATTTTTTGAAGTGAAGGAGGTGAAGTGATATTACGACAAAGTAAAGGGGGAAAAAGACAATTAACCCTTAATTTGTTTATTTTATAATAATTAATATTTTTATTTATAATATGTAAGATATTTTCAATTGTTAAATTTTATTAATACAATAATTTTTTCTATCTTGTTTTTTATACTTAGTTAATATTAGGAATAAATAAAAAAAATATAATAAACACCAATTTTAGTAATTTAATTGTATTTTAATATTTATACATAAATGTTTATCATACATTCATTGCGTGCTTCTCCTTTTCGACAATTATTTTTTGACAGATTATTGAACAACTCACAACTTTTTTACAATTCCTTTTGAAAATCCATAGGAGGGGCCAAACTAACCCTTAATGATTTGGCGGTTTGGTTTTGATATTGTTTATAATTTATGTTTTATATTTTAGTTATATTTTTATTCACAATTTTATAAGTTTGCATTGCTATTAAATAGTAAATACAATAGAGAAGATTAATATATATATATATATATATATATATATATATATATATATATATGGGTTTGCGGTTTTGTGGGTTTGATTTTGGTTTTATATAAAATTAAACGGTTGGTTTTAAAAATTGACTTTTAAAAAATCACAAGTTTATGGTTTGGGTTTGAGTTTGGTAAAGACCTGTTGGTTTTAGTTTTAATTTCTAGTGAAACCGATTTATTTCTGTCTCTATTGGTAAGGGGTTCCTTAATCATCTCTAAAATGATTGGAGAGGTAAGTGAAAAAAAAAAACTATAAAAATATATGATGTAATCAATTTAGATACATGTCTCTATGTATCTCACGTTAATGTTTTCGTAAATTAATAATGACACAATACAAGGCCTAAGATATGTCCTTTTGATGTAATAAAAAAATTATTTAGCTGTGTTAGCCATTTTGCAGAACATTTTTTTGCCTTTGTGTTGAACTTTAGTTTCTACGGTTTCCTTTAATAAAAAATTGTTGGGGAGAGCATTCTGTAAATGTCCATTAATGCTCCAGTTTTACTATATAACTTTGATTTAGAAGTGAAATCCTGAATATACCAGATCAATGTGGGAGAGATCGTCACTAAGACTATTCGGGAAAGTGATTAGTCGAGGTGAGCATAAAATTAACCCAGACATACTTTACGGAAAAGGACAATGTGAGATGTGGAAGAGTATTTCCCAAAATACATTCTACATTTGATGTTTAAAAATCAAAATTTATTTTTGGATTGCCAACTAAAAGATTTTATAATGTTACATTTGTTCTTGTTCATAAATTTAAAGGATTATAATTTTATTAGGGTTACTTTTTTTTTTTTTTTTTTTCCAAGAAAAGAAAAAATTTATTAATCACAACAAGGAGGAATTAAAGATCCCCTAAATTACAAGATTTGATTCTTCTAAAGTTAGAAAAACCAAGAACATCAAGTTTTAAATAACCTCTAACAACATGGGGTAAATTAGCAAAATTAGAAGAACAAAAAGAATTTCCACTACTTGCAAATTTAGACATCCCATCAGCAGCAAAATTGATTTATCTAAAAACATGATGAATTGGAAAATCACCCTTTCTTCTTAAAGAGTTGATTTCAACAATACAGGGAAAAACTTTCCAAGGAATAACAACTTTGTTCAAAACCATATCAACCAACACCTTACTATCAACTTCTGTAATTGTCATAAGCCAATTATTGTCTATGCAGACTTTAAGACCTTGCCAAAGAGAAAATACCTCAGAAAAAAAGATTAGTATGAAAGCCCAAAGGGGTAGCAAAAGCATAACACAATAGGCCATAATGGTTTCTGATTACTCCTCTTGCACCAGAAGGGCCTAGATTACCAATAGAACTCCCATTAGTATTGAGCTTATAATAACCAAAAGCAGGCTTGATCCATTTAAGCAGCACAAACTGAAAAGAAGAGATCTTTTTAACAGGCTCGACATAAATAATGAATTCAATTTTATTATGGTTACTTCTTAACAATTCTTAGGCTGAATATAGACCTAATACTATTTCTATCACATAGGTAAAATAAAAGTACATGACCATCCCCTAGGATATCATGTCCATTCAAATTAGATTTGTTAGGATTAGGAGGATTAACTTAAATCATAATATGACAAGCGGAGTAGTTTATCTGGATGATTTTAAATAATTAATGTGAGAGAAGATTCTAATAAAATTTTAAATGGAGGGATTTATTGTAAGATAACTAATTAAATTGAAGTCTACATTGTTGAGGTTTAGAGATGATACATATTGTTCACTATAGTCAACATTTGTTTTTTGATCAATTGGACCAATTGAGTATTGTTATCATCTTCAATAAATGTGCTAAATTTGGTGTGAGATTTATGAGAAATGACTCATGAATGCTAGTTTGGTAGATGTAGTTTAAGATGAATACTCTAACAGTTGTGGCAAAAATGACATGTCATTTCTTTCAATGTATTTTTTATTAAAATTAAAAATAGAAATTGATATGAATAAAATTTTAAAGCGATGTTGCCAAAAAATCCCCGATACGTGTTTTAATCCTTTACGTGTCGGAAACCTCTGTAACCTGCAATCCAATTTGCAAAGCAGTTAGTTCTAGGGGACATCGGTGTGGTGTCGATCAAAGAACTTTCGACATGAGAATAAGATCAGATTGTTATAAGAATTAACGAAACCTTTAGAGAGTATATTGAGTGTAATATTGAGAGTTCATGTTATACCTCATTTCCTTCTGCATATATAAGCTGTACCCCTGGTAACCGTCCCCACTATGATCTCCTCCACGCACCATACTTAACTACCGTGAATATTGCCTGAGCTCCCATCATGAGATGTCTCGTTAGTCACGTTCGTGCATGGGGAGGGTGGTAGGTGAGGTAACGACTACCGTTGACCTACCATCCTTGGATCTCGCCTAGGAGGCCTTGCCTTGTGTTGGATAAGCCCATGTGTGGTTGATTTTCATTAGCAGGCCAAGTACCTAATTTTTTGGGCTGTTAGCGCAAGCGGCTCATGAATAATTACTGGGTTGCTACACCTAGGTCTAGTTTCATTAGAAGCCCTGACTTGGTATTCCACCATCGTCTGCTCGAACTCATGGGTGGAAATTTCTCCCGCATCATTTTTCCTCCTGACCTTCGTGGTAATTCACCAAAGCGAGACGAAAGGTTATCTCTTACTTGTAAGTTCTCATATTCTTCTACTCTATTTCTTGGATTCTTCACCACATTGTATTCTCTTGCACTCCCCTAAAGCTCTTGATTCTAGTAATGGATTCTACCCTCCGCCTAGTCCGGCCGAGGCCAGTTTTTCGTCTACTCCTCTCTCTGAGAGGGCGTTGACGATTGGGGCTCATGCATTTATCGATTCTTCGGTAAACTAGGGTAACCATGGGGCGCGCATTTTCAGGAAGGAATGGCTCGAATCATTTTGTAATACATCTAAAATTCCTTCATCTGTTGAAATTAGGGTTCCCTCCGAAAATGAACACCTCTATTCCTATAGGGAAGATGAAATATGTTTCTTTGTTTGGATGTTTGAATATGGTCTCAAGCTTCTTTTCACTCCATTTCTTTGCAACTTGTTTCGCTAATTGGAAATTTCCCCAGCCTAGTTGGTTCCTAATGGGTTTCTCCAAATTATAGATGCTCTTGTGCTGTACCGTTTAAACAAGGCATCCTTAATCGTAGAGATGATAAAAAGTGTGTGTCATCTCAAATTCCATAAAGACTTTAGGAGATTCTATTATTCTGCCATGAAACAATATACTTTTCTTACTGATCTTCCATAATCCATAAAGGATTGGAAGAATTGCTACCTATTCTTCAAAGGTAATTAGGAATTTTCCTCTGAGGAAATAGGGCGACCCCCGGTCGTACTACGGTATTTCAATTACCCAAGTAATCTCCCTTTCTCCATCTTTGTAATTTCTGAGCTTTATTGCCTTTGTGGTATCCTTACCCTTCTGTGTATTGTTTTGCGTAGATAGGAGTGCCTGTTAAAGGTTTTGTTTAACACAGAAGGTCATCAATCAATTGGGGAAGTTCTTGATACCAGAAGATTGACTTTACCAAGAACTAGCTTATAAGCTATTTGTGCCCCCCAAAATGAACATCGATAAAGCTCATGTCTCCCAATTGTATGATTTAGTTTTGGGAAAGAGGAAGAGAGTGCCCAAGAAAACCACACAATCTGTCGCGTTTACTGTAGTTGTTTAGACCGCTGTGGTTCCTCCCAGACCTGCTCACCCTCAAGAACTTCAATCTGTCCTTCCTATATTGCCGGGTTCTAATGAGGACTCGCAACCTCTGTGTATCAAGCAACATAGAGTGGTGCCCATCTCCGTTGCTAGTACTCATATCCCAGTCCCTACTGAAATTTGTGGGCTGTAATCGGCTACCCGAGTAGTTAGGATTCCTATAGTTTGGACTTCTAAGGCCACAACAGTTTGTGCTCAGCCTATTCCACCTGCTCCTGCGTCTGGAGTTGGTACCTCTACAACCCCAAGCCTACTAGGGGCTTCTAAGGAGTAGATGTTTCAATTGTTGAAAGAGGTAGGTCCATCAGTTTCGAATCATCAAAAAATATTTGAGAATTCCATTTGATTTCTCTATAAGCAGTCCTGGGAGAAAAGTCATTCTAGAATTAAAAAGCGTAGTCGAGCATAACTCTTTTAATCTCTTCTCTGCGCACTTCTTCATGTAATTTTGAATTTATCTTTGTAATTCATTTGATGTGCTGAATGAGATTCTGAGTAAGTTTGGGTATATTATAGAGTATTCACCTATCATTTATCTTGGCTAGGAGTTCAGATGATACATCTGAACTGGACACCCAGCTCTGGCATCAACTGACTGAGTTTAGTTGGCTGGAAGATGATTTCTGAACTCTATAAGAGATAAAGAATTCCCTTGAAAATGAACTTGCATTAGAGAGGTCTTCAAAAGAACAATCTGGGAATAATTTTCATACCGCTCATGCTCAATGTGAATTTTTTAAAGCAGCAATCAGTCAGTTATTAGTGAGAACTCCAGGCTCTTATCTAAGGTTGAAATACTGTCAACTGAGAACTTCACATTGGGAGATAAGCTCAATAAGCAGCAATTCGAGCTTGATCTGAAGAAGATAGAGCTAGATGCCAAAACAGATGCCCTCCAGCAATCAGACAAAGGGAAAACGCTGGTCTCTGACAAATTGAGCTCAGAGAAAGTTAATAGCTCAGTACTCGAGGCTAAATTAGTAGCCTTGGAGGTAAAGTCCGTAGAGTAGGCTAAGGCCTTAGCAGAACTAATCGTTGTGGTAGAGCAAAAAAAATATTAAACTTGAGGAGGGGGTCCTGAAGTCTTAGAATACTTTGAATCACTCAAAGAGAGCATTTAACTAGTTAGTTTTTCGTTCTGTCGAGCACAGAAACAACAAACACATCCTGAGTTGGATCTTTCCTTTTTGGACCAATTTTTCCTTGAATATGAGGAAGTTCCCAGTTCTATTTTGGTACAGCCATCGAGTGCAGAACTCCCAAGAGTTAGTGCAACAGACTCGTCCATTCCTCAAGGCTCGCCTTCTACTGATCAAGCTCAGCTAGACCCTACCCAAGTCAAGCTCGGTTCTGAATAAGTTTAGCCCACTTCTAATCAAGCCTACCCTGATCCCGAACTAGCTCAACCCGTTTATGTCCAAGCTCAGTTTGTCGCCTATCTAGTTCAACTCAGCTCTAATCAAGCTTGTTCTGTTTCGGACTTAGCTGAGCTTGTTTTTGTCCAAGCTCAACCCATCCTTGAACTAGTTAAGTTCACCTCTAATCTGGCTCTGGAAACTTTTAACCAACTTTAACCTCTGCTCAGCGAGTCAACTTTGGTTGCTGTCAACGTCTGTGTTGTACCTCTACTAGATGAAGTAGATCAACTGGGCACTGTTTAATTGATCGTCTATCTTTTCAATTCCTAATTTCATAAGTTTTGTAATGATGGTACTTTGTAATTATGACTAGCTACAAACTTTCGCCGTATTTAGTTTTGGGAATCATCGTATTTTTCCTTCAATATTGGTTGCCATTGTTTCGTATCTGATGTCATAAATGCTTTGACGATTTGGTTTTACCTTTTTTTTGTTATTTAGTATGTTGGCCTAGAAATTTATACTGGTTCACCAAGCTACTCTTGGCTAATCTAGTCCTTCGAGCCCCACGGAGAGTCGTTCCTACTAAACTCAAGATTTCTTTAAAGTAGGAACCAAACCCTCACAAAAATTATTTTACATACTCAGAATCAACCTTTAAAAATTCATTTTCACAAGTTTAGGAATAACCTCTACTTTTTACAGGCTCAAGAATAACCTATTTTTTTTTTTTTTTTAACATAAAGGCTAAAGAATCAAAACCTCACAAACACTCCAAATATCCTTTTACCCAGTAAGGATTGAACCGTTATAAAATTCTTTCAAAATAATTCAATTCAGGAATAATTACTACCTCAATCTCTTTACAGGAAGAGATTGAAACTAGCTACCCTTAGATTAAATATTCCCAACAGTATTTAATCCATCACTCAACTTACCAATTAAAAATTGACAAGTAATTTTTCTCACTTGGAGCTTCTACCACCCCAGATAAATTAAAACTCGATTAACATCCCGAAACTAGTGATAAAAAAGTGAGATATTCAAAATTTGATTTAAAAAAAAATAGGTAGCACGTAATTTAACACGTAATTATATTGATTTAAGAAATTGTTTAAAAATATTTTTCAATAAAAAATCAGAAAATAATTTCTAAAGATCAAATTCCAAAAATTAATCAAGTAATACTAAATAGAAAGTAATTTGGAAAGATCTTACTCGAAATCCACCGAAAGAATAATTATAGCGATGTTACTTCAGTTTCAGTAGCAGCAATAATTCACAGCAAATAATTCTCAAGAATGACTCTTAGA
The DNA here is from genome assembly GCA_016647705.1 of Eucommia ulmoides. Taxonomy (NCBI): domain Eukaryota; kingdom Viridiplantae; phylum Streptophyta; class Magnoliopsida; order Garryales; family Eucommiaceae; genus Eucommia; species Eucommia ulmoides. Next base: position 6,736,336 of record CM028329.1, read on the forward strand.
AAAGATCTCACAATTCTCAATAAGATTTCTCTTAGAAAAGCTCAATATAATCTCTTGATTTCTCTTAATCACTCTTTCTGATATGAAAAACGCAAGTTTATATAAATGAGATTAAAATCTACTCTTCAATGGCTAGTTCACATTTGTTATGACACTTAATTACTCTTATAGACCCCTTATATCATTAAGACTTCATTCTGATTCAAATCACTTAATTATAACTTTTAAACTTCTCAATTAAGTCCCCCAAATATTTCTCAATCACAATTAAATAGAATAGAAACAATTATATGTACCGAATTAAGAAATATTTAAACTTAATGAACCAAATCTATAGGGATAACATAATATGTGTTGTATATCTCAAATAATATTAAATCCCTAAAATCTCTCATGAATCCTAACCGAAAAACGGCTAGTAACGGCTACTTTTCGAATAAAATTCAAAATTCCATAATATCCTGAAATAGACCCATAAGTCGACTGACCAAGATCAACAGTCGATCGTTCGATTTAGGATGTAGCCAAGCCAAAGATTTTGTGCCCATCGGTCGACTAGTCTGTCGACCTAGAGATTCAGAGAGTTCTATTTTTCTTCACAAGTTGACCGCTGTCGACTTATAGATACAAAGAGTTTATATTTAAGCACATGTCAACCTACTTGTCGACCGAGAGATATAAATAGTTTTTCTTCTTTGTTTCGGTCGACTTACCTGTCGACTTATGGATGCTGGAACACTCTTCTAAATTCATTTTTAATTCATTCTCATTGACGTTTTTACCCATTTAACTAATTTCTTTTCTTGGTTAGCTCCACTAAATACTTAAATTCAATTTTAATCAATTATAAATATTTCTTTTTCAATTACATATTGGAGCAGATAATTTAGCTAATTAGGATCCTATTAAAAACACACATATTTATAAAAATCATTTAAAAATCTTTTGAAATTGGGATATTAATAATTGAAATTTAACTTGAGTTGTTTTCCCTAGGTTCTTCAAATTCTTCAACCTCTTAATCCTTCATCATCTTTATCATCATATCTTCATCGTTTGGAACTAATAAACTGAAATACTTAATCACCATTAGTTCCACAAAAAGCATCAGCCTTTAATTGTCTATCAAAATCTTAGGATCAATGTAGTGGATGTTGGTTTGGCTATTTAAAGCCAAACCCTCTTGAGGTTTCTTTACATTTTCTTCAAGTGTAATTTTTTCTTCTTTATTCTATTTTCTTCTATGTCATACTAGCTATGGCCTTATCATCCTCCGTATCAGACATCTTTGATACTATTCAGGTTGACAGGAAGAAGGAGCTTGAACTAGGGCAACGGTTTTGAGAGCTTATGATGATGGCTAAGGTTCTTGAGAAAGAGCATCTACGACTTCATGCCTTTGAAGGTGCCTGTGTTGCTTTTGCCTCCCTTGATGCTGCTTATTTTTGTATGGTGTCTCAAATCCACAAACTTCGTGATCGCTTGAGTTGGCAGAAGAGGAGATCGATGATTTGTGGGCCCAAGTTCACTTTCACAAATCCTACAACGACGTCCTAAAGATGAAAAGAAACAAATTGTCGGAGAAAAATGATGAGAAAAAAGAAGAAGATAGGCTCTCTAATCTGAGCATTGAATTAGTATGCAAAACATGACTTCTACAATTAAAACTTAGATTTTGAGGGCTTAGGTCCTGTGTCTTCTCCCGGATCAGATTAGCCCCTTCCCTTTCCCATTTTTTTTTTTTTTTTTTGAGTTTTTTGTTTCTTGTGAAAAGGTCTCAAGAGTATTTTTTGAATAGTATGAGCTTATTAGTCACCAAATAGGCCAATACAATGCTCTTGTAATGGCTTTATCAATTATTGGTAGGATTCCTGTGATGGTAAAATTTGATTTATGTTGGAAGAAAGATGTAATGTACCTTCTGATTTCATGATAGGAAGTGACAAGTTCAAGACTTTTCCTTTTTTAAGGATTGTACTGATGCATTTGTTGTATATGAAAAATTGTTGGGTCATCATATGTTAAATGATCTTCCGAAATAATACTTTCACCAAAATTGGATGGATATAGGGTATGGGCCATCACATATCGCATATTAGACTATGCATTTAACTTTATAAACGTATAAAAAATGGATGTTTGAGAAATGAACAGGCGTATTAGGTGTACTGGTACTCCATAATACTCCATTAGTACTCTATAGTACTCCTTATGCCCTCCTCCATAACAAGCTTAAGCAATTAACATATTATGGATTGCCTAAGTCTTTGAGATTTATGGTCGAACCAATCTTAGAATCTTGGTTGATAAATTTCCGTGGGTAACTTGGTTTACAAATGAACTGATCTAGGCAGTTTAGTTAAGTTGAGCTAGGTTAGTTTTAGTTGAGCTGAGTTAGGCAGCTCTAGTTGTGAACTGGACTGGGTAGTTTAATTTTTGAACGAACTGATCTAGACAATTCGGTTGAGTTAATCTAGGCGGCTTTAATTAGGCTGAGCTAGGTAGCTCTATTGTGAATTGGGCTGGGCAGTTCAGTTTACGAACGAACTGATCTAGGTAGTTCGATTGAGCTGAGTTAGGCAGTTTTAGTTGGGTTGAGCTAGGCAACTCTATTGTGAACTGGGCTAGGCAGGTCATTTTATTAACAAACTGATCTAGGCAGTTTGGTTGAGCTGAGCTAGACAGCTCTATTGTGAACTGGGATGGGCAGTTCAGTTTATGAATGAACTTATTTGGGCTGTTCGATTGAGCTGAGCTAGATATCTCTATTATGAACTAGGTTGGGCAGTTTAGTTTACGAACGGACTGATATTGGTAGTTCGATTAAGCTGAGCTACACAGCTTTAGTTGGGTTAACCTAGGCAGCTTCACTTGAGCTGAGCTAGGCAACTCTAGTGTAAACTGGGTAGGGCAGTTCAGTTTATGAACGAACTGATCTGGGTAGTTCAGTTGGGTCTTGTTTATTGTTTTGACCATAAAGTTGATACTTCTTTGTGAAGGTAAGTGGTTTTTATTGCATTTCAGAAAATAGCAAGGGATAATTCTTTTTCTAAACTTGAAACGAAAAATCAGAAAATAAAAACTCACAAAAAGGGTCTTTAAAGTAAACTAAGTGACTTCACTTCTTCATTTTTCTACGTTTGCCGTCACTGTATAGCTTTCTTTCCCTTCATGGCGATCACGAAACACTACCTGGAACCAACTTGGTCTCCTCTTATTATAGTCACCTTGCCATCTTTCACATACTTGATGCATTGATAGAGAGTCGACGCCATAGCTCTTATTGCATGGAGCCAGGGTCGTCCTAGGATAGCTTTGTATGGAGATGTAGAGTCTATTACCATGAAATCGGTAGCCTTGGTCACTCCACCTTCATCTTTGTTCGCAGTAATAGATAAGGTAACTTTTCCTTTTGGGGAGCTCAGGTCCTCGTTGAAGTCTACTATTACTGTTTAGGTCGACCCAATGTCCGAGCTGGGAATGCCCATATGATTAAGTGTATTGACAAAAATGATGTTGGCTGAACTATCAATTTTGATCAGGACCATTCTTATCTCAAAGATAGAAATCCAAAGTGTTATTACAAAAGTATCATCATGAGGCTGAGTTACCCCCTATAGTCTTCGTCACTGAAAGTGATTACTAGCCCGACATTGCTGGTTAGAGCCATTACTTCTCTATAGAGTTGTGCTTCTACTGCCTCGTAGACCTTTCTTTTTTGCTCTCGATTCGACTTTCCAGCATAGGGATTTACCATGTTTATCATGCAGATGACCCTACGAGTGTTGTTCGGGTCATCATTATTCATTTCATTGTCGCAGTTCTCTAAACGAGCTTTGCTTCTTGGTCTTTTCCTTTTTGTTACCTGCTTCTGTAGATATCTGCGTAGTCGTCCCATGTCAATCAACTGCGGATCTCGCTTTAAAGCTCTCAACAGTTTTCAGTACCATGTCCATGACCTTTGTGGAATTCACAATACTTATCCTTGTTCTTGGTGGAGTTCGTCAGGAGTTTAGGAGACCATTACATGTCCTCGGATAATCTGATCTCATGAACTATTCTAGAGATTAGCATACATAAGCCTAGAAGGTCTAGCTCCTAATGTACCCCTATCCTTGTCGTTGAGCTCTTAGGAGCTCTCTTTGTTGATCCGCAGTGGTGTTCGTAGTTATCTGATGACTTGTTTTGTAAGACCCCGACCTTAGACATACGTATAATTTAAGTTGCGTTTAAAATATTTCGAAACTAACGGGATTGATGGTATAAATTATGATTTAATTGTGAATGTGAAGAATTAATTCGTAAATTCTCAAAACGTTAAAATTAAAATTGAGTTTAATTAAAATCTCAACAAATCATGAAGGGGATAATTGCAATTTTCATAAACATTAAAATTTAGAATGAGTTTAAATTATTATCCTAACTAAAATAGCGGAGCGGATTTTGAAATTTAATATGTGATTTAAAAGTTTAGGGGGCCAAAGTGTAAATCTTTAAAACATAAAAATAAAAACATGAAACTTATCAAAAATGAGGGGCTTAAGAGCAAATATATATATATACACGTATATATAGAGAGAGTAAGAGGCGGTGGAACTTGTGGAGGAGGAGAGGCCATTTGGCCAGCCGGGTTGATCATATATATATATATACACATGGATAGAGATGAGGGAAGGATCGAGAAACGATCGAAGAAAATAGAGAAAGAGAGAGGATCGACAAAGGAACTCCGGCGAGGAAGGAGGTGTCGTCCGATCAACGGTGTGGTCGTCACTCTAGTGAGTGTATGTGTGCTTTGTTTCTGATTGTTTGGGTGGTCTTGTGTGGTCTGTTCGTTAGGTGAGAGGGTCTAGGTGTGTGTGTGTGCTCCGTTCGGCCGGCGATTAAGTGGGTATGTGGGTGTGTGTTTTCTGTTTTCGTTTGGTAATGTCTGTGGGTGTGTGTTATGTTATTGTTGGTGAGTTTGGCCAGTTGGTGTATGACTCCTCTGGTGGTGCGTGCGACTGTGTGTCGCCGTCGATTAGTTCGCCGGCGATGAGTTAGAGAGAGAGAGAGCTTGTCGACGGCAACCGTCGTTTCTATGTCGTCGGTGGGTGTTGTTTTGTTCAAATTGTTGGGTCGCCGGTGGTGAAGGAAGTGTGTGTGTATGGGTGTTCGGTCAGATAGGGGTGTGTGTGTGTGTGTGTTTGTCTATTTGGTCCAGTAGTAGGTGTGCGTGTGGGCGTTCCGTCTTGCTGACAGTATGTACGGTGTGTGTGTGCAGACGGTTGCGGGGGTGGTGGTTGGTGTCGTTCGTTTGGCTGGCCGTTGAGTTAGAGAGAGAGAGAGTAGCGGCGGCTGAGCTCAATCAGAAAACAGAAACACAAAATAGAAAGGAAAAAGGAAGAAGAAGGGTAAAAAGGAAAAAATGCACAAACCACCCCAATAAAACCAAAAACTCATCTTGCGGACCTGTGGAAAATCAGAGGAAGGTAAAATTTCGAACTCTCTTAATATATGTATTTAATTGTCCCATAGCTGATTTTGAAACTAATTATTTCATCTAAAATATCTAAATGACAATAATAAATAATGAGACCATTTATATGAACAAATTTTATATAGTAAACCATAACGGAATGAGGTTAATTAAATGATAATATTCCAAAAGAAAACGCGGGGAATAGGAATTTTTGGAAATTAGGATTTCATGGCATGGTTAGGTTATTTCTACATAAAATATTAATTTAGGCCCTGTCACTATTAGGTTCGCAGGCACCGGAGTACCGGTAGAGAATAAGCGGTCAAAGTCTTCGAAAACGGATAATCAGGTGAGTGTACTGTCTTCTTGTCAAACTATTTTTATATATATAAATGTGTGTGTAAAATAGTTTTACTTAGACTGTATGATTTTTATGAATGATATGGATCAAGCTGGTTTTGAGTGAGTTGAGGAAATGGATTTTCGTTAAATTATGGTGTTTTTAAAAGAAAGTGGAAAAAACGGTTTTGTTGAAATTAGACGTTTTTCAAAACGAAAGCAAAAAATATGATTTTTGGATAAAAGTCGGTTATGGAGAAAAAGAGGTGGATGTTGGAGATTTTGACAATATTGATGAGACGAGTTTATTGATGTTGTTGATTAGACGACGTTGATATCGATTTGACGATATTGTTGATTTTATCTGTTTCGGCAAAGTATTGATTATTTATTGAGTTGTAGTGGTGATGATGTTATTGATATTATGTCTTGCTGATGGGCGGTCTGGCAGACGATTACTGATATTATATCCTGCCGATAGGTGGTCCGGCAGATGATTATTGATATTATATCCAGCCGATGGGCGGTCCGGCATATGGATATTGATATTATGACCTATCCGATGGGTGGTCCGGGCATATGGTCATTTGTCTCGCTAGGAAGGCATATCCTACGGGTGGTACGGTACCGTTGCAACTTTCGATCTTGAGGTTAAAACAATCACTATGGCTAGCCAGTGTGTGTTGTGTTTGAGATGTGTGTTTGAGATGTGGTGTTTTATTTATATTGGATGATTAATTATTTATTATGGTGATTGGTATGATTTTATACTAGTTGGATTTGAATGGAACTTATCTATATCGTTTTATTTTCACTGCTTATATACTGGAGATTTTACGAGCTATGTGGTGTTTATATACTTACGCTTGATCCATTTAAATGTTGTAGAATGAATTATTATTATAAAATATTTTTACTAAGAAAGCAGTACACTTGTAGGTGAAACAGTTAGGAGTTGGTCCCCTACTGACGTTAGGTAGAGTTCCACGATAGAGTCATGTGAGGGTTTCTTGATGAGTTGGCTGAAGTGAACCTAAGAGAGGTTCACAATGTTTGTTTTGTAGGATTATTTATTTTGGGGAAGGGTGTGTCCACGTAACATTAAGCCATGTATATGTTGTATAGATGATTATATATTGACTTATGTAAATAGGCGTTACATTTAAGTTGATTTGTCGGTCAGGTGATGACATGTTGTCGTCACACCGACCCCACAGTTAAGGTGTCTAGGGTGGGGTGTGACATGTTTCGCCGGTCTTGGGGTTGTCTTTCGTCTCTTACTTGCCTTCACGAGTGTATTTAACATCTTCCAATTTCATATAGGGCTTTACTTTCTCCATCAGCTCAGTCATGGTCTTCAGGGTGTGCTTTGTTAGTGAATCCTGGAATCGACCTGATCTCAGCCCCAAGGTGAACGCATTTATAGTAAGGTTTAAATCACAACCCACGATTCACGACATCTTTTCATTTAAGTGGTTCATGTATTGACGTAAAGATTCGCCTTTTTCTTGTCGTAACATTAACATGTAGTCAACGCCCTTTATCAGCCTTTGGCACATGATAAATCGGTCGATGAACTACTTCCTAAACTCTATAAAAAGATGAAATTGAGTTGGGTGGTAACGAGTGTAACCACTCCAGGGTCGACCATTTCAGGGTCTTTGCAAAAGCTTTACACAACGTGAAATTACCCATTCTATAGAGCGACATTAGATGTCTGAACTGTCGGATGTGGTCTACCGGATCCATTCTTCTGTCATACTTCTCAAATTTGGTGGGGTTAAATTTGTCAGACAGTAGTTCTTCCAGGATGTCCGAAGTGAAGGGTATCTCGGTTTCCCTTAGCAGCGCGTCCAGCTCATCCATCGGTAGATCTCTAGCCTCTAGCGCTCCACGTCGCTGATGGGAATCTACCGTCTCATTTTGGGTTAGCATCCATCCCTCACCTAGTTAGGTACTCATATCCCTCTAGTCTGGCCGTCCTCTCTGCGATGGATCCGGAGATTCTGGCGACTCTGCTTGTTCCTCGAAGTCGTTATTAACGGGAAGAGGTTGTTGAACATTCCCAACAATTTGTCTGGCCATCCGTATCAACATCCCATCTATGGCAGTGGTCTTATCTGTTAAGGCATCAATCCTTCTATCTGCGGTTTATGCTTTAGGTAGAGGAACGGTATGTACTCAACCTGAGGCCTCAATATGCACTCCCGTGCTTACTGGCGGTGGGACTTCACTGCCTTGACTCAGACAAGTCATTCTTGATCGAAGTTGTCTCATCTCATCGGCGAACTTCTTTTTACTCTTTTTCCCATTAACGGCACCAAATAATCTTGCCGAAAAATCTTCGGTACGTGTTTTAACCCCTCACCTGCCGGAAACCTCCGTAAGCCGCAATTCAACCTACAAAACTAGATAGTTTTATGGGGGGGACACCAGTGTGGTGTTAGCCAAAGAACATCCGGCATGAGAATAATATCATATTGCTCTAAGAGATAACAAAAGCTTTAGAGAATATGTCGAGTGTAATATTGAGAGTTCGTGTTATACTTCATTTCCCTTTGCATATATAGGCCGTACCCCTAGTAACCGTCCCCGCCATGATCTCCTCCACGTACCATACTTAACTTCCTTGCATGTGGCCTGAGCACCCATTACGGGATGTCGCGTTAATTACGTTCGTGTATGGGGAGGGTGGTAGATGAGGTAACGGTTACCGTTGACCTACCATCCTTCAATTTGATGATCGGGCCTCGCCTAGGAGGCCTTGCCTTGTGCCCGATAAGTCCATATGTGTCTGATCTTCATTAGCTGGCCAGGTACCTCATTTTTTGGGTTGTTAGAGCAACCGACCCATGAATAATTATCAGGATACTATTCCCAGGTTAGGTTTCATTGGAAGCTCTGACTTGGTATTCCACTATCGTCTGCTCTAACTCATGGGCGAGAATTTCGCCCACATCATAAAGTAACCACCAAATTTCAGTTTTTATTTTTTTTTATTTTACTATTAATTAATTAATTTATTATTATTTTTAGTTTGAATTTGTATTAGTTTTATGTGTCATGTACTAAATTAATGATTAGATTCTGAATGCACATCTATCAAATTAAACTAAATAAATCAAGTCAACTTGGATTTAAATTAAATTATAATCTTCCCTCTAAATTTTTTATTAGACTTGTACTTGCCATTTTAGCACAACAGATTACACATCTGGCAGAGTCTTAATTTTAACTGAAAGATGTCAAAATAGTGGTTAAATTTTTTAACATACCTTATAATACGTCTATTGGAGATATTATTAAATACTTGTGTCACTTGAGATAGAAGAGGAAAAAGAGAGCCAATTTTTTGTGAGGGGTATATGCCATTGACCTCCCCTGTCATTTTGCACTATACTAGATACCTCCCTTGTCATTTTATAAATATCAGAGACATTTCCTGTCTTTTTGCTCAAATACCACTTACCTCTCTTCTTGACTAAAAAGTAATATATATATATTTTTATTATAATACTAATTTTACCCTTGACTATTTAAAAAATAATTAAATAATAAAGAATTAATATACATAAATAACCCTTTAATTTATATATATTTATTGCCACTTCCTACCACCGCACCCACCGCCGCCACCACCTCCTATCGTTGCCACCACCTACCACCTGTCGTCACCTCCTAATGCCGTCGCCCACTACCTCCCACCATCGCCACCACCACCACCCACCATCCGCCGCCATTCTCTGCCACTACCTACCACCGTCCGACACCTCCCACCTCTGCCACCCACCACCTCCTACCACCACTACCCACCCCCATTTTAAAAAATATATATATTTTTTAACCATTTCATTAATTTTTTTTAACCCTTTTATTAACTCTTTTCTCTCTCTCTCCGATTGGGGGGGAGGGGGGGTTGGTGGTGGCGGCGGTGGGTAGTGGTAGTGATGATGGGTGGTGGTAGGGGAGTTGGGCAGTGGGTAGTGGGAGGTGGTGGAAGGTGGCGGTGGAAGGTGGTGTTGGGTGGCGGCGGTAAGAGGTGGTGGAGGGTAGTGGGTGGTGGCGGCGGTGGCGGTGGGAGTTGGGTGGTGGTGAGAGGTAAATATAATTTTTAAAAAAAATTATGGGTAAAAAATATAATTTTAAAAATATAGGGGTGCTAATGATTTTTTTAAAAAAAGTAACCTAAGAACAAAATTGTCCAAAAAGAGGTAAGTGGTGTTTGAGTAAAAAGATAAGAGAGGTCTCTAGTATTTGTAAAATGACAAGAGATATATCTAGTATAGTGCAAAATGATAGGAGAGGTCAATGGCATATACTCTTTTTTTTTTTTTTTTTTTTTTTTTTTGGATCCCATGAGACTAAATTTTGCTAATTACTAAATTGACCTCGTTTGTTTGTTTTTGTCAAGAAAAGAACTTATTCATTAATTTTCAAGTCACATTCTATTGCTTAAAAAGTAAACATTTAAACATTGTTTTGGAACTACGTTCCATAAAATTCTGCCTTTTGTTGAAAAAAGAGAGGAAAGAACGATGTATTTTTGTTTAATTTATGCGAAAAAAATCTTAATGAAAAAACAATTAAAAAAGCCGCCATGTGTCTCGAGCATTATGCTATTCAGACACAAAATTGACTAAAATATCAAATTTAATTGATTAGACATGAAATTAAAATCTTAAAACAATAGATACAAATATATACATAAAAGGTTAAGGAATAATATAGCAGGTTCCAAAGACAAAGATATGAAGGAAAAAAAAAAACATTTCGTACTAAAAAAAAACATTTCGTATTAAAATCTTAAAAAATTATCTACTAATAAATTAAGATTCTTTTTAAATATATTTTTGTTAAATACTTAGATTAATTTGAGGAGAAGAATAGATGACACTGAGTTATAATATTTTTTTGGGAAAAAAAAATCCTCACAAAAAAATTCATTACTTTGTTTATATAAGATTGAATTTAATTGATATATATATATATATATATATATATATATAATTTAGTGACCAATTTTTTTTTTCCCGGTTACACTTATAAATTTGAAAATCAATATATCTTTAGTCATGGTAAATCCTTAAATTGCGCTTGGTACGTTAGAATGCAATGAAATAACAATATGATTGGAATTAGTATGGTAATTGATTGGGATAGTTATTAACATTTTTATATTAGGTGACAATGAATAATATGTGATATTGGAATGACATCAAAGGGTAAAATAGTTATTTAATTAATTTTTCAAACGGTATTATAGTTAATTTAAATAAATTTAATTCTAATTCAAATATTTTATTAGCATTTGGTCTCATTTTTTGGCCGATGAATGATTAAAATTTAATCACATGTAATTGAGATTAATTAATACCAAGTTTATCTTGATATTGGTTAATACTATATTTTGTGAGATTAGAGAATTTTTGGTAATGAAAATGAGATTTAATTCCATGTGCCAAACATAGGAATGTTGGATTTTTTCCTAAAAATCCTTAAGAACATGGTCTACATTTATTCATCATTATAGGAAGGTGGATTAATTTCCTCTAGATGTCAACCACCATGAACCCATGTTCTATTGCACATACCAACTTCCCCTTGCCCATACCCATTTCTCTCTAGTTTGTGGGTTGCGTGGATCCATGTTCTACAAGATAGGTTACAAAACGTAGTCATCACCCATGAATTTCATAAAATAAGGGATGATCATACATCCATTAGAGAGAGAGTGGCCATGTATGGCTAGAGAGAGAGTAACCATGCATGGCCATGTGCAAGAAATGGTTTGTAAGTTACAAAAAGTGGGTTCATCCATGGCTAACTTGCCCACTATATTTCTACATGTCCAAGAGTGATTATGTGATGGGCGGAATCTATAAAAGGGGCTATGCAATTGGTTTTAGTTCCCTAAGCCTACAATCTTGTTTTATTAACCAAATACACCATCAAACAAATATTGATTGAGGTTTAGAAGAGTTTTAACCCGAAACCAACATTTCCCATAATCTTGAGCAAGTGAGAACGACAATGGCTGGAGGTATGCACCCAATCCGCTTTTTAATTTCACATTGATCTAATTGTTGTTTTTGTATGCATGACCATGTTTAGATCGTTAAGGTTTATTCCACAAGGAATGAAATAACTATTCTCATGATCATTTTAATCCCATTTCGAATCTCACACCACAACGTAATATATATAAAACATTAAGGAGTCATAATACTAGGGACAAAGATATTATAAAAAAATGATTTCGTTCTCGATTCTATTAGATCAAATACATTCTCAATTTATCCCAAGTGAAATTTCACATAATAAGGCAGATTCCCGTTTTACTGGTGTACACTTACAAAGCATTTATGGCTTTGGTTCTTTCTTGCATTAAAGGCCTTGAAAACTTCAACATTATTCGGTTCATGAAAACAAATGCAATGAGGTGTTAGTGGTCCCCTTGTTTGTTGTAAAGAGTATTAGTTTTCATGGCGCTTTTGGGAATATACTTTAGGTTGTTTCTATGCTTCTTCCAATGTGAATAATGACATTCTCTTTACCAAAACCCAAAAGAAAAAAATGATTTGATTTATGTAGGAAAAATTATAATAATCTTCAAAAGTGACCAAGGTATAAATCATATAAATTTAATGTCTATGGATTATTTTATATTATTTTTTTTTAATTTTATTTACATAAATTTAATATTTTAGTATTATTACTAAATATAATATCCATATATTATTTTTATAATTTTTTTAATTACTAAATTTAATGTTAATTTTATAATTTTTTAAAATTTAATATTAATAATTTTAGTATATTATATAATCGTTATTATATTATTTCTTTAATTTAATTTTTATAATTTAATATTTCAAAATTATTTCTAAATTTAATATTTATATATTGTTTATATAATTTTCGTAAAATTAATGGGTATAATTTCGGTATAGTATATTTTTTATTAATATTATTTCCTTAATTTAATTATTATAAATTTAAGACTTTAGTATTATTATTAAATTTAATGTGCATATATTATTTCTATGATTTTCCTAAATTTAATGTTCATAATTTTCGTATATTATATTTTTTCTTTTATATTAATTTTTTTTAAATTTAATTTCCGTAAATCTAATGTTTTAGTATTATTATTTAATTTAATGTCCATATATTATTTCTATGATTTTTCGTAAATTTAATGTCCATAATTTTCGTATATTATATTTTATATTTTATATTCTTTTTTTAATTTAATTTTTGTAAATTTAATATTTTAGTATGACTAATAAATTTAATGTTCATATATATATATATATATAAAACATATTATCTCCTCAATTATAAAAATAAATAAATTATCTCTCTTCAATTAGGTATAAGAGATAAAAAATTAAATATAAATAAACATTTTATACTTATGTTATAATTTTATATGATTTGAACCGTTATTTGTCTAGACAACAGACGATTAAGATTTATCTAGAGAGTTTATATCTGTCTTGTTGTATAGATGTTATATCATATATATATATATATATATATATATATATATTATTAATTTTAAATTCACGGACTTTGGATTTGGATTTCGATCTTGGACCTTGTGTAGCCCAAATGTCGGGTTTTGGGCTCGGGTTTTGGGCCAAATTTCTCTAAAATATGCTAAGCCCAAGCCAACCAGAAGCACCGTGGGCTTGGGCTGAATGGACCCAATTTTGAGCTCGGGCCTTCAGATGGGCTTCGGGTAGTCCATGGACTTTGGGTTTTTTGAGGACCTTACCACCATCAATCCCTAACAACATAGATATTAAACTATTAAAAATAATATCAAATATGATTTAAACCAAAACAACGTCAATGTGGAAAAAATATTTAATGTCTATTTGAATCTTATCACTTTTAACACTACATTTAGCAAATGCAACAAAACAATAATAGCATTAGACTTTTTTTCATTCCCTGTTATGAAATAAAACGAAAGATAAGAACAAAATACATGTCAAAAAATTTAAAATAAATCTAAATTTAAAGTTCCCCATGTTTTTGGATAGTATCAAGTAACTTAAATTTACATCCTAACTAAAGCAAAATCGATCCCTCTAATCATAACAAGAAATTGAAAAATTAACTTCAGGTTTCATGAGAAACTTAAAAATTTCAATCAATCAACCAACTAACTGATTTGAATATTGAAAATCTAATTGTTGTTGCAGAAAATAAATAAAAAACGAGTTTATCAAAATTTTTTGAGATGAGTCGCAGATTAGGTCGCTCTCTTTAAGACGTTTCGCGGCTCTGCCCAAGAACGTGCAAGCAGTGTATCAGCCCCGTCGTCCTCAGGATAAAACAGCTTAGAATTCTTCTCTGTCTAGGACGTTCTTTGCACTGTAGAAGTCCCGAAAACCAAACACCCCCACACACTGTTCGCAAAACGAACAAACTGCTCGGAAACCAAAATCGAACTGAAAAAACTATATCGGAACAGATCGGAACAATTGCGGAAGAACAAAATAGTGGAAACCGAAACTGTTTCAGAACAGTTCGGAACAGAAACAGAAACAGAAACAGTTCCGAAGCAGAAACAGAAACAGTTCAGAAACAGGAGCAGAACACACTATTTTTTCTTTTTTAAAAACTGAGGAAAAAACTTGTATTTATAGGAGAAAAAAAAAATAAACCGTTTAAAAAAAAAAATTAAAACCGAAATTAATGAAAACGTTTAATTTAAAAAAATACGTTAACAGTTTTTTTAAAATGTTTTTTTAAAATAAATGAAAACGTTTTTCTTTTTCTAACTGTTCAGACGTTTTGTTTTTTTTTAAAAATCAAAACGTTTTTTTTTATTTTAATTTATTATTCAAACGGTTGCCTTTTTTTTTTTTTTTTTTTAAATAAACAGTTTAAAACAAATATTTTTCTAAAAAATAAATAAGTGCCACCTCATCACACGCGCGACTCGATTCGACACGGCCGGACGGCGGCGGCGCGCGCGCGCGCGGTAAACCGGTAGGGATGTAACTCCTCTCCCCTCCACAAAATGTGGGTACCCCTTGGGGCACACCCCAAGTGTCTCACATACCCTTAGATATCCTCATTAATTTCACCTCTCCCAACCAATGTGGGATAAAAGGGCTAAAGGAGATTTGCACATTTGGCACTTTCTATTCAAAAAATTTAAATTAAAATTCATTTGTTTCAACAATCCCCCACTTGAATTTTTAAAAACAATTTTTTCATCGAGCAGTATAATTCAATATAAGATTGTGCATAAGAAAAGGTGTCTATCGACTCGAACCTTTACATAGTGAAGATGCTTTAGATTATACTAGAGTAACTCGTAGTTTTGAACTCTATCTTTAACAACATCACACACACAACCCTATCAGGGTGTAGTCCAAAAGCCCGTGCTTTACGGCCATGCACGTGTATCCCAGTATAGTGAATGCTCTAGAGAATTTTGCCCAAAATTCTATAGAAAGCGGCTCCACTTCCACATTCACATAGGTGAATCTATCAAGAGTACTCTTGTAGCTAGGTACTCCACTCTAAATAGAGTATAGATCTCATTAAGAGTTAATAAAAACTCAACCTTCTATCGCTTCAAGATATCATGCTTCAAACAGCACATTTATGAAATAGAACTCAAATTTATAGCATAATTTTTCTCATATCACTTCATGAGTTATTATTACCCTTTGAACCTATTTCTTGGGATCTCCAGTCTATAGGTTGGGTTTCCCTCACAAGTGACTTATTAATCTATGGGCTTGAGTCCCATTCTTTTCGAGGTTTTGTAAACCTTTTCTCGAGCTAATCCTTTCGTCAAAGGATCGGTTAAGTTATCATTAGACCGTACATGATCCACTCTCACAGCCCCTGTAGAGATATACTCCCTAATAGTGCTGTGTTTGCGATGTATTTGTCGCTTTTTTCCGTTATAATAACGGTTCTGAATCTTTACAATAACCTCGGTACTATCACAATGGATCAAGACAGCTGGAATCGGTCTCTCCCATAAAGGGGTATCAGAAAGCAGGCTCCTTAACCACCCTACTTCCTCGCTAGCCGAAGCTAGTGCAATCATCTCAGACTCCATAGTAGATTGAGCCAAAATAGTCTGTTTCTTAGACTTCCAAGAAACAGCTCCACTAGCTATACTAAATATATAGCCGCTAGTTGCCTTGGAGTCATCTGCAAGGGTATTCCAATCAGCATCGCTATATCCTTTCAGAACAACGGAAAACTTCTGATAATGTAATCCAAGGTTCATAGTTCTCTTTAGATATCTCATAATCCTATCAATAGCATGCCAATGCTCAATACTAGGTCTACTTGTAAACCTGCATAGTAATCCCACAGCATACGTTATGTTGAGCCTAGTGCAGTCAGTGGCATATCGGAGACTGCCTATGATGCTCGCATACTCAGTTTGTTTAACAACATCACTGGTGTTCTTGAACAACTTCACACTAGGGTCATAAGGAGTACATGTTGGTTTACAATCAAAATAATTGTATTTCTTTAGAATCTTCTCTATATAATGAGATTGGTCCAAAGAAATTCCATGTTTAGACCTAGTTATTTTAATACCAAGGATTACACTTGCTTCACCAAGATCTTTCATATCAAAATTAGCACATAGCATGGATTTTACATTATTCACAACATGAATATTGGAACAAAAAATTAGCAAGTCATCCACATAAATACATATAATAGTGCAAACATCATTTTCAGATTTATAGTAAATGCATTTGTCACTTTCATTTACTTTAAAACCATGTGAAATGACTAGATTATCAAATTTCGCATGCCATTGCTTAGGTGCTTGTTTCAAACCATAAAGAGATTTATCTAATTTGCATACTTTGTTTTCTTGACCAGGAATAACAAATATTTCAAGTTGGTCTATATAAATCTCTTCTTCTAATTCACCATTCAAAAAAGCAGTTTTAACATCCATTTGGTGCACAATAAGATCATGAATTACAGCAAGAGATAAAAGCACACGAATAGATGTAATTCTAGAGACAGGTGAGAAAGTATCAAATAAATCTGCATTCTCTCTTTGTCTAAACCCTTTGGCTACAAGACGAGCCTTATATTTATCAATGGTTCCATCGGGATTCAATTTTTTCTTAAGAATCCATTTACATCCTATTGTTTTACAACCAGGAGGTAAATCTACCAAATGTCAAGTTCTATTTGACTCGAGAGAGTCCAACTCATCATCTATAGCCTCTTGCCATAAATTGGCATCAATAGAGGATAATGCCTCTTGGAGGGTAAGTGGATCCTCTTCTAAGGTATATGCATAGAAATCCGAACCCAAGTCTTTAGCTATACGAGGACGTTTACTCCTTCTAGGTTCAATATCTAATTCCTTATTAGATTCATTAATCCTAATGATAGGTTCATTACTAGAAGTCGAGCCCTCACTATTCTTCAATTTGAAAGGAAATTTATATTCATAAAAATTAGCATCATTTGATTCAATGATAACTCTATCTTTCAAATCATAAAAACACATTCATAAGCTCTATTGGCAAGTTTTCTTCTTTTTGGGTCAGGAATTCGAACATATACCAAACAACCCCAAGTTTTAAAATAAGACAAATTTGGTTTCTTATTTTTAAAAACTTCATAAGGTGAAATTTTACTTTTCGATTTGGGAACTCTATTAAGTACATAGCAAACCGTTAATAAAATTTTACCCCACCAGTGAGAAGCTGCACCGGAATTAAGTAAAATAGCAACTACTGATTCAGTAAAAGTTCTATTTTTCCTTTCAGCCTTACCATTCATTTCAGGAGAATACGGTGCAGTTTTTTCATGAATAATCCCATGAGAATTATAAAAATCAATAAAAATATCGGAATCATATTCTGTTCCTAGTCAAGACTCCATCAAATTCACAAATATCAGAATGTATCAAGTCAAGAGATTCAGATTCTCTAATTACTGATTTATGAGGGGTTTTAGTAATTTTAGCTTGACTACAAAATTCACATTTTTCAAAATCATTCAAAGACAATTTAGGAATTAGTTCTAAGTTGCTTAAGTTTTTAATAATGCGTTTGTTAACATGACAAAGTCTAGCATGCCAAATATTAAAAGAACACAACATATAAGCAGAAGAAGAAATTTTATTAATTTCAACATTTAGTTTGAACATTCCATCAGTTGCATATCCTTTCCCAACAAAAATATTATTTTTGGTTAAGGTGTACAAATCAGCCCCAATAGTTTGAGTGAACCCCGCCTTGTTTAGAAGATAGTCCGAAACTAAATTCTTTCTCATCTCTGGAGCATGCAGAACATCTTTAAGGATGACTGTCTTTCCAGAGGTAAACTTTAATTCCACTTCACCAGAACCGGCAATAATAGTGGAGTGAGAATCACCCAGCAACACTTTCTTGTCTTCACTATCAGAATAAGATTTTAATATGGTACGATCATAGCAGACATGGCGTGAAGCACCAGTGTCTACCCACCACCCTTCGGATCCACCAACTATATTGATTTCATAAATCATAGCTATAAGTTAGTCCTCGGTAAGATTCGCCTGTGGAACAGGACGACGTCTTTGCCGGCAGTTCCGAGCCAAATGGCCCGCCTTCCCACGGTTATAACAAGTAAACTTTACAGAATTATTTTTTGAAGGGAGTTTGTTTCTATTCTGATTTTGATGCACATTTCTGTTCTGGTTGTTGTGGTTGCGATTTTGATTTTGATTTTTCATATTTTTCCCTTTAGGTTTTAGAATAGCGTAAGATGATTTTTTGTGAGCATTGTTAGAAACAACAAGCACTTCATCTTTCTGATATTGTTTTCGGGCCTCCTCCTCAATCCAAAGACGAGTGATCAAACTTTCTAAAGAAAACTCTTTAGTTTTATGCCTCAGAGTATTCTTAAAATCTTTTCGAGGGGGGTAATTTGTCAATTAAAACAGCAATTTGAAATTGTTCATCAAGGGACATACCTTCAGCAATTATTTCGTGAGCGATTTTCTGAAGTTCATGAGACTAAACTTCCATTGATTTGTCGTCGGTCATTTGGTATTTCAGATACCGACTAACAACAAATTTTTTACTTCCAGCCTCCTTAGTGTCGTATTTCTTCGAAAGAGTATCCCAAACTTCTTTTGTAGTTTTATTAGAGCAGTAATAATCATACAGATCATCAGATATACCATTAAGAATAAAATTCTTACAACGGAAATCATTTTCCTCCAAAGACTTAACTTCTTGAATCTGAGCGTCTGTAGGAACTTGAGGTAATTGAGGTTTTTCGGTTGTACAGACATATGCTACTTTTTCGATAGTAAGAAAAAAATAACATTTTCTGTCTCCATCTTTTAAAATAAAACCCTTCGAAACGAAAGGATTTGTTGAGATCAACAGTTATTTGTTTAAAATCGTGATCATTAGACATCTTAGCAGATATTGGACGTCTTAAAATTGTTGTTGCAGAAAATAAATAAAGAATGAGTTTACCAAAATTTCTTGGGATGAGTCGCGGACTAGGTCGCTCTCTTTAAGACGTTTTGCGGCTCTGCCCAAGAACGTGCAAGCAGTGTATCAGCCCCGTCGTCCCCAGGATAAAACAACCCAGAATTCTTCTCTATCTAGGATGTTCTTTGCACTGTAGAAGTCCCGAAAATCAAACACCCTCACACACTGTTCGCAAAACAAACAAACTGCTCGGAAACCAAAATCGAACTGAAGATACAGTACCGGAACAGATCGGAACAATTCCGGAAGAACAAAACAGTAGAAACCGAAACTGTTTCAGAACAGTTCGGAACAGAAACAGAAACAGAAACAGAAACAGTTCTGAAGCAGAAACAGAAACAGTTCCGAAGCAGAAACAGAAACAGTTCAGAAACAGGAGCAGAACACACTGTTTTTTCGTTTTTAAAAACTGAGGAAAAAACTTGTATTTATAGGAGAAAAAAAAAATAATCCGTTTAAAAAAAAAAATTAAAACCGAAATTAATGAAAACGTTTAATTTAAAAAAAAAACGTTAACAATTTTTTTAAAACGTTTTTTTTAAAATAAATGAAAACGTTTTTTTTTTTTTTTTTTCTAACTGTTCAGACGTTTTTTTTTTTTTTTTTTTAAAATCAAAACGTTTTTTTTATTTTAATTTATTATTCAAACGGTTGTCTTTTTTTTTTTTTTAATAGACTGTTTTAAAAAAAATATTTTTCTAAAAAATAAATAAGTGCCACCTCATCACACGCGCGACTTGACTCGACTCGGTACGGCCGGACGGCAGCGGCGTGCGTGTGTGGTAAACCGGTAGGGATGTAACTCATCTCCCCTCCACAAAATGTGGGTATCCCTTGGGGCACACCCCAAGTGTCTCACATACCCCTAGATATCCTCATTAATTTCACCTCTCCTAACCAATGTGGGATAAAAGGGCTAAAGGAGATTTGCATATTTGACACTTTCTATTTAAAAAATTTAAATTAAAATTCATTTGTTTCAACACTAATGAACAAAAATATAGAATTTCAACAAACTAACGAGAAGCGATATTAAACACATTATATAAATAAGATTAAAAAAGTTTACTCACTTGCAAATTTTTTTATTCGTTTTTGCCTCATGCAAATGACAAACTATTATCACCGACAATTATAAATTAAAATGAAAGATAACAATCTCATTAAAAACAAAATCATAAATTGGAAACTAAACTGGCTTTTGTTTTGTGTGTTTATAGATTTGTTTCTGTTTCCTAAAAATCATTGAAAATTATAATAGAAATCTTGAAAGAATTCTGTTATGTCACCAGAAAATCTTTTAAAAATTTGTGAACGGCATAAATCATATTTTTTTCCATACCTATTTTTTTCTCAATCGTTTAGAACAAAAATAATAAACTGAAAACAGAGACACTAAGGCCTCTTTTTACAGTGTCTCCTAGAAAACAAAATACGGAAATAAAGAAAAATGATTTTGTTCTGTATTTTTTTCCGTTCCTAGATAAGTGTTATCGAAATACAGATCGGAATTGTTCCTAAATTTTTGTTTCCATTCCAAGATATGTGGCATTGAAATAAAGATCTAGGAATAATTTTGTTATATTTCCAGAGATTTGATATAAAAATCTGAGAGCAAAACAAACATTCTTTTTCTCCCAATTTTTTTAGGAACAAAGATAGAAATCAGAGAACAGAACCAATAAATAAACAGGGCCTATGAATTTAAATTCTATATTTTTATGTATGTACACTAGGAATATAGGCCGCAAAAAATAGGGCTTATGTATTTGTTTCAAGCGTTCTAAGAATAATAACAAAAAACTAAGAACAAAAACATTATACAAACGATATCTTAGACTTGTTTCGCTAGAAAAATAAAGACAAAACTTTGGGATCAAATTCGTTCGTTTTCATAATTTAATTTGTGGTTAAAATTTGGGAACTGAACAAATGGAAGTTAGGGTTTGTTGACCTAAACTATCACCGAACTATATCTTATTACCTCAACGCAATATTTTGAATAACAATTGTAGACATTGCATTTTCTCCTGCCTAGTCAGTAGCGAATCATGTATAAGTTCAGATAAACTTTAAACTTAGGTTTAAAGGGAATGAATTTATGCTTGAGATCACACTATGCAATATTCAAAAACAACAAAAAACATGACAAAAATGCAAAAAATGTTGAATTTGATAAAATACACCTAAGCAAAAGTTTCAGGTTAAAATCGAAATTCTTGTGATCTAATGAGGTCTAAAATGACTTTACTAAGATTTGATTTTCATCAAATCATCTTTAGTATAGGTAAATCTTAGTCTCTACCCTTAAAACATAGGACATTTCGAACAATTAACTCGGTTACCCTACCTTGACTTTGAAATATTTACTTTTCACTGAATCTTATCAAATTTAACACCAAAAATATTTCTTTTTCTCATGCATACCACATCACATACCACCTATAAGTAATCCAAGATACCTTATCAAGGCTTGGAAAGGTCATGACAAAGCCTAAAATCACAAGGTGATTTAAGGTGTGGGCTTGACTTGGATTTTCACCAAATCCAAGTAGTCTTGACAAACCACCCTAGGCCCAAGCAATAAAGGGGCATAGCTATCATTTAAGGACCACAAACCAAGACTAAGGAGTCTTCCTAGAAGTTTCATTCCAAATGGCAAAGTAAGAGGATAAGACACTTAAGTCACAACAAATAGTTATCGAAACCAAACCGATTCAATTCGCCACCTAAGTAAGGCATTCAATGAGCATTGAATGTCCATACCATAAAACATTAAATGCTTGGGATGACATGTGAAGACCACATTCAAGGCATATATATATTTTAGGCAAAATATCTTAGAAACCAACTAAAAGCCTTGAATCATTACAACTCGTTATCGAAACTAAATCGGATGAGTAGCCTTCAAGCAAAGAATTTAATGCACATCCCATCAAGAATTAAATTCTTGGGATGACATGGCATGGTTAGGTTCAAAGGATCAAGATATTTTTACAAAAATATCTAAGGGTAACTAGGCAACTTGGAAACCAACCAACGGTTACAAGGAAAGTTCACCTGATTCCATTCGAAATTAACCGAATGTGTGACCACCAAGTCATGATGAGAAATGCAAAGTGACAACTAAGGACTAGGTTCAATCTTGGTAGCGTTTATGACAACCAAACCGAAATAGTGGATCTAACCGGTATTTAGCCCCTAAATCGAATGGGATCCATCCCATCAAGTCATAAATGTACCTATGTGCAAGTAACCTTATTGATGGAGATGTCATGATTGGAAATCATTGCCAATCATTGGTAATGATTGCAAATCATTACCAAATCTTTGAACAGATTTGGTAATCATTACTAAATCTTTGAGAATCTAGCATTTTCTCCTAAATTCGTTCCAAGCTAAATCAAACCAAGGCAAGATAGCAAGTCCCTTAGAACAAACACCCCCCAAGGAAGAGGCTGTTGTTTCCTTTTCATTGCCCAATGTGCAGGCCCCCAGCCTATAAATAGAGGTGTCGGGGTTCTCATTTTTTCAAGACTTGAAGGCCTAGCTTCTCTCTCTAAGCTCGAGCACATCTCTAATGTCCTAGGCCTTTAAATCAGATTTCTCAAAACACACTTCGTTATTCTATCGAAATACAACTGTGGAAGGAATTCTTGTAGTTCTTTAAATAAGAACTTCAAGGATTGACGACCACCGATCAACACCGAGCCAAGGAGGTAGGCTACTCATGGACGACTATATCCTAGTAGGTTGTTGTTCTTGGGTTTTTGGCTAAGAACTCAAAGAACTGCGACCACCGATCAACCACCGATCAAGGAGAAGGTGGTAAACACTTAGGGAAGACCACATCCCCTAAGTAGGTATGTTTCTACCAAACCCCCTTTGATTCTTGGTTGATTTTGTGCATATTGTTTTGTATATAGTAGGATCTTGTAAATAATACACTTAATTTCATATTCTTAACACATAAAATCCATAAAAATCAAACAAACCATAAGAACAACCTAACAAGCATTTGATTTTGTCAAGAACATCAAGCAAACACCTAATCCTAACCATAACAACCAAATTAGTGTTAAATCAAACAAAAATCACTCAAGAGCATTCAAAACATGCCAAGACATTAAAAAATATCGACTCATCTAGCCATGTGGTAAAAATACGTGCGGATTCGAGCAAAATAACTATTCACACAATGAATTGTACATAGTCTATATGATTATCCCCAAGAGCATCGTATTTTTTTAGTTAAATAAACACACACACACACACACACACACACATATATATACTTATATACTACATTGACAGACCATTGTAGCTAAGAATGTGGGATAAATGGAGGGCCTCTATTTCATCGGGGATATTTGTGATTCTTTTTCTGAAACCTTCCCGTTTTCCTTAGTTATGAGTAGGATTGACATAAATATATGGTATTTATTTTCACTTTTAACTCACAACTCGCACACAAGCACTAAACTAACCAAAGAAAATGAGTTTGTTTTAGGTTCTTGACAACATCAAAGGTTTATTTCAAGGTTGTGATCCACGTTTATTCAATCAAAACTAACTGATAATCAATCAAAACTTAACTAACCTAACTCAGATTAAACCGAAACCAACCCAGCTAACATAACAAGACTGAACTATGTTGGACCTGATTTTTGGTAACTACCCAAAGTATGTAGGGAGCCCATAAGGGTTTAGTCACACCTCTAATAATGAATCCAGTTTTCGACCAGACAAAGAATGAACTACGCTTGACCTGATCTTTAGCAACCACCTAAAGTACATAGGCAACCCATAAGGGTTCGGTCACACCTTTAATAATAAACCATGGCCTTTACCGTAACTAGAACGAACTACGTGATGAACTGATTCTCATTCGAGATACGTAGGTAGCCCACGTGTGGGTTCAGTCACATATCCAAACAACTTAGTCTAGTTTGCATTTTTTTAGTATAACTTGCATATTTACATACCTGTTAGTATATAAACTATTATTGGGTGTCGTTGACTAGTAGTAGCCGTAGTATTTACCTGCTTTCCATTAAATCATGTAAAAAATACATAAAAAGAATAAAAACTTTAAAAAGGGGAATTATTTATGTTTAAGTAAATCAAAGAAAACTGTTTGGATAGTGTTTAATAGTGAATATCTATTTTGACTGAGGTATCGTCTTCAGACGGGTGTCTTGGGGGTGTCTAACACATTCTCCGAGCATAACCTACTCCCGAACTTCAATAATAACTTTGGTACATGACCTATGGAAGTCAAAACACAGACCATTTCAAACGAAAAAATGAATTTCCAAAAATCCAGGTGCCTAGCACACCATTTATCCCCATGTTAGGTGACGACTCCATTTTTAACAAAAATCTCGGCCCAAGAAATTTTTCAAAATCAACGCCTAGAAAAGCTCTTAGAAAAACTATTTTAAAAAATGAACGAATTTGGACAACTTAGAGAGGAAATGATAAAACCTGTTTTCATCATCTTCCCGATTCTCTACTTCTTCTGCTATCGAAATCTGGAGTGGGTTAATAATCAACAAATCTAAAAAATTACTACCCTTACAACAATGCAAATAAGTTTGATAGATATTCAAAAGTGGCTAAAGCAATAAACTGAGAAAATTAAAAAAATAATTTTGATTAAAAAAATAACGAAGCAAACAGTGATAAAAAAAAACTACCTAATTATGCACCAAGTTGCCAATAATGTCTTCCACAAACTTAACAGAAAAAAATAAAATATTCCCATCAACGTACGATATTAGCATAAATTGCCAATGTCTCAATTTTAGGCACAAACACTTGCTAGTATATACATATTAGTGATAGTATTGTGAAAATTTATTTCCCAAAACATAAGAGCAACAATATCAATACACATGCGCACATACACCAACAACCTTTGTTTCAATGCCTACACAATTTCCTCGATGAAACACTCAAACCATTGCAGATTTTTTTTTTTTGAAAATCAAATATTAGTAATGAATAAACAATAAGTTACTATGAAGTAAAACTAAATTACTCTAATACAACTTAAAAAATAAGAATAAAAAACAAAATAGAGAGCCATATAATAATAACTAACAAGTCAGGAAATTCATGCATGAACGAAAGTAGCCGTCGACGACAAAGAATAAATTTTTTGATGACCAATTGCCAAAACATTATATGTTCTAAACATCACAATTGATCACGAACATCCAATCAATAGGGAAAAAAAAGAAAAAAGAAAAAACAAACAAAAAACAACATCCCAATAAAAATAACAACAAAGAAAACTAAGTGACACAACAAATGGAGGTACCTATGTCCAACAGTGTTCGTAAAGAGAGGCAAAACTTGCAACCACGTAGTCCCAAGTCTAAAATAGTTGTCCTCCCTACCTACGAAGAGAGAAAAGTAAGAAATAGAGGAATGTAAATTTATTTGACAACATAAATAAGGAATGACAATGTAAATAAAAAGGTTCACATGGAAAAATGCAATCGTAGAAACAAAAAAATTCTTCAACAATCGATAATAAACTGAAATTTAACAAATGTGTACAAAATCTTAAAAACTTGAAGAGAAAACTAAACAAAATTTTTGTTACCATACAGATAATTCCAATTTCAATGGAAAAAAGAAAGAAAAGAAATACAGGTTTTACATGATGACTATGAGTAGGTAAGAGAATGTGAGGGGATGGATCTATGTTTGTCGATAATTCGTAAGAGGTGGATGACAAACCCAAAAATTTTAAGAGATGGTGTGGATAAGCAGAGTTTAACATGAAATTTGCAAATTGAAATTGCAAAAATTCATGCGACAATCAATATGACAAACCCTAAATTTCTAAAGCTTAGAATGTACTAATTGAACTACAAGCAAAATCATTTTCAAAGAGATGAGCAAAATTACAGAATCAAGAGGGTGATAGTTGATGGTTCGTTGGTGGTGATTGCGATGGAGACAATGGTGGATTTTACTTTAGCAATGAAGAAGATAGATATAATTAAAATGGAACCAAATCTGACTAAATTGCATGTGTAGCTGTAATGCATGAGTCAAATCCATGTTGGTTTTGCTAAAGGTGAGAGAGATAATTTCCATAGGTAGAGATGGTTTTGAATGCGACATTGGTGGAGGTGGTGGTCCTTCTATGATGATAATTTTTTGTTGGCGGTGAGAGAGAGAAAGACATAGAAAGAGAGAGTCATACATTAGCAGTAGATGGCGGCCGACGGAGATGGCGATGAGAGTGGCAATGGCGAGAATGAGGGGTAGATTTTTCGCAACAGTGTTGTATCTATGGTAGTGAGAATATAAGAGTGATGGAGAGAGAAGGAGATTGCGTGGAGGCAAGAGGGAAGGGTTTAGGCGTGAAGGGCGAAGTGAACTGAGAAAAAATGTGAATGGTAGTAATGACTAAAACATGAGAGGGGATGCTAGGGTTTAACTATTTGAGGGGATGGAGGCAACCATAAATTTGATACGAACCCTAATTGTATATTTAATATTAGACGTAATGGTAAAAAATAGGTGAGTTTGTCTTTTGATCTGACGGCTGTCTTTATCTTCGTCTTGATATATATATATATATATATTAATTTTGAGTTGAAGAAAATATTAACATGTGATTAAATTAGTAACATATTTCTTTTGTTAAAAAATATTTTTAATTCAAACGCTTTAAATACTTGCATGCTATACACAAGTAATTTAAAACCTTTTTGAGCAAACCAATTTGTTGAATCAACCTGATCTAGACCTAGAATATGTGTGAAATATTTTTATAGTCTTACTTGGGTTATTTTTATAATCTTAACTCTATTGAATATCACGTTAGATTTTCTAAGAGTTAAGTTGTACTGACAAAGTGAATTATTTACATTGGGTTCTTACAATTTTTGGTTCTAGTAATTTGAATAAATTATAATTTTACATTAATAATTATTCTCTTATCTTTAATTTGTTAATCAACTTAAGAGAGATAATTATTGTCCAGTTTTAGAAGAATAAGTCTGAGCTAAGTAAGGTAATAAAAATATCAAATTTGGAAAACATATGAAACCTAATACAAAGGCGTGTATTTTTGTGTTGTTTGATTATTTATTTTTTGTTCATTTTTCACTCTTGTACTTAAACTGTACATCTGTCAAATTAAATGACATTGTACACAAATACTAGAGAGTTATTGGTGTTGTATTTCTATAAGAGAGTGTTACAAATTTCGTCGTGTTTTGTATTTTAGAATACAAAATCGCTAAGTTTTGAGTAAGCTGATCTACTCAGCTGTTAGAATGGTATTGATCAAATTTCTTGTTTTAATTTGATTACTCATAAGAGTAAAATTGATCAAGAATTTAAACTAAATTGAATTATCAAGAGACTTTGTGGAACCAAAGGAGGTGCCTTTGGAGTATTCATTTGATCTCACCTGTGAAGATAATCATGTGAGGAAATTTAAGAGAGTGAATCTTGGTATTGAGGTTTAATCTTTCCTAGAAATGGAATTATAAATTCTAACATAGTGAATCTTAGTAAATGTAAGGGTTTGGTTTTCACCTTGGAAGGGGTTTAGTGAATTAGTGAAATTAAAATTCTCTGTGGGAGATCAAAGGAGTGGGCGTAGGCAAGGAATCTTGGCGAACTAATGTAAATTCTTGTGTCTTGTGTGTATAATTGTCTCTATCCCTTACTCTCTTTGGTGTGTACAATTTTCATTGTTTAATTATTATTTTATATATCACCTGTATATTTTCACTAATCATATTGAAGAAATTTTTTAGGCTTTTATTTAAATAGATATAAAAAGGTAAAACGTTTTTGAAGACCCCCCTCTTGGGTCCTCTCTGGGCCAACATGAAGTTTTCGTTTTCTAAACCCTAAAATGTAGTTTTTTTTTAAATAGCTACTTATCTCTTAACAACAAATTGGAATGTTGTAAGAGTATAAAATCATCAGATTTATTAAGCCTAATGATCAAATCACTAATTACAATGGATTCATTCCAATAGCAAGCTTAATTATTTAGATCAAAGGCCTATATAAAGCTGTCTAGAAAAGCTTTGAACCCAAAAAAATAAGTGACTAATTCCACAGAAGTAACTCAGCTCGTACATTCTTAGGTGACATTTGGTATGCGGGATTCGAGACGGGATTGGAATGACTATTCCATTCCTATATTTGGTATATGAGATTAAATCTCATTTTCATTACTAATGATTCTCTAATCCCACAAAACATGGGATTAACGAATACCAAGATAAATTTGGTATTAGTTAATCCCAATTACATGGGATTAGGTTTCAATCATTCATCAGCCAAAAAATGAGACCAAATACTAACAAAGTATTTAAATTAGAATGAAATTTAATTAAACTAATGATTATACTGTTTGAAAATTTAATCAAATTGCTATTTTACCCTTTGATGTCATTCCAATACTACATGTAATATCTTTTATCACCAAATATAGGAATAGTAATGACCATTGCATTCCATTACCATATTAATTTTAATCCTATTGTCATTTCATTATATTCCATTCTATTTCAGTGTACCAAATACAGTGTTAGAGTAAAATTAGTGTGTGATAAACACTCTTAGTGTTTTGTTGAGTGAAGTAGTGTTGCATTAACTCTACACTTATCAAAGAGTGAGGATTTGAGATAGTCACCCAATGGGTTGTTATAAGAGAAATATATTCATATCAAATTGATGATATCTTGGGGGATTCTAGATATGGTCAATCAAATTCCATTATTATCAACATCATACACATCCTAAACTTTACTGGTGAGTTCGTTCCGTACTTATCTATACAATAATTCTACTTAACTTTCTTTATGTGGAATACTTGTGAATATAATCTAGACTTTCTTACATTGATAATATTTGTTGGCTCAAAGTATCCAAGAGAGGGGTGAATTGTGTACTTTAAGAATTAATTCTAAATATTTGTGACCTATTCAAATTTTATTAGAGTTTATCTTTGTTAACGGAAGCATATTAACGTAATGCACACACAACCACAAACACATAGAGCATGGATAGAGAAATTGACACAATAGTTTTTATAGTTGTTCGGCAAGTTACTATTTTCTACGTCTGACTTGATCTTTGGCCGTATACCAAGATACGCAGGCAAACCCCCAATGGTTCAATCGCAGTTTTCCCGAATTTCAAATTCATAGCAAAACGCAGCCCTCAGCCATGGTTTGGGGCATAGTTTATTTTGAAGTTCTCTATCTCCCTACTCCAATCATGGATATGAGATGTTCGCACCGAGGAAAGTCACTAAGAATCTTCCTCAAAATAATATTATTTGTATTCCTACTCCAATAATGGACAAATATTGTTCGCACAAAGAAAAGTTATCGAGATTCTTCCTTAAAATTCATTTAATTTTATGTTCTCCATCCCCTTGCTCTAATCATGGACACGGGATGTTTGCAATGAGGAAAGTCACTAAGCCTTCCTCAAAAATTGTTTAGCTGTATATTCCTCTATCTCTCTTTTTTGACTACAGACTAGGGTCGTTCTCATTGAGAAACGTCACTAAGAATTTTCCTCAAAATACACTTTTGTACTTTCCTCGCTATCAAGTGACGGAATGTCTGGGGTTTCAAGGCTGATGTGCCCTAAAAATACCATTTTCATTTCGGTCCCTTAAAAGACCAGCCTAATTTGACCAGGTTTGGTCACCCTTTTATTTTTTAGCAAAAAAAAATGGGGTGTGTCTCATATCTTTGTTATTCGGAGTGAACTTTCATGATGCAGAAGAGCAGTTGTAGACACCACGTTTGTCCCACACAAATTGGCACCTTTTAACATTTTTTGGGTCTAAAATGAAATTTCACAAAACTTTAAATTAGCGTTTAAAGAGACATATTTCAATGATTGATTTTATAAACTTCTCCTAAATGTTTTTCTTAAAAAAATCGGAGCTCTCATCGAATTCTGATAGTTTTAGAAAGTTTTGGGTTCAAAATTAAAAATTATAAAAATTATGTTTGGACCAAATTAATCAAATTAGAAGTGGTTAGAAAAGTGATATCACTTGTTAAATGATTAATTTCGGTTCCCAATTGACAATTTTAAGAAATGGTGTACTTTGCACAAATTTCTTTTTTTTTTACCCCCGAACTTAATTTTTTCTCAAATTTCTTAAAATTAATAATCAATTTTATTTTATTTTTAGAAATTAAACATCCCAATAATATATTGGATGCTTTAATTTCATATTTTTTCAATTTAATTTCCAAAAGTCAAAGAAATTCCCCTTTTTGTTAAAAAAGTTGTCCATAACACCAAAATTGCTTCATACACACCACCTAGCAGTAGGAAAAAACATAGGATTCCATTGAGGAGTGAAAATAGTATCTTGGAAGTTCTCTCTAGTCACTTTCCATAAGTACTAATACATCAGGAGGTGGTTTTTCAAAGTCAAACACGAAATACCACTTTTTGGAGTCTATTGAGTATGTTTTCATGAAATCGGGGTAGCTTTCAAACCATAGGTCTATTAACAGACCCTGCAGGCTTTGCACATTGATGGATATGTTGAATCCAATGTTTTGATAAATAATTAAGTATTGATGTTTTCGATAGAACTAATAGTTTTATCGAGTGTTTCAGATTTATAGTTCCATGCATTTGATTAAGAAGATTTGATGAAAAAAAACATAAAGGGTACAAGACGGACATGACGAAGATATGAAAATGTTTGAAGATGCAGAAAAAAGTAGGTAAAAACAACTCTTTACTTATATACTCTTAATGCAACTCAAACTAGGATTACGGATGACACTTAAAATGAATTAATCTTACGTGTATCATGATAAGAAGTGATAAGTTTAAGATTTTAAAATAAGAAATTTTATGTACTCCTTATGTGAAATGATTTTGATAAATGACCTAATTGAAAAATATGTATCAAAGTATAAAATGTTGTATTTTTAGGTCAATTCGGTCAACTAGCAAAAGGGGTTGGTCGACTTATCAAAATAATGATTTTTTAGAATAGAAATAGAGTTCTACTGATCCAATTGGTCAACTAAGAAAAACAATCAGTCAACCATTTGAAACAGTAGCTGAAATGGATAAGAAAATGAGTACATTGATCCAATCGGTTAACCGAATTAGAAAGGTCGGTCAAACGAATGAGTCAGTGGATGAAATGGAAAAATTTGGGATGCCCACTAATCGGATTGGTCAACCTACAGCAATGGTCGGTAAACCAACAAGGCTTAAGGCCAACTGCTACGTTGAGCCTTGGTACTGAGCGGTAGGGTTGGTCATGGGCCGGGCCGGGCCGGGTTTTAGATAGGATATTACAAAAAAATGCAAGGCCCTAGCCCGGCTCGGCTCTAAGTTCGAGCCTTATTTTTATTCTCAAGCCCGACCCTATCAAAATAATTAGGGCCCTAGCCTAACCCTCGAGCCGGCCCAGCCCTATAATATATATTTTTTTAATTTAAAAATTAAACAAAAACATAATCATTAGATTAATTACCAATTGGCTTGCTACAAAATAATTATCAGATGAATCTACAGTTGCTGCAAGATAATCACCATTCGTTTCTACACAAACAGATTCATCTACACAAAAACATATTCATCACCATGCATTTCTACACGCAAAAAAGGCCACATTCACATTCAAAAAAAAAAAAAAAACTGCAGGGGAGAAAAAAAAGCAAAATTCAAACCAAATCAACTCAAATCAAACACAATCACATTCAAACCAAAAAAAAAGAAAAAAAAAAAAACTGCAGGGGGTACAATTGCTGCAAGATTCATCTACACAAAAACATATTCATCACCATGCATTTCTACACCCGAAAAAGGCCACATTCACATTCAAACCAAAATAAACAATATATGCAAAGCCATAATAAATTAATTTAAAAGCTTCAAATCGTGCCAAATTTATTTGAAAATAGTGCACAAATGAACGCAAGCCAATTAAATAATATATGCAAAGAATTCGTAAGCCATTGAATGAACGCAAGCAGAGATCCGTCGCAAAGAATCTGTGGAATATACCTGTAAAGGCTGAAATCCGTCGCAGCAGAGATCGATTGACAGGAGAGACTTGAAATCGACGATCAACGATACTCCATAAACCAATTGACGACGAATAGAAGTGATTCACGGCGAACAGAAGCGATTCACAGCAGCGCGACGAAACACAACTCCAACTCCACAAAGCAATCGACGCCTCGAGGGAGAATTGAAGCGATTCACGGTGAACGGACGACGAAAGACAAGCAGAGAGGGAGAGAGGGAGGTTGCGAGCAGGAGGTATGAGTGATTTAGGGTTGAGAGAGTTCAATCGCTAGGAGCGGCGCACGAATTAGGGTTTGAGAGTATATATATGGTAGCACACAATCACATTCACAGAGGAGGCGCGGTGCTAGGGTTCACTGGTTCATGTATAATGTCTATATATGTATATTAATTTATTCCTTGGGTTGGGCCGGGCCGGCCCTAGAAAATATTGGTCTTACCCAAACCCGACCCTAATTTTACTCGAGTCTAACCTTTATAGTCCAAGCCCGGCCTACGGGCTCAAAAAATATACCCAAGCCCTAAAAAATAGTGGGCAGACTTGGCGGGTCGGGTGGGCCCCCAATCCCATGACCATCCCTACTGAGCGGTCGACCAAGGGCAGAGTCTGGTCAACCAATATTTTCAGTCAACAGATTGACTGTTTT
Source organism: Eucommia ulmoides (assembly GCA_016647705.1). Classification (NCBI taxonomy): domain Eukaryota; kingdom Viridiplantae; phylum Streptophyta; class Magnoliopsida; order Garryales; family Eucommiaceae; genus Eucommia; species Eucommia ulmoides. The sequence goes on from CM028329.1 coordinate 6,769,374, forward strand.
GATTTCTTGGTCAAATCATCTCGGTTTTGATGATTCCAAGAAAGGTTTTTGAGGAATTTGGGTCAAATTTAGATATGCATGATATATTTTATGATCTCTATTAATTTGGTCCATTTAATTAAATATTCTTTTAATTAAAGTCTCTTAATACTTTCTATTTTTATGAATTTCGATATAAAAATGTTTTAAGGACCAAAATAAGATTCCTAAGAATATTTTTAAATGAAAAATATCTATTTTAAGTATATATGATATATTGGGTATTGGGTGTCATTTAATGACATGTTACTTGAAAAGCACTCATTCTAAGATATCTTTGAAATACTTGTTATTAAACCTGCGAATTTTGAATTTAGATATTACAATTTTGGTGGAGAATATTTGGGGTCAAAGATATGGAAGAGATTTATGAGATTTTATTTGACCTTATGATTTAGTCCATATACTTAAATACAATTCTTTCTACACTTTCATTGACTAAGAACAAATTATTTTTAGGACTAAATTGAGAGTTTTAAAAGTTATATTATTGGTCAAATATAACCGTTATAAATCTATATGATATATGGGGTCCATATATGTCATTTCTTGACATAATATTTAAAAACTAGCCATTGGAAGTCTAGGTTTAGGTCTGTTTAAAGAGACCTGTGGGATTGTGTTTAGGAAATTAGGAACATTCGTTTTGAGCTATTATAAGAGTAATATTTTTGCTGCGATTTCTAAGAGAGATTCTATTCAAGTTCTTGATCTAAAGCTCTAGCTGTTTGACGTCACCGATTTGAGTTCTAACTGCGATATTATCATTGTCTTCGATGTTTCCCGGTGACATCTATGCAAGCTTTATTATTTGTTTTCTAAAGTTAGATTTATATTGATTACTTGGTTTAGGATTGTTATAAAAATGATTTTGAACTTAAAGCCTGAAAATCTTTTTAAACGATTTTTGGTTGATTATCTGATTATGTGCTAAATTTGTGCTACCCACTTGATTATATTAATAAGATTTTATTTTTCTTACATTGTATTTATCATGTAGTAATTATTTGGGACATTAATGAAGTATATCCGTATTGAGGGGGTAGAAGCTCCTTGTGGGAAGAAACTCATATTTTTTGTATTTATTAGTTTGAGAGAATTAGACACGTTTGGGATGATGTCTAGTTAGGCTATCTAGGTTTTGATCATTTTTCTGTGAAAAAGATTAGAATTTGATTTTTGTTCTGCAAAAACGTTAGGTTATTCTTTTACCTTAAAAAGAATAAGGGTTTCATTCTCCCTATAATAGAATTGTGTGATTATAAAGGTTCTTCCTAAACTTGAGAAAATGATAACTGTAAAGGTGTGATGGAGTGATAGGTTTGATCTTTAGTATGTTAAATGGATTAAGTTTTGATTCTTTCTGTAATAGAGTTAGATTAGTCTTGATCCTAGTAAAAATATAGGATTTTTCCTGAGCCTGTGAAAAGAATCCAGATTTTAAGGGTTTGGTTCCTACCTAGGAAAGGAATCAAGGGTTTAGTTGATTGCGAATATCCATAGAGCTTGGGGGACTGGCTGTAGGTAAGAGTAACATATTGAATCAGGATATATTGCTGTGTGTTGTCTTGATTATTACATATATTGTGTTTATGTGTGCATTTAGAAGTAAACACATTTTCGTTCTGTATCAAGATAATAATTGATTTAAAAAAATTGATTATTTGTATTTAAATGTTTAATTGTTAAATTTTGTAACTACCCAATTCACCACCTCTTGGGTATCTCTTTGGACCAACAATTGGTATCATAGCTGGTTTTAGATCATGTAGGCTTAACATCTTGACTAAACTGATCACATGGCACACATCATGGATAATATGTTTTATGTATCCTCTCTTGATGGTGATAGATCCGTATATGATAATATTATTTATAATTCTTGTGGTATTAGTGGTAGTGATGGAAATGATGAAAATGTCCATATTGTCCTGGAAAAATTAGTTGCTCTTACAATTGTTTTGCTAAAGAAAACTTGAGTTTAAAAAGAAAACGTGATTCTTTCGAAAATAGAAGAAAACGTGTTTGGAAATATAAAATATTTCTAGATGACTATTGTGGAATAAAAGAGGTTTCAGATGTTATTTTTGAAATAAATAATTTGCTCTCTAAAGTAAATTTTCTTAAAAAAAAAAAAACAGAGTTTTGAAAAATAATTTTGACTTGGTTTCCAGGGAAAGGTAAGATCTTGAATTAAATACTGATTTACTTTAGAAAATTTTTGAAACATCAGAATCCAACCTCAAGTCTATTTTAAGAGATTTTGAAAACATTTTTTCGTCTTTTAAAATAATCTATGGAAGTGGATATGTTTCATCATCTCATTCTTCATCACAAGCCAGTGATTATAATTTTTGTATTGTTAGAAATGATTCATGCTTTACTTTTCGTGCTATCTACGATAATCAATCGAAGTTGAGATGTAATTATTGCAATAGGGTTGGACATTTTAAAGTATCATGTCCGTTCGAGAACCCTAAGTTTATTTTTAACAAGAATGGATCCGAAATAAAATGGATACCAAAGAGCTCTATGCAAATGTCTTATGCAGAGTTTCATAATGTCAGGACTGGAACGAAAGGAACAACTAAAAAAGATATATCAAAGTTAAGAAGGAAAGTCACCAAGGATCTACAAGCGACACGTATAAATCAAAAAGACGTACCAAAGCCAAGATGAAAAGTTACAAAGAATTCACAAGCGACAAGTACAAATAAAAAAGAAGTACTAAAGTCAAGATGAGATATCACTAGGAAGCCACAAGTGATATTTGCAAATAGAAATATCAAATAATAAATGGCAACTATCAAAGGATTAAAAGATACCGACAGGCAAAGAGAAATTGTGTATTCAAATCAATCATTGGTACAAATGAGGTAAAAAAACAAAGTCATCCCTAAGGACGTTAGAGGTACTCCTAGCTATTTGCAGTTTAAATTTATTAAAGAAGAAGGTGTCTGACTTTCCAAGTTGGCAAGATGGTATGGTTTCTAAGACTATACTAAATGATATGCTTATTTATTGTCTTATAAACATTGCATGGTGATTCTAAGAATCACATTTAGGTAAAATATATTAACATGTTTTTATGATGCGCCTATATCGAGTATTGTTAATTTATTTGATTATATCAAACATGTTATATGATCTAAATTGTTAGATAATACTGGTTTATTAATTAAGATCGATTCATTTGATAGTTATTAAGCTTATTATATTTCTTGTATTACATGTTACATGTTTTATAAAATCAATATTTAGCATGGCCTACTTTGACGACATGAACATATGAATTTAAACTTACATGGTTGGTATCGCTTTATGAAATCGTGTTAGTCTATTTTCGAAACCATTTGAATGATCATCTGAATATAGATGACATATTAATCTGTACTTAATGTTTTGAACGTGGATATCTTTATATACATCAAGTGCCTAGCTGAATGCTTGATAATATGAACTTAGCATACATTTTATTTCTCTTGGTTTTAAATGATTATTACTCTATAAGGGATCTAGAGTTTTATGAGATAACTTCTTTGGTATGCAATTATACATGCTTTAGATTTATGTTCATGGTTTTATAAATAATTTATTTTATCATTGAGATATGTTTCCTATCCTAGTACATTAAAGATATACATGTTTTTTCGATTCTATCTGAAGGGAAGATATTAATTTGTATCATGAAATAAAACATGTTGACTTAATTGAAATTATATGATTTCATTCTACATTATTGAAATGTTTTGATGATCTCTCGAAATTGCCTTAAGATAATTAGATTAATCTTAGAAGTTATTCTCTTCATGATCTTCACTTTTTGATGTAACCAAGGGGAAGAGAATATGATATTAGGGGAAAAAGTTATATGATGTTTTAATATTGAATGTGTTCTCCTAAGCATGAATTAATGTTTACAATTATATAGGGAGAGAAGTTTTTATAAGTGGAACAATAATATGTAATGCTTAAATTGAAAAAAAGGATATTTAATATGTTGATACCTCCGATCAGCTTACTGATATTTTTACCAAACCTCTTGTTGAAGATTAATTCATGAAACTTATTCGAGATTTAGGTATGGCTAGGCATAACAATATATGACTAGAGTGATATTTTTGGATCTCCGTTCCCACTTTTTGAGATGACAAATGGCGAGAATTTGATGTTTAATGAGTAGTTGATGTTTAAGAATTTGTTCGCCTAAGTAATGTATTGATTAAAGGGAGAAGAGTTTTTGAGTTTATATTGAATATCTTTATTATTATTTAATTATGTTTTCATGATTGTGCTTAAATGAGTTTAAATACTCATTCTCGGATATAGGGGAAGTGTGGTTACATTACATTTTAAAGAAAAAAAAATCAAAGTTAATTGTCATCATAAAAAAAGGGACATTGTTGAATCTAATGTTTGGATGAACAAATAAATATTGATATTTTTGGTGGAACGAATGATTTCATCAAGTGTTTCAAATTTATAATTCTATGCCTTTGATTTAGAAGAAGATTTGACAGAAAACACATAAAAGGGTGAAAGGTGGACATGACGAAGATATGAAGAGTTTTGAAGACGCTGAAAAAAAATAGATGAAAACAATTCTTTACTTATATACTCTTAATGCAACCTGAATTAGGATCATGCACCACACTTAAAATGAATTAATCTTATATGTGTTATGATATGAAGTAATAAGTTTAAGATCTGAAAATGAGAAATTTTATGTACTTCTTATGTGAAATGGTTTTGATAAATGACCTAATTGAAAAATGTGTTTCAAAGTATAAAATTTTGTGTTTTCGGGTAAATTCGGTCAACTGATATAAGGGGTTGGTTGACTTATCAAAACAATGAGTTTTGAGAATAGAAATGAAGTTTTATTGATCCAATCGGTTAATTGATAAAAGTAGTAGGTCAATCGTTTAAAACAATTGTTGAAATAGGTAAGGAAGTTGTACGCCGAAGGATTCGACTATCCTTCGCATATATGACTACTCGCAAGTGTACGAGTTCAAAGTTTTAGTATCATGTGATCGTTAAGATCAGGTTATCGTATACACATGGATTGTTGTCGTTACTATCGAATATCACATTTGTCGTGACCTAACTTTATCTAGGCAAAAAAATATAATTAATTAATTAAACTAATACTAATATATCCTAAATTAACTACACTAATATGCTAATATGTTTTAGGGTCAAGAATTGCCTAGGGATTAACGTGTTTATAAATACATGTTTGATCTCGATTTACTCACGTTAACGGTGTTCGACCTGTTTGACAACCTCGGTACGTAAACTCTACCGCCACCTCTCCCGAGTGTAAGACGGGGGAATACATGACTTCGAGTCAATGAAGAAATCCCTCTCAACATCTTAACGACCCTAGGTTATGTGAGTCTCACCTAGCATCATTGATTGCACACAATCCAACTCCCTCCCGGGTTATTGGATCGTCGCGTTGTATTTACCCTTTCGACAATCTCTGTTCTAAAACTCCCTCGCCACCTCTCCCGAGTATAAGAAGAGGGATATAACGACACTTTGAGTCAACGAAGAAGTTCCCCTCAACGTCTTAACGACCCTAGGTAGCGTGAGTCTTGCCCCAACGTCATCGATTGTCCACGATTCAAACCCCGATCGGGTTATAAAATCATGGCGTTTGTTTACCCAAATCCGAATCTGGGGTTTGTCAAAATCGCATATTCTCCATTTATCTAACTAATCATGATAAACAAACAATACTATAAACACAATCAAACTACGAAGAACAATCACAAACGCAACACCGAAATCATCCAAACAAACATATTTATAAATATACCGTTAATCCCTACTACAATCCATATTTAACTCATGGACATAGCCGTATATACAATAAAATAACAAGCTAAACATGCTCACAATATCCTAAGTTAAAGAAATAAGGAAAAACAATTGAAGAACTTAGCCTCATCCGAAGATAAACCGCTAAGAATGTTCAACGATCGATTTGCCGTCTTGTCCACTTCGGGATGTGAGCTACACCTCTAAAACTCCTAAACCATAGCCTAAATATGGACTAAGGTACCCAAATGGCCAGGGGGGTTCAATATAGGGAAAGAGGGGATGATATTTATAGCCAAAATATCTCAAAATATCTAAATAAATATCAAGGTTGTGGAGAGGGTTTCCGCCTAGGCGAAGGAATTTTCGCCTAGGCAGAGTTAGGTCGGTTCGGCTGATCGCCTAGGCGATGAAGTGGGCGGTGGACGTGGAAGAACATTCTGCTGAATTTTCGCCTAGGCGGAGGAATTTCCTCCTAAGCGGTGGGCTGTCAGTAGCCTATCTTTGATTTCTCTGCTGGATTTTTGCCTAGGCGGAGAATTCTCCGCCTAGGCGGTGGGCTTGTTTCATATTTTAGCATCCGAGCTTGTTTATCCACCGTAACTTCGTCCGCTTTTGGTTCGATCTCATCGTTTTCGCTCCAATTTCCTATCTTTTTGGCCCACACACCTAATTTATACAAAAAGTAATAAAACTAATTAAAACATAATAAAATACTATTTAAATGCTCGAAAACTAACTTAATTCGGTTTGGAAATACGTAGGTGGATCACACCAATGAAATACCCCCAAATTTGGAATTTAGCTAGTCCTTGAGCCAAACACACACATGGAAATGAAAATACACAAACTGAATTAAATAACAAACAACTTAAAACAATCTAAACGTAAAGACATGCGAGTTTTACATTCTTCTAACGGCCAAGTTATTGTTGTCTCCGGCAACGATGCCAAAAACTTGTACGCTGAAGGATTCTACTATCCTTCGGGTATATGACTACACGCAAGTGTACGGGGTTAAAGTTTTAGTATAGTGTGATCGTGAAAGATCGGGTTATCGTATCCATAGGGATTGGTGTCGTTACTATCGAATACCACGTTTGTCATAACCTAACTTTATCTAGGCGAAAAACAAATGTATCTAATTAATTAAACTAATACTAAACTAATCTAAATTAACTATATTAATATACTAATATGTTTTAGGGTGAAGAATTATTTAGGGATAAACGTGTTTACAAATACGTGTTCGATCTCGATTTACTCACGTTTACGGTGTTCGACCTATTTGACAATCTTGGTACATAAACTCCACCGCCACCTCTCCCGTGTGTAAGACGAGGGAATACATGACTTCGAGTCAACGAAGAAGTCCCCCTCAATGTCTTAATGACCCTAGGTCACGTGAGTCTCGCCCAGCATCATTGATTGCACACAATCCAACTTACTCCCGGGTTATTGAATCGTCGCGTTGTATTTACACCGAAATCATTCAAACAACGTATTTATAAATATACCATTAATCCTTACTATAATCCATATTTAGCTATGGCCATAGCTGCATTTACAATGAAATAATGAGCTAAACATGCTCACATGATCCTAAGATAAATAAATAAGAAAAAACAATCGAAGAACTTAGCCTCATCCGAAGATAAACCGCTAAGAACGCTCAACGATCGATTCGCCGTCTTCTCCACTTCGGGATGTGAGGTCCACTTCTAAAACTCCTAACAATAGCCTAAATATGGCCTTAGGTGCCCAAATGGCCGGGGGGTTCAAGATAGGGGGAGAGGGGATGATATTTATAGCTAAAATATCTTAAAATATCTAAATAAATATCAAGTTTGTGTAGAGGGTTTCCGCCTAGGTAGAGTTAGGTCTATTCGGCTGATCGCCTAAGTGATGAAGTAGGCGGTGGATGTGGAAGAACATTCTGCTAGATTTTCGCATAGGCGGAGGAATTTCCACCTAGGCAGTGGGCTGTCAGTAGCCTATCTTTGATTTCTCTGCTGGATTTTCGCCTAGGCGGAGGATTCTCCACCCAGGCGGTGGTCTGTCAGTAACATTTGCTCTTTTCTTAGCTTCTTCACCACCTAGGCGGTGGTTTGGACGCCTAGGCGGTAGGCATGTTTCATATTTTAGCCTCTGAGCTTGTTTATCCACCGTAACTTCGTCCGCTTTTGGTTCGATCTTATCGTTTTTGCTCCTATTTCCTATCTTTTTGCCCCACACACCTAATTTATACAAAAAGTAATAAAACTAATTAAAATGTAATAAAATACTATTTAAACGCTCGAAAACTTACTTAATTCAATTTAAAAATACGTAGGTGGATCACACCTATCAAATACCCCCAAACTTGGAATTTGGCTAGTCCTCAAGCCAAACATACACTAAAATGAATAATACAACTAATATAAAATAACAAACATCCTAAAACAATCTAAACGTAACGACATGTGAGTTTTAAATTCTTCTAACGGCCTATTTATTTTTTGTCCCTCAACAACTGGCAGTCATATCGAGTTCAAGCAGTAAAACACATCATGTGATTGTTCTAGATTTTCAATATGCAATAATGGAGAACGCTATTCTAGATCTTGTAAACGTGTTAGTGCGAGACTCAATAATATAACTATACAACGACTGGATTGGATTATCCCCTAACGAAATTCATGACTTAGACCGTGAAGGATTAGGATTTCCATATGCTAGATTGGGGTTCACTCTCCACTAATGTAGGCTTGGAAGTTCATAGAGATCATTAGGACTTGGTTCGGTTAAGGAATAGTTGGCCAAGGGTAATTTGGAATTGAAAATAGGTTAATGTTGTTAACTTAACGTTACCCAAGGCTCAACGTTTGGCATATTCACTCTCGAACCCCCATAGAAAGATTGTAAACAATCCCGAACAAGCATTTTAAGATGACAAGTGAGCACTCAAATTCCGACCAATTAGAAGTTCGCCCTAAACCTAACTGCTCACATCAAGTAGCATTTACAATTACTAACTTGATTCACTCAAATGTGCCTTTAAATTCAGCAATTAAGGTTTGGAAAAAGGCCAACTGGCTAGGGTATTAGTTTGTGTTCTGAAATGATTTTGCATTTTTAGGCTTCGACAGGGTAACGAGGGATAAACATATAACAAGGTAGGCTTAAAAAGGCTCAAGCAACAAAGAGAATTCCTAAATCACGTCTCCAGAACTACCTCGCCTAGGATTTTGCCTCAAGTTTCCCCTAAATCAAGTTCTAGAATCCTTAATGTGTCATGAATTTGGCTAATCGAAAATCATCCTCAAATCAATTGAATAGAAATACATTGAGTCTATGTGTTCGTGCAAATTAGGATCTCCAATATTTTTACCAAAACGCATAGTCAAGCACACAGAATCACATATACATGGGTATTACCCTTGACCTTGAAAATAAACAGGGGTAATCTCATCATCGGGTAACGGCCTAGATGAACGCAAAACCCAACATGAAAACCCAACACAAAAACATAAATACATTCTAACCTAAACACACATGCAATACGAGAAAATTGTAACACATAAACTAACATACTATACTACATATCACTTCCGAACTCAAAATGGATAGTGTCCTCAGCGATCCCAATCATCAATCTCAATATATGAAACTTAAAGCATGCTGACGAAGGGTGTTTAGAACACTTACCTGGGAGGCAAGAGGATCTCGCCTCCGATTCTAGTCGGATGTAAAGGATTTAACTTATTTGACCTTGGGTTGCCTCCCAAGAAGCACGTGGTTTAATGTCATCGGCCCGACATTTTCAGAACGCCCTCAAGATTGACGAGGTTTTACTTTGAATGGCTAAATCTTTCAATGAAACGCCTCACCGGCTTATGTGCTTGGCCAAGAAATATAAAACGATTTGGAATCCCGTTGAAAGGGATGCATCAATACCCGTCGATCTAACATCGCCAAGTACCTTGCATTGGAAACAAAAACAAAACTATAAACAAAAATTATATACAAAAGAAATGCCTAAAGTAAAATTAAGTCATTTACACACAATATAAAAAGTAACAACAAATCAATGCCCTAAATTCATTACCAAAAACTTGGTAGTGATCACCAAGAACTGAATTCGCCTAATGACCAATCCCCGACAACGACGCCAAAAACTTGTACGCTGAAGGATTCTACTATCCTTCGCGTATATAACTACTCGCAAGTGTACAAGGTCAAAGTTTTAGTATAGTGTGATCATTAAGATCGGGTTATCGTATTCACAGGGATTGGTGTTGTTACTATCGAATCCCGCATTTATCATGACCTAACTTTATTTAGGCGAAAAGCAAATGTAATTAATTAATTAAACTAATACTAATATATCCTAAATTAACTACACTAATATGCTAATATGTTTTTGGGTCAAGAATTGCCTAGGGACTAACGTGTTTACAAATACGTGTTCGATCTCGATTTACTCATGTTTACGGTGTTCGACCTATTTGACAACCTCGGTATGTAAACTCCACCACCACTTCTCCCGAGTGTAAGACGGGGGAATACATGACTTCGAGTCAACGACGAAATCCCCATCAATGTCTTAATGACCCTAGGTCACGTGAGTCTCGCCCAGCGTAATTGATTGCACATAATCCAACTCTTTCTTGGGTTATTGGATCGTCGCATTGTATTTTACCCTATCAACAATCTCCGTTCTAAAACTCCCTCTCCACATCTCCCGAGTGAAAGACGAGGGATATAACTCCACTTTGAGTCAACGAAGAAGTCTCTCTCAATGTCTTAATAACCTTAGGTAGCGTGAGTCTTGCCCCAACGTCATCGATTGTCCCTGATTCAAACCCTGATCGGGTTATAAAATCATGACGTTTGTTTACCCAAATCCGAATCCGGGGTTTGTCAAAACCTCGTATTCTCCATTTATCTAACTAAGCATGATAAACAAACAATAGTATAAATACAATCAAACTACGAAGAAAAATCACAAAAGTAACACCAAAATAATCCAAATAAACATATTTATAAATATACAGTTAATCCCTACTACAATCCATATTTAACTCGTGGCCATAGCCGTATATACAATAAAATAATGAGCTAAACATGCTTACAATATCCTAAGTTAAAGAAATAAGGAAAAACAATCGAAGAACTTAGCCTCGTCCGAAGATAAACCGCTAAGAACGCTCAACGATTGATTCGCCGTCTTGTCCACTTCGGGATGTGAGCTCCATCTCTAAAACTCCTAAACCATAGCCTAAATATGGCCTAAGGTTCCCAAATGTCCGGGGGGTTCATGATAGGGGGATAGGGAATGATATTTATAGCTAAAATATCTCAAAATATCTAAATAAATATCAAGGCTATGCAGAGGGTTTCCGCCTAGGCGAAGGAATTTACGCTTAGGCGGAGTTAGGTCGGTTCGGTTGATCGCCTAGGCGATGAAGTAGGCGGTGGACGTGGAAGAACATTCTGCTGGATTTTCGCCAAGGCGGTGGGCTGTCAGTATCCTATCTTTGATTTTTCTACTGGATTTCCGCCTAAGCGGAGAATTCTCCACCTAGGCGGTGGTCCGTCAGTAACATTTTCTCTTTTCTCAGCTTCTTCACCACCTAGGAGGTGGTCTGGACGCCTAGGCAGTGGGCCTATTTCATATTTTAGCCTTTGAGCTTGTTTATCCATCGTAACTTCGTCCGCTTTTGGTTCGATCTTATCGTTTTCGCTCTAGTTTCCTATCTTTTTGCCCCATATACATGATTTATACAAAAAGTAATAAAACTAATTAAAACGTAATAAAATACTATTTAAATGCTCGAAAACTAACTTAATTCGGTTTGGAAATATGTAGGTGGATCACACCTATGAGAAGTAAGCACACAGATCTAATCGGTCAGCCGAATGAGTTAGTTGATGAAATGGAGAAATTTGGGAAGCCCACTGAATGGATCGGTCAACCCACAGCAATGGTCGGTGAACCGACAGGGCTAAAAGATAATGACTACATTGAGCCTTGGTACTGGGCGATCAACCGAGGGCAGGGTCCGGTCAACCGACAGTTTCAGTCAACTGATTGATTGTTTTGGTTTTTGGGTCAAATCATCTCGGTTTTGATGATTCCAAGAAAGTGTTTTGAGGAATTTGGGTCAAATTCAGATATGCTTGATATAGTTTGTGATCCCTATTAATTTGGTCCATTTAATTAAATATTATTTTAATTAACGTGTTTTAATACTTTTTATTTTTATGGATTTCGATTTAAAAATGTTTTAAGGACCAAAATGAGATTTTCCAAGAATATTTTTAAATGAAAAAGATTTATTTTGAATATATTTGCGGTGTCATTTAATGACATATTATTCAAAAAATAGCCGTTATAAGATATATTTGAAAAACCTATTATTAAACCTGGGAATTTTGAATTTAGATATTGCTATTTTGGTGGAGAATATTTGGGGTCAAAGATATGGGAGAGATTTATGAGATTTTATTTGACCTTACGATTTGATCCATATACTTAAATATAATTCTTTCTATACTTTCATTGAATAAGAACAAATTTTTTTTAGGGATAAATTGAGAGCTTTGAAAATTATATTATTGTTCAAATATATCCATTATAAATCTATGTGATATATGTGGTCCATATATGTTATTTATTGACACAAGTTTTGAAAACTAGCAATTGGAGGTCTAGTTCTAGGTCTATTTAAAGAGACATTTGGGATTGTGTTTAAGACATTAAGAACAACCATTTTGATCTATTATAAGAGTGATATTTTAACTGATATTTCTATGAGAGATTCTATTCAAGTTCTTGATTTAAAGCACTAGTTGTTTGGCGTTACCGATTTGAGTTCTACTTGTGATATTATCATTGTCTTCGGTGTTTCCCGATGAGATCCATGGAAGCTTTATTATTTTCTTTCTAAAGTTATATTTATATTGATTGCTTGATTTAGGATTGTTAGAAAATCCTTTTGAACTTAGAAGCCTGAAAACCTTTTTAAACTATTTTTGCTTGATTATCTGATTACGTACTGAATTTGTGTTACCCACTTGATTGTATTAATCTGATTTTGCTTGCCCACATTGTATTTATCACGTAGTAATTATTCGGGACATTAATTGAGTATGTCTGTATTGAGGTAGTAGAAGCTCTTTGTATGAAGAAACTCATATTTTTTATATTTATGAGTTTGAGAAGATTAGACACGTTTAGGACAGTGTTTAGTCAAGGTAACTAGGTTTCAATCTTTTTCCTGCGAAAAACATTAGGGTTTGATCTTTATCCTGCAAAAAGGTTAGGTTATTCTTTTCACTTGAAAAAAAATTAGGTTTTGATTCTCCCTTTAATAGAATTGAATGATTATAAAGGTTCTTCCCAAACCTAAAAAAATGATAGTGTAAAAGTGTGAGAAAGTGGTAGATTTGATCTTTAGTCTGTTAAAAGGATTATGTTTTAATTCTTTTTACAATAGAATTAGGTTTGTCTTGTGCATCGTAAAAATGTAGGATTTTTCCTGAGTTTATGAAAATGATAATTGTAAAGGTTGATTATGAGCTTGTGAAAAGAATCAAAATCGTAAAAGTTTAATTCCTACATGATAAAGGAATTAAGGGTTTAGTGGATTGCAAATCTCCGTAGAGCTTGGGGTAAGAGTTGCTTACTAAACCGGGATATATTGTTGTATGCTGCATTGATTATTTCATGTATTATGTTTGGGTGTGCATTTGGAAGTAAACACATTTTCGCTACATATCAAGATAATAAATTATTTAAGAAAATTGAATATTTATATTTAAGTATTTAACTGTTAAGTTTGGTAACTACCCAATTCATCCCCTTCTTGGGTATCTCTTTAGGCTAACAGGATACGTGTACATTCATGAATGTGCGAGGTTGTTGCTGCTTAAAAAAGACAACCTCCTCCTCCCATTTCTCTCTCTCTCTCTCTCACACACACATTATCACACCTACCTACTTGCCAAAACGTTGTTCAGTCCTAAGGTGATTTCCACCTTACCCTATCCTAAAATCCTCTAAGAGAAGTGAGAAAGAAGAAGAAGAAGAAAAAGGGAAGATGATCTTCCTCCAAAAAACAAGGTAAGTCTCCCTAACCCACTATTCGACACATTTTATTTTCCTAAACTCCTTGAAAGAACGGACCTAAAACCAGAAAAAATATAAGAGGAAGGGAACACTTAAAAAAAGACTTTACTTTTCCTTCCACTTACATTCCAACATTTACTTTCCAATCGTTCACTTTCATATCACGCGCCTTTCTATGCATTTATTTTATTTTTATTTACTTTCCAGTCATGCACCTTTCCTCACTTTCAACTAATGTAATTTACCTTTTTTTTTTGTTTTTCGCCTTTATGTACTTTTAATTTTTCTTGTAATTTATTTTTCCTGTTCTGTGCTTTTTCGCGCTTTAAATTTATCACAATTTTACTTTGTGCTTTTTTAACTTAGTGTCCTTTATATAACAAAATAAAAATAAAAATGTCTTCACTAAAAAATTGATAAGAGAGAATTTTCTATAACCCATTTTAGGTTTCACAACCTGTGCGACACTTTAGATGGTGTGTTAGCCCAAAATCTACCCAAGGGGGGGCGAATTGGGTAGTTATAAAATATTAAATAATTAAATATAATGGAAATGGTTATTATCTTGTTAAGTAATGGAAATGTGTTGAACTAAGTGCACACTCAAACAACATAAATATAACAAAACAGCAGACAATGATTTATCTTGGCAAAGTAACATAGTCTTACCTCCGTCTAGTCCCCTGAGATCCATTGGACTTTTGTAATTAACTAATCCCCTAATTTATTTTCTAGGTAGGAACTAAACCCTTACAATAATTTTCACAGGTTTAAGATTAACCTAATTCTTTTCATAAGCTCAGAATCGAACATTTACACTCTTACACTATTACACTTATCCTTTTCACATGCTTAGGAATAACATTATCTTTTTTTTTTTTTCATGCTAAAGATTAACCTAATTTTGTTATAGGAAGAATCAAAACCCAATCCTTTTAAAAGGATGAAGGTCAAACTTATTTTTTTTTACCGGATAAACATCAAACCCTAACTACTCCGATTAGACACTGTTCCAAATATGTTTAATTTACTCAAACTCGCAAATACAAAATATCACAAGTTTCTTCCCACATGAGCTTCTACCACCTCAAAACAATTATGCTCAATTAATGGCCCAAAAATTATGTGATAAAACTACGTGAGGAATAAATTTGATTTAATTAATGTATAACACACATAATATGAGACTTCGCAGACAAAAAATGTTTCTTAAGATATGAAAGATTTTCAAATAGGAAAACGATTTTTCTAAAACAAATATTCTAAATAATCAAATAGATAATATAAGAAAGCACTTTAATTAACTTGGAAATATCTCACTGGGATTTCTTGAAAACAATTACGATAGCTCAGTGTAGAACAAAGATCTATGATGAAAATATTTTCACGCTTCGATCAAGAACTCTTTTAATATAACTCTCTTATAAATTTCTCAACATAAATCACTCTCTTTTTAAGCAAAGACTGATTGTATTTTATTGCCAATTTATAAATTCGTAGGTTTATATAAATAGACTTCAAATTAAACCTATAACGGCTAGTTGTCAAAAGGTAAGAAAACAAATGATACTCTAAGACCCCCTATATCATATACTATCAAAATAGGCATATTTTATTTAAAAATAGTTTTATAAAAGCTCAATTTGGTCTCCAAAACTTTTTAAATTCAAAACACTTAAATATAGGAAGTAGTTTTGCTGTTTCAATTTAAAGAATAAATTGATATATGGACCATATTGATATGATCTTTGTGATATATGATGTATAATAGTAAAATTTCCAAATCCCCAAAATATGTCTCTTTTAAACATTCAAAACCATAGGATTCGGCAAAAGATCTCTCGAAACTGAAATAGTCAACCTCATTATTCTGGAAGCCTCAGTTGACCGACCCTAATTTGATCGGCTGACCCCTTACAACAGTAAAAAACTGGACCATTGTATTGCCACTCATCGATCGACCAACCCCTTGGCTGGTTGACTGATTCATCCAATGTGTTTTTCCTATTTTTCTTCGTTTAAGCCACTAGTTGCTTAAGTCAACCGACCTCTCTTGTCGGTTGACCGAATTGGTCAGTAGGTTTACCTTTTAATACCTTAAAGTCACTATTTTTATTAGTTAACTATCCCATTTCGTCGATTGACTGAATTGAACAGAAAATTTATGTGTTAAAAATATTTTCTCAATTTAACTCTTTATCAAAAACATTTTTATGATTTTAACATTTTGTAAAAATTATTTTAGGATCTTAAAATTATAACTTATTACCATAACGCAAATAAAATTACTCATTTTAAAGTGTTGTGCATGATCTTAAGTTGGGTTGCATTAAAAGCATAAAAATAATGACTTGTTTTTACCTAAAAGTCGTTAATGTCTTCAATGCTCCAAAAATCTTCATTATCTTCACTTTGCACCCGTCTAGAATTAATTCATAAATTCCTTTTTTTTTTTATTATTATTATTGTTATTATAAATCTTCAATGATTACTTCATAAATTCTTCGTCTTTTAAATCTTCAACGATTAATCTTTTTGCCTAATTCTTTTTCTCATTTCAACATATAGAACTTTTAATTTGAAATCACTCGATAAAAAAATTAATTCCATAAAACACCGATGCTCAATTGTCCATCAAAATATTAAGTTCAACATGGTAGGTTAAGGGAGACATTTCCCCAATGCAGTTGCTTTTTAGTTAGGTTATATTGACAAAAAAAAAAACGTATTTCATTTCTCCTAAAAATATCTTTAATTTCCAAGAGGAATTCTTCATAATGAGAGTTTTGTTGTCTTGAAGAGTTACGTAAGAGGGGGAGGTGAATTGGGTATTTACAAAAATTTAACAAAAATAATTAATTTCCGTAAATCAATTATTATTTTGCTATACAGTGGATATGTGTTTAATACTAAGGGCACCTCCAAACATAATATAGATAATAAATCAATGCAACACACAAGAATTTATCCTGGTTCGGTCAAGCTAATCTTACTTACGTCCATTCCCTTGAGCTCCACCGAGATTCACAATCTACTAAACCCTTGATTCCTTTCCCAGGTAGGAACCGAACCCTTACAATCCCGATTCTTTTATCAAACTCATAATCAACCTTTACAATTATCCTTTTCACAAGCTCACGAAGAACCTTATCTTTTTTAGTAAGATCAAGACTAACTAATTGTATTACAAGAAGAATCAAAACCTAGTACTTTTCACAGGCTTAGGAAAATCCTTTACAATCACTCAATTCTTTTACCGGAAGAATAAAAACCTAGTTCTTTTCAAGGGAAAAGAATAATCTAACATTTTTGTAGGACAAAGATCAAACCCTAATTCTTTTCATGGAAAAAAGATCGAAACCTTAACTACCCTAACTAGGCACTATCCTAAACATGTCTAATCCTCTCAAACTCACAAATATAAAAAAAAAATAAATAAATAAAAATATAAAATAAAATGTAAGTTTTTTCTCACAAGAAGCTTCTACTACCTCAATAAAAATATACTCAATTAATGACCTGAATAATTACTACGTGATAGATACAATGTGAAAAAAATATAATTTGATTAATAAATCAATTGGATAACACAAATTTAGCACGTAATCTGATAGTTAGGCAAAAATCGTTTAAAAAAGATTTTCCCGCTTTTAAGTTTAAAAGGATTTTCGAGCAGTTCTAATCCAAGCAATATAGATAAATATAACTTTAAAAATAAATAATAAAGTTTAGATAGATCTCACAGGGAAAATACCGAAGACAATGATAATACAACATGTAGAACTCAAATCGGTGGCGTCAAATAGCCAGCACTTTAGATCAAGAATTTATGTAGAATCACTATTTGAAATCTCAACAAAAATGTCACTCTTATAATAGCTCAAACTGATGTTCTTGATGTGTTTAATTCAATTCCCACAAGTCTCAAAGATATGTCATTAAATGACACTCTAAGACCCCATATAACACATCCTATCAATATAGGTATGTTGCACTTAAAAATATCTTTTAAATTTAATTTCAAGTCCATAAAACTATTCTCAATTTAAAACCACAAGAATAAGAAATATTAAATAATTTAAATTAAGATAATCTCAAAATGTATGGATCATATTAATAGGGATTACTAAATAGGTTGTTTATATTTGAAATACATTCAAATCTCCCCAATCCCCTTTTTGGAATCATAAAAAATGGATAGTTTTTGATGTCCAAGAGACCAAATCAGATGATTTCCTAACTGACGCAGTCGATTAACCACCATGCCCCAATCAGTTGACTGACTAGTGCCGAGCTAAATTTAGCCATTGGAGCTTACACTAGTTGGTTGATCAACCCTGCCAAGTTAGTTAACTGATTGGATTAGTTCTTCCCCAGTTCCTATGATTTAGGCATTGTTTTGTTCAATTGATCGATCCTTCTCATTCAATTGACCGACTAGATCAGTGTGGTCAATTCTTACCCATTTCAACTACTATTTCAAACAGATGCTTTTCTAGGTTGGATAAGTAGGACTCCATGTTAACTCCTAAACCTCAATATTTTAATAATTCGACCAATTGTTTTCTCGGTTGACCGAATTTACAAGAAAACACAACGTTTTATACTTTAAAACATATTTTTCAATTAGGTCAACTATCGAAATCATTTCATATAAGGAGCACATCCAATTTCTAATTTTAGGATCTTAAATTTATCACTTCTTATCATAACACACATAGATTTAACTCATTTTAAGTGTTGTATGTGATCCTAATTCGGATTGCATTATGAGTATATAAGTAAAGAGTTATTTTCCCCTAGTTTTCTTCAGTGTCTTCAAAGCTCTTCACATCTTCGTCATGTCCATCTTGCATCCTTTATGTTTCTTCATCAAATCTTCTTCTTAATCAAATGTATGGAACTATAAATCTGAAACATTTGATAAAACTATTAGTTCCACAAAAAACATTAATACTTAATTGTTCATCAAAACCTTAGATTCAACAATCTCTCCATTTTTTATGATGATAATTAACATTGATGTTTTCTTCAAAATATAATGTAACCACGCTCTCCTTAAATCCGAGGATGGGTATTTAAAATTAGTTAAGCACAATTATAAAAACATATTTAAACAATAATAAAGATATTCAATGTAATCTCATAAACTTAATAACTTCTCCCTTTAATCAATGCAATGTTTAGGTCAACAAATTTCTAAACATCAACTACTTTTTAAACATCAATTTTTCTCCCTTTGTCATCTCAAAAAGTGGGAGCAGAGAACAAAAAATATCACTTTAGGCATATATCGTTATGCCTAGCCATACCTAAATCTCGAATAATTTTCACGAATTGATCTTCAACTAGAGGTTTGGTAAAAATATCATTAAGCTGATCTGAGGTATCAACATATTCAATAGTTACATCGGCTCTCTGAATGTGATCACGAATAAAATGATGTCGAATTTCTATGTGCTTAGTTTGTGAGTGCTGTATCGGATTCTTGTTTAAGGATATAACACTTTTACTATCACAGTACA
Organism: Eucommia ulmoides; assembly: GCA_016647705.1. Classification (NCBI taxonomy): domain Eukaryota; kingdom Viridiplantae; phylum Streptophyta; class Magnoliopsida; order Garryales; family Eucommiaceae; genus Eucommia; species Eucommia ulmoides. The sequence goes on from CM028329.1 coordinate 6,788,880, forward strand.
TAGGGACCTCCTCCATACAAATTCCAAAATCATATAATTGTTGCTTAATATATAGAATTTAAGCACAACAATTACCAACTGCCACATACACTACCACAGTCGTAGATAAGACAATCGAGTTATATTTCTTACTAGACCAAGAAACCAAAGCATGTCCTAAAACATGACATAACCTGCTTGTACTTTTATGCTCAATTTTGCATCCAGCAAAATCAACGTTGGAGTAACTCAATAACTTAAAGTCACTCCCCCTAGGATACTGTAATCCAAGATCACTTGTCCCTTTCAAATATCGAAAGATTTACTTGACAACTGTTAGATGCAATTCTTTTGAACAAGACTGAAATCTAGCACACAAGCATACACTAATCATTATGTCAAGTCTTCTAGCAATAAGATATAATAAGATACCAATTATACCTAGATACATTTTCTCATTAACATTTTTTCCTGTATCTTCTTTTTCTATTTTTGTAGTTGTTGCCATGGGAGTTTTATACTCTTTAGCGCCATCTAAGCCATTTTTTTTTTCAATAACTCTTTCATGTGTTTGTCTTGATTAATAAATATGCCTTCTTTGGTATGCTTAATTTTTAATCTAAGAAAGAAGGTTAATTCTCTCATCATACTCGTTTCAAACACAATCTGCATAATCTTGGAAAAGTCTTGGCAAAAATCTTCGTTAGTAGAACCAAAGATAATATCATTCACATATATTTTTAAATAGCTCAATATTTTACGATATCATTTGCCAACATCCCTCTGGATTGAATCAGAATCATATAATCATTAACGCATAAGGACATGAATCAGTTTCAATAATAACATGCATATTAAAGATGTTATCTCATAATATTCTAAATCTCTTCCAGAATAATAATCATTTAAAAATAAAGAAAAATGAAACGAATGATAAGCACATATTATCATGCATATAGCTAGACACTTAATGCCTATAAAGATATTTACGTGCAAAAGAATCAATTTAAAATACTAAGCATATATTGATATATCATGTATATTCAAATGATTGTATATATGGCATTAAAGATAGATTAATGCGAATAAAGTGATACCAACAATATAAGCTTAAATTCAAACGATATGCCATCAAACAAGATCATGCTAAAAACTAATTTTATCAAATATTTCTTCATAACGTGTGATACAAGAAATAACCATCACATGACTCATTTTTAATCAATAAAACAACGTTAGCTAACAATTTAGATCACATAACATGTTTCATATAATCAAATACATGAATAATACTTGATAGAAAAATATCATACAAAAATATGTTAATATACTTTAACTAAATGTGATTATTTGAATCACCATGAAATGTTTTTGTTGGCACAAAGTTCTAAACAACACAACACACGAAGATATATCTTGATTCAGCAAGGTAGCCTTGCCTAATGGGTAGCGAATTTATTTGCTACACTGTAAGTGTATAGGTCATATTTTAATAGTATTAGATGAGTAGAGTGTCGTATCCACAAAGATTGGTTTAAATCGACGCTAAGTACTGTGATTATCGTAACGTAGTTTTATTTAGGCATCCAAATTTTGGGTTTATAGAAATAAATATAAAATCAAAAGAAAAATAAAATATGGACTTCCTATGCACAATTATTCTGGGGGTTTGACATCACTTTGTTAAACTATGCTAATCGAATTCAAGTATGTTAATAAATTCATGCTCAATCATTAACCATGAGTCTCTATAGTAACCTCGGTTTCTCTGTCGAGCCCAGTAAGGTAGTTTGAATAATTAGTTCAACTAATATGTTAATTCAATTCAATTAATTATCCAATCATTAAGTTCCACCCATCTAATGGCTACCCATACTACACAGCCTTTTGCACTCATATACTCGGGGTTTCTCCTGTCTCACTATGAAAAATTACTTCTTTCGAGTTCTAATCCCACACATCTAAAATTTCCAATTTATTTTTTTGCAAATATCAGAGAATAAGCATAAAGAAAACACAAATGATTGAAACATGAAATTCAATTAACCAGATCTCAAACTCTCAAAACATAGTTTATGCAAAATTATTCAAATCCCCCTGGATAGAAATTTTAACTCAACATAGGAAAATCTATGACTAATCTTTTTAAGAAATTCATAGATGCAAACATGTTTAACATAATATCCAGAAGTACAAAAGTTAATAAAGAGATTAGAGTGAGAGAAGGGAAGAAAAACTTTTTGTGGAGATGAGGTCAAGTCTTCAAATTTTCAATAACCTTTACTCCAAGCTCCCTCTCTAGCATTTTTGTACCTCCAATGGTGTTTCTTTCCAAAATCGCTACCAATGGTATTTTACTCCCCAATTTTTCCACCCCTAGGGTTTGAGGCATAAGATTATATAAATACGGCTCAAAATAGGTCTTATTTGCATTTTGGGGCTGCAGCGAGACTTTTTTCCCTTTGCAGCGCGAAGTTTTTGTTATTTTGGGGTAGAACTTTAGCGCTACAGTGCGCGTTTTCACACCGCACAGCGCAACTTCTAAAATCTGTCCATCACTTTCTCTTTTGAACTCTGATTGAGGTGAATCAAAAGGCTATGGAAAGCTAAGAAAACGATCTACAACTTCCATGCTTTGCATTTTTCCAAAATCGGAATGAAATGTGGTCAAAATTGGTCTTGAAGTCACTGCACCTGCATTACTGATAGATCATTCCAACCTAATTTACCTCATTTTACCAAATTTTCACATTTTCACCCAATTATTTATGAATCCAACAAAATATCACAAAAATACAATAAACTAAGAAAAATACTTGAAAACTCACAAATATTTGAATCTAAAAGTACTTAATTTGTTGGTAAATAAACCACTTATCACTAATCTAGTCCTCCGAGCTCCACGGAGATTCGCAACCACTAAACCCTTAATTCCTTTACTAATAGGAACCAAACCCTTATAATGATTATTTTATAGACACTGAATCAATCTTTACAAATTTACCATTTTTCCAGTCCAAGGATGAACCCTATTTTCTTACTAGGCTAAAGATTAACCTAATCACTCTCTCACTTTATCCTTTTTCATAAGAAATGATGAACCTTTACAATTCACTAAAAAATAACAATTCAATTGCAGGGAGAATAAAAAATTAATTATTTTCAAGGGAAAAAAATAACTTAACCTTTTTGCAAGACAAAGATCAAACCCTAATATTTTTCAAAGAAAAAAGATCGAAACTTAACTATCCTAACTAGACACTATCCCAAAAGTGCCCAATCCGCTCAAACTCACAAATACAAAAAAAATTAATTTCTTCTCACAAGGAGCTTCTACCACCTCAATTCAGATATATTCAATTAATATCCCAAAAATTACTACGTGATAGATACAATGTGAGGCAAATAAAATCAGATTAAGTAAATTAGTGGGTAGCACAATTCAGAGTACGTAATCAGAGAATCAAACAAAATCGTTTTAAATAGATTTTCAGGCTTTTAATTTTAAAAATGATTTTCTAACAATCTTATAACCAAGCAATATATATATATATATATATATGAATTTAAAATAAAGAACAAAAGTATGGAAATAACTCATCGGAAAACACCAAAGATAATAACAGAATCGCAATAGAGCACAAATTTATGACGCCAAATCAACAGCAATTAAGATCAAGAACGTAGAACAAATCTGTCACAGAAATCTCAGCGTAAATTATAAAAGATCAAAACTAATGTTGTTGATGTGTTTTCTTTCAATTCCACATGTCTCTTTAAATAGACCAATATCAAGCTCTCCAACGGCTAGTTTTCAAAAGACATGTCTCTAAAAAACATTCTTAGACCTCATATAATATTATCTTCCATTTTAGGTGTATTCCACTTAAAATATCTTTTAAATCTCTCAAATAAGTCCATAAAATAATTTTCAATTTAAAACTGTAAATATATGAAGTATTAATCTACTTAAATTAAGAAAATCACAAATTATGTGGACCAAATCAATAGAGATAATAGAATAAGTAGACCATATCTCAATTAAGTTCAAATCCCCCAAATCTCTCATTTGGGATCCTAAAAAATTGGTAGTTTTTTACCAAAAGACCAAATCAGACGAAATCTCAACCGATACAATCAGTTGATTGAGCCCTACTATTCGGTTGACCGATCCTTACAGAGTTGAAATACAACCTAGACTTTTAATCCAGTCAGTTGACCGAATCCAACCAATCGGTTAACCAAGTACTTCAAAAAATACACTGACACAAACGGTTGATCGATTTCTTCTAATCGGTTGACCGAAAGCTTCAGATTGTTCACTTCTTTCATCAATTTATCTACTATTTAAAAATGTTGACTGACCTCTTTAATTCGGTTGACCGATTCGATCAGTAGCATTTCATTTTTGCTCCAAAACTCATGTTTAATTCTTTTGATCGATTGCTTATCTCGGTTGACCAAATTGACCTGAAAATATAACTTTTCGTACTTTAAATAAGTTTTCAATTAGGTCAATTATCAATTTCATTTCATATAAGGAGTATATACAAAATCTTTAATTAGGATCTTAACTATTTCTTTTCATAACAAGACACGTATAAAAATAACTCATTCAAAATGTCATGTGTGATTCTAATTCGGGTTGCATTAAGAGTATATGAGTAGAGAGTTGTTTTCACCTAATTTTCTTGTATATTTTCAAAACACTTTATCTCTTCTTTGTGTCTATGTTGCACTCTTTATATTTTCTTCATGAGGTATTTTTCTTAAACAAATATATGGAACTCTTTTATGAAACACTCAACAATCACCTTAGTTCTACCAAAAATGTCAATACTTAATTATCCATCGAAACCTAGGGTTCAACAATCTACCCCTTTGTTATGATGACAATTAACTTTGATGTTTTTTTAAATAAAGATTGTAACCATGTTCCCCCTAAATCCGAGGACGGGTATTTAAACTCGTTTAATTATAATTATGAAAACATAATCAAACATTATAAAAGATATGCATATAAGCCCAAAAATTAAGATCTCCCTTTAATCAATACAATGCTTAGGCGAACAAATTCCTAAACATCAACTAACTCATTTAAATATCAACTCCTCCCCCTTTGTCATCTCAAAAAATGGGGACAGAATAGCATTATTTTATACTCCTTGATAAATATTCTTATAAAAACTTTTTCTTTAAGAGATCATAAAACCTTGATTTTCAATAATAAGGATAAAAATCATTTTCAACACTAGAATATATGTGGATCATCATATGAATTAAATGTTAATGCATAAAGGATCATAAACAGACAATAGTTTACCATAATAGACTAATCACCACTGAGTCTAAATCAAGTACCATAATTCCTAGATTAACTATTACAAACCAAAGTACTATGCCGAGACATGTTTGATTACATAGCTAAATAAAAATGATAAAGTATAAGATCTAATGGGGACCCTGTCGTAGGAACGGATAATATGGTCCCAACGGACTCGTGGCCGACGGCTGTGGGTATTAACTTCCAGGTTGTATGCCTAAGCTTGAAGACATCTACTGATAATATGACGTGGATGGTCCTGCCATTGAAGAACCTGCTGCCATAGGTCTTCCAAATGACTGTTGTCCCCCGAAAGTAGTATGCCCACTGTATTGCTGTTGGGCGTTATACTGCTGCTGGCTGTTAGTTCTACATGATTTGGAACATTTGTTCTATATTTCTCATCCTTCCGAACCCAACTTCTATTGTATCAGTTAACCTCCTATATCTACTTTTTATGGACACCCTCATATTTTCTATATCATTCATGATCCAGGACACTCTGGAATCAAGCGCTTCCGTGTATTGCTGGAAGTCATCAAATTGATTCCGAAGCATACAAATTTTCTGATTAGTGCTCAATTCTTCCTCATCTTCTTCATCATCCACAATCATTCTCTCTCTTTTATCCCTTTTTCCTCACCCATCTATTTCACTTAAACTCAAACCCCATCAAATTACAACTGCTAGCATTTAGCCATCCCAAGGTTATCATGAGAAGTGAATTTTCTTCAGGATCACTATCAACTTTAAAGTGATTGAAAAATATTTCAAGTGCATCACCATAGGGTAGTACTCTTGATGTTTTTATTCACTTGATACTCCATGTGCTCAAATATAATATGAGCCAAATCAAGATTTCTACCATCGACAATCTCATTTAGTAAATATAAATCAAACTTATTAACGTTCGCATGACTTCCTCCTCTAGGTACAATTGAATAAGTGATCATCGAATGAATAAAACGATACTCAAGTGATAATGATCCGCTCTTCCATCAATCAAACCAAACTTGTTCCCAATCTCATTTTTCCTAAAATTCGCTACAAGCCATAAAGTGGTATTGTGAGGATGAATATATACCCTTTTGAACTTCAAAAGTATCCTAAGATTATCCTTATTAAATCAAATTTCAATACCTTTAACAAACGACCTCATCTATTCCTCACTAATTGTAAGATTATTATAAAACATCTTTGCCCAATGTGACATTCACTCATTGCTTTGAGTAAGAAAGTCAGTCCATCCCATTTTCTTAACATACTTCTCAAGATCAATGTTTCTCTTTTTGAACCCGAAAAAATCATTCGGTTAACAGCAAACAACCTTTCGATTCTCGGTTTTATTTTTGTATTTTTCTTCATCCTCTTTGCATTCAAAATGTATGGTGTCGAACTTAGCCTTTCCCTAGAGAGGCTGTTTGGTTTTACCCTTGGGCATTTTCTAACAATAGTGATTTCAACAAAAAAATTTAAGACCCAAGAACCTAACAAGATGAAGTCACAATAGTAGATCCACTGAAACCCTAAAGTGAAGAAGAAGAAAAACTAACCTTTTGATGAGAATTTTTTGCTTCCAAGTGATAGAGCTGAGCCCTTAATATTTTAATCCAAGACAATATTTGATGATCTCTTGTAGATTTAAAAGGAAATTTCTTTGGAAGTGAAGGGGTTTTAGAGAGAATAAGGATGAAAATTGAAATGAGGTGAAATGAGGTCTCTAGGGAAAATTATCCCCATAACAGTCGGTAGACCAACTGTTTTTGGTCGAATAATCAACCAAGGTAGAGTATGCACACTGCATGCTCTTTTTTATCGGTTGATTGATAGTTCCTATCGGTTTACCGATAGGACGATTTGTCCTCTGGTGTCCTATTTGATCTATTAGCTCAATTTTTATCTCTTATTTTGATCCACACATATTATTTAAAATATTTTCACACCCCCCCCTTACACATATCACAAATAAATTAATTTAGAAAAGGTTAAGCATCACTCTCTCTAACAAAATTAACATATTTGAATTTCAAAAAATTTGACATACTTGGTTTGTCCTTGGGAGCAATTGGTGTGTACCTCTTGCGGATTTTTAATTTCAAGCTTGTTGTCTTTTGAATCCTCCATTTTATGTTTTGCCTGATTTACCTCTTTCATTTCTTCCTTACTTACTTTGGCTTTCTTCTGGATTAGTTCAATAATAATCTTCTTGCCTTTGTAAGGTGGTTTGAGCTGCTTTCCCTCATTTGTCTTTGTCACCACCTCATACATTTTCTTTTTCTGATATTGGTTTCTCGCCATTCTTTGAGGATCAGTATTAGTTGATTTCATATACTGAACTTATTGCTCTTTGAACATTCCATGTTGCATATATTGATTCTTCTTTATTGGTACATTAAATCTAGAATCCATTCTTGGCATGTGGTATTCATTGTAACCTCTTGATTGATCAAATCTCTCATTTATACCTGCATAAAATTGTTCTCTTCTTGGTATCTAGTTATTTCAGGATCCGACCGGGTAACCATGCAACAAATAACAAATATTCTCAAAATGACCATGCTTTCGACAATAAAAACATCTAGTATTGTTAGTATGTTTCTTCAAATAATCATTATTCTGTACAGGAGCATGACATTCATGGTGACATTGAGGAGCTAATTTAGCAACTATTGGTTTTTCAACAAGTTTAGTTCTCTTAATATCCTTGACTTTATCCACTACTTTATTGAGATCCTTTTGAGTTACCTGTAGACCGAAATTCTTTTTATGCATAAATTCAAGAACGTTCTTCAGAATTTGACAATCATTTTCAATAGAATGAATTTTTACACGAGCTTTATCAAGCTTACACCTTACATTATCTTACTCAATATTCAAGGTCTCATTTAAAGTTTCAAGATTTTTCTTTTTAAAATATTTTGCTAAAAATTATGGATATTAATTTTTAAAATTTCGTTCTCTTCTTCAAGAGAGTCAATTTTTTGAAGCAACTTACCAATTTTAGATAAAGCATTTATAAATTCAGTAGTTTCAAAATACTCATCCAAATTCTTCTTCTTAAGAGATTTAGTGGTACTAAACTTTTAACTTTCAAGAATTGCAATCTTTTGCTCGAGTTTCGAATTCTCTTTTCGAAAAGCATAAATAAGAGCAATCAACATCTCAATAGCAGTATCCGTAGTCTCATTATCACCAAGTTTATCATTCTCACTAAAGGGACCCTAACTATCAGAGGAAGTAAGAGACTATATAATAGTACATACAATATTAATATTAATGCACTCCATGCGATTGTATTTAGCTAGGATGTTAAGCTTAACATACTAAAACCCGGGCTGATGCTGGCCCAAAGAGCTACCCAAGAGGGGGGTGAATTAGGTAGTTAAAAAATTTAAACAAATAATCCTTAAAACACTTAATATTAAACAATCATTTTTTCTAAATTAATTATTATCTTAGTTATGCAGCGGATAAGTGTTTAATACTAAGTGCACATCCAAACACAATATAAAAAATATAAACAATACAACACACCAAGATATATCCTGGTTCAACAAGTTAGCCTTGCCTAATCCAGTTCTCCAAGCTCCACGGAGATTTGCAACCACCCTCTGATTACTTTACTAGTAGAAACCAAACCCTTGCAATGATTATTTTACAAACACAGAATCAACATTTACAAATTTACCCTTTTCACAGGCCAAAGTTGAACCCAATCTTTTTACCAGGTTAAAGATTAACCTAATCACTCTCACTTTATCTTTTTTTACAAGGACTGATGAACTTTTACAATTTAGTCAAAAATAAGAATTTAATTGCAGGGAGAATCAAAATCTAATTCTTTTCAAGAGAAAAGAATAACCTAACCTTTTTACGTGACAAAGATCAAACCTTAGTATTTTTCACAGGAAAAAGATCAAAACTTAGCTACCTTGACTAGACACCGTCCCAAACATGTCTAATCCGCTCAAACTCATAAATACAAAACAAATATGAGTTGTTTTCCTAAAAGGAACTTCTACCACCTCAATACCGATGTACTCAATTAATGCCCTAAAAATTATTACGTGATAGATATAATGTGAGGTAAATAAAATCTGATTCAATAAATAAGTGGGTAGCACAATTTAGAGCACGTAATCAGATAATCAAATAAATTTCTCAAATAAGTCCATAAAATAATTTTCAATTTAAAACTGTAAATATACGAAGTATTAATTTACTTAAATTAAGAAAATCACAAATTATGTAAACCAAATCAATAGGGATAATAGAATAGGTAGACCATATCTCAAGTAAATTCAAATCCCCCAAATCTCACACTTGTAATCCTAAAAAATAAATAGTTTTTTTTACCAAAAAACTAAATCACACAAAATCTTAACTGACACAATCAGTTGACCGAGCCTTGCTATTCAGTTGATTGATCGGTACAGAATCGAAACACAGCCTAAACTTTTAAACCAGTCGGTTAACTGAATCCAATCAATCGGTTAACCGATTGGTTCAGGATGGTTCAATTTTACTTCAAAAAACACTCATAGAAACAGTTGACCGATTTCTTCCAATCGGTTGACTGAATACTTCAGATTGTTTACTTCCTTCACTAATTTAGCCACTATTTCAAATGGTTGACCGACCTCTACAATTCGATTAACCGATTGGATCAGTAGCACCTCATGTTTGCTGAAAACTTACTATTTGATTCAGTTGACCAATTGCTTTTCTCGATTGACCAAATTGACTCGAAAATATAACTTTTTATACTTTAAAATATGTTTTCCAATTAGGTCAATTATCAATTTCATTTCACATAAGATGCACATACAAATTTTTTAATTAGGATCATAACTTTATCATTTCATATCAAGACGCACATAAAAATAATTTATTCAAAGTGTTGTTTGTGAGCATAATTCGTGTTGCATTAAGAGTATATGAGTAGAGAGTTATTTTCATCTAATTTTCATTAATGTCTTCAAAACTCTTCATATCTTCATTGCGTCCATCTTGTACCCTTTATATTTTATTCATGTGGTCTTCTTCTTAAACAACCATATGGAACTCTTTTCTGAAACACTCAACAAACACATTAGTTCCACAAAAAACATCAATACTTAATTGTCTATCAAAACCTAGGATTCAACAGTTTCTAAGACAACAAGTATACACATCATTTAGTATAGGTCTTAGAAACCATTACCAACTTATCTATTAGACATATTTGACACCTCCTTTTTTAAAAAATTTAATGAACTTAAACTGCGAAGGGTTAAGAGTACCTCTTATATCTTTAAGGGACGACTTTTCTTTTTACCTCATTTGTACCAACGATTGATTGGAATGCATAATTTCACTTGACTTATTCGTATCCTCTAAGCCTCTGATAGTTGCGATTTAATTCAATGATTTTTCTATTTGCATGTGTCATTTTTGGCTTCTTGGTGATATCTCACCTTGGCTTTGGTACATTTTTCTATTTGTACATGTTGCTTGTGTATTCTTGGTGACTTCCTGTCTTGACTTTGTTATAACTTTTTTATTTGTTTCTTTCGTTCTAGTCCTGACATTATATAACTATGCACAAGACATTTTGCGTAGAACTCTTTGGTTTCTATTTTATTTTGGATCTATTCTTATTAGAACTAAATTTAGGGTTCCTGAACGGACCTAATACTTTAAAAATGCCCAACTCTATTGCAATAATTGCATCTCAACTTTGATTAATTATCATAGATAGTACAAAAAGCAAAGCATAAATCATTTATAACAATATCAAAATTACAATCATTGACTTGTGATGAATAATGAGATGAAATATATCCACTACCATAGATTTTTTTAAAACATGAATAAACATTTTTAGAATCTCTTAAAATAGATTTGAGGTTGAATTTTTATTTTTCAAAGTTTTTATTACGTAAATCAATATTTAATTCAAGATTTGACCTTTGGTCGGAAACCACGTCAAAATCTTTTTTTAACACTCTATCTTCATTTTCAAGAAAATCTACTTTATAGAGCAAATTATTTATTTCAAAAGCAACATCTGAAAACTCTTTTATTCCACAATAGTCATCAGGTGTAATTTAGATTTACAAACATTTTTTCTTCTATTTCCAAAAGAATCAATTTTTCTTTTTACACTAAAGTTTTCTTTAGCAAAAACAAGTGCGAGATAAAGTAATTTTTCCATGAAAATATTGATATTTTCATTATCATCATCTCCATCACTACCACTAATTCGACAGCAATCATAAATAACATTATCATATACAGATCTATCATCTTCAATGGAGGATAAACAAAAAACATTATCCATGGTGTGTGCCACGTGATCCGTTTAGCTAGGATGTTAAGCCTATCAAGCTAAGACCAACTCTTATACCAATTGTTGGCCCAAAGATACCCAAGAGGGGGGGGTTGAATTGGGTGGTTATAAAAATTTAATAGTTAAAAACCTAAACACAAATAATTAATTTTCCTAAATCAATTATTATCTTGATACGCAACGGATATGTGTTTAATACTAAATGTACACCCTAACACAATATAGGTAATAAATCAATGTAGGACACAAGAATTTACCCTGGTTCGATCAAGCGAATCTTACCTACGCCTAGTCTCCCAACCTCCCTGGAGATTCGTAATCCACTAGACTACTGCTTCCTTTTCTAGGTTAGAACCAAATTCTTACAATCTCGATTCTTTTAATAGACTCATAATTAACCTTTATAATTATCCTTTTCACAGGCACAGGAAGAACCATACATTTTTTACCAAGCTAAAGGCTAAAATAATTCTATTACAAAAAGAGTCAAAATCTAATCCGTTTAACAGGTTAAAGATCAAACCTACCATTCGCTCACTCTTTTACACATATCATTTTTGCAGGTTTAGGATGAACATTTACAATCAATCAATTCTATTACTGGAAGAATGAAAACCTAGTTCTTTCTAAGAGAAAAGAATAACCTAACATTTTTACAGGATAAAGATCAAACTTTAATCTTTTTCACCAAAAAAAGATCAAAAGCCTAGCTATCTTGACTAGGCACTATCCCAAACGTGTCTAATCCTCTCAAACTCACAAATCCAGAAAAACAAAATGTAAGTTTCTTCCAACAAGGAGCTTCTACCACCTCAATACAAATATACTCAATTAATTACCTGAATAATTACTATGTGATAGATACAATGTGAAGTAAATAAAATTCGATTAATAAATATAGTAGATAACACAAATTTAGCACATAATCAGATAATTAGGCGAAAATCATTTAAAAAGGATTTTTAGACTTTTAAGTTTCAAACGATTTTTTAGCAATTCTAAATCCAACAATCAAGAAAAATATAACTTTAAAAATAAGTAATAAAGCATAGATAGATCTCACTGGAAAAACACTGAAGATAATGATAATATCGCAAGTAGAACTCAAATCGGTGACACCAAACATCAAGCGCTTTAGATCAATAACTTATATAGAATCATTATTTCAAATCTTAGCAAAACTGTCGCTTTTATAATAGCTCAAACTGATATTATTGATGTGTTTAATTCAATTCCTGCAAGTTTCTATTAATAAACCAATAACTAGCCCTCCAACGGCTAGTTTTTCAAAGGTATGTCATTAAATGACACTCTAAGACCCCATATAACATATCCTATGAATATAGGTATGTTCCACTTAAAAATATCTTTTAAATCTTACTTTTAAGGCCATATAACTATTCTTAATTTAAAACCACAAGAATAAGAAGTATTAAATCATTTAAACTAAGAGAATCTCAAAATATATGGACCATATCAATAGGGATTACTAAATAGGTTGTTCCTATTTGAAATACATTCAAATCCTCCAAATCCCTATCTTGGAATCATAAAAAAATAGATAGTTTTTTACCAAGAGACGAAATCAGCTGATTTCCTATCTGACGCAGTCGGTTGACCGACCTGCCTCAATTAGTTGACTGACTAGTGCCAAGCTAAATTTAGCCGTTGGTACTTACACTAGTCGGTTGACTAACCCTGCCAAGTTGGTTAACTGATTGGATCAGTGTCTTTTCCAATTCCTTTAATTGAGACACGGTTTCATTCAGTTAACCGTTCCAACTCATTCAGTGGACCGATTGGATCAGTGTGCTCACTTCCTTGCCCATTTTAGCTACTGCTTCAAACGGTTAACCGATTGTTTTTCTCGGTTGACCGATTAGATCGGTGAGACTCAATTTTAACTCTTAAAACTCATTGTTTTAATTAGTTGACCGATTCCTTTTCTCGATTGACGAAATTGATCCGAAAACACAACTTTTTATGCTTTAAAATAAAATTTCAATTAGGTTAATTATCAAAATCATTTCACATAAGGAGCACATACAATATCTCATTTTAGAATTTTAAACTTATCACTTCTTATCATGACACATATAGATTTAACTCATTTTACGTGTTGTATGTGATCCTAATTCGGGTTACATTAAGAGTATAAAAGTAAAGAGTTATTTTCACCAAATATTCTTTAATGTCTTCAAAAATCTTCACATATTCGTTAGGTCCATCTTGCACCCTTTATATTTTCTTCATCAAATCACCTTTTTAATCAAGTACATGGAACTATAAATATGAAACACTTGATTAAAACATTAGTTCCACAAAAAATATCAATACTTAATTGTTTATCAAAACTTTGGATTCAACAGGTCCTCAAAAGGTTTTACTTTTAAATAGAAATTTCTTCGTAAGATGATTTTTCCAAACTGTTGTTTTACTTTTTAAGAGGATTTCTTCATCTCGAGGATTCTCAAAAATGTTATTTATTTTTGGATCCTCCAAATTTTTATTTTTTTTTTATTTTTATTTTCTTCATAATGAGGATTTCCAAAATATTTTTCCGCCCAGAGGATTTCTTCATAACCAGAATCCTCAGAATATTTTTATTTTAAAGGAAACTTCTTCGTAATAAGAATTTTCAAGATGTTTTTTTACTTAGAGGAATTCTTCATAACAAGGATCCTCAATTTTTTATTTTTTTTACTTTAATTAAGGAATTTCTTTGTAACAAGTTTTTCTTAAAAAAACGTTTTCTTTATTTTCCAAATGAATTTCTTCATAACAAGGATCTTCTAAATAGTTTTTCAGTTTAATTAAGGAACTTCTTCATAATGAGTTTTTCCTTAAAAAAAATATTTTCTTTATTTTTTAAATGGATTTCTTTATAACAATTATCCTCCAAATGTTTTTTTTTTTTTTACTTTAATTACGAAACTTTTTCATAATAGGTGTTTCCTAAAAGAAATATTTCATTTATTTTCCAATTGGATTTCTGCATAACAAGGATACACCAAATGTTTTTTTTTTTAATTAAGGAACTTCTTCATAATAAGGTTTTTCTAAAAATATTTCTTTAATTTCCTTGTAGATTTCTTCATAATAATAGTCCTCAAGATTGTTTTTCTTTTACTTTTTTTTTTTTTTTTCATAGTTAGGGTCTTTTAAAAAAATGGATTTGTTCATAATAAATATCCCATAAAAAATTGTTTTTACTTTTACTTTTTTCTCCTCTTTCTACAAATAAAATTTTTGACATTCATTTTAATATTTCAATTTGCCAAAATAACCCTAACTAACAAAAAAATCAAATCAAAATCCCCTTGGGGTCAAACTTATCTATTCCATTCATAATTAGTAGACAGTTTAAAAGAGGGCCATTTTGTCTTGCATTTTTAAACTTTCTTAAAATGAGAAGTGAATAAAGAGAATATCATTTTAATTAGACCAGAAAATCTTTCACTTATTTTAATTCGAAAGATTATTTAGAAAAGGTTGTATTTTTTGGACGGGTGTCTTGGAGTGTCTAACATCTTTCTCGAGCACAACCAACCCCCTAACTTTAAAATTTTTTGGTTAGGCATATTTTTTTGAGCCACAATTGGTCCATTTCAGAAATATATAGAACACCTTTCAAATCCAATGCTATGTGATGACTCTATTTAAAAAAAAAAAAATGGCCAAAAAAATAATTTAAAAAATGGGCATCTAAAAAAGTTCCAGAATTCATTTTTCATAAAAAGAAATGAATAATTTCAAAATAAGCTTATCATTATTAAAAAGGAAACGCGGAAACAAAAACAAGTGAAAGAGTATTGCAACCACTTCTTCTGCCTCTCCCTTTCCATTTCCTTTACTTTTTTTGAGGTGCGTCAGGCGATGAACTAAGAATGAACATAGAAGAATGGTTGAAATGAGTACTTATAGCAAAAGAGAATCCATATTTGACTTCTCTTCTTTGTCAATGAAGACAAAAATTTGAAGAGGCAAATGATGAGGGTAGTTTTACCCACGAACTATAAGAAGATGTAGTAGACTGTTGGTGCATAAGTGATAATGGACCTGAATTGAGCAGGGCCATATCTAATACAAATTAGCTGAATGTTGAAAAGTGGGTCTGAAATCAGTAGGCCCATATCCAATATAAGAATACCAAATAATGGTCCTGGACTGAGAAATCCCATATTTAATATAATACAAAGGAGAATTTTCAGACTATATGACTAAGGCCCATAAGTTTTGTTTAAAATATTCATAATCAGATAAGATCTCAATGAGATCTTAGTGACGTCAAGCAGTTAGAATCTAGCAAGAATAAAGAGAAGTCGGGTATAATTTTATTCTATAAATATAATGATTTCTAGAGTGAAATACACAATTCTAATACTATTCAATTCTTGATTAATTTATTTTCACGTCGGAGGATATTTTGGCCGATACCAAACTAATATCCCAAATATTTTTCTTAAGTTTTGCAGGTGTTGATCAATGAGTTGAAAGTTCAAATAGAAGAACATAAAGTTTTAAATGAAACGAATGGACTATATAAAGGGGTTGTAGGGCTCATTTGGTTAGTGTTCCCCTTCCATCCTATCCTTAGATTTTTGGGCTTGATGCTTGAGAACGCATTTGGCAAACCCATTTTCGTTCCCATCTCATCCCATCCCAAAATTTTAGGATTGATTCTTGAAATCATTAAGGAAGTGAAAAACAAAAAAAAAATTGATTTTTTTCATTCCAAAAAAACTCATCCTAAAAAAAGATAAATTGTTAATGAAGTCCCTTGTTCAACTTTTGTTAGGATCATAAGAAGTAGTTTTTTTTTTTTTTTTTTTTTTCCTTTTTTATTTGTTCCTTATATATTGATTGTTTATGCTTTTAGTTTTGAAAACATGCACAAATATAAATCAGGTTAATTTTTAGTATATAAAGGGAAAATGTATTTTTCTCCAAAAAGATTTTGATGTTGCTAAAAAATATCTGGTACGTGTTTCAACCCCTCACATGTTGGAAACTTCTGCAACCCGCAATCCAACCTGCAAAACCAGTAAGTTCTATGGGCGGGACACCGGTGTGGTGTCATCCAAAAAACCTCCGGCGTGAGAATAAGATAAGATTGCTCTAAGAGATAATGAAAGCTTTAGAGAGTATATTGAGTATAGTATTGAGAGTTATGCGTTATACCTCATTTCCTTCTACATATATAAGTCATACCTCTGGTAACCATCCCCTTCATGATCTCGTCCATGTACCATACTTAACTGCTATGAAAGTTGCCTGAGCTCCTATTACGGGATGTCACGTTCATCACGTTCGTGCATGGGGAGGGTGGTAGGTGAGGTAACGGCTACCGTTGACTTACTATCCTAGGATCTGATGATCGAGCCTCACCTAGAAGGTTTTGCCTTGTGCTGAATAATACCATGTGTAGCCGATCTTCATTAGCAGGCCAGGTACCATGTTTTTGGGCTATTAAAACAACTGGCCCATGAATAACTATTGGGCTACTATTCCCGGGTCGGGTCTCACTGGAAGCCTTAACCTAGTATTCCACTATCGTCTGCTTCAACTTATGGGTGAGAAATTTTCCCACATCATTTGCCCTCTTGACCTTCATGGTGATTCATCGAAGCGAGACAAAATGTCATATGTTACCTGTAAGCTCTCATCTTCTCCTACTCTATTTCTTGACTTATTCACCACATTGTATTCTCTCACACTCCCTCGAGCTCTAGATTTCGGTAATGGCTTTTACCCCGCCGCCTAGTCCAACAAGGGCCAGTTCTTTATCCACGCCTCTCTTTGAGAGAGCATTGATGATTGGGGCTTGAACATCTATTAATTCTCCCATAAACTGGGGTGACCATGGGGTGAGCATTTTTAGGAAGGAGTGGCTTAGATCATTTCGGAATACATTCGAAATTCTTTTTTTGGTTGAAATTAGGGTTCCTTCCGAAAATGAACGCCCCTATTCCTATAAGGAAGATGAACTATGTTTCTTTGTCTAGATGTTTGAATACGGTCTCACAACCTTCCTTTCACTTTATTTATTCGCAACTTATTCTGCCAACTAGAAATTGCCCTAGCCCAGTTGGTTCCTAACGGGTTTCGCTCTCTTGCGCTGTCTCATTTAAATAAGGCACCCTTAACCATAGAGATGATAAGAAGCGTTTGTCATCTTAAATTCCATAATGACTCCGAGAGATTCTATTATTCGTCCATGAAACAATACACTTTTCTTACTGACCTTCCTCAATCCGTGAAGGATTGGAAAAATTGCTACATGTTCTTCAAAGGTAATTGGGAATTTTCCTTTAAGGAGATAGGGAGTCCCCCGATCATACTACAGCATTTTAATTACCCGAGTAATTTTTCTTTCTCCTTCTTTGTAATTTCGAGCTTTATTACCTTTGTGGCATCCTCACCCTTTTGTAAATTGTTTGTTGTAGGTAGGAGATCTTGTCAAAGGTATCATTTAACATAGAAGGTTATCGGTCTCTCGTCTGCACATTTCTTCAGGTAATTTTGAATTTGTATTTGTAATCCAATTAGTGTGCTGAATGAGATTATGTGTAAGTTTGTGTATATTTTAGAGCATTCACCTATCCTCTGCCCTGGCTGGGAGATGATACATCTGTACTAGACACCTACCTCTTGTATCAACTGACTCAGTTCAGTCAGTTGCAAGATGATCGCCGAACACTACAGGAGAGGAAGGCTTCCCTTGAAATCAAACTGGCCTTGGAAAGGTCTTTAAAAGGACAATCTAAGACTAATTTTCAAATTGCTCACGCTTAGTGTGAGGTTTTTCAAAGAAGCAATCACTCTCTGATTAGTGGGAACTCCAGACTCTTACCTGAGGTTAAAAAGTTGTCGGCTGAGAACTCCACATTGTGAGAGAGGCTCAACAAGAAGCAATCCAAGCTTGATCTGAAAAAGATAGAACTGGATGCCAAAACAGAAGCCCTACAGTAATCATAGAAAGGAAAAAAGCTGGTCTTTGATGAATTGAGCTCTGAGAGGGTTAAGAGCTCCATACTCGAGGCTAAATTAGCAGCCCTGGACGTAAAGTCCGTGGAGCAGGTTAAGGTTTTAGCGAACATGACCGCAGTGGAATAACAGAAAATGATCGAGCATGAGGAGGGGGTCAAGGAGCTCTTGGAACTCTTTGAATCACTCAAAAAGAGCATTCAGCTGATTAGTTTCCGCTTTTGTCAAGTACAGGTGAAACAGGAACATCTTGAGGTAGATATTTCCTTTTTGGACTAATTTATCCCTGAAGATGAGGAAGCTCCCAATTCTACTTTGGCACAATCGCCGAGTGCAAAACTCCCAATCGTTGGTGCTACAGACTCGTCCCGTCCTTCAGGCTCGCCTTTCCCTGATCAAACTCAGCTAGACCCTGACCAAGTTAAGCTCTGTTGTAAACAGATTCAACCCACCTCTGATCAAGTCTGCCCTGTTCCCGAACTAGCTCAGCCCGCTTCTGCCCAAGCTTAGCCTGTCGCTGATCTAGTTCAGCTTAGCTCCAATCAAGTCTGTCTCGTTCCCGACTCAGCTCGGCCAGTTTTTGTCTAAGCTTGGCCCATCCCTGAACTAGTTTAGCTCTGGTCTCTTCTGACCAAATTTAACCTCAGCTCAGCGAATCAACTCTGGTCATTGTTGACGTCCGTGTTGTACCGTTGCCAGATGATGTGGATCAATGGGGCACTGTTTAATTGATTAGTTGTCTTTTCAATTCCTATTTTCATCAGTTTTGTAATGATGTTACTTTGTAATTTTGACTAGCTTTAAATGTTCGCCGTATTTAGTCTTGGGAATCATCGTCTTTTTCATTCGGTATTGGTTGCCACCGTTTTGTATCTAACATCTTAAATGATTCGATGATTTGGTATCTCATTTTTTTGTTATTTAGTGGACATTGGTTCGGTTATTTAAAGCCAAACCCACTTGAGGTTTCTTTACGTTTTCTTCAAGTGTCATTTTTTTTTCTTCTATTTTCTTCTATCTCATATTAGCTATGGCCTCATCATCCTCCACATTAGATATCTTTGATGCCATTCAGGCCGACATAAAGAAAGAAGACAAACTAGGGTAGCAGTTTGGAGAGTTTATGATGATGGCTAAGGCTCTCGATGAAGAGCATCCACAGCTTCGTGCCCTTGAAGGTGCCTGTATTGCCTTCGTCTCCCTTGATACTACCAGTTTTTGTGCGGTGTCTCAAATCCATGAACTTTGTGACCACCTGAAGTTGGCAGAAAAGGGAATCGACGATTTACGGACCCAATTTGACCTTCACCAATCATACAACATAATGTTGAAGACGAGAAGGGACAAACTTTGGGAGAAAATGATGAGAAAAAAGAGAAGATACGCTTTCTAATCCGAGTGTTGAATCGGTACGAAGAACATAACTTCTACCATTCAAACTCAGATTTTGATGTCTTAGGTCCTATGTCTTCTCCTGGATCGGATTAGCCTCAAGCCTTTTCTTTTCTCTTTTCTTTTTCTTTTTTGTGTTTCCGTTTCTTGTGAAAAAACCTCAAGAGTATTTTTTTTTTAACAGTATGGGCTTATTAGTCATCGAATAAGCTCCTACAATGCTTTTGTAATGGCTCCATAAAAAATTGTAATGATTTCTGTGATGGTAAAATTTGATTTATGTTGGAAGAAAGATGTAATGTATCTTCTGATTTCAAGATAGGATGTGAAAAGTTTAAGACATTTTTTTTTTTTTTTTTGGATTGTACTGATACGTTTGTTGCATATGAAAAATCGTTGGGGCATCATATGTTGTGTGTTAAATGATATTTCAAACTAATACTTTCACCAAAATGGGATGAATATGGGGCCTCAGCCATCACATATCGAGTTTTTTTTTTTTTTGGATTGTAGTGATGCATTTGTTGTATATGAAAAATCATTGGGGCATCATATGTTATGTGTTAAATGATCTTTCAAACTAAAACTTTTACCAATATAGGATGAATATGGGGCCTGAGCCATCACATATCGAGTATTAAATCGTTCATTTAACTTCACAAATGTATCAAAAATAGATGTTTTGAGCAATAACCGGGTGTATTAGGTGTATTAGTACTCCATAGTACTCATTCTACCCTCCTCCATAACAAGCTTAAGTAGTTAACATGTTATGGATTGCCTGAGTATTCAAGATTTATGGTCGAATCAATCTTAGCATCTTGATTGAGGAATTGCCCTAAGTAGCTTGGTTTACAAACAAAATGATCTAGGCAGTTCAGTTAAGTTGAGATAGGTCAATTTTAGTTGCATTGAGCTAGAGAGCTCAAGTTGTAAATTAGGCTGGGCAGTTCGATTTATGAATGAACCGATCTAGGCAGCTTTAGTTAGGCCGAGCTAGGTAACTCAAGTTGTGAACTGGGCTTAGCAGTTTGTTTTATGATTAAACTAATCTAGACAGTTCAGTTGATTTGAGCTAGGTAGCTCTAGTTAGGTTAAACTGGGAAGCTCAGATTGTGAATTAGGCTGGGCAGTTTGGTTTATGATCAAACTGATCTAGGTAGTTCGATTGAGCTAAGCGAGGTACTTTTGGCTGTAAACTGGGCTGAGCAATTCAGTTTATGATCGAACTGATCTAGCAGTTCAATTGAGCTGAACAGGGTAGCTTTGGCTGTGAACTGGGTTAGGTAGTTCAGTTTATGATCAAACTGATCAGGCAGTTCGGTTGAGCTGAGCTAGGCAGCTCTGGCTGTGAACTGAGCTGGGAAGTTTAGTTTATGATCGAACTGGTCTAGGCAGTTCGGTTGAGTCTTGTTTATTGTTTCTAAACGTAAAACTGATACTTCTTTGTGAAGGTAAGTGATTTTTATTGCATTTCGAAAAATAGCAAGAGACAAATCTTCTTCTAAACTTGAAACAAAAATCACAAAACAAAAATCAGAAAACAAAAACTCACAAAAAGAGTCTTTAAAGTAAACTAAATGAGCTGGGTTGTGGATTCCAAATCTGTAGAGCTGATGTCCTGCTGGCCAGCACTTCTTCATGCCTCTACGTTTTTCATCACTGTATAGCTCTCTTTACCTTCATGGCTATTGCAAAACACTGCTTGGATGCGACTTGTTCTTCTCTGATTATGGTTACCCTTCCATCTTTCACATACTTGATATATTTATGGAGAGTTGATGCCATAGCTCCCATAGCATAGAGCCATGGTCGTCCTAAGATAGTGTTGTATGGAGATGTAGAGTCCATTATCATGAACTCAGTAGCTTTGGTCACTTCACTTTCATCTTTGTTCACAGTGATAGATAAGGTAATTTTTCCCCTTTGGGGAGCTTAGGTTTCCGTTGAAGCCTACCATTATTGTTTGGGTTAACCCAATGTTCGACCTGGGAATACCCATCTGATTAAGTGTATTGACAAAAATAATGTTGGTTGAACTACCAGTGTCGATCAGGACTTTTTTTCCTTTGAAGCTAGAAATCCAAAGTGTTATTACTAAGGCATTATCAAGAGGGTGAGCTACCCCCCCCCCCCCCCCCCCCTATAATTTTCGTCACTGAAAGTTATCACTGGCCTAGTATTGTTGGTTAGAGCTATCACTTCCCTGTAGCATCACTCATCTGCTACCTCGCAGACCTTTTATTTTTTTTCGCTCGCGATTATTTTTCCTTTTATTGTCGCCGTTCTCTAAACGAGTTTCACTTCTTGGTCTCTTCCTTTCCCTCGTCTTCGCTCGTAGATATCCGCGTAGTCGTCCCATGTGAATCAATCGCTTGATCTCCCTCTAAAGCTCCCGGGAGTTGTCAATATTATATCCATGATCTTTGTGGAATTCACAATATTTGTCCTTATTCTTGGTGGAATTCGTTGGGAGTTTAGGAGGCCACTGCATAACCTCGGATGATCTGATCTCATGAAGTATTCGGGAGATCGACATACATAAGCCTGGAAGGTCTAGCTCCTGATGTACCCCTACCTTTTCCATTAAGCTCCTAGGTTGCTCTCTCTGTCGATAAGAGGTGTTGTTCTTAGTTCTCTGATGACTTGTTTCACCAGTCTTGGGATTGTCTTCGAAGATGATCAGCCTTTACGTGCATATTTGACGTCTTCAAATTTCATATAAGGTTTTACCTTCTCCATCAATTTAGTCATGGCCTTCGGGGTGTGCTTCGTTAGTGAATCTTGGAAACGACCTGATCTCATTCCGAGGTGGACGAATTTATAATAAAGTTTGGATCATATCCCTCGATGCACATTAGCTCTTCAATGAAGCAATTCATGTATTGACGTAAAGATTTGCCCTTTTCTTGTCGTAACGTTAACAGGTAGTCAGCGCCCTTCATCAGCCTTTGGCACTTGAAAAATAGGCTGATGAACTATTTTCCAAAATCCATAAAGGATGAGATCGAGTTGGGTAGTAACGAGTGCAACCACTCCAAGGCCGACCCTTTTAAGGTCGTCGCAAAAGCTTGGCACAACGCGGAATTACCCACCCCATAGAGCAACATCAAATTTATGAACTGTCGAATGTGGTTTACTGGATATGTTCTTCCATTGTACTTCTCAAATTTGGTGGGGTCAAATTTGTCGAACAACGGTGCTTCCAGGATATCTGAGGTGAATCGCATCTTGGTTCCCCTTAGCAACGCATCCAGCTCGTCCATTGGTAGATCTCTGCCCTCCAGTGCTCCACGTCACTGATGGGAATCTATCGTCTCATTTCGGGTCAGCATTAGTCCCCAACCTGGGTGGGTACTCATATCTCTCTGGTTTGGTCGTCCTCATTGCAACGGATCTAGAGATTCTGGCGACTCTTTCTATTCCCTGAAGCCGTTATTAACGAGAAGGGGCTGTTGAACATTCCCAGCAATTTGTCTGGCCATCTGCATCAACTTCTCTTCTATGACAATGATCTTTTCTATTAAGGCATCAGTTCTTGTATTTGCAGGGTGTACTTCGGAGGGAGGAACGATATGTACCCCGCCTAAGGCCTCCATATGTGCTCTCGTGCTTACTGGCGGTGGGACTTCACTGCCCTGCCCTTGACCAGTCATTCTTGATCATAGTTGTCTCATCTTGTTGGTGAACTCTTTTTTGCTCTTTTTCCCACAGACGGCGCCAAATGATGTTGTAAAAAAATCATCGGTACATGTTTCAGCCACTCACGTGCCGGAAACCTCCGCAACCCGTAATCCAACCAGTAAAACCAATTAGTTCTATGGGGAGGGAGGACATCGGTGTGAGAATAAGATCCAATTGTTCTAAGAGATAATGAAAGCTTTAGAGAGTATATTGAGTGTAGGATAGAGAATTATGTGTTATACCTCATTTCCTTCTACATATATAGGTTATACCCCTAGTAACCATCTCTACCATGATCTCTTCCATGTACTGTACTTAACTGTCATGAATGTTGCCTGAGCTCCCATTACGGGATTTCGCGTTAATCACGTTCGTGCATGGGGAAGGTGGTAGGTTAGGTAATGGCTACTGTTAACCTACCATCCTTGGATCTAGTGATCTGGCCTCTCCTAGGAGGCTTTGCCTTGTGCCGGATAGGCCCATGTATAGCCAATATACATTAGTAGGCCAGGTGCCTCGTTTTAGGACTGTTAGAGCAGCCGGCCCATGAATAACTACTGGGCCACTACTCCCGGGTTGAGTCTCACCGGAAGCCCTGACCCGGTATTCCACCATCGTTTGCTTCAACTTATGGGTAGGAACTTTTTGCACATAAGATTTTACTATTGAACGATAAAATATTGGCTACGAAACACTGTTTGTCACATTCAACAAAAGGGTTTCGCTATACAATTTTATTTTTGCTGCCAAAATCATATTTAATCAAATTGGACATTTATTGTAAAATATATACGGTGTTTATATTTAATATATCAATATTTTTAGATATCTATTTTAATTAATGTTTATTTTTTTGAATTTGGCGTCATTTATACATTTAAATAAAGAAATAAATAAAAGAAGAACAATTGTTGAGGGAACAATTTTAGAATAATGTCGTTACCAAACGTGATTCTATTTTCAGAAGAAAATTGAATTTTATCATTAGCAAATGTGATTCTGTTCCCAAAAAGATACAAAATTCTCATCCCATCCCATCCCATCTTACTCAAGTGAGATGGGAAAAGTGGAAAGAAACCAAACGCCACCTTAATGATATATTGCCCTTCTTAACCTTTTGTTTACCTTCCTCATTAACATAAACCACCGATAAGACATATATACATCAACTTAGTTCATATAATCAAAGCATAATGACAAGAAATTAAGCTTTAAAATGTTTTGGGATAAAGTGTCATTTCTTTACCATATAAATAGCCATTTTCCCAATTGCAACTCCGTTCCATTTTCTGCAAATCTTCTTTGCAGATTTGTACAAAAGTTGCAAGGCAAAGCAAAGGCAGAAACTTTAGTTTCTGTCCTCAAGTTCTTTTTCTTCATTGCCTTAGTTTTAATTTCCCTCTCCAGGTTAGTGTACTCGAAAAGATTGAAACAAAATCTTGAATCAAATTTTCAGTGCTGCCCCTCTTCTATGATAAATCTATGCTATCTAAATGTAGTAGCACCTTGTAAGAAAAATGAAACATAAAAGAAGAGGAAAGAACTAAAATTTCTTTGTGGTTTGCTGAGTTTTTTTTTTTTTTTTTTTTTTTAATTTTTTTTTTTCACCAACAAATCCGCTTCAATAAACAATACTCAATGAGAAAAATAACATTTTTATGGTTTTTTTTCTGGGTTCTTAATAACCAAACGAAGGATGATTATTTTCTCAGTTTTTTGGATTTATTTATGCGTGTTTTTGTTGTTGATTCAGGTGAAACCATGGATTTTCAAGATCAATCAAGGGAGATCTCTCCTCAGAGGAAAATGGGTAGAGGAAAGATCGAGATCAAACGGATCGAAAACACGACAAATCGACAGGTCACGTTCTGCAAAAGGCGCAATGGATTGCGCAAGAAGGCCTATGAATTATCTGTTCTATGTGATGCTGAGATTGCCCTTGTTGTCTTCTCTAATCGCGGTCGACTCTATGAGTATGCAAACGACAGGTTATTTCCCAAGCTTAATTTTTTTGTTCTAAAGCTTCAGTTTGTCCTAAAGCTTCAGTAATTTTTCTTGTTATTATCTTTACTTCCTCTTGTTTCTCTAATGCGTGCGTTGATTTGTTTTATATTTTTCTGTTTAGGACAAAGAAAATCATTTAGCCTGATTTTGTTTTACATTTATTGAAATTGGTTGCTTTGATTTTATACTTTTCGGGTTCTGATAGAGATCAGGATTTGATTTGAGTTTTCAACCAAATAAATATTATTTAAATTAATATCGTTTTTCTTCTTTTTTTTTTTTTTGCGGGGGGGGGGGGGGGGGGGGGGGGGGGGGGAGGTTGGGGGCGGAGGGATTTTTGTTTCCATTTTATGATCACAAATTTGAATAATAGTTTGGTAGATACATAGATCTGTTTATGATCACATATTTGAATAATAGTTTGGTAGATACATAGATCTGTTCTAAAATATGCAGAACCATGAGATCAGCTTCATGTTTTCCTCTACTGCTGTTTTTGCTCTCTCTCTCTCTCTAAACTCTCTCTCATCTGCAAGCCTAAGAAGGGGTACAGAAAATATATCAAAATCTCATTTGCCCAATTTAATGATCCATCTCCTTGACCCTTCCTTGTTGTAGAAATTATATGCAAACAAAAGGACACCAAGAAAACATAAAAAGCTTCTTAGGGTTTGAAAACAAACAAATTTCCTTGGTTCCTGACAAACACGGTCTTATAGACGCTAACATGTTAGGGTTTCACAAAGTTTTACAGTCAATTTCGTTTTTCATTTTTTTGGGGGGGTTTCACCTATTACACATTTAACACTCATTGCACTCAAAACCACAAAAATTAGGGCATGTTCGATAACCACTTAAAAATTAAGTGTTGAAAATTCAAGTATTTAATTTTAAGTGCCGAAAATATCAAAAAGTTATTTGATAAAATTGTGTTGAAAATTTAAGTACTGATTTTTTTTTTTAATTTGATAAGTACAAAATTTGTATGTTAAAAACTGTTTAATTTACATAACAACTTTTGAATCATGATATTATGGAAAAAAAAAAAATTGAGACCAAAACAATAAAATCAGGGTGTCTTTTTTAAAAAAAAATTATATTAAAATTAAAAGTGAAAATTAACCCAAAAATATATAATATTATGTATTTTTTATGCAGTTTGATTACTTAAATTAAATTATAATAATAATTTAAATATAAAATAAAATTAAAACCCTAAAATAATCCAAAAGTAATCCAATTCTTATTAAATTTAACTCTAATTAAACCCTCATAGGCGATAAAGGTAAAATAGTCAAAATATAATTTTTTTAAGTGAAAAATAATGGAGTGCATTAAGTAATAAATGTGAAACGGCCTTGACTTAATTTTTTACTCACATTTTGATTTAATTTTTAAGTTAAGTTAATTAATTAATTAATACTAATTGTATTTATTAAACAATGTAATTAATTAAATATTTAATATAATCAGTTTTAAACACTTATTTTTTTTTATCAAATATGCCCTCAGTGTATATTTTTTTTTTGGTGTGTGTACACAAAAATTAGAGTTTATTTTGTGATAAACTTCAATATAAAAAACTGAAGTACAAATCTCTTCACACCAACAAAATATCCACTTAGGTTTGTCAGAGCCAGCGGAAAAACACTTATTGGGAGGAACAACCACGTATCCCAAACAAGATAGCGTGGGCATATATATATATAAAAGCTCAAATTTTTTATTTTTTATTTTTGGGAGAAAATCCCTAAATTTAAGGGGTAAAGTGTAATATTTCTCTTCAAGGCTACAACACCTCAGAGACCAGTAAACTGTAACATTTTTTTTGGCATATACATGTGCTCTTTTCTTAGTTCATGAAGTCAGGTTTAGTTAGAATTCAAGACAAAGATTTGGTGGGTTTAGTTTAATCTTAGTTACAAACGTATCTTTGATAACGTCACACAAGATTTTTTTTTCCGTTCAGTTTATTGGCTTCTGACGGAAAAAGGGAATAATAAATTATGGTTTCTTTTTTGGATCTGCTTCTCTCTCATCTTTCCTTCTCTCTCTAAACCCTATTTTTATCTTTAATGGTGAAAAACTCACCCTTTAGGGCTTGCTTAAACCCTTTCTTTGGGTCCTTCGCTTAGGTCGTTCATAGAGCTTCAGAAAATGCCGAAACTAAAACAGGAAAGAGAAGAATTCAGCCAGTGAGAATTGCTTTTGGGTCATAACTTGTCTTGAAAACTTGACATTTTTAGAGAGAGAGAGAGAGGCGAAGGTACAAGTACTGGTAGCCAATGGGAGAGTTTCTGTTCTGAGATATTTTGGCTTCATTGACGGGCAACAAATGGGTACTGAAAATTGACGACTGAGATGTGCTCAAAACCACAGGCGGATAAGACTGAATATTAGGTTTCGTAATTTCCTTCTTTTAACATTAAATCATCCATAAATACTGTATTATTTGATGGGTAAAAGGGTGCGGTCAAGTCTATTGACCAGTAAGAGTGACAGGTGGCTAACGATTAGTGGTTTTTCTGCCGGAGTGGCAGAGGGAGCCAATAGCTCGATGAGATTAAGGTTATAGATACCAAGGATTCAATTCACTATTATAAGACTTTGATTTGAGGGGTAGGGTTACAGACTCCGACCCAAAACTCATCTCTTATTTATATATTTTTTTTTAACCTTTTATTACATAAACTACTTTTTCATGCTTCGCAACAATTTTCCTTTTTCCTCCTCAACTCAATTAGTAGGGATGTAAATAATCCAAACGGTGCCAAGTATCAAGTATTCAAGTTTAGTTCGTTTATTTTTCATGCTATTCGAGTTTAGGCCAAGGTTGAAACCTTATGTTCAAGTCTGTTCGCGAGTTTTTTCAATTTTTTTTTTTTAAATTTATTATTCAAATTTTAACTTTTGAAAACTATAAAAATAATATATTTTTTTGTAAAATTAATTATTTACCATTGTTTTTGTATGCAAAATTCAAATTATCAAAATATAACAATTATAACAAAATCAATATAAACTTAAATAGTGCACTATATGTGAAGACTTAACAAATTCATTTATATATATATTATGTGAAGACTTAACAAATTCAATTATATATATATATTTTAAGGCAAAGTATGTCCGGGACAATTTACGTATATCTCGACTAATCATATCACTAAGCGATTTTAAAGGCGTATTCACATCGACCTGGTGCATTCAAAATTAAATTCAAGATTTAATTTCTGAAATATTTTCCAGCAGAGTCGAATCCTTATTGACAAATGAAAAAGGACATTTTTCCTTGCCGGTGTGAATTTTAAATTTTTTCCTTCAACAATAAAACGCCCATTCCTCTATCTGTTTTTACTATTTTGAAGGACTTGTTTCGACCAATTAACATATCATATCTTACGTGCCTTCTCTTTCATCGGTCGGACGTCTTCGCTTACAACTTTCTATTCTCTTAGTTCTCTTTTTTATTATTATTCAGTTGCTTCCTTTGAAACCTGTTGTTTCCTCGCTAGATGCATCACAACTTTCTCAACTAATAACTCATGTCACTCTTTGACAAAGTCGTCAAAATCACCGCCTTTTTAAGAACCTTCATGCCTTAACGAATTCTTCTTGCATTCGCAGCTTTATTGGTAGACCAAATGATGAAAAGCAGCATCTTGTCTTTTTTTTTCACCACACGGTCACTTTAAAGATCCTTTCCACAGCTTGAAGCTTATTGGAATAAGATCTATTCTAGAATCCATCGTTGTTGTTGATACAAGCATATGCGTATGGCACTTGGCCCATTAGGCGAAATCATAAGTTCACTTGGTAAATTTTTTGTACATCTTTGTATATTTTACATATATTAATACAATCATCTCATATTTTCTTCGAACTATTTAACATGATATCAAGAGTCAATTCTTCTTGACCCTCTGCTTAAAATTCCATAACCAAAGTTTCCACCGCATTGTTGGTGTCAATTACTAAAATTTCAAGATAAATAAATAAATAACAATTAAATGACACTAATAATTATTAAATAATATTAATGTAAATACTAATAATCATGTAAGGACATTAAAAAAACAAATCATGAAAATTTTGTGAAGCAAATTAAGTGAATACTAAATTAGAAACGTGACGTTAACGTTAACGTAACAGAAAATTAAAAAATAACAGAAATAAAATATGTTAACATTAATGTAACAGAAACAAAAAATAACAGCAACAAAATGTGTTAACGTTAACGTAACAAAAACAAAGAAGAATAACAGCAGAATCTGTTAACGTAACAGAAATAGTGTTTTAAAAATTCTATAAAAAATTTATTCGGATGTTCAAACGACGAATTTGAATTAAAGTAGATCGAGATTAGAGTTTGACTCTATGCCCTTAAAGCAGATTCACGCCCCCACACTGATACTAATGGTTGAATGAATGTTTGTCTCCCAAGACACAACGATCTTCAAATTTTTGGTACAAGCACTTGAAACCAAAAAATTTGGCGAATTAGACTTGTACTTGAACTCTCACAAAACTCTAAATATTTTGTGCTATTGTGGTGGTATGAAGTGATAATGTTGTGTATAAGACGAAATAAAATGAATGACAAGTCTCCTATTTATAGAAGACCAAAAGTTATCATTGAATGAATGCAATTTTAGAAAGACATTTGTTCATGTTAATGTTAATGCGAACTATCACCAACTTCGGAAAGGCACCTGTTCGCATTAACGTTAATGCAAACAGTCACCAACTTTAGAAAGGCACCTGTTCACGTTAATGTTAATGCGAACAGTCACCAACTTTGGAAAGGCACCTGTTCGCGTTAACTTTAACGCAAATAGTCACCTAATAAACCTTCATGTTTGTTCATTGGTGCTAATTCAAAATTAACGATTAAGCAATTAATTAATTGTTTAACTGTCACTAATTAAATTTTAAACTAATCTGGCGAGTCAAGATCCGACCCGATCTGACCCAACTCGGATCCGGTCCAAACCAAATCCAAATATGGATGGATTTGTCCCAACTCAAACTCAACCCGACCCAATTCAAGTTTAAAGGTTTGATTGTTAGTGGCTTGTCTTTGTCTTCAATTTATAAGTTGATATAAGCTTGAGTTTCTTCTGCACAACCAATATGGGATAACTACCTTTACAATTTAAGTTTTCTCTTTTCAAGCAATATGGGATAATACATTCATTTATATTTTCAATCAATCTCAAATGGGTTTCTTTGAGAATTAAAATCTCATTCAAAACTTAATTATTTTTGGCATATAAATATACTACGTTAATCCTCAAACAACGAGGAACGTAACGGAATAATAATCCGATTAATTTAATTAATGGGTCTCACTTTAATTAATCAATTAAAGTAGCCAAAAATTCTAACTCAACTCAATCCTCTTTTACTACCAAACTCATCTCCGAAAGACGAGTCCAACGCCACAAAAGCCAATTTCCCACGCGCTTCCACATGCCGCCTAAAGGTTGCAAAACCATCAACCACTTTCATTATCATCTATAGGATCTACCATTGTCCCTACATAATCAACAACTATACCATCCAAGTCGTCTCAAAAAGACAAACACAATGTAACATCGAGAGAATGATAAGTATGATGAGTGACCGGATTGTAACAACTATATCCTTTCGACATGGAGGAATAGATGAGAAAGACACACTAGATAGATTTATCATCTAACATGGTTTGAGTAGGACTCTGACTCTCAACAAAGCATGTACAACCAAAGACATGGGGTAAGATAGAAAAAATGGTGCTAGTGGGTTGTTGTATATGAAGGGGGATTTTTCCTATAAGAACACGACTTGGGGTACTATTAATGAAATAGTCGGCAGTAATAACTGTTATGTGCAAAGAATATTTTAGAACATTCATACGTCGTAAAAAATAGAACTATAGACATGATGTGACGATTCTTATGTTCTGCCATACTATTCTATTTAGGATTGTAGGGACAGATAGGTTGTTGGAGGATGCTTTATTTATTAAGCTCAGCCTAAAATTCATCGGATAAGTATTCTCGTTCATTGTCGGACATGATATTGCATTCACTTGTTTTATATTGAATTTTTATCATTTGAAGAAAGTGGGTAAAGTGAGTGTAGAACTCTCATTTCTACTTCACCAAACAAACCCAAGTACATTAGCTATACCCATTTGTGAAGGTGACATAGTCGCGGTGTTTAGAAATAGTCATAATAAGAGAGGGTCTCAAATATCCAAGTGTATAAGATCAAAGGCTTGGAAGGCACAGTGTATGCGAGGAATGTAAGAGGTGCGTGCGTATTTAGATACTTCACAAACCACACATTTAAATTTAAAATCCTTACAAGGTTTATTAATAGAGGGAAACAACCTCTCCAATAGAAAACCACGACCGAGCCATCACATCCTCTACCCAAATGTCATCAATTGTGAAGAATCTGTTGATTATTTCTCATAATCACAATAAAACGGAATTGAATAATAATCGTAAACATACATGAATATTAGGATACAATAATAAAGAATGGTAATCAAATATGTATATGTTTGAGCCATCGCAGGAGATTGAATCTGTTACAGCAGATTGTTAACTAGGTCTTCCTCTCTATAATCTAGATTATTGTGGTGGCGGTTTTCAATGGAAAGAAACCCCTTAATCTAAACTAGGGAGGGGACCTAGTTATATATATATATTCTGGGATTTCTCGTTGGGTCCTTCTATAACGGGCTTAAACAGAATCCTAAACCTACACTTGCCACTTAACTAGATTTCTACATAAAATACGTCAACTAGGTTTCTACATAAAAGACGTCACAACTCAAGTAAAAATATGATCATTGATTATTTGGGCTGCTTAAATAATAGACTACCCATTAACCCGTTTTTGTAAAATAATTAATTCAATTAATATTAACCCATAAAACATTCCAACATTCTTCTACTTGAGCTATATTAATTGAATAAATTTAATTTTGAAAATAAGACTCTCGGGTTAATAACAAAAAAAAATTATTTTTGCTGTGGTCATACATTTTATTTAAAGAAATGATAGTCTATAAGTAGTATCTTAATAAACTTATCAGGTCTAACATGATCTTAATATTGGATTATGGTAGTCTATATGTTAATCTCAATAAATATAAGACATTCATATTCACAAATACTTATAATCATATCGACATAGATCATAAGCCCAATAGTGTAGTAAGAAATCAATGCCAACATGTGATCATTATCAATATGCATTGTTCTTATCGGTCCTCATTACAATTTCTCAACAAAATGAAATTGTAATTGCAGTCTCTCAATAAAATGAAACTGATACAATTTCTCAATAATATGAAATTGCTAATTGCAGTCTCTCAATAAAATGAAACTGCTGCAATTTCTCAATAATATGAAATTGTTAATTACAGTTTCTCAGCAAAATGAAATTGCTACAATTTTTCAACAATATGAAATTGTTTGACTTTAGCAAGTCATCTATCACTAACAATACATCACGAGATTTCAAAATAGTGATTAGTGATAACCAAAAGTATACAACTATAATTCTTAAGGTACAATATTTTAAGATATCATATTATATAATCAATTCAAATAATATGATATGCGACAATATAACACGCAATAATGATGATCATCAAATATATTTCAATTTTATAAAACGCATAGTAATAGTGATCACAACGTAATCATCGAAATAAAGGGAAATACAAAAACTCCCACTAAATCAGAAAATCAAAAGACTCAATGACACTCATATTCAAAACATGTTCTTTGAACTCTATGAGTCTTAAACTTTGGTTTAGTATAATCGATTCAAATAATATAATACGTAACAATACAATGTACAATAATGATGATCATTAAATAGAATTCATTTTGTAAAACACATAACAATAGTTGTCATAACATATCATAGAATTAAAGAAAAATACAAAAAAAATTCCACTCAATCGGAGAATTAAAATACTCAAATATGTATAAGTGATACAATATAAGAATCAATTACATCATCATAAACTCTCATTTGAGTAGAGTTTACAATAAACAATTATTTTTTAAGTATGAAGATCAACAAAATAATGAAAACTTTATAACAATAGTGATCAATACTTACACGACACAATCATCGAAATAAAGAAGATTACAAAGATTCTCATTAAATCAATTTAGAATTTTATTATGACGTTATTGTTGTTCACAGTAAAAAGAAATTATTTTTACAAAAAATTATAACTAGATCAATTATGGGTAATGGGGTAAAATACTCAATTAAGTATAGGTAATACAATATAAGAATTAATTGTATTATCATAAACTCTCCTTTGGGTAGAGTGTACAATAAACAATTATTCTTTAATTACGATGATCAGCAAAATAAGAAAAATTTACAGATTTAAAAATTCATCATCTTTTAGTAGATTGACTTTTAAATCCATATATTTTCTTCAAAATATAATGAAACAAATAATATTTCAAAATTCATTCTCTTTGGGTAAACAAATTTGTCAAATCATTTATTTCACATAATATCCTTATGCAATTAAATTAATTTGCACAATAACCCCCTTTGGGCAGGTGAATGCACAAATTAATCTGAAATTTTTCGATCAACAAAATAGGAACTCGAAAACTTGCAAACTATATTGGTTAAATCACTTTGATAAAATAACCTCAACAATTCACAAGTAAACGTTCCAAATTGAAAAAAATTAAGTTATATTACCCAACAATTAAATTAATCTGCACAATAACCCCATTTCGGCATATGAATACACAAATTAATCTATTTTTTTTTATTAATAAAATAGAAACTCGAAAACTTGCAAACTATATTGGTTAAATCACTTAGGTAAAATAACCTAAATAATTCACAAGCAAACGTTCCAAATTGAAAAAAAATTAAGTTATATTGTCCAACAATTAAATTAATCTGAACAATAATTCTCTTTGAGCAGGTGAATGCACAAATTAATCTAAATATTTTTTCATCAATAAAATAAGAACTCGAAAATTTACAAATTATGTTAGTTAAATCACTTTGGTAAAATAATTTCAACAATTCACAAGCAACCATTCCAAAATAGAAAAATTAAATAATGTTGTTCAACAATTAAATTAATCAGCACAATAACCTCCTTTGGACAGGTGAATGCATAAATTAATCCAAACATTTTTTTATCAACAAAATAAGAACTCAAAAACTTGCAAATTATATTGGTAAAATAACCTCAATAATTCATAAGTAACCATTTCAAAATGAAAAAAAATTAAACAATATTGTCCAATAATTAAATTAATATGCACAATAACCTCCTTTGAACAGGTGAATGCACAAACTAATCTAAGCATTTTCCCATTAACAAAATAAGAACTCGAAAATTTGCAAATTATATTGGTTAAATTAATTTGATAAAATAACCTCAACAATTTACAAGCAACCACTCCAAAATAGAAAAACTAAATAATATTGTCCAATAATTAAATTAATCTGCACAATAACCTCCTTTGGGCAGGTGAATACACAAATTAATCTATACATTTTTCATCAATAAAATAGGAACTCGAAAACTTATAAATTATGTTGGTTAAATCACTTTGGTAAAATAACCTCAACAATTCACAAGCAATCATTCCAAAATGAAAAAATTAAACAATATTACCCAACAATTAATAGTGCATATTAACGACATATATGCATATGATCAAAATAAGATGAAGTACGTTACAAAATGTACTTTCAGTGATCAACGAGCAATTATTGTTGCAAGAATTTAAACAATAATTTTACTGCACTTTAAAACTAATTATTAAATTAGTCTCTATATAGAATAAAAAAAAATTAAGGGCTTAAAAATTGCAAAAGTATAATTAAACATAATTAGTGTTTTTATGAGCTCCTTAATATGAACTTCAAGGCCTAAAGTTATAACTAAAGAAAAATTCAGTTGGCTGAGATATTACATAGGCTCAAACACAAAATCAATATCCATATAATGAGCCCAAATCTAGATTTCTACCAAGATATTCTAATCATGGTAATAGTGTTTTCGATTCAAGACCTTCTTATATGTTCATGAATAATTTATTCATAATAATAATTCCATCAGGCTAGTTAATTAATAAATAATTAATGGCCTAACAGACCCATCAGAGTATATGTATGACCTATTAAACACTTTAAGCCTCAGGCAATACAAAAAGAAATCTATACGAAATTGTACAAAAATAACTCAGTACTTTTCTTCCATTCCAAAATACAAATATATTGCTCTAAACATAGCCCAAATTCGGAAAAATGAAATATGTCATTTTCGTTGATAGAAGGTGTAGTAATAACCAAATTAGTTATTAACATCATACTTAAACCACTAAGAACCCTGAATACATATCATACATCTGATTATCTATGACCACTTCTCAATGGTACTCTATTCAATTTAGCTTCCATCAGGTTATCAAAATAAAACAATGATATAATTATCTCAATCATGTTACTCATGATGTAAGTATTTCACAAAGATAACAAATCGGAAGATAAAGAGTTGATCCACTTTAGGATTCCTAACCATCAATTACATGAATAAAATAGTCATATGGATAATAATCAAAATAATCAAATTTACACAACCTCTAAGCTTTAGGGGTTAATTATATAATTAACACTTCTTACTAGTTTCAGTTCATTGCACTTCAGAAAAAAACATATAAAGTTAACGAAACATCTTATACGTTTAAATTGAAACTACTTGGAACAAGTGAGATTCTAGTTAAATTTCTGGGGTACTTAGTGTTAAAACCCCTAACCCAAATTTCAATCCCCTGTGCCATACCACCTGAACGTCGCCACCACCTCGTTGCCACCCTTTGACTTTATCAAATGAACAACGACTTTCTTATTAGGGGCAAGATGAACTTTTGACAAACTACTATGAATGGATATCGAGTGAAAACCCAACATCGACGTGGAATTCAACACGCCCAACATCAAACAAGAGTCTTAAAGTAGAAAACCCAATGGGTCTAACTCAGTCTTAAAAAAAATCTTAGCTTATGATTAAGTAACACAAGTGGTGTGGGATTTAACAAGGAATAATATCTCCAAAATAAAATAAACACACCATTTATAGCTCATTCTGTGAGCAATATGCAACTACCCAATCATCCCAAACTAGGGCCATATTTTCATGATCAATTGAAAAGTACTTAGGGTATGAAGAAGACTTTGGAATGCCTCTTCATGAGCCAAGATAATAAAACTCAAAGCATGAGTTGACTTCTTCGAGCTTTCATGTTTGCTCTTTAAAATAATAGAGACAAACCCATTTTTTACACGAATAATAACTTAGTCTATTAATCATATAACCAATCCATGAAAGGGGTATATGTATTATCCCTATAATACTTACTCTATTCATTTACAATTAATAAAAACTACTCAGGTAGCATGTAGTTTATTGTATATAAATAGCAATGAAGCAAGAGGGTGTATGGGAAATCAATGTCCAATTTCTCTTATAATTTCCATTATCAGAAATCAATTTAATTATCTAAAATAAGGCAGAAATTAAAATAAAGTAGAATTTATCCACTTTCTACTATAAGATTAGCACTAATCAATAGCTAATAAGTATATGCTCATAATCCATTTACAGCAAAAAATAACTTCCTCAAATATATCAATGTGTTGACTTATTAATGCCTAATTTTTAGCAGTCGATCGCATTTCATATTCCTCCATTTAACTTTTAGATTTGTACATTTCATATTCATCCATTTAACCTTCAGGTTTGTAGTAAGAGATTACGGTAGTACAATATAACTAAATAAAATTAGAGAGTACGTCAAAAGAATTGCAATGTTATAATGTACTTAAATTACGATATCATAATTTTCTTTAGTATAAATTTGAAAATTAAATACGACAATTAGAAATTATATCTGATTATTAAAATAATTTAATCATAACTGCTAATGTGACAATCATAAATTATAACTGATTATTAAAAATAATTCAATCATAACTGCTAAAAGAATCCACAAAAAAATAAAAAATAAAAATTGATATGCTCCAAGTGATATTAAGAAATCATGATTAAAAAACTTAGGTAATTCACAATTAACCGCAAAATAGAACTCCAATCCAATAGCAGAATTATTTATTATCTCATTTTTATTTCATATTAACCAAAGAGGGAAAAACGCTAAATGATATATAGAAAAGCCAAGAATAATAGATTTGGACAGTTGAAAAATAATAAGATATTCCAAGAAAAAATTCAGTGATGAATTAAAGCACTATATACAAGCTAAAATCATAAGGATGATATCAAAATCCAAATCGATTACAATAGTTCTATACAGAATAATTTGTCGAATTTGTTTCTATTTCTGGAATACTCCAAAACGAAAACATAATTCCTATCCTATTTCATCTCAGATTATTGGAAGTTCTCATATCATAGTACATTCAACCCAAAATCTAATAAATTGGAATAACTGAACCTATTAAACTAGTTCTTTTTTTTTTTTCTTTTTTTTTTGGTGATTTAAAATTAATTAAGAGAGTATACATCAATAAATCTTAATATAGGGAGAGTGAGTATAAAAATCCTATTCCAAATCATCCAATATAATTTCTGTAAAATTTTTTTTAAAAAAAATAATGCCTAAAAATAATTTAAAGCTAATTAAATTGTATAATAAGTAATAATGAAGTAAAAATTATCTTTAATCCAAAAAAATAAAATAAATTTTACAGAAAATTAGAGGATGAAAAAACAAGTAGATAGAAAAAAACGAGACCCAAAACAGGTCCCGGATGAGCCTCCACGCACCCCCACGCGCATGTACTGTGCATGGGGCTGAAAACCTCGGCTGGAGGTTGTCTTCAACCTCCTGCCGGGTCCTTCGACCCGGTACTCCAAAACCCCAAAATATCATGTTTTTCTCCAATGTTTTTGTGGGTTTATATAGATTCACTAATTTAAAACATGTATATAATGATTAATTGAAGAAGAAACGGGAGAATCATGTCCAAAATTGAAGGACAAGTCTCGATTTTTACACCTCCATGGCCAAAAAACCCAAAACTCAATTTTAACCTTATGTCTACCGAAGTTTATATGGGTTTAAGCCTAATACTAATTTAAAACCTATATAAAACATTTAATTCAACCAAAAACTCATCAATCATCATCAATTTGTAAAGTGAATATCGATTTTCTAAGGTTCGTGACCGAAATTTCGAAGTTGAAATACTCACATAATACAAAACCAAATAGCATGTATGATATATCAAATTAAAGCTTGCATTAAGAGGAATAAAATCCCTAAGTTTTTATAGTCAATAGAAGCAAAAATACATAAAATTACGGCCCAAAGTTTCGGTTTCGGGAGTTTTCTAGGGTTCGTAGCTGAAAATTCAACCACGAAATACACTCTGATTACGCAACCAAATTGCATGTATCTTATATCAAATTAAAGCTTAAAATAAAATGAATAAAAGCCCTAATGTTTCACAGCTAATAGAAATGAAAAATCATATAAAATTGTGCCCGCAAGTTTCTGTTTTGTTAAGAACAGAAAATAAATAAAGTTTCTAAAAATTAATTGTCGATCCTAAATCATGTACGTAGGATTTGATACCACATCTTAATTTTTTCTCATAATCATAATAAAACGGAATTGAATAATAATCGTAAACATACATAAATATTAGGATACAACAATAAAGAATGGTAATCAAATACCTACATGTTTGGGCCATTGCAGCATATTGAATCTGTCGCAACGGATTACTAACTGAGTCTTCCTCCCTATGATCAAGATTATTGTGGTGGCGACTCTTAATGGGAAGATTCAGAAGGGGACCTATATATATATATATATATATACACTAGGGTTTCTCGTTGGGCCCTCCTATAACAGGCTTAAACGAACCCCTAAATCTACACTTACCACTTAACTAGGTTTCTACATAAAAAACGCCATAACCTAAATCAAAATATGATCACTGATTATTTAGACTGCTTAAATAATAGATTATCTATTAACCCATTTTTGTAAAATAATTAATTAAATTAATGTTAACCCATAAAATATTTTGTTGGAACATGCTTGCACAATTTTGGGCAAAGCCGTAAAACGTCTTAAAGAGAGCGACCTAATCCGCTACTCAATCCAAGAAAATTTGGTAACTTCGTTTCTTTATTTTAATTGTGGAGCAACAAATTCCAATAGAATCTACTAGGATCATAGCTGTGGAAGATTGTGTCCTTTTGGATGGATCTAGTTAAAGTTGATTTGAAGAACTTGGATCTAGATACTGTTATCTATTATGACTGCTCTGCTTGTTTTTTTTATTTCATAAATGATGGCTAAACTTTGTGGATGAATAATTAATGACTTGTTTACATATTTATGTGATCGGATGATGGTAGTGTGAAGGCAACAATTGAGAGGTATAAGAAGGCATCCTCAGATTCTCCCAACACAAGCTCAATTTCTGAAGCTAATGCTCAGGTATCTATTAGAGACTTCGCATTTCTTAGAACAGCAATTTTTCTTCTCTTCATAAATTTGTACTTTTCTTGGGTCATTTGTTCTATGTCAAATTATATATGCGTGTAGTTTTGGGGGGTCAAAGTATATATATATATATATATATATATATATATATATATATATATATATATATATATATATATATATATATATTTCTTATTTTAATTATTTCTAAATGATTGGACTGATTTGATCTCATCTTAAAAATAAAAACTTAGTCCCTAATCCAACCTTAGGAATTGTCGGGCGTAAAACTTGAGGCCCTAACCCAATCCTTGGATCTAAACTCTCAACTCAAGCTGATGTTGAACAATAGATTGAACGGGCTGGATGGCCTTTCGCCCTTGAAAACCCGAAAGATTACAAAATTCAGTTTTTAAGCCTATTACTAATTATCTACGATTTTTAAACCTCCAAGATGAAAAGAAATTTTGCTTTGGTCTCACTTTTGAATATCATATATTTTCTGGACATTTATGTCCACTTCAATTTCAGAACTAAATAT
Source organism: Eucommia ulmoides (assembly GCA_016647705.1). Taxonomy (NCBI): domain Eukaryota; kingdom Viridiplantae; phylum Streptophyta; class Magnoliopsida; order Garryales; family Eucommiaceae; genus Eucommia; species Eucommia ulmoides. The sequence goes on from CM028329.1 coordinate 6,829,664, forward strand.
TTTTAAATTTACTTAAATGTGTTTTTGCAACGCTCAAAAATATTTATAATTGTCCAAACTATTCTGTAAATTGTTACTTCTATTGTTGTGACTAAAAAATTTAGTCAAATCACTATAAAAATAGAACTAGATTACATTTTCATAAAAAGAAAATATCGCTAAAATAGTGCTACTAAAGGAGGGTTTTTGGTTGCGTATTCAAATTAATATTTTATTTGTGAATTCCAAATACTAAAAAATTGGATTAATAATTGCGATTTTAATTCACTATTTTTCCGTAACTCTTTTTTTCCCTATAATTAAATTCCGTATAGTAACTTGTATTGTTGAATTAAACAAAATAAAATTGAACAAATTCAAGAATTATTTTGTTATTCAATCAATGCGTGTTGTATGTAACAAAATAAAATTTTAGAGGCACTAATACATCGTTATTGAATCAATCACAATAAATATTAACAAACAAAAAACACTAGGTGAACTTACAATTATTGTGGTATTTATAAAACATATTTTAACTAATCTAATACCAATTTTGCAGTTGAATTTAACATTTATCGTAGACATGTAGTTATCTTTTTGAAACTCCTGATCAAGCGGTATTTTGCAAATATTTTCAATACTTGATCATCCATTTTTCTAATCTTGGATTTCTTAAATTTTCGACCGTAAGGGAACTTACTTGAGGGTATTAATTGTTTATTCCACGTTCAGTTTATCATCCATTAATATTCAAATTTGTTAGGTGTGCAACCAAAATCTCGTATCGGCTAGTAAGGAATATCATGGGTTTATAACTATGGACAATATTTCCAATGGTACGTGACCTTTTGGGTAGAGTCGAAAAATAAAGCCATGAGAGCTTAGGTCCAAAGTGGACAAGATCATACCAATGTGAAGATATGTGTGGGTCCATATTTATAAGAAATAGGATATGTGGTGTACATAGTCCCTACATAATCAATATTTTATTCCTGAATTGATAAAAGAGAGGAATCACTTCTAATAATTGTGAGTTAAATTCACCTTTTGTTTTCGTAATTAAATTATGTACAACAATATTAGTTATTGAATGCAACAAAATAAAATTTAACAAATTCAATATTAACTTTATTTTTGAACATCAGCAGTTATTGGATGTAATAAAATAGATTTGAAAGAAACTAATGCTAATGTTATTATTTAATTATAAAAAAAAAGAAAGAAAGTATATTTTAATAAACACAAACACTTGTTTAATTTACAAATAATGTGAATTTCAACTGTCAGATTAGGAAAATATTAATGTGGAGTTTATTTTTCAGTTCAACGTCATCAACTACTGATATTGATGTCAATATACACAAAATGCTCTCGATATTAGTGAGAACTTCATCATTAATAAGAATTTGATAAATAGAATTAAATTAGTGTTGCATAGAGTAAAAAAGGTGATAGATTAATATTGCATAGAATCATTTTTCCCAATGCGATTTAGTTCAAGTGTAATGGATTACTAGAGATAGAGGTATGCCTAAAAAGGCTTGGGACGGGACTATTAGAATTAATTTGGTGGCATTAAATTTGACTCAAGTGATGCCCCTTGATTATTATGATGTAAACGGATTCATGTAGTCTACACCTTACTTAAGTGGACTTAAGGCATGTTTGATAACACTTAAATCTCAAGTGCGGAAAATTTTAATTGTTAAATTTTAAATGTTAAATTAATTAATTTATTTAGTTTTTTTTTGTAATACTTCTAACTTAAAAAAACACTATATTTCTATTAAATTTTGTTCTTAAAATAATTTTTACAATTTTATTTTTTCTGAAATATTATTTCTTTACAACTTTCTCTTTCTATTTTTTTACAATTTAGTATTTTTCACATCGATAATTTTTTGTATATAACTTTTTCTATGAAATTTTATAGCATTGGTATGAATGCTGGTTGTGATAATTAGATATTTTATGGTATTAAGTGATAAGTACTAAAAAATTAAGTGAATCACACATTACTTAAAATTTTAATAATTTTTAACTGATATTTATATATTAATTGATTATTTAATTTTATTATCAAATGCATTTAATTTAAAAAGTACTTAATGCATTTAGTTTTAGGTGTTTAATTGTGTTATACGCTGTCTTAGTTCATGTTGTTGTACCATGATCATATGTCAAATGACTATGAGAAGTACGTGGAGTGGTATGATCTGAAAGTCAAATTATTAGTTGAAACATTATTTGCCACATTGATTAGCGTATTAAAAACTCTCATTGATTTTGATTTTAAAATCAAATCTTTGCTTCCAAAATTGTTTCAGTTCTACCAGCAGGAATCCTCCAAACTGCGTGTGCAAATTGCAAATTTGCAGAATCAAAGCAGGTAATTATGGTGGCGTTTGGTTAGTGTTTCTCCCCCTATTTTTTTTTATTTTTTTTTTTAAACTGGAATGGGATGAGATGCAAATTTCGCTTCCGTTCTAGAGTATTCTAAAAATAGTGACATGTTTGGTAAGGACCATTTTCCTGAAATTGTTTCTTTTAATTTATGAGAACAAAAATAAGAAATACGTTTGCTTGCCAACATTTGTTTTTTTCTTTTCTTTTTTCTTTGAATGTATGGTGGCCAACGAGGTGGTGGTGGCCGAGTTATGGTGGTGGGAATAATTTTGTGGGAGTGAATAAGAGTCAACATTTTATTTATTTCTTAGATTATTTAGGAATTCAGAAAATGATCCCAATATTTTTTTTTCTTTTATTTTTTTTAACATTTTGTGAACAGAAAGATATTTGCCGAAACGGATTTTTGTTAATTAATCCAAATATTTTGGGAGTGGAAACATGAATAGGGAACAGAAACGGTAATCAAAGGGGCCATAAACCGAACTAGCCCAATCTTAGTACCTGAAATTTTCATTTTTATTTATAAGAAATTTTAATAATTGTTTTTTGGTACTAAAGGTATATGCTTGGGGAATCTCTGAGTTCATTATATGTCAAGGATCTCAGGAATCTGGAGTCCAAAATAGAGAGAGGCATTAGCCGAATCCGGTCAAAAAAGGTGCCGATAATATTCTAATTTTTAAAATTATTTAATTTTCAATTTAATTTAAATCACATTTAAATTTAAATTTCTACTGTTTGCAGAATGAGCTGATGTTTGCTGAGATTGAGTATATGAAAAAGAGGGTAAATGTTTTTACCGCATAATTTTTTTTTATTTTTTTTTATCATTTACTTTTTGCAGCAATTTGAAATTCTTTCCTTTTGGTTTAAGGTTATATTGGAAAGTATGTTACAACTTGAGACGAGATTACAAAAATTGCTTACAACTCATAGTAAAACTAAAATCGCTTGAATCTTGAAACCAGACACAGATTCCCTTAAAATCTCAACATGATCTACTACAAACCTAAAGTAAAGATTCTAAGAGATCTCGTCTACCAAGGCAAAAGCCAAGCACAACATAATATAAATTAAAAAACAACAATAGGAGGTCTAAGCAAGACCTTAAGACCTACTGTTTGGGATCTAAAAACTAAAAAAATAAATTATTTGCTCAAGGAGGTGAACAAGCACTGTGGGCCATTCCAGTTGCTAGGATCTCCTCCTTAGAAGCTTACAAAAAGGAAACCAAAAAACCATAATGCTATAAGACCAATCAAAGTAGGTCTAAAAATGCTAAACCAAGGATCTCCTCCTTAGAAGCTTACAAAAAGGAAACCAAAAAACCATAATGCTATAAGACCAATCAAAGTAGGTCTAAAAATGCTAAACCAAGAAGCTACAAGGTGGAAGAACAACTACTGAACTATATCAACTCCTTACGATCAGAAAAAAACTAAATCAAGAAACAAAGAAACTGCAAGCTTGAAGAACAACTGCCATTTGCTGCAGAAATACAATTTACCAGCTGACCTGAAGCTGAAGGAGATTAAGGGCGAGATACCAGAACACCAACATGGCTCAAAGACGGGTGTCTCCCGCACTACAATTTGTCTCGAATTCACAGCCGCACAAAAGAAATCCATTTTTGACAATCCACCAGCCTTTAACGCAAAGAGGAACCGATTGAATACCTGCCTCAACTCACTATTTTTCCTCGCAATCACCTTAAATTGAGCTAGCTGCAATCTAAAAAATCTACAACCTGTCATCTATAACCAACTATAATCATAGAAACTCCAAAGCCTAAGAGCTCTATCTGTTAAGTTCCTTAGACCTTCCTCTAATGTTGCTGACCAGAGAAAGGAATAACCACTCCTCTGTCTAGAGGAGCTTCCAAACACTGATGAGCTAATCCCTGAACTCAAGCCTTGCCTTAACACACAGCTCTAAGAAGTGAATGGGGGGCCATGGGAAAACTAAACCATTCTCACCTCACTATAAAGTTTCCAATAACCCAGGAATTGAACCGAAGTTCCGAACCCTCAGTGCTACCCGTGTGTGCTCAAGGATAGAGAGATATACCTGAAACAATTCAAGCAGGGTAATCCTTGGCATGCACAAATGATCAGCTCTCAATTTTTACAACTCCTCAGTAGGGGAGAGGGAAGATGGAGAAAGATCTTCGCTCTTCTACACTCAAAGAAACAATTGTCTAACACGAGATTCCTCACCCTGATATTCTCAAGAAAGAGAGAGAGAGAAATACAACTAAAAATACTATTTTTTTTAAATAAAAATTATATAAAATATAGATTTTTTTTATTTTTTTAAATTATATATTAACTATATACCTATATATATATATAAGATCAAAAGATATATTTTTCCAAGTTGAAGCTCAAAATACACAAGAGTTTTAATTACCAACATCCACAGGACTTCCTGAGCACCAATCGCGTAGGGGCTTATCTCTATCCACCAAGTTGAAGCCTCTGCACCTGCCGACGAAACAAGAACACAGAAGAAACAATTAGGGGGAAAAAAACAAGGGGAATAGTGAAAAATGGCAAAAACATTAATCTCCTAGGAACTATTCGTAAACTCACTAACCCCCATTTGCCCCGAATTTTGCTAATTTATCGGCAACGAAGTTAGCCTCCCTAAAAGTATGAGCCACTTTTACCCCAGGGCAAGACTTCGCTAAATTTAAATACTTGTGAAAAAAACTGCTCAGCTTCCAAGGAAAAGATGAGTTACCTTTGAACCATGACACGGGAAGGAGCGAATCACTTTCAATTGATAGGACAAAGGATTGGTTCAGTTGAGAGTAGTAAAAGAGTTCTAAGGCTCACAGAATTACCAAGACTTCTGCTTGGTTATAGTCCATGACCCCCACAAATTTTGAGAAAATACAAAGGGTATTCCCGGAAGAGTTCCTAAGAACTACACCAATACCTTAGGGCCCTAGTTTCCTTAACGAGGACCCATCTACATTGAATTTTAGTTCGCCTACAATGGGTAGAACCCATGACAATTTGGGTCTGATTTTCTTATGGAATCTGTGAGATTTTATACTGTTAATGAAGAGAAAGAAGTCTCTAACCGAATAGCCAATTTCCAGCCTCTTGGTTAAAACCCATAAGGCCACCCTAATCTTGATCAACCAAACTACTTCTAAGGGGAGAACGGTCTTGGACCGAAAGACTTTTTTCATTTCTGGATAACCAAATCGATCAAAATGAAGTGCATAATAAACACTCCCAAATAATCCTATGGAATCCACCTCGAGAGAGCCTAAACCAAGATAAGCAGAAGAGATTTATATTTTTAAGGAAACAAAGTTCTACCCCCCACTAGGACAAGATACCCCCCCAAATTTCCCAAGTCTAAGTACAAGAAAGAAACAAAGTGGTTGACACTCTCCAAGCAAGATTCGCACATCGGGCAATGGGTGCTTGAGAGATGGATAAGCCCCTTGAGGTATAGCGATTCCCTTGTTAAAACCTGCCCTAGGGTTAGGGTCTAACAAAAGGCTTCGAATTTGGGGGGAGCCACACTTTTCCAATGGAAGTGTGAAGGGTTCTCTAGAGGGTCAAGTGACTTTTCTAGTTTCTCATAAGTTGATCTTACCAAAAATTTCCCATTGGTAGCAGGTTTCCAAATGAATGAGTCCTCTAAGTCTTGACTAAGAGACACTTCCTCCAAGGAATTGAGAAGATAATGAAGATCATCCTACTCACATCCATTGAGATTCCGTATGAAAGAAATAGACCAAGACCACCTTTCACCCGACCATTCTCCCAGATTACTAACTGTGCCATCTTGATCGCATGCTAGAGAGAATAGTCTGGGGAAGACTAAATTAAGGGGCCCTAAAGTCCTCCAACAATCTTCCCAAAATTTGAGGAACTTCCTATCCCCCAAGCTAGGCCCCACCCTACTCCTAAATTAGGGTAATTTGCAACCACGTCAAGAATGCCCCTCCAAACCACTATGACCGTTGCCCTTTTCCCAACGGAGAGGACCCAATCATTTTAATCTAGGTTGTATTTTTGATGCACCACTTTTCTCCATAAGGCTCCTTCCTTCGATCCGAATCTCCACCACCACTTCCTAAGAATTGCAATGTTGGTCTCAATGATCCGATGGATCCCTAAGCCCCCCTGCATTTATTCCTAGAAACCACACCCCAATTGACTAGGTGGATCTTCCTCTTAACATTAGAGGATCCCCAGAGAAAGTTCCTCATGATACTTTCCAATTTTCTAGCTACGCCGATTGGGATTTTAAAGAGTCACAAGAAGTATACCGGGAGACTAGAAAAGATTTACTTAATAAGAGTGATTCTACCCCCTAGTAATAGTTGGATAGATTTCCAACTGGCCAACTTCAATTGAAATTTAGACACTAGATTCTCCTAAGTTTGAACTCTATTGAGATTTGCTCCAAAGGGGAACCCAAGTACGTAAATGGGAGCTGCCCGGACTTGCAATTCAAGATTGAGGCAAACTCGAAAAGAGAAGAATTATCAATGCCAACCCCTACTAGGAGAATCTTGTGGAAATTAACTTTTAGACCCGAGAAAATCTCGAAACACCTAAGAACAATTTTGACAGCTGAAATATCCTCAACTGTAGCCTGACAAAAGATAATTGTGTCATCCAGGAATTGGAGATGGGTTAGGGAAAGATCCCCTATAGTAATTCCAATAAGACAAGAATTGTCCGAAGCCTTAGATAGGAGAAGATGGAGTCCTTCCGCCACTATGGCGAAGAGAAAATGGGGGATTGGATCCCCTTTCCTAATGCCTCTAGTCACGGAGAACTCCTCGGTGCGAGAACCATTGACTAGGACTGACATTCTTGCTGAGGCAAGGCATTCTTGAATCCAACTTCTCCATTTGGACCTGAACCCTAAGTGTACAAGCATGAAATCCAAAAATTTCTAATCCACACTGTCAAAGACTTTTTCAAAGTCTACTTTAAAACATAACCCCAACTACTTTTTTCTTTTTAAGTCATTAAGAATTCTATTAGCGATTAAAACCCCATCCAGAATTTGTCTGCCCAGCACGAAAGCACTTTGCTCCAAACTAATGATTTTGGGCAGAACAGATTTGAGTCTGTTAGGAAAAACTTTAGATAGGAGTTTATAGATGAAATTGATTAAGCTTATGGGTCTATAACCACTAAGTATGAAAGGGGACTCCAATTTTGGGATGAGGATAAGGAAAAAAGAATTAATACTAACTACAAGCTTGCCATTCTCGTGGAATTGCTCAAAAAAATTTAGAACTTCACCTTTCAAGATGTCACTAAGTATCAAAGGGGACTTAGTGATAGGAGTTTATAGATGCAATTGATTAAAATTATGGGTCTATAATCACTAAGTGTCAAAGGGGATTCCAATTTTTGGATGAGGATAAGGAAAGAAGAATTAATACCGACTACAAGCTTGTCATTCTCGTGGAACTGCTCAAAAAATTTTAGAACTTCACCTTTCAAGATATCCCACGAGGACTTCATATATAGAAAGTTGAAACCATCTGGCCTGGGGGCCATCGACCCTCTACAATTTCCCAGAGCCGTTTCTATCTCGACCAATGAGAATGGGGATTCTAGGAAAGTTGATTCAGAGGGACAAATGAAGTTAAAGTCTAGGGATTCAATCCTAGGTCTGAATACTCCGCGATCCGAAAATAGATTTTTAAAGTAATTAAAGACCACAAGTTTTATTGCCAGGGGGTCCACAACCTTGGCCCCATCAACCCACAAGGACTCCAACGCATTTGAGGCTCTCCTAGTTTTAAGAATGGAATGAAAAAAAAGTATTTCGATCTCCCTCTTTATTCCATTAAAGTCTAGATTTTTTGTGCCAAAGAAGTCTGCATTGGTTAATATTACCAAATATGTTCTTGTTCTAAGAAGTCAGGCAATGCTTAAGGTGATGAAATTTAGAAAGGATGATGAACCCTGACCAAATCATTATTGATTTCTCTGCCCATTTAGCCTTTACTAGTTTTAGGAAATGGGGATGGCTCAACCAACAGTCAAGGGATTTGAAAGGTTTTGGACCCCAGTTCATGGAAGGCTCCATAAGAAAAACTAGATTATGATCTGATAGCCCTTTGAAGAGCCCGATTTGATGGATGTTCTGGCCAAAGTGCAGCCACCCAATAGAGAAATAAAATTTGTCCAACCTGCTTTTAGCCAATTTATTAGACCAAGTGAACTTAATACACTTCATAGGCAGGTATATTAGACCATTATTATCGACAAAATCTTGGAATTCCTGCATGTTTGGATATATTTCCAAACAATTCCACCTTTCCTCTAGCGAGAGAACCTCATTAAATTCACCACCTAAAAGCCAAGGGATATCGCAAGTTCATTTCAAGTTGCTAAGAGTAACCCACAAGGGTTGTCTGTCTGCAGCTCAATTCAGAGCATAAACATTTACAAACACACATTGTGTTTGATTATCTACCCAGGTCCCTTCTAAAGCTAACCAATTAGACCCTTGGTATGTGTTTGACATAATGAACTTAGTTGGATCCCAAACCGAGATCAAACTTCCTAAATGACCTAATGAAGTGACAAAGTCCTATGAACATGTCGTTGTACCCCAGAGAGACCTAATTATCCTACGGTTGACAAGTTATAGTTTAGACTCTTGAATAAATAACACTGACACCTTATTTAAGGCTATCAACTTTCTTAGTTGTCGCTTCTTAAAGTTTTTACCTAGCCCCTTGACATTTCACAATAAGAAGCAAAACATTGTGAAAAACAAAAATGGAAAGAATCGAGAAGAGGTACTTACAAAGCTTTGACGGCTGCTATCTAACCACCGTCTCTCTCCTCTGTGTCCCAAATTTGCTGATGAATTTCTTCCTCATTATCTACAATATCCCAGCCCAGAGTCGACCCCATTAGAATCATTTTTGCTACAGCTCTGAGGTATAAGAAATTTTGGCGACAAATAGTTTGATCTGACACCAACGCATCAGAAATGTATGTAATTGATGCAAACTTGCCCTGTTCCTTTTTTTAGATCTCTTATTTTTTAAGTCTTCTAGTTTTTTGTAGTGAAATTTCTCTCCTGAATTTAGAGAGATGTATTTCTTTTCTCTCCCAAGCTGTTGAGATCTAGAGCAAAGATTGTTCTCTGTACTACCAACTTTATCTTCCTCTTCCTGGTTTGGTGAAAGGCTGAAAGATGGTTGATTTATCAATTGATGGGCTTGGTTAATTAAGGATGGAGATACACAAGATGGACTTAGAGATGTGGGCTTATTTAATAGATTACCCAAATCATGAGAAAAGATTGGGGAGGAGAGAGAATTAGAACTATGGGCCCTTCTGGTAGGCCCATCTGGCATACAATTATTCCCAATACCCATCTCCTTTCTCTTTTTCTTACTGGCTCTTCAATAGTGTAGGCATTCAAATGTAGCCCTCATTGGTGAGTTGCGGAAGCCGGCATAGTTTAATGGATTTGACCGTGGTAGATCGCTTCCCCATCAGAGTCAAGATAATCCCTTATCGTAAAGACCCCAATTTTTGGTTGTTGGTTAGCTTCTAATTGAGAATCAAATATCGATTTGCTCTACTCATTGTTGACATCGATCTCCACCCCTTGGAGATGGATACCATGATGAACAACTCCAAGAAGAGCGCCAAAGCTCTCCAATTCTTCTTGGAGATTCGATTCATCCTAAACCATTTTCAGATTGAAGAATATATTTGGGAATACCTTCGGTGCTACCGATTCTTCACATATTTTCACTACGAAACCCACCCCATTGATAAATAGTTGCAGAGCCTAGTTGATTAAACCCAGGTGTTTGGTTAAAATGAGAAGACGAGCTTTCTCATAAGAGAACTCTGCATTGGTTTGATTGTCGATGTCAATTAAATCCCCCCAAACTCCAGCAATAATTCTGAAATACCTCATATTCCAAGCATGAACTGGAATTCCAAGACATGAAATCCATATGAACCTAGCATGAACTTAGAAATATTCTGATCAACTTTCTATTTCTCTAAACCATTAACATGACCAGGGGTTATTGTTGAGATCTATCATCTCCTTCATTTGATTTTCATCCTCAAAGATGAGTAGGATTTGGAGACCCCCTAATGGTTTTACATTTATTGAGTAAATGTGTCTCTCTCCATAAATAATTCCCTAATTTTGTATACTAATGAAGGATTAAGAAGAGTCCCCACTACACTGTGCCTCAACCATTCTTTATCTTTGATTTCATCTTGCAATAAGAGAGTCAATATTTCTTTGTTTATCTTCTGCGAACCTTCTTCGATGATTCCCTGGTATTCTGCAACATTGATGAAAGCTCGACCATCCATAGTAGAATTCCCTTTGTCTATCTTCCTCTCATTAAAATCAATGATGGAGTTAACAAGGTGATTTTCCTCACCCAGTTCCCTTGCAACCGAAGCATTTTTAGATTCATGTTTAGCCCCCCACACTATTTTTGGTTCCCTGATTGCCCGAAGCTCCTTTACCTTCAAATTCGAGACGCCCTTTTTTGGGTTGGCCTTATGTATTTAAATCACCCATTCATTAGGAAGCCTCACTTCACGCTCCCTAATAGCTCGAATCACTGATCCCTCAAACCTGAATCTGAAGAAGCCAAATTTGGTGTTGTTCCTCATTAAGCGGTTGCGAGGAATAAAGACCTGAAGGATAGCACCGAAGATGCAAAAAGCCTCTTTGATATGCCTGTGAGTTAAATATGGTGGGATATGATCTACAAAAATGGAGAATTGAGGGGGCCTTAGTAATTTCGGGGAACTATGATGAGGTACTAGGACGAGGATGGTTTGCGAACCAGAGTTCCAGAAGGTGAATTACCTCTTAAAAGTTGCTTTACAACAGTTAGAGAAAATGTCTAGGGAATTACAAGCTACCATAGAGGAGTACCCTGCTTGAATGAGGGCAAAAAATGCTCCCCATTTCTCGTGATACAAAGTTCCACAGTCCATGCATATAACATCTTTATCTAGATGTTTAAAATATATCACATAATACACCGCTCGGCCGTCAGGAATGATTATCTTATGTACTCTTACCCTATTATGGTAATGTTCCTTAAGGTTCTCCAATTTATTAAAGAAGAGACTCTACCCCTTGTTCAATCGCCTTGCTTCCTGAATCAAAAGATTTGTGATTTCAGATCTGTAAAAAGAGTTTATAAAGCCTAGTTCAATCATCGCTTCTTCATCCTCCCACCCCTATTGGAGAAGAACTAGCATATCTGCCACTTTAGTTCTGGAAAAGCTTTTACATTTAGAGCACTTAGCCCCAAGGATTCCGTTCCAGGTCTGATCCCTTACAATTGAATAGAGTGAAACCCCTTTTATTTACTACAGATTTTCTACCATTAGAAGCTCTTGGCCATTGGATAGAAAATTACCGAAGGAGTGACTGACTATCTAAGGCAGACAAAGAGATCACGAAACTTACTGGGGAAATTGATCGAATACCTTTTTGGCACAACTTCTTTATTTTGTGATGACTCCTACGAACAGTTTGATTGCGAACAGGACAACCCTCACAAAACCCCCTTCTCACTCCCTTGACATAGATTTACTTTTGAATATACCATTTTCAGTTGTTTTAATCAACTTTGAAGCTGTTGCGAAGATGAGTAGGCCTCGAACCAATTGCCGTCTTCCTCAAAAGATAGAGACCAGACCAAGTAAAGCGAACCCGCTGAACTTCTGCACCAGAGGTATTACGGGAATTGAAAACATGTTGAATTCCACATTGATGTTGGACCTCCGATATCTGTTTGAATAGGTTGGGCCCCCAATATTAGTTCACTGTGGTTTGTCAAAGTCCAGCCTACGCATGAGGGACGTGTTAAATTCCACATTGATGTTGGACCCCTCAATATTTGTTCGTAAGAGAGGGCGTGTTGAATCCCAAAGGCTCAATAAATTTAGGGATTCTTGGTGAATGGTCCACAAATTTAAAATTTTTGTTAGGTAGTATCAGATAAATAAAATAATAGAAATTCCAATCCTCTATGTTGGAATACAAACATATTTTGATATCGTAACTTTGCAGGAGTACATATATGAAGGGAAGAAAAGACACTCTGTAAAATAATATATTTACTCAAAACTTATATAACAATATAGGAGACATCTCACAAAGTTTCTCAACTCACAAACTCTCTACTCAATTCCATTTTTCTATTCCACTTCCCTTCTACTTTAATGTCACACCCCATGCTAGATCTCATGTTTTAGGCTAGGCATGACCTTGACATGATATTACCCAACAAAAAATAAATGTAACGTAGATAACAAATATACTACTGACAATTGACATAGATTTTTAAAATTTTACAAACTCAAAATTTGTGATTATACATATCCAACTATTCCATAACAAAATCACAAATGTTTGAACCTCTCATTAGCAATAACTACCCAAACAGTCTCAAAAGTCACACCACCCTTTAACTCTATCTAACGTCATCAGTGGACCCATCTCTAATTGGAGTACCTGAGATAAAAAAAAATTTATCGTATATTTTATTCATAATATAAAAATGATTTATGGATCAAGAACATTTATCAGAATCCACTTTTCAAAATAGAATATAGACACACATTGAGCAATATCAAAATCTCACATATAACGTAAAGTTGAATCAAGTAAATTTAAATCAACTGAGCCACTTAATTTTTTTATATATATAATAAATTCCACACTCATATTTCTATACTAACCATATGTTCGTTTACCTCACAATCGAGGGTTATGACGGCACCATAACTTGTACATCTACGCAATTTAAGGTTTCCAGTATTATGGCCAATTAGTATCTCCAAAGATAGAAGTACACACGTGGTGTAAACCACCATATCATAATAATAATAATTTGTGGCATCCTTTGCTTAGTTGGGGAGATAAGGGTGTGGGTGGTTGTGTTAACAATTGTTCCATGGTAAAAGTCTTGTGGATTGTTTTTCCCCTTATCTGTTGGGGGTAGTATTGTGGTTCATCATGTTGGGTCCTAGATTTTGGTGAAAGGGGAGGGTATGCAAGAGCTTTACTTGGAAGTGTCTTGCTCAAACATTTGCTGGTGGATGATCTCATGCTCGTGAATACCTTAAGCATCGTGGCGCTCGCACCCAGGGAGGTATGCCCATAGCTTGGTGTAAAGATGGGGCCTTGTTGAGTTAGCCAGTTTGATGATCTCGTTCCAGTCACGTGTTTGGCATATGTGGAGCCTTTACAAGTCTGACCAAATTTTTTCTTATCAAATGCCCCATATTCCTAGGTACGTAATAATTTGCATCCTGGGAATATTAGACCATTTTTGTTTGAATTTGATTTCTGTCATTTATTTGCGGGTTGTGTTCAATCGGTGTGTTGGTTGATGTCGAACGCTTCAGCCTTTGTCCTTTGAGAGTATTGGGCATTAAATGCCTCATGACTTATTCGACGGCTGGCTAATTCTACTTTCTAAGTGACGATTGAAGGAAAATCATGCTCGAACCCCTAAATGGGAGAAAGTTTGTGTATTTTCCTGCTTGTGCTTTTTCGGATAACCTCACTTGCTTCTTCTCTATTGATGAGATTTTTTGTTACATTCCATTTATACATTCAAAATATGGAGAAATTCCAAGTCTTGGTTCTAGCCCTCTTGAAGTAGTGACGGTGGTGAGACTGGATCGTCGTTCGAAATGCCCCATACTGAGGGCTAGGGCACCGCTCGTAGGACTTTGCAACAGGGTCCACAAGTTAGGCCTCCTACTGTTGTTGGTGAGGCAGTTGGCCAACCAGCTATGCACGATCGTGGGAAAGCGGTAGAGCTGGATGGAGAACTCGGCTTTTCCGTCCCCAACGCAGCAGTTGTACCGATAGCGGCCTATGTGCCTGAGCTAGAAGAGGTCGGGCTTGTTGAGAATCTCTTAACAGATGCCCAAGTTTATGAGATGGACAACAACTAATCCACCTTTCTTGACGTGTTTTTGGTCAATCCTGACTCGTCGTGGCATATGTTTCGTTGCCTACTTGGGTGCATCACCTTGTATACCTTTCGGCGGCGGGGTACGCTTCCTTTTGTATCTTTTTCTAGTTGAAATTCTTCATCAGGTAAATTTGGCGCTTTCCTAGTTGTCTCCCAATGTATGGAGGTCATAATTGTTAAAGGCTCTAGGCGCACCAAGACACACAAGGTGTCCCGGAGCCTAGGCGCTAGTTGTACGACAAGGCGCTAACCTAAACGACACCAGACGCACGACATTTAAAAAAAATAAAATAAAATAATATATAGCACTAATATATTGCAAATCCAAAATCAAGAAGTAAAACTATGACTAAATTCCAATTATAAAATATAAAATACACTCGTAATTAACCCGGAACTCCAAATGGAAGTTTTTAAACATACACAAACAAAAATACAATCAATCAAAATCCAAATAATCAAATATCATCGTCATCATCCACCAAAGCAAAGTCGTCTATATCTTCACCATTGGACCCGTGATCCTCCCACTCACACTCTTCTTCTTTAGTCTCTTCTGAATTTGCTTCTTCCTCTTCTAAATGGATTGTTGGAGTAGAAGAACTTGCTACTTGCCTATTTATAGCATTCACCCTTGGATTCGATTTTGATCTGGAATTATATCAACTATCTTCTGCTCCAACAGCAGTAGCTACATTTGTCCATGTTAATCCATCTTCTTCGTCATGCACATACTCATCATCAAGCTCTCTATCAGAAGCTCCATCAACTCGACCAATTAACCACTCTTTGCTATCATCAATATTAATCAACGAGATAGGATCAATGACGTCGCGTGCTTGATATCAACGAATCAATGCTCTATTATATTTCACAAACACCAAATCATTTAATCGCATTTACGCTAACCTATTTATCTTCTTGCTATGAATCTGCAATAATTTATGTGCAATAGATCAAAAGATCATTATTTAAGTGGATTATATTTGATAACTTTTAAATAAATTCAAATTAAATATAATAAAGACATTTACATATTCAAAAACACTCCAATTCCTTTCGTAACCGGATGCACTACATGTAAGACTAAGGATTTTTACTGCAAACGCTTGCAAGTCAAGTGTCGAACCACCGTATGAGGTCCACCAGTCGACTGTAAAATATAATTACTAATTAAGAATCATTAAATTAAAGCAATAAGACAACAAAAATGAAAACAAAAAATTTACCAGTTGCCTTTGTGCTCCTATGTCTGACTACCATAGGCATCCCAAAGAGGCCTTCGGATTTCTTATACTTGTCCAATTCCACTGAAATTTTATCTTGTGCAGCAACAGTTGGAACCAACCTTATAAGACAATCATAGAAGCCTTTTATAACTTCCTCGTCTTGATGAATGTTTCTGTTTCCATGAAAGTATTACGGATTCAAAAAGTGACCAGCTACATGCAAAGGACGATAAAGTTGGATATTCCATCGACGATCGATAATTTCAAAAATTTCACTATACTTCTCCTCGTCCTCGTTGAATGCTTTAGCAATGGCTTCTTTGGCTCTATCCATAACCTCATAAAAATATCCCATTGGGGGTTTTCTCTCCCTATCAACCAAATGAAGCACTCGAACAAGAGGATCTGATACCTTAAGACCAAAAACGACATTATGCCAAAAGGTCGTCATTAGTATAATGTCTTTTGCCCTTTTACCTTGTTGCTTCTTCGCATAAGCGAAAGCATCAACAGATTCAATAAAAATACTTCCTTAAGGACTATTAACCAAGAAATTAATGAGAGTCCTCTCTCGCTTGTCTTTCCAACCATCTGCCATAATCGAGCATCCATTAGTTTCATGTTCCTTCGTGTGCTTTTCAAGCCTTTCGTTTGTCTTCTGCACCTCCTTCTTTAATAGAGGAACTCTAACCTCATGGTATGATGGCGCTTTCATACCGAGACCATATTGTCCAACACTCTCAATCATCTCTTGAAAACTATCATATTTGACTGCATTAAATGAAATTCCCGCATTGTACATCCATCTCGCAATGAGTGTACATGCTCTGGACCTTAACTCTTTCTTCGCAGAATCATTATCATCCAACATAGTTTTCTTCCCTTTTCCCTTTGGGTTTTTCACAACCGTTTCTGGATCGGGAGTGTAATACAAATCCAAGAGTCCTTTTTGCTTTGGCCTTTTTGGCAAAAATGTATTTAAATTTTTGCTTGAAGGTGTTTGTCTTTTCAGGTATGTCACATCTCGAACATCATCCTCACCCTCACTTCCGACCTCGTAGTCATCAAAATCCGGAAGCAAATTAACTTGATCATTTTCCTTCTTCTTCGTAGACATGTAGTCTTGGATTTCATCTCTTACGTAAGATAGATATTTTTTGCAAGCGGTGACATTTCTATATACACCAACAATGTGTTGTTTAGCCCGATATATACCTTCTTTCGTCACTTTTTTACAAAAATTGCATGTGACTGAATTTTTATCTTGTGGATTCGCCAAATACGCAAGGCTCCACGTGGTGTCCCTTCATCCTTCACTAGCCATTTAATTTGTCCTAACTCCTAAAAAACAATTAAACAAAAAAATAATAACAAAAATAAACTAAATAAATAATTAAACAATTATTTTATAAACAATTAATATAAACATAAACATAGATCATCAAAAAATGGAAACGGAAAAATTAGAACAAATTTTACAGATCAAGCAAGAAACAAATAGGCAAATAATAATAAAAATAAATAAAACATAAATAATTAATTAAATAAATAAATAAACGATTACCTGAGTAGAGCCAACGACGAACAACGAAGGAAATCGAAACAGCACCAGTCGGAGGAGAGCAAAAGACAAGTAGTGAAGGAAATCGAAGCAGCAATAGCAATGAGCGACGAACTAAGGATATGAAATCAAAGGAGAAATTGAAGGAAATCGCAGGAAATCCGAAGGAGATTCGAAGGTGAGGTACGATGCTAGGGCTAATTCGATTATGTAAGGCCGATTGTGCTCAGGTAAGGGATCTGGGTATTTATTAGGGACTAGGGCTAGGGCCGCTAGGGCTAATTCGAGAGTCAATCAAGGCCACGATTGAAAAAAATGACTTGTCCACCACAGGAGCGCCTCCGACGACGGTCGCAACCCTCTCCCAGGCGGTAAAAGCAATCGCTTCTTGTACATGCATCGCCTAGACCTGAGCGAAGCGCAAGTCCTGCGACTTGAGGCGCATTGCGCCTGGGCACACACTTAGGAGCAACTTTAACAACTATGATGGAGGTTGATGATTGGGTTCGTTATTCTTTATATGAAGAATGACGTAGCTCTTACATCCTCCTTGTTTTTCTTCTACCAGCTCGTAAAGAATGTGAAGACATCCGATAATTGGTTTCAATTCTATACTCAGAGTGGGAGACTCATAGTGGGGATCCCAGAGAATAATCTGAGATGGAAGAATAATTGGGTCATGGTGCAGGGGCCTCAAGAGTAGCCATCCGGAGAGGAAGGGCCCTACCAGTCCCGAAGCACTGGTCAGTGCCGAGTAAGTTCGTTTTCCACTTTTTATTTTCTTGCGTAGCTAGTTGTTTCATCTAATTTATTTCTTCTTTCACAGTGTACCCTCTTCGTTCATAGCTCAACGCAACAGAGATGGTTTCAACAGCTTTCTTAACTGGGCTTTCCTGAGGTGGAAAGGAATTTTACTTTCCTTAAGGTCAATTTGTTTGACCTTTTCTTCACTGCCCACACTGGTGTGGTACAAGCTCTAGATTTTGGGTCCAGTTCTTTATTAGAATCTGACTTGTCTTTCTCGGTTGTAACGACCGAGGAAAAAGGTAAAACTTTCTATCATTCCACTCTTTCGGGTTACTTTCATTCATTTTTTCTTATAATAGACGATAATTTTTGTTGGTGTAGAAATGCTGAGGAGAGAGGCTGACCCTAAGGTTTTAGAGGCCATGCATCAGTACTGGGCCACTCGGGACACAGTAGCTCTATTTTCTATTCCGGTGAGTTCACCTATTTTTGTTCCAGAGTTGGGGGTGACTGTTATCCCTTTTGTGACTCCATCTGAATTGGCATCTCACCTAGGTCTTGATTTCTCAAGGAAGAGGCGCTAGCTGGCTGCTGCAGTTGTTATTCGCGAAGAAGATCCTTCTAGCAATCGCTCGCTCTCGTCCAATTTATCGGAATGGGTGTCCCGAGATTGGAGGGGTTGACTCTAGGCACTCGAGTTTATGGCCGTAGAGTTGGGCAATGACCATGCTCTGAACCTTTGCAGGGAAACGTGGTAGGGGGAAGGGGGGGCTAAGAAATTCATTTCCTTTCTTTCGTGATTACTTGAATCATCTTTAGCTTTCCTCGATTTCTTTTCTGTTCTTGTAATAAATTGTTGCTCACTCATTTGCCTTGTTCAAGCGATGGAGTGGGATCGTATCCTAGCTCGGGGCCCTCGAGTAAGAGACAAATGAGGTGAGGTCCCAGCTCAGGGAGAGGAATGGCTGCGTCACAGAGGCTAAACAGGCATTTACTGAGGCCAGGCAAGAGGCGAGAGAGTAAGGTTGGATGCTGCAAAGGCACAACAAGTGTTTACCATATTTTTCTTAGCCTAAATTAATGAATCGTTGTTGATAAAAACCTCTTAGTAAGAAGAGCTCTTCTCCGATCAGATCGAAGAACCGCTTGTGAATGGTGTTGCCTTCAAGGAGAAAATTTAGCTTCAATCGCCTTCCAAGGACCTTGGCTTCTCCTTGGAATGACCACCTCCCACTGCCTAGGGAAAACTTCAAACCCTAAAGATGTAGTTTCTTAGACCTGAGCCTTGCTGAAGGTTACTCAACTGTCGGAACTGAATGGGGGCAGCCGCATGGGGAGTACAAAGTACTCTCACCTAACTATAAAGTAGCCAACAACCCATGAAATGAACCCAAACTCCGAATCCACAATGTTAGCTGTAAGTGATCAAAAATAGAGAAATTTACCTAAATTGATCAGGATTATGCTTGAAAACAACTAGAACTCAATCCTCAATATTATAAGACTCCGGTCCTCAACACTCAAAGAAATTATGATAATTTCCACAAAAACCCCTCCCTAGGCACCTGAAACTTACTAGAACACTATCGCTGATTCCCTTAAAATCTCAATAAGGATATCAAAGAACCTAGAATTGAGATTCAAAAATTTTCTCTACTACAAGGAAGGCAAAATAAAAAATAAACAGAATAAATGACAAAAGAAGATTATAACAACATCGACATCGAAATAATACTCGGAAAGGGCAAAAAATTGTGGACTTTGATGCAGAAAAAACAGCCTTCTTGGGCCTATATGTAGAAAAGAACGTAGACAATCTTGCTAAGCAAATGACAACATAAGGAAAAAACAATGGCGACACCAAAACAAGTCCCAAAAGAGGGAGCAAATTGCAAAAAATTACTAACCATTGAAAGTGTCTTTGAACTTTTACCATTTGGATTTGATGGAAATCCCTACCACTAACAGGCTAAAAGAGAGAACTACAATGACAACACTAATTTTTATTTTTTATTTTTTAAAAATATTTAAATATTTAATATATATTTATTTATTTATTTATATTAAAAAAAATCAAAATACAAAATGAAATTAGTTACCTACATCCTCATAACATCCCAAGCATCCATCACATAAGGGCTTGGCTCTATTCAATCTGCTTTTGCCAAAAATTTTCGCAATTGGTTTAACTTCTCTCCTAACATACAAGAAGTTAAAGATCATTGACAATGTGGTCATCAACAAGTTATGGTTGGCCCTAGCTCCAAGTTAAAGCCTCTGCACCTGCCGATGAAATAGCAACACGGGAGAAATGGATTTTTTTTGGGGGGGGGGGGAGGGGGGGAGAAATAATACAAGGGGAACTGTGAATAAAGACAAAATGATTAATCTTCTAGGAACCACTATAACTCCAGGGCAAGACTTTGCTAAATTTAAAAACTTGTGGACAAAATCATTCAACTTCCAAGGCAATGTGGAGTTACCTTTGTACAATGACACTGCCAAGAGAGAGCCACTCTCAATTATTAGGACAAATAATTGCCTGACATGTGAGTAGTAAAAAAGTTCTAAAGCTCTTAGGATTGCCAAGACTTCTGCTTCGTTAGAGTTTATGACCCCACAAAGTTTGAGAAAATACAAAGAGTATTCCCAGAAGAGTTCCTAAGAACTCAGCCAATACCTGATGACCCTAGTTTTCCTAAAGAAGAACTATCTACATTGAAGTTCAGTTCACCTACACTAGGCAGGACCCATGGCAATTCGGCACTTGTTTTCTTATAGAAAATTTGAGATATTAGACCATCAATAGAGAAAGAAAGTCTCTAAACAAATAGCCAAGTTCTGGCCTCTTGCCTATAACCCATAAGGCCTCCTCAACCTTGATTAACCAAAGCACTTCTAAGGGGGTAGGGTCTTGGAGCGAAATGCGTTTTCATTTCTGGCTAACCAATACCTATCAAAATAAAGTGCATAATAGAAACTCCCAAATACTACGGAAACCACCTAAAGAAAGCCTATACCAAGATTAACGGAAGAGATTAATATTTTTTGAAAAATAAAATTCTACCACCCAACAAGATAGGATACGGCCCCAAATTTCCAAGTCCACGTAAAAGAAAGAAACAAGTGGTTAACATTCTTAAAAAAAGATTTATGCATCGGCCAATGGTTGCTCGAGAAAGGGGATAATCCCCTTGAGGAAGAACGATTCCCTTAATAAAAACCCTCCCCATGGTTAGGGTCCAACAAAAGGCTTAAGGGGGGGGCCACACTTTTCCAATGGAAGTATAAGGGTTCTCTATATTAAACCTCTCTTCATTATGTAATCATTTCGTAACAAATACAAATCTGTAATTTTAGGTATTTAGGATCAGTTACAAATCATTATCATTATTATTTAGGAATAGCTACAAATCATGGCTCTTGTGTAAATTGAATTATTCTCTATAATGAAAAAATATTGAGTCTTAATTTCTTACATGGTATCAGCCTAATCGATCATCTCTCCTGATAAATTCATTTTTTCATCTTTTCCTTCGTGAGATCTGCGATCTCTGATTTCATCTCAAAGTTCAGACAGTCTCTGCCTTTGGCCATTGCTGCCTCTGATCTTCGATTGTCCTTTGTCTCATCTCGAAGTTTAGACAGTCGCTGCCCTAGCCCTCACTGCCTCCGGCGAGTCTAGCCTTCGATTGAGGTCCTTGCTCAATCGCCATCTTTCTCTGTAGCTCAGTCATCGATTGCTCAAGTATCACTACTCAATGTGTTTCAATCTCCTGTTGTTCCTTCTTACTATTCTAAGGTGCTATTTTTTTTTTTTATCTATCATAATCTAATTGATTGTCTTAGTGCCTCTTCTATTTATATTATTTAAATTACAGACAATACCCTTGTAGTTTGTAAAACTCACTAGGTACCAAAAAAATTATCAAAACAACCCCACCTTTTTCAGAATTCACTGATCTCTTCCCTTTAACTTTCTACAAGTTCCTATTTGCACCCCAAATTTTTCCCAAATTACCATTTCACCTACCTCCCTAAATCAATTATGTCTACTACAACCTCATCCATACCGTAATGTCAATTGTGCTTTGGGATTGGTCATTCTACCTGCAATTGCTATTGGCTCTCTTCATTTACACAACCACCCGTTCATCTATTGCTAAAGTTTGCCTTTGTAGGCTTGCAGAATGTTCCACCTCAGGTGCATCAAAGTAAACAAATTTTACAGTGGTCACTCAATGATCACAATTGGTATCTTAATACTAGTGCATCTACCTATATGACCAGTAACCCCACTTTCCTTATCAGTACACGTTGTATAGTAGGTCTGACTCTGTTCAACTTGGTAATGGTAATCACCTACCAATAACTTATATGGGTAACATGATACTACCACTTGGTTCTTTTTCTTCTTAATACTGTCTATGTCATTCTTTCAATGCATAAAAATTTACTCTCCATTACTCAATTTTGCACTGATAATTATGTTCATTGTGCTTTTGATGCTCAACACTTCTCTATCTTTGATCTCACATCTGGTCTTCTATATCGGGGCCTATGTAAGGATGGTCTCTACAATTTACCTGCCATATCTCCCCGCCTACATGCTTTATCTGTCTCGATCACTTGTTCCACGTTTTGGCACAATCAGCTAGGTCATCTATCTGCTAAAGTCATGTCTAACTTGTGTTCTAATAAATCATTATCTACTCCTTTTACATTTAAATCATCTTAATACTCTGGATGTGCTTTGGGTAAATTTACACATCTCCCATTTTCGAGCTCACATAATATAAAAATTAATTTTTCATTTACTTTAGTTCAGTTTAATGTATAAAAACCTTCTGGGCTTTCTGTCTTTGGTTATAAATATTATGTGTTGTTTACTGACGACTATACTAGTTTTACTTGGTTATACTTTATGAAACAAAAATACGAAGTTCTTCAATATTCCAAAAACTTTTTAACCTATGTCCAAACTCAATTTGCCACACATGTCAAACAATTTCAGAGTGATAGCAGTGGAGGATATGATAGTGGTCTCTTCAAATCTCTTTGTTTTTCCCTAGGTATTCATCATAGATTCTATTGTTCTCACACTCCCGAACAAAATGGCCTCATCGAATAAAAACACTGCCACATTGTTGAAATGGCCCGTACCCTCCTTCTCACAAATCATGTTTCCTTCCATCACTAGCCTGAAGCAGTCTCCACTGTTATTCACCTAATCGATCATCTTTCCTCCTCTAAACTTCAGTGGTCCTCGCCATTCTCCCGTCTTTATGGCCATACTCCTTTCTACTCTGAGCTACATGTGTTTAGGTGTGCATGTAATCCACATTTAGGTACTTACTTAACTAATAAACTATTGTCAAGAATTATTAAATGTGTGTTTTTAGACTACAGCCTGTAGCACAAAGGTTATCGTTGTCTGGACCACATAACTAGTAGAGTGTACATTTCCCAACATGGTTGTTTTGATGAACAACACTTCTTATTTGCATCTAAAGCCAGAAGCACTCCACCAGATTAATCATCATGGCTATTTGTTCCTCTACTACCACTAGCTCTAGTTCTACTTCTACAATCGACTACAAAAATACTACTCCACCTCCTATTCTTCAAATGTTTTCGTATCATTATCAGTGCCAACAAATTTGACTCTCATGGCCAAACCCTTCTACTACCGCCACCCTTGAGGCTCCTCTAGTTCTTCCGCAACATTCGATAGTCACATGACATCAGGATGGCACACGTTATCATCTTATTTAGACAGATGGTACAATCTTATATCCTCTCCCACATGCTCTATTTTCTTAGCTTCCATCTCCCATTGACGAGTTTATGTGCTATGCTTGGGCTATTTGTGTCCTTGAATGGCGTTTAAGTTATGACTAGTGAATTTAATGCCTTATTGATTAACAAAACTTGGGTTCTTGTCCCTCCTTCCCCACATTAACATATTGTGGGTTGTAAGTGGGTTTTCAAACTCAAGTGCAAAGTAGACAGTTCCATTGAGCAATACAAAGCTCACCTTGTTGACAAGGGCTTCTATCAACAAAAGTGTGTTGACTTTGATGAGACATTTAGTCTAGTAATCGAACCTACCACTGTTCGTACTGTGCTCAGCCTTGTCATATCCTTTGGTTGGACATTGCGCTAACTTGATATGAAAAAAATGCCTTTCTTCATGGCATTTTGGATGAAACTATCTATATGTCATAACCACCTGGTTTCATAGATCTTGCTCAGCCTCATCACATCTGTCATCTACAAAAGGCTATCTATGGTCTCAAATAAGCGCCTCAAGCTTTGTTCCAACGTCTCATCACATTCATCTTACAGTATGGTTTTACCTAGAGTCAAGCTAATCATTCTCTGGTTATCTATGGTTTTAACTTTACTGTGATGCTTATTCTTTTATACATTGATGGCATTATACTCACTGACAATGAACCATATCTCATTTCCTCGTTTATCACCACTCTTGGCAAAGAGTTTGAGCTTGGCAACCTTGGTTCCCTTTATTACTTTTTAGGCCTTGAAGCAACTTCATCCTTTATTAGCTTACGTCTCTCTCAACTCAAGTTTACTATCGATCTTCTTATATGTTTCTTAATGACAAACTACAAACCTTGAAACACCCATGTATGTGCTAAAACTCACATGTCATCTCAAAGTGGGGATCTGTTGTCATATGCCACTGAGTATTACCAGTTGATTGGCTCATTGCAGCATCTCACTTTCACTAAACCAAACATTGCATATTGGTAGGGCATAAAATACACCGCTACTTACTCTCACAAGTATACGAGATCTAAGTTTTAATAGAATAGATCTTTGAAGATCGGATATCGTTCCCACAGAGAAAAGTGTGAATAATTGAATACCACAATTTACGTAGTCTCATGTTATCCTAATTAAAGAAATGATTTAAAATTAAACTAAGCTAAACTACAATTAGTGGATTAATCCTAACTAAGTTGATTAACTAGGGATTGATTTCGTTCACTTAATGTATGTTTGATTTCGTTTAGTTAACAATAACGGAGTTTAGGTATCCGACAATCTCGGTTCGTAAACTTCTCCGCCACCTCTTCCGAGTGTAAGACGGGGAAATACGCGACTTCGTGTCAACGAAGAGGTCCCCCTCTTTGTCTTAACGACTCTAGGCTGCGTGAGTCTTGACCCAACGTCATCGATTGCATACTAACTAACACCCTCCCGGGTCGTTAGATCGTAACGATGTGTTTACCCTAGTCCGAATCTAGGATTACCTCTTCCGAGTGTCAAACCCTAGATTCTCAAATCCAACCCTAATATCATTTCAAGCATACTAAAATCGTCATCAAATGATAAACACAATCGGATTTAAAAGCAACAACCGTTAAAGAAACATATATTAAACCAAACGAGTATTTACATGAATTACATTTAACCCTAACTAATCTCTAATTAAACTAACATGATCTTAGCCATTACAATATTAAATCAAGAGGATATCATCAATATCAATAATACATAGATGGAAACAAGGGAAGAAAAATCAAATCTCAAAGTGGAGTAGTCCACTTTCGCCAAAGAACAATCCTCCCGAGCTTTTTCTTCTCCATTGATGAACTTCCTCTTCTAGCTCTTCAAGAATTGGCCAAGAACACTTTCTAAAACTAATCTAATTTACTTCCTAAATTATCTAATCCTAACTAAGGTAAAAGGAGTTCTCAAAACATGATTGGGGGGTCTTTTACAATTGGGGGAGAAAGGGGTTAAAAAGCAAGGTTTGGGAAATATCTTCAAAATATCTAAAAACAGATATTTCTGTGCAGAGGATCACTGCCTAAGCGGTGGTTGAGTCGGTTAAGCTTCTGTTGGATCTTCGCCTAGGCGGTGGCTACTGGCACAACATTCTGACATTTTCTTGCCTAGGTGGTGGTTCACCACTTTAGCACTCCAACTTTCTACCTCTTTTCCGCCTAGGCAGTGGTCTTCATGCACCGAAATCGAGTTCTTCATGTTTTGTTCATCGTTTCTCCACTGTTTTCGCTTGTTTATCCCTCGTTAACGTCCCTTCACCTATTTTACACTAAAACAAACTAAAACTCAATTAAATATAACTAATACGCTTGAAAACTAACAAATTCGGTTTCAAAATAGATAGAAAAATAATACGCAAAAACTTGGTAGCGTGTAAATACGCTGCTACTTTCACTCGCAAGTATACGAGGTCAAGTTTTAGTATAGATCGGGAGAGTTAGGGTTATCGTGTCCACAAGGATTGGTTTTGACTATAATTGAATACCGCGTTTATCATGACCTAATTTTATTTAGGCGAAAATAAATTGAATAAAATTAATTATACTAATACTAAGTTAATTAATTTAATTAAATTAACTATATTAATATTACTATGAGATGTTTAGGGAAAGTATTGCCTAGGGATTAACTTTTGTTTACAAAAACGTTGTTCGGTCTCGTTTTAGTTTACATTAACGGCGTTCGACTTATCCGACAATCTCGATTTGTAAACTCCCTCGCCACCTCTTCCGAGTGTAAGACAGGAGAATACGTGACTTCGTGTCAATGTCGAAGTCCCCCTCAATGTCTTAACGACCCTAGGTCACGTGAGTCTCACCCCAACGTCATTGATTGCACACAATCCAACTCCCGACCGG
The DNA here is from genome assembly GCA_016647705.1 of Eucommia ulmoides. Taxonomy (NCBI): domain Eukaryota; kingdom Viridiplantae; phylum Streptophyta; class Magnoliopsida; order Garryales; family Eucommiaceae; genus Eucommia; species Eucommia ulmoides. Next base: position 6,856,265 of record CM028329.1, read on the forward strand.
GTCATTGGATCGTCGTGTCGTGTTTACCCTATCGACAATCTCAGTTCTAAAACTCCACCGCCACCTCTCTCGAGTGTAAGACGGGGGAATACATGACTTTGAATCAACGAAAAAGTCCCCATCAACGTCTTAACGACCCTAGGTCACATGAGTCTTACCCCAACGTCATCGATTGTCCACAATCCAATTTTCTCCCGACGTTTGTCTATTCTAGTTCTAAGTCCGGAATTTGTTAAACCCTGTATTCTCAATATGTAAATCTAAGCATAATAAACAAACAATACGACAAACATAATCAACATAACGAAGAACAACCGCTAACCAAACACAAACTCAACAAAACAACACTTTTATAAATTACATTAATCCCTAGACAAAAACTCGTTTAGCTCATGGCCATAGCTGATTATACAATGAAAACTAAACTAAATATGCTCAAACAACAATCCTAAGTTAAGAAATAAAAGAAGGAACAAGAGAAACTTAGTTTAGTCCGAAGATTTATCACTAAAAACGTTCCGAGATCTCTCCTCCTTCATTGCAACGTGATCTTCTCCTTAGGATTTGAATGAGCACTCCCAAAACCTCTTAATTTATCCTCCTAAAGTCTATGGAGGTCTCTTAGCCTAATGGAGAGGAGAGGATGAGAAAACTAGGCTCAAAATATCCTAAAATATCTAAAATAATATCTAAACTGGCGCAGAGGTTTTCGCCTAGGCGAAGTTACTGCAGGAAGGTTGGTTAACTTTCTGCGGATTTCCGCCTAGGCGGTAGAATTTTCCGCCTAAGCCGAAAAACTGCAGGTTTGCATTTTGTTTTGACTGTAACTTCTTCATTTGAACTTCGATTTAGGTGATTCGAAAACCTATGGAACGCTAAGAAAAAGATCTACAACTTATATGTTTTGAGTGTTTCGAAAATAGGATTGAATTATAGTCCAAAATAGCCTTGAAGTTACAACACCTATACCGACTTTGCACATTTTCGCCCTCTTTTCACCATTTTTGATCCGATTTGATCGTTTTTTATCCGTTTACATACCTTTTCACTTCAAACACCTGATTTAGACAAAAACATATAAAAACATATTAAAACGTACTAAACATACTCGAAAACTAATAACGTTCGGATTGGAAATAGATAGGTAATTTACACCTATCACATATGTTGTTCATCATGTTACTCAGTTCATGAGCCAACGTCGGACACACCACCTTATAGTCGCCAAATGAATCCTTCGGTACCTCAAATAGACTCTAAACTTTGGCCTTCTTTTTCAGCATAGTGCCACCCCTTGACCCTCAAAGCTTATTCTGCACCTGAATTGGCAGGTTGCCCTAACTCCCGTCGCTCTACCACTGGTTTTTGTGTTTTCTTGGGCTCTAATATGATCTCTTGGACCACAAAGAAACAATCTAGTGTCTCTTGATCAATTGCCAAAGCTAAGTACCATTCCCTTGCCCATGTTTGTGCTAAATCTACCTGGGTACTTCATCTGCTCCAAGAGTTGCACATTCCCATATCCCCACTTATCATGTTACTTTGTGATAATTTCAACACTACATACTAAGCATATTGAACTGGATTATTACTTTATATGGGAATGCACTCTTACTGGCACACACTGAGTTCAATTTGTCTTTTCTACTGGTCAACTCGATGACATAATTACCACGGGACTTCACAAAAAGCTCTTTCATCTTTTATGAACCAACCTCATTTCTCCAGTCTAACCAAGTTTGCGGGGGAGTATTAAATCTCTCTTCATTATGTAATCATTTTAGAACAAATACATATTTTAGATATTTAGGAATAGTTACAAATCGTCTTCATTATTATTTAGAAACAGTTACAAATCATAACTCTTGTATAAGTTGAATCATTCTAAAAATATTGGGTCTTGATTTCTTACACACCGTAGAGTCAAGTGATAGTCATCTGTTTGCAAGAACATGAACATAATGAATTGTACATTCTTCACCACTTGAAATTTCCAATTTACACTTACATTAATAATCCAGCTGTTCATCATAAGATTATTTTGGATTAATTATTCCTTTGATTCCTAAACTGGATTAGTGTGAATTTAATCCTTGATTTTTCATTTTACTTTTTCAAATCAAGCCCTTGAGCCCTTGTTTGTTTAGTGTTTCTATTCTTCAGAGCATAAATCTGGAAAGAAAAATAACAATAAAAAAACGCCATTTAAAGTTTCAAAATGGCTTTAATTTGGTGTCTAGGAATAATGTTAAATTCACTAAACAAAGTGATCATATGCATGCAAGTCAGTTGCGTTTCAATTAAATCCTTTAAATTTCAAAATGATTTTAATTTGATCCCAACTGAGCTGCTGTTGCAGGAATTTGAATTGCATAACAACAACCACTACCTCAGAACAAAGGTCTCTCTCTCTCTCTCTCACACACACACATACACACACAAACACAAGGAAATTAAGCCCGTTTAGTTCCTGTTCCCGATTTCTATTTCCGCTCCCAAAATTTTGAGAGTAATTTGAGACTATTTTCTGAATTCCTTAAGAATATGAAATAAAAAATAAAAAATGGGGCATTCGGTGATAAGTCCCTCATTTCACCATTCATTTTAAAAAAATCCCATAAGCAGAAGCAATTTGTGTTTTAGTCTCGCCTATTTAAAAAAGGGGAAGCCAAATAAACGCATTTGCACACGCACAATTACATGTAACTATTTTTGTATGTAAATTTTTATTAGATGTAACAAATATTATTGTATTTTGTAATATGTAACTAATTTATGTGTAAAAATTTGTTAAATATAACAAAAATTACACAAAATACATGTAATTAGTTACATGTAACTAAATGTACACAAATATATGTAACTAATATTAAAATAATTTATGTGTGTAATATTTGTTAAATATCACAAATATTACACAAATACATGTAATATATAATAATTTGTAACGTGTAACTAATATTATACAGGTACATGTAACAAAAAATATATAAATATATGTAATATATAATAATTATTAAATTATAACTAATATTAGTTACATGTAACTAATATTCAGTATAATAGAAATTTACTTACCAAAGTTCTCTCTACAATTCCTACAATACCTACATACGCACGGAACTAAAACTCAATCAAAACTCAACTTAAGGGACTAAATCAAAACTTATATCTTAAACGAAACTTTTTTAAAATCAGGTATGTTATTTAAGACTAATGGCTAATTACCCAAAAAAAATATTGATTCATATTCACTCTCACAGCACTATTCCTACAACCATCCCGCCACCCTCTATCAAACAACCGGCCACCACCACCACGCTGGCTACCATACATTTAAAAAAGAAAAAAAAACAAATGTAGCAATCAAAAGTATTTCTTGTGTCTATTCTTAGAAAGAAAAAAAATAATAATAATAAACAAAAATAAAAAAAATTTAGGACAATAGTCGTTACCAAACATTTTTCTATTTCTGGAATACTCCGGAACAAAAATAAAACTTCTATCCAATCCAATCTCAGTTAATTGAAATTAGAAAACCGAAAAACAGAAACACTAACCACACGCCAACTTCTTTAATTTTATTTATTTATTTATTTTGCAGATAGCTGAGAATGATAGAGCACAACAGCAGCAGCTACATATGAATCTGATGCCAGGGGTTCCCGAATATGAGCTCCCTTTGGCCACTCAGCCACCTTTTGATGGTCGAAACTATCTACAAACCAACGTTAATCAGTACGCCGGCAGCAGCCGCCAAGACCAGACTGTCCTTCAGTTGGTGTAAGAACCCCTCGATCTTCACACCAAACTTTTCTTACTTAATATTCATAACCAACTTAGCTCAAATATCCAACTTCCAAGGCTGATAGTGACAATGGCGGCGATAGAAATTTGAGTACAACTTTAAGAACCAATGAAGTAAAAAACCCTAATATATATTGATCCTCGAAATTTTGGCCGTTATCCTTTAAACTCAAAGCATTCTACCAAGAATATGTATATATGTATATATATATATATGTTTTAAGCACCACCAAGAAATTTGACTAATGTCATTCTTTTTTCTCTCTTGAACAGTTGATTGAAATGATGCAAGAGACAATCCCTCCATGTTCCTGTTTTGAGTGAAAGGAGATCTTATATATATATATATATATATGCATGTTGTGAACGTCAGGCATTGTCAATAATTTTCTTATAAACACAAAGCAAACATTTGCTGTCTCAATTCATCCATGAAGATTCATATCATTATCTTATTCAGCAACATACATATACGTATGGACTTGCTTTATAGTTTTAGCGTTATTCATTGCCTCTTCGCCTCTTTCTACCATAAATAAAAAATTTGGTTAATTACTGTTAAAACAATAATTTAAAATGAAATCTTTCATTTATTATATTATTTACAAGGCTGTTTTGGTGATAGATCCCTTATTTTATTCTTAATTTTAAAAAAGTCCCATACACAATTGCAACTTGTGTTTTAGTTTTGCGTAATAAAAATATTTGTTAGATGTAACAAATATTATACAAGTATATGTAACATAGTTACATATAATTTTATAATAGTACGTGTAATTAATATTACAGTACATATAATTAATATTACACATATATATGTAATATAGTTTACATGTGATTTGTAATTATTAGATTGTAATGAATTTTAATTATATATAATTAATATTTTCTATAATGTGAATTTACTCACCAAGCTCTTAAGACTCTCCACACGCAATGCATGAGCACATGCGGGACTCATACATAATCAAAAATCAATTGAAGGGATCAAAATTAAATCAAAACTTATCTTTTAAAAGATACCAATAATAGATTACACTCACTAATGGGACTAATTGCCAATTATCGCTATTTATAAATTATATTATTTTATTTAATCAAAATAATATTTTCTAATGGTCATAATTATGTTTTTAAACACATGTTTACTAGATATTATTATTGTGATTAAGTTAGAAAACTTATTAAAATAACTTTATGAATTTCATTATAAATAGATATATGTCACAATGTGATTATTATAATATTTATGTGGATAATTAGTGATTTTATTAATTATAAAATTATGAGTATTTAATATTACACTAATAGTTATATAATGCATGTATAATTATTATAATATTTATGTGGAAAATTAGTGATTTTATTAATTATAAAATTATGAATATTTAATATTACACTAATAGTTATATAATGCATGTATAAGGATGAACGAAAATATAGTGGAAAAAGAAGTATGATTTTTCTTTTGATAATCAGTTAATTATATTGGACTAGGTTGCTAATGTCAAATGGATAAGCTTCTAACATGGAGGGAGCATTATAAGCAGTGTCAGCTACCACCTTAGCTCCAGCCTCACTTGGATGGAATCCATCAAAGAAGGAATACTTTCCCCTTTCATTGCATACATTTCCATTGTTAAGACATTGTCCCTTAGCTACACCACTATATGGTATTTCACAGCAAGGGGAAAGTAGTTCTTCAAAACCTGAAAAAACAATTAGAAAAAAATGAATTTCCTCATCACATGCATTTTCATTAATGTAGTGTTTTGTTCCTTCCAACCTATAAAAACATATGGTGTCAAGTGGAGTAATTCTTCTAACTTATATAGTAGTTTAGGAACTCTCAAATGATCGATGTGGGACAAAAATTTAACTCATGTCGCCTTTAAATGCAACTTCTGGCTTGCACAGATGATTTGACTATAAAGAAATGATAAAAAAATGTGCAACTCGTGATTTGCGTAGGTGATTTTGACTACGAGGGGAATGAGAGATGAATTCTCATAACCTTTGTTCTGATATCATGCTAGGAGTTTCCAACTTAAAATTATATTGTGTCAAGTGAAGTAATTCATTTGACTTATATAGTGATTTAAGTGTTGAATCCCACATTGCTTGTGTTACCTGATCCTTAGCTATAAATAAAGTCTAGGGTAATCCTCCTCTTACAAGGCGTCTTTTGAGAGTGAGTTAGTCCTCTTGGGTTTCTACATGGTATCAGAGCCAAGACTCTTGTCAAATATTTGGTATATTGAATTCCACATATCAATGTTGGGCCCCCGATATCCGTTTGCAGTGGTTTGTCCCTGCACGTGAGGGGGCATGTTGAATCCTACATTGCATGTGTTACTTGATCCTGAGTTATATATAAAGCCTAGGATAATCCTCCTCATACAAGGCGTCTAAAGTGAGTTAGTCCTCTTGGGTTTCTACATTGAGAACTCTCAAGTAATCGATGTGTGATAGAACTATAACATCCGTCGTCTTCGAAGGCAACTTTCGGTTTACACAGATGATTTGATTATAAGAGAATGATGAAAACTATACAACTACCGACTTACATAAATGATTTAATTACGAGGGGAATGAGAGACGAATTCCTATAACATTTGTTCTGGTATCATACTAGGAAGTTCCAACTTAAAACCATATGCGGGAAGGTTTAGCACCTCGATGTTGGCTCTTCGCCACCTGTGACTGTAGGTGTGAAGTGGAGTAACTCGTTTGACTTATGTAGTAGTTTGAGAATTCTCAAATGATCGATGTAGAACAAGAATCTAATCCACGTATTTTTAATTTTAATTTTAAAATTTTAACTATGTGCATCCGAACGCTACGTACCTAAAGTAATATAGTAAGTAATCAAAAAGTGAAAGAAAAACATCTGCTGTCGTGACAAGATTTGCTTGGAGCTCATAGCAAGTTTTCCAATCAAATTTGTTCAGAAAACATTTTATTAGTCTTTGCACCCCTGAATTATTTGTAGTTGAATATTGTTCTTTAACATTTTAAATGTTGTAAAATTTGAAGTTTGAAGATAATATCATTTTTGTTATTTACGTTTCAATGTTTTTTTTTAATAAAGTCCTTAAAAGTTATGAAAATTTTCAAATTTCAATAATCCTGAGACTAACATCTTTTGAATTATCTGATAAAAATTGACACTCGCCAATTTAGGGAGAAAAATTGACATGTGTTCACGCCAATTCAAGGATGAAATTGGAATGATTTTACAACCTCAAGTTTCTCTCTCTCTCTCTCTTTTAATGAAATATCAAGGATGAAAGAGAGATTGGTGTTATATAATCTGTACTTGTACAAGAAATATCAATCTAAAACAATAGAAAGATTTAGAATCCAACAAACCTAATTTGCTTCTAAAAGACATCTTGTAACATGAGGATTGCCCTAAGTTTTATATATAGTTCAGGAAAAGGTAACACAAATGATGTGGGATTCAACATGCCCCTTCACACGTATGGTAAAAAGGACTTTAACAAATCACTACGAATGGATATTGGGGGAACCCATTATTGATGTGGGATTCAACATGTCCAACATCAGACAAAAGTCTGACCCTAACACCATGTAGAAATTTAATAGGCCTAACTCACTCTCAAAAGACGTCTTGTAAGATGAGGATTGCAGCTCAAGATCACATGGGATTCAAGATAGAGAAAAAAAATTAGGGAGAAAGTGAAGATGATGACTTATGTACCTTCCAATAAAGTGCCCCTCGCCAAAATATTCAAGGAGTTGATGTAAGTAAAAGTAGCACCAGGCAGTGTTTTAGAGAGTTGATCAACAAGGCCAGTAAGTTTCATGTTGAAGAGTACAACTGCCATATTGATTTGATTCACAAATGATGATTCATCTTTATGTTCCGAAACTTCAATTGGAGTGGAACCTACTGGACCCAATCCAAACACTGCCACCTTCCTTGCTCCATAGTTGTACAATTGCTATAAAATCCCAAAGATCAAAATTTAGGAACCATGTAAAATTTTCAATTAAATCCCTATATATTCATCATCATTATAATTTGTTTACTTGTTTACGAGACCATAACTCCTAAATTTTAACATGTTTAAGTGGCAAATTCCTTATTTTCCTCTTTTTTTTTTTTTTTAAAAAAAAAATCTCCTACTCAATTATAACTTATGTTTTAATCCCACACATCAAAAAGATGGAATGTCCATGATACACGTGTCTGCACTCTCACAGTTACATGTATCTAACTTGTGTGTAAGATATATGTTAGATGTAATAAATATTATACAAATACATGTAATATAGTTACATGTAATTTATAATTACATGTAATTAATACTACACAAGCCTTTATAACTAATATTACACAGATATATTTAATATAGTTACATTTGATATGTAATTTTTAGGGTTAATTACACTTTACCTCCCTGTGGTTTGGCCAATTTGCACTTTATCCTCCTGTGGTTTGAAAATCGTCACTTACCTCCTCTATGGTTAGATTTTCAAACCACTTACCCCTGATGTAGCGGGGTAAGTGCACCAAATATTTGACCACGGGGGGTAAGTGGCAATTTTCAAATTACAGGGGATAAGTGCAAACTGGCCAAACTACTGGGGAATAAAGTGTAATTAACTCTAATTTTTAACTTGTAACTAATTTTAGTTATATGTAACTAATATTCATATATATGAATTTACTCATCAAACTCTCTCTAACCTCCACACGCAATGCGTGACTAATAAGGAAACAAATAAAAGACTATTTAAATTTATGTTTTAAATAGGATAAATAACATATTACACCTGTTATTTAGGACTAATTGTCAATTGGCCCTAAATTTTAATTGCTGAAAATTATAATTGTTGAAATATAAGTGCTGAAATATCTGACACTTGTTTGACAAAATTAAAGTTGTAAGTGCTGAATTTTTATGTGAGCATGTTCAATTGGACAATTATGAAGTTTACATTTGCATAAAATTTTTAAACAAAATTTAATAATGATTTAATTAATTAAGTAGTTTTAATTGTAGTAATTAAGCAAACTTATTACAAAAAGTAATTAATTTATTCAATTTTCAAAATTTAATTATGTTATCAAACATAGTCTAATTTATGTTAAATAAACTAACGAAAGTTGGTTAAGTTTTTCGTTCAACTCCATGAAGTTTTGAAATTATTGTAATCAACTTCCTAAAATTTCATAAATTATTCAAATTTTGTGCCTCAAATGACTCAATATTTTTTACTTCCATTAGTGGATTGAACAGAGTTGGCATTGGAGACCAAAAAATAACAACTTGAAACATTAAGAACTTCAATGAAACTGTTTTCAAACTTTAGGAACCAACTCAAAAAATAAACCGAGAAAAAAAAAATCACAAAAAAGGTCGTTTGGTGTTTCTGTTATTTGTTTCAAATAAATTTGGAACAACAAAATCTTCTCTTTTTTGGGGGAAGGGGATTTGCGGTAAGGTGTGTTCAAGCTAACTTATACGTAAAAGAGAATAATATCTCTCTTCATTGTGGCAGTTTCCTATTATAACATCTCCTCTAATTTTGGCGGTTTCCTATATGTGTATTATTGTTAATATTTTGTATCATTTATTTCTGGTAGTTTCCTATTTTCAATTTGGTGTGTATATTACAACTACTCAATGAGAAAGGCAACAAGCCATTTTACTCTCCTCTACAATTCTCTCTTTATGGTATCAAGAGCTTAGATCCAAAGTTTTTTTTTTTTCAAACTCTAGCTGCCCATCTCCTTCCCTCTCTCCACCGCAAGCCATGGCCTACGCCAACCCTTCGGTGACCCTCTTGAACCCACAAAAACCCACTACGCTACTGATTGTCATGCAAATTCTTAAAAATTGACAGCCAGTCCCTTTCACGGGATAAACCCAACACTAATTATCCTCCCTTTTTGTTGCTTCGCTCATTTATCTTCCAAATTTTCGTGCAGAAAAACAAAAAACATAAACACTTATGTAGCAACAGCAACAAACTTTTTCTTTTAAATGCAAAGGTCCCAATCTCGGCATTTTCAAACCCTATATGTTTTTATGGTTTCTACCTTATAACCATGTGTAGAATTTACTGTAAAAATTTGGTGAGAAATGATGAAGGTAAAAATTACAGTAAAACTATACATAAAGGTCTAATGGGTCAATGTAATAATGAGTCTAGATAAGAATTAACCAAATATCGTGTAAAGTGTGATGAACAAGTAATTACTGAATCATGTTGAAAAACTATGAACCATAACTGCGTAACATTTGAACCGATCAACCAGATTCAGTTTGATTGATTCTCCCTATATCAAGGGGATATTATTCTCCCTATATCAAGGGGATATTATTCTCCCAAATTAAAGGCAATTAGATATGGATTTTGCTGGCATATATATATGTGCTAGTAAAATTACAATAGATCACTCAATTCCTTATTAACTTATTATTTGAAGGGTATTTGGCCAATACTATACAGGTATCCTATATACATGTTAGAAAATTTTATTTCCTAATCTAATTTTGGGTGACATATTATAAACACAATTATATTTTCTATTTAAATTTAATAAGTTAAAGTTAAGTGATCTAATTAATTTGGGTAAATCCATGGACAATATAAAAGAATGTGGGTTAAATATGTAGATACCAAAAATTATGGGGGTGATTAGAGAGTTATGGGAATCCTAATCACATCATATAAATACATAATATTAGGGTTATGGTCCCCAATATACCAAATCGTCTTGATAGCTCACTTCTCTCCATCTGGAAGCAAATCACGAATCTCATTGAGGAACTTCGGAGATTTGTTTGAGAAAGATCACGTACCCGCTCGATCCGTGTCCTTCTTATGATCGATTGTTGCAGAATTCCACATCGGTAATCAATTGATAGTAATGAATTCAGGTACATAATTTACGTGTACATTAGAACTTCTGGTGATTTGACATGCTGATTTAAGTGTTATAGATTCAAATCTATAGAGATTAAATCCCAACAATACATTGTTTAAATTTTGATTAGTTGGGATCATTAACTAGCAGAGAGTTTGAAATAACTGACCGTTAGTTGTTGTGAATAATGTTGAATAAGAAGATCTGCAAATTGATCAGTTTTGTACATGCGGCTTGTTTGGTAGTACGTAGGCATGTAGTAGTTGTTAATGTAATCGTTACTGCCCATCCAAACTTGGTATACGCACTTATTTAAATGTTCCATTGCTGACTCTTCACTGCCCAGAATTTCTCCAATCTCTGAGATTCTTATTTTGTGATTCATTAGCTGCTCATCCAAACAGATCCTACCACCCTGCATTGTACCAGAAAATTTGGTTAATTACACTCTTAACCCCAAAGTTTACAAACGTTTCCAATTTAGTCTCCGAACGCAACTTTCAAATGTGCTTCAAATAAGTCCCTACAGTTTTTAAAAGGGTTCCAATCACGTTTTTAATGTTTGAAAACCATTCCGATTTAGTTATTCCTATCATGACTTGCATACGTGTACACATTTCAGTTAATGAAATTAACGTAAGTATTGAGGTCTAGATAGGAATAATTTAAAAATGTTAGGGACTTGATTAAAAAAATGAAAAAATGAAAGACTAAAATTGACACTAATCCCAAATTTAGGGACCAATGACATAATTAACCTCCAATTAAAAGTCGTAATGTATCCAGTTTTTGTATCGTGCAATACATATGAACATGCAAATAAAATACACACCAACATGCAAATCAAGCAATACAAATAAAATATCGGAGTTGTCCATTTTCTTGTCAATTAAAATTCGACCCTATTGAAGAGCAATTTAAGAATTAAATTTTAAATTTAATCCTAAATGCACTAAGTTAATGTAAGGAAATGTGCCCTTAAAATTGCTCGTGGAAATAATTAGTCGAGATGCATGTAAACTGAGTTGGACAAATCTTACTATATATATATATATATATAAAGATGTTTTTATTATTTAGTCTTGATTTAAGATATCATGTAGGGAAAAAAAAAATCTCTAGTACACTCAATTAAGCTTTTAGTCATTTTGGCAGACAAAATAACATGTAAAAAACATATATACCCCTAAATACATTAACACCTCAAACAAGACCTCACGTTAACATCACTCTAAATGATCTCTCTCTACTTTTCTCTCTCTAACACCTCAAACATAACCCTCACCTCAAACAAGACCCTCACTATCGTCTCTCTGTCTCTCTAAATTGGGTAGTCCAAGTCCACTCTATCGTCTCTCTCTACCCTAACCCACCTACTCTCATCTCTCCTCAAGCTTTCTCTCTCTTTTAATCGGTGGAGAAGACGGTGGTCGGATCTAGAATAATCCGGAGCTCCGATCGCACATCTGTCTTTCTCTCTCTCTCTAAACCCCACCCACACAACTCTCTCTTTTTATAACTCATCCCCAACGACGGTGAAGGTTGTTTTGGATGGCGGGCTGGAACAGATCTGGACGGTGGCCTGCCGCGGTGGGTTGGACAGTGGCTTTCTAGATTTGAATTTCAGGACCCTTCCAGAATTTTTGGATGGTGGCTTTTCAGAGCTTCGACGGCAGCGATGGCTTTCCAGATCTGAATTTTTGGATGGTGGCATGCAAATACAAACGAACACGCAAATAAAATATCAAGCAATACAGACGAACATGCAAATCAAGCAATACAAATAAAATATCGTCAGGGAGTTGTCCCTTTCCTTATCAATCAAAATTCGAATCTATTGAAGAACAATTTAAAAATTAAATTTTGAATTTGACCTTGAATGCACTAGGTTAATGTAAGGGAATGTGCCCTTAAAATCGCTCGTGAAAATGATTAGTCAAGATGCACGTAAATTGAGTCGGACAAATCTTATTGTATAACATATATATATATATATATATATATATATAGAGAGAGAGAGAGAGAGAGAGAGAGAGAGAGAGAGAGAGAGTACCAGTTGGGTGCCAGTTTCATTGAGAATTCCAGCTCCACCTGATGCATAGTTAACACCATTGAGGAGAAGTTGGCCTTGCATTGCAGTTGCATGTGGTGGGATGGGACTGTCAAATCCTAGTCTTTCAGCTGAAATAAACAACAGTTAATTTAAAAGACAAATAAATTAACGGCTCGTTCGGTTTAACGGAATCGAGGTGGAATAGAATCGCCATTCTACCGTCGATTTTGATTCTTTTCTTTGGTTGTCTAATTGAATAGAAAATTTGATTCCATTAAAGTAAAATATGATGGAATTGAATTCCATAATTTATGGACTAGAATTAACCCAACTCAGTTAAATCAAAAAACAATTTAAAAACAATTTTGACAAAAACTCATTCAGGAAAGCCCATCTAACTATTTTTGAATGAAAAGCAATCAACACTCTGAACCCTCTTTTTCATAAAACTTTTCTGAATACCCCCAACTCTAATAATTTACAATTAAGTATAGTAAATTATACATTTTATTATTGTAAATAATAAAAATAGTTTCCAAAGGTATTGTATTGTAACATTTTTTCATTTAAATTTTTTACTTTTCAAAAAAAAAAAAAAAAACTTAATTTTTAAAATAAAGTATGTTTTCCACTTCAAAAAGTAAAGAACAGTTGCTTTTCGTTTAATCGAATTTTATATTTTAAGAGCGAACTTTGTTTTAAATTGAGTGATCAGTTTAAAGGATAATATTAAGAAATAATTAAAACACCATTTTCGTTTTTCAGTTTTTCTTTTAATAAAAATATTTTTTTGTCAAATCATTTTTACTATAAAAAATACTTAAGAAACATTAAACAAAAAAATTATAATTTAATTGTCAAATTAAGAATAATAAAATATAAAATTTATATTGATATTTTTTCAATTATCAAACTCAATGTAACATATCATAAAATCAATGGAAAAATTAAGTCACGTTTTACTTTGTTACCTATGGTTTGTATTGGATCCCACCTTGATGTTAGGTCTCTCGATATCCATCCAGAGTGATTTTTCAATTTTTTTTTTTTTTAATTTTAATTTATACTTCTATGAAAAAATATTAATAAAACCTAATAAACCATAATAGAACCTAGGAGGTGAGTTTACGTAAACAAAAAAGGTCTGGTATATATATATAACATTAGACCTAGTTACTCTCTCTTTTTTTCTATTATAAAATTATATGGAATAAATTTTAATTTTCAAAAAAATTAGGGACTTCAATTCCAAATCTAGCCCTGGTATGTCGACCGGTTTGAAAAGATGGAGAGAGAAGAATGAGAGGGAGAGAGAACCTAGAAAATCGGCTACATTTGGGCCATTAGAAAATCGACCGGTGGGGCCTGCTGGAAAATCAATCCCATAAGGGGCATAATTGACTTTAGCCACTGTCTCGAGACCATTATTGTTGCCATTGTCAACCAATGAGTCTCCAAAAATGAAGTAGCATGGGACTTGTGGTTCCCCAAAAACCAAAGGTTGAATGTTACTATAAATCAACATTAAGAACAAAATTTGAAGCACATACATCATTGTAATCGTATTTTGTGGAAGTTAACTAAGAAAAGAATTAGATAATATGTACAATACTGGTAAGAAAAAGTAAGAAGTAGATCATTTTATCCCGCATAAGAGCTATTTTTGTTAAGACAAGAGCACAAACTGAACCAACCATAAAATTGATGGTCATCGTCTCACAAACCAAAGCTTGTGGCTATATTCCATCACAATTTCAAGGGTCGGTTAGAGGTAATGGTTCCCTGTAAAAGAGGACGTAAACATTGGCCTTTAATGGTATATATATAGTGTTTGTGGCATGTGATTTGTAGAATCTTTAAAAATAAATATTATTTTTTATATTAAGAATAACTATATAATAAGACAGGACTTTATAAAGAGGATCGTCCGATCGAAAAACAAATAAACTTATATTTTATATTGTTAGATCAAACTAAACACACTACCTTATAGAATTACAATTGAATTGTAATAGTGTCTTTAGACACAGGTAAACTCTAATTATACATATTCTACATGATTCACAAAAAGAAAATAAATAAATAAATAAAAATAAAAAATAAAAATTGCCTACCCCTTCCCTCCCTTATGTCACTGAAAAATTTCACTTAAGGATGCCTGAATATGCCCCAGCATTCAATATACTAGGCCCAATCAACTATTGGGACAATTAGAAATTTTCACTAGCATATATAGTGCTATTCCAATAATTTAAGATGACAATTATTGTGTCAGTTTAAATTTGGTGGGATATTATAATCTGTTGTGAAAATAATTTTAAGAAACGTCAAAACATGCCTAATTATTATTATTATTATTATTATTAATTTTTATTTATTTATTTGTGTTGATTACTTTTGAGACTTAAAAGTAAGTGCTCTGATAAATCTATGTAATAAAACAAAATGTACATAATGTCATAAACCCCCTAGATAAATCATAACCTTTTTTTATCTCACACATAAAGAGCGATCCAGATTAATTATTTAGATTAACATAAACATAGAAAGTACTTCTCCCTGACGATAAATCTCTCTCTACAACGAACTTCTCTACAACGAACATTATTTACCCAGAAGTTCTGTTGTGAAGATCTCAACTGAAATGTCGGTACGGTAATTCAATTGGTAATTTATTTTGTTGATTGATTATAAAAAATTATCAGTAGTTTGTCATTATCTTCGTTAATACTGTAGGAATTGGGTGAAAAAGTTCAACACTGATGACAATAGTATTATGAGATAACTGAATAATTTATATTGTTTCATTATCTTTGTTCTTTCGTTTTAATTTAATTCAAGTTATTGTCTTGAGTTGTATTTAAAAAGGCTAATCGCTGTATTTGTTTCTCAATTATCTTTATAAATCTTTATAACAAATATATTGGTAATTTGTTTAGTGATATGTTCATTTCAAAATAAGTTTTTTTTTTTTAGTTTGTGCCTTCAGGCACGAGTTATCCGTTAGTCTATATAATAGAACATGACGTACATAATGTCTTAAACCCCCTAGATAAATCATAACCGTTCTTTATCTCCCACATCAAGAGCGATCCAAATTTATTATTTAGATTAACATAAACATAGAAAGTATATATATGTCCAATTTTATATATCTTATATCAATTAAGGAGAGAGAATATATATTTTCATACGACTGAGAAGAGAGAATATATTTTCTATATATAAAATATAAACATTAAAATTTAGTAATAATAGTAAAACATTAAATTTATAGAAATTAAATTAAAAAGTAATATACGAAAAAATATGATATAAGAAAATTATGAATGTTAATTTATGAAACTTTTACGAATAATATATGGAATATTAGAATAAAATAATAAATAAATAATATAAAAGAGAAAATATGATATACGCAAATTATAGGCATTAAATTTACGGTTATTATACAAGTAATATATGTACTTTAAATTTAGTAATAATACATAAATTCTAAATTTATATAAATCAAATTAAATAAATAATGTTAAGTTTATTAAAATTATAGAAATAATATATGGACATTAAATTAAATTTAATAAATTCCTAAGCAATAAATTTAAGAAAATTAAATTAAAGAAATAAAATAAAAGAGGAAATAAAATATACAAAATTTATGCACAATAAATTTACATCTATATAATAAAACAGGACGGACATAAAACTTCTAGACAAATCTCACCCGTTCTTTGTATCTAGAGATAAAGAACGGTTTATGTTGAGGAAATATAATTATATATATAAAATATGAAAATTATGAACATTATAATTACTAAAATTATAAAAATAATATATAGACATTAAATTTAATGATACAGAAACATTAAATTTATGAAATATAATATATAAAAATTATGGACATTGAATTTACATCTACATATAAAAAAGAATGGACATGAACCCTCTAGAAAAATCTCAATCTTTCTTTGTCTCCAGAGATAAAAAACAGTTCAAATTGATCTAAAAAATTAACATAAATGTATAATGTGTATTTATATTTAACCTTATATATCTTAATTGAGAAGAAAGAATATAGTTATTGTATAATTGAGGAGAGAAAATATATTTTTTCTCTATATATAAATTATAGAAATGATATATGTACATTGAATTTAATAATAACAAAATATTAAAGATATGGAAATTAAATTAAAAAAAGTATAAAAGAGAAAATATAATATAATATATGGAAATTATGATATAATATAATATATGAAAAATATAATATAATAGAATAGAATAGAAGATAGAAAGTATAACATAATATAAAAGAGAAAATATAATATATTTAAATTATGAAAATTAAATATACAAAAATTATAAAAATACAAAATGGACATTAAATTTAATAACACGGAAACATTAAATTTATAAAAATTAAATTAAAGAAATAATAAAAAAAAAAATATAATACACAAAAATTGTGGACATTAAATTTATATCTATCTATATAATAAAACGAGACGGACATAAACTCCCTAGATAGATCTCAATTCTTATTTATTTTCAAAGAGAAAGAGCTGCACAGATTGATCCTCTAGATTAACACTGATAAGTATAGTATTAAGAGATAATTGAATAATTGATATTGCTTCATTATCTTTGTTCATTTATTTTAATTTAATTCAAGTTGTTGTCTTAATTTTGTGCTAAAAATGACAATCATTGTATTTGTTTCTCAATTATCTTTGTAAGTCTTTATAACTTATGTGTTGATTGATGTTGCCAAAAATCCCTAGTATGTGAGAAAGATCTACCATGTGCCAAATATCTTCTCAACCTGCTACTATAACTTGCAAAACTGATTAGCTCAAAGGGACACTAGTGTGGTGTCAGCCAAAGAACTTCCAACGTGAGAATAAGTTATTCTGTTTTTGAATGAAATATTAAGTACTTTAGAGATTTTAAATAACGTGTTGATACCTTTCCTTTATATAAATTTCTCAATTTGTGCCGTTTTGTTGGTGAGGTCACCCTCTCCACGATCCTCTCCTATTTGCATGGGATTTAGTGGTGATCTCGCTTATGAACGGTTGGTCAATTACGATATTCCTCATGCATAGGGGTCGTGGGGTTCTTCGGCTTTACTTTTAATTGGCCTTCCACTTTGGATTTTATTTATCCTTAATTGGGCCTATTTGTAGGGACTTCTTCTATTCTTGTATTGGGCCGCTCATTATGAGCTGACCTTATTCCTGGTGGGCTGGTGTGTTCATCCTGGAATGATCATTAGGTTACTTCTTCTGGATCAGATTATTAACCTAAACCGACCCATCAAGGCTTTCAAGCCTCTATTAATCATGGGTGGGAGTTTCTCCCATATCATTTTTTTTCCTGACTTTCGTGACGATTCAAAAAAGTAAGACAAAAGATTACCTCTTTATTCGTGTTAGTTCTTGATTTCATTCAATCTCTAGATTGTATAGTTGTTTGTATTCAATTTTTTATTTTTGTTATTATGTCGAAGATGACGTTGAGTCTATCCACCAGTCTGGCAGTGGTTGATTCGTTGTCGACTTTTCTTTCGGAACTGACGATGTCTCCCAAAGCCCATTTGTCCACCAATTCCCCAATTAACTGGGAAAGTTATGGTTCAAGCACCTTTAGGGAGGAATTGCTTGAGTCATTCCAAGAGAAATACAATCCTTTTGTCGATTTCAATTAAGGTTCCATTCGAGGACGAGTGCCCTTATAGCGCCAAAGAGGATGAGATATGCCTTTTTGTATGGATGTTAGAGTATGGCCTTAGGCTTCCCCTTACCCCTTTTCTTCGCAACATCTTTTATCAATTAAAGATTACTTCAGCCCAATTAGCACCCAATAGATTTCGTCAGATCACGGGGGCTTTAGCCCTTTCTCTGGTGAACAATGTTTCCCTTACCATAAGAATGGTTAGGAGTGTCTGTTTCCTCAAATTTCTGCACAATATTGGGAGATATTATTAATCCATTAAGAAGTACTCTTTTCTGCCACGGTGAAAAGAGGTTGGCAGAGGCGATACCTCTTCTTCAAGGATAATTAGGAGTTTTCGTCTTATGAGAAAGGGTTGCCTTCAGTCGTATTGAAGTATTTTAACTTCCCTAGTAATTTTCTTTCCCTTTTGTCTTTTGCAATCCAAATTTGTGAAGTTAGCTTTGGTGATGTCCTTATATTTTCTTGGGTTATCTTGTGCAAGCAAAGGTGTCTGCAAGAGTTTTCACCTTACTTCTAAGGTTGAGGACAAATTCAATAAGCTCTTGGTCTTAGAGAAGAGATCTTGCAAAGCCTTTACCTTTAACCCATTTGAACCACCATAGATGGATGCTTCAAGAGTCATCTGTCTACACAATTTAGCTTTGGGAAAGAGGAAAAGAGCAGTAAAGAAGACTTCTTGGTCATTTGGGAAACTAGCTCATCAGCCAACTACAGTTCGTCCAGCAATACCTCTTTCCTTAGTAGCTCATCTTATCCTTTAAACGACAACGGATTCTGACGATTTGCAACCGTTGAGCAGGAAATATCATGGGGTGGGTTCTGTACAAGTCCCCAACACGCAAGTTCCGACTCCCATTAAAATTCAGGGGCTGGAGCTTATCACTCGTGTGGCTTGGAACCCTATAATTCGTTCCCCAGAGCCTACCACAACCAACGTTCCTCCACCTTCTCCTGCTTCCGTAGCTTCCAACTAGGGCACGTCTACTTCTCTAAGCAGTCATGGCATGTCTTGTGAGTAGATGTGTGATTTGCTGAAAGAGACAGGCCCAATTACTAGGATATCTTTGATAATACTATTCGAACTTTATTTGAGCAATCCTAGGACAAAAGTCAAGCCAATATAGGGAGTCACAGCCGTGCAGAGCTCTTTCAAACTCTTATTTGTGCACTTCTCCAAGCATCTTATTTTTCTTCAACATATTTGGATTCTTTGAAGCCGGTTTATGGGTTTTGATCAAATGATACTATCTTGAAGAGCATCCACCTTTCTTCTGCACTGCTAGGGAGCTTTAATGACATGGCTGTGTTAGATACTCAGCTTATACATCAGTTGACAGAGTCCAACCGACTGAAGGAGGACCTTCACGTTCTTTAAGAGCAGATGGTTTCTCTTGAGACTAACCTTGTAGTAACAAGGTTGTCCAAGGAAAAATTCGAGATTGATCTGCATGCTGCTAACGATCAATACGAAGTTCTGCAAAAGAGAAATCAGCTACTGATCACTAAGAACAACAGGTTCTTTGCTGAGAGCTCTTTGCTAAAGGGAGAGCTAAGCTCAACATAGTTAGAGGTTAATTCGCTGAAGACTAATCTCTAGGCCAAGGATGATGCCCTCTAGCATTTGGAGAATAAAAAGAGCCAGGTTTCTGCTAAGCTGAACAAGGAGAAAATTAGGACTGCTGGATTGGAGAAAAAGTCTTCCATCCACGTTTTCCTCTTTCGATGTTATTCATAATGAGAGACAGAATAAGAAAGAGATGGTCTAAAACTTTTGCGAGTTGATAACAATGGCGAAGACCCTTTCTGAGAAGCAATCGCGTCTTCGAGCTATTAAAGATGCCTGTGTCGTCTTCTACTCTTTGGAGGCTACTCATTTCTGTGCAGTCTCTTAACTCTAGGAACTTAGAGAACATATGAGGAGGGCAAAAAAGGAGAATCGCAAGCTGATAGGCCACGTGCAGCTCCATAAAGAGTATATCGATCTAATGATGGAGCGACGAGATAAGATTTGGAAGAAGAATGAGGAGGAGAAGGAAAAGATCTGAGAGTTAGTCCGTCTGATCAACCAGTACAAGGAGCATGACTTCTACCATTCCAACTCGAACTCAGAGGAGTTAGGTCATTTCCCTTCTCCTGGGTTGGATTAATGCCGCCCATCTCAGCCTCGGTTTTAAGTAGAAGAAGTTTTTAGACTTCTTAGTTTGTTTTTTATTTATTTTTATTTTTTATTGTAATGTGAATAGTCTTATGTTCTTCTCTCTATTTTTTTTTTATTTTTTATTTATTTTGATGATGATGTACACACTCCCCCCCCCCCCTCCTCTTTTTTTGTTAATAGAGAGCTGGTTTTGGTGTTTCTTCTGGGTACCTTCATATCATGTTTGCATTCTTATTGCTGTTGTGTATAAGTTTCTAGGATTTGTCTTGTTCTTCCTTCATAACGTGATAGGTTACCAAATTAGTTTTGAATCAATATAGGCTTTTGGCTGAATGAACAAGAATCTTCATAGGTAGATTGAACATTATACATAGTAAGCTAAATCTCGAATGGATTTCTTTTTGAACCACTTGCATTTCGTTTAACCAGTTCATTTGAACCAACTGATGCCTCAATAACACTCAAAGATTTTACTTCTGGAAGTGTTTGGTGAGTTTTCAAGGGTTACTCTTGATCAGTAGAGTTTTTTTTTTTTTTTTTTTTTCAATGTTGCACATGATGATCTTATCATTTAAGTGTTTTTTTTTATTTGATTGATCTACTCAGTTTGTAACGTATTTCAATACAAGAAAAATGACCGTTAGTTTCAAATTCTTTTTTGTAGCCAAAGCATTATTTTCGTAGCGAAAGCGATTTAATAACAAAATATCTTCGTAGCTAGTTTCGTAGCATGTGTTCCGCAGCAGAAAGTATTTGGTGAAGAATTATATTTTTGTCACGGGAGATTACTCTTTCACAACAGATTATTTTATAGCCAAATTTGTAGCTAAATAAATACATTCCTTAGCCAGAAAGTGGTTGAAAATAGCGGGAACTGTTTTTGGTGATGAACATTTCTCGTCGCCAAAATGCAGTTGGAAATGGCGGGAAAACATTTTGGCTAGGAACATATTTTGTCGCCAAAACATGGTTGTAAATTACGGGAAAACATTTCGGCAACGAACATTTTTTGTCACCAAAATATGTTTATAAATTGAGGGAAAAAATCGGTGACGAAAATATTTTTGTTGCCAAAATATTATTGAAAATGGCGGGGAAACAACCTACAACGAAAATGTTTTGTAGCCAAAATAATTTATTTTTATTTTTTTGCGGAAAATGCATTGGCTACAAAAATAACTTTTGCAGTAAATTCCTATACATAAGGTGATAAATGTCAATTTGTAGCTACAACCATTCAATAAAAGGTAAATAAACTCATACAATTGTATTAAAAACAAAATACATCAATATAAAAATTCTAACAATATCCTTAAATACTAATATGACAAAAATAAAATGTCTTACAAAACATCATTAGAACATAATCGAGAAACAAACGATGCATGTTAAGTGATCAATATCATCGATTCCATAATATGTTGAATTTGCAAATTAAAAAAAAAAACAAAATAGAATTTAGAATAAATTAACCATAATTGTAATGTAAAAAAAAAAAAATGATTGAACATAGTGGGTTACCATGAAGATGAAGATTTTGTAAGTCCTGATTGTGCTCTTGTCATCGATCTCATAAGTTCTTTCAACTCTGCTAACTTCGCTTCCATATTTAATGAAGCACGTCCTGGTCCAGAACGAAGTCCCCTCATGTAACTGGATGTTTACCCAAGAATGTCATCGCATATGGTATCCTCTATCTCCGATTTCTCACTTTCTTGGGTATGTATTTGATAAGCCACCATATTCATCTACAAGTTGTAAATATAATTAAAAAAAAAAAAAAAAAATTGAATTTTATTGAATGATAAAAAAATATAAATGGTTAAAAAAATAAATAGAGGCTCACATTATCCTCTTCAGTTGCATTAGATATCCATTGCCCATTTACCCTTTGATGTGTGATCCAATGTTGATCAATCCTACCCCGAGCCTGCAATTATTGAATTTTCATGTATATCACATACAATAATTGACAATTATTTTTTAAAAATTGAATTAAAATAGTAGACAAATACCATTTTTCAAAATGTGGTGCTGAATGACTTGGAGCCCGAAACATGGTTATAGCGTTGCTTACTTCGATTGGTTGGGTTAGTTGAAGATATTGTCTATGAATCGAGAAAAAAAGTATGAATACATAAATTAACTAGAAATTAAATACTAAGATGACTTTTAAATTTCGAAAACAAAAAATACCTTCCACCTCGGGGACTCAACCAAACCACATAAGCTTAATCAATCAGCCAATTGCATATCTGGCTTATATGGATATTGATGTGGATCCTTTCATTCGCTTATCATCCATTTGAAATGTCAGCCTAGATCAAATTTATAATCTCTATACCTATTTGACCACAAAATATTCATGATTTTCTTCACTTCCGGCAAATGTAAGCCAACAATATCAAATTTAGCCTTCAAAAATAAAAACAAAAATTAAATTATAACAACAATCTCTAATTTATCCTTCAAATAATAAAGCACATTAGTAATAATAATGTTGATAATAAGATAGGTTATGCAATTATTAAATTGTTGTAGTTATACTTCAAGATGTCTGAGTAATATAATCTTATCTTCATCTGACACTTTTGTCCACGTGTTCACTTTCCCATTCATGAGTGCAAAATTTCTCACAATATATCTCATCTCACTTGAAAACTTAATTGACAAATCATCATTCGTTGGCCTATTAAAAATTGTATCAAATTCAATCTTCAATGGGTTGTCATTATTAACTTTTAGTAATTTAGTTGTATCACGTCCTATAGGTGGCCCAATTTTTTGGCGTGAACGCCTTTATATATCGACACAGATTTAATGTGAATCACTAAACACAATTTGGGAACAGAAACACAAGAACAAAAACAAAAATAAAAACACAAACAAAGAAATATATGTTTCTGTTCTGATCAAATCGGGAATAGAAACAAAAATAGAGAACAAAAACACAAATGGAGAAATATATGTTTCTGTTCTGATCAAATTGGGAACTGAAATAGAAAACAAAAACAAAAACAGAGAACAGAAACAGAAATTATAATGCATAGGATAAAGAACATGCTGCAAAAGTAAAAAAAAATGCTGTAGAAGTAAATAATGCATAGGATAATTAACAAGCAAATTGGTGCATTATCCACCAAGTTAGGTACAATGAAATTCATGAACTTTATCCATTCTACTCTCAAATTTTATTTACTTTTTCATGGACATAGTTGAATGAATGTTTTTCTATGATACACATATGAAAGTGACACAAATGTAAAAGCATGAATTATCCATTAATTATTGATATTCCATCAACTTCTCTTTTCTATGCAACTTATGTCAGAGAAATTTATAAATATCATTGGTCTGGTATGTTATTAAAAAAAAAATTCAAATGAAAACTTACCTAATGCACGGTTGAGAATTTAGGGGACAAAATGAAACTAGCGATCTTCATTAATAGTGTTAGGGGAGATGAGAAATAGGAAAAAAGCATGATTAAAACTTAAAATCAATTACAACATGGTTAATTGTATCATTGTGCCTTGCTCATGCTTTTCTCATTTATTCATATTCTCATATATACATTTACTCATTCATTCTTCTTCCTGTTTTTTGTAGTACTAGCAAAACTTGAGAAGTTCAATGGAATCATTACTACCAAGCCTGATGGGCCCAATGTTGAACCTGGAAGTGACAATAATGAAGATCTTTCTGATTGGGCAGGGGTTATGCTGAAATTTACACCTGTTCTTGCCAAGGTAATTGTTTTGTTTCCGTCTTAATGTTCGTTTTTATTAATCAAAGAAAAAGAATAAGGCTAGCTAAAAAATTCAACAGATTGCAAGCCAAGCAAAAGCGCCAAGAATGAGAATAGGCTGTCAAATATGAAGTACAATTTGGTATTTAAAAGCAAGCGTTACCCATTTCAAACATATAATACACTATTCTGGCTTTAGCTTTGGCTGGTCTAAAGATCAACTAATTAATAAGAAACATAATCAACATAGGGTGTTCAATAAGAATTAATCACCAATAATAATATAAAATCATCACCTTTAGCTAATGAAAAATTAAGATATTCAACCGAACATTACATTGCCTCTGACAGACAAATTATGTTTGACAAATTGAAAGATATTCTAAGGAGCCAAAGATTTTTTGAGGGGTTTCAGGGAAAATTATTGATTATTAGAATATATAAATTCCAACGAAAATCACAATATTTAGGTGTGAACCAAAGGAAATAAAAATTAATTATTTGGTAATTTATAGCAAATCTCAGGAGAATAAGCACAACCTAAATAAAATATTCATCAAATAAAAGGTACCCAGATAAGATGCATGATTAACTATTAAAAAAAAAAAAAAAAAAAAAAGAATCCAAATATTTATCTGTTTGGTTGCCGAGAAAGCAAAATAAGATGAGACAAATCAATAAGCAGACCACAGGAAAAGAATTGCTTTTTTCAGAAACATAATTTTACTTTTTTAACAGATGGAGCTTTTTTATTTATTTATTTTTAATTTTTTTTTAAACAGATAATTTTGAGGGCTTCTGGCCGTTTGTCAATAGAAAACATTTAATCATTCTCTTAGACAACGTTTAATTATTCTCGGCTCAACACACAACAATTAATCATTCTCTTAGACAACATTTAATTATTTTGGGACTAGCAAGATAACCATAACATCATTTTCTTAAACAAAAGGTTTATACAGGCATTACTATTTATTTATGTGTCACCCATGCCGTTGCCTTCATGTCTTTGTAATGGAAGAGACACATTATCATTGGTACCATTTGCAGATGACACATGCGATCTCAATTGCATTCGTCTAGGTGTCATGTTACCTAAATTATAAAAGAGCAATATAATATTAATTTAGCATATAATTGAGAAAAGAAAATTATGTCATTTGTTAAATATAGACAATAGAAGATATGATGCAATATACAAGAAGAAGTGAAATGAATTTGATCTAAAAAAATTGAATGTGATTACTTATTCTATATTACTATCATGTTTTTCGTTTTCATTGACTTCATCACCACAATACTCAACAATTCTATCATCTTCTTTACTTTCATTTTCAGATATATCTTCTTCTTCTTCTTCTTCTTCTATAGGTTCATTACCATTATCATTGTCACAAGTAAAGGCATTTGGAACAAATTTCGATGGTGTATTAAATTTTTTTCGCTTGTTTTTCTTGTATATAAGTATTGCATCCACTTTCTCTGATTCGACACCCTTTTCTATGTAAAACATCTCCCTGGACAACATCAATAACATGACCAAATATTGTTGAATCATTCTCTTGGTAAGCATCATTTGTATTAATATTGTTAGCCTAAGCGGTTTCAGTCATAGGATTCTCGGATGAAAGTGATTTTGACAATAACACACACATTTGACGTTTTAAATGTACTAATAATAGTTTTTTAATATAGAATATCCAAACACCATCAAAACATATCATGAAAGCGAAATCAAGTCAAAAAGGTAAAAAAAATGTATGATTTACATTAAAGCAATTTTTCATTTCGACAATACTCGCAGGATATTGAACTCGAAACTCTATAGGACACACACACCGTATGTGTTCTTAATTATGATATACTAATCTTATCATATCCAATATACTTATATATCACAATGCGAAGTATGCATTTGATCATTACATGCTATATCGGAAACAACACCTATTGATTATAATTATACGAAATCGGAATTTATGTTCTTAAATATGATCATAAGGTGCATTGAGTTTTTGAATTATCTAAACATCATGATAATAATTGTTACATACTTTATAAAGTGTTTATAATGATAAACGATCATAAACCAAGATCAAAAATTCAAAACGGACGAAAACGACATGTCGTAGGAATTGCAGCATAAGTAATCGACTACTTATGCTGGAAGTAGTCGACTACTTTCAAGCATTATGCTTTCTCCCTCCTGCTCTATTTTTATATTTGCGTTTTGGCGTCGTATGCTTGTTCTAATTAATGTATGATGATTCATATGTATTATAATGATTATATAACATGTTTTTATCATTCAATTTGATCAATATAATGTTGAATTAAAAAGAAATTGATCAAAATATCATGAAATATTTTAGAACTCAAAATGCAAAATTTTGTCATGAATTCAAATTTGGATTTACATATCAAATCTTATTCGCAATGTTCAAATCATATTAAGGTATGCTAGTTTAATATGTCTATGTTATATATTTATGATCAATTGATATGTTCATCATTACATCTATGATTAATTGACAAATTGGTTCAAAGGGTATGAAAATTTTGTTTTCATCATACTAAATGAATTCTAAGTGTTCAAATGCTTTAAATGCTTGTATGTACTTAATTGGATTGTATAAATGTATGATATACATTGTACATTATTTATATAAATGATCAAATTCATAATCATATAAATATACAAGTATAAAGATATTGAATTTGTCAAGACAACCAAGTGAGAATACAAAAATATCATTTTGACTTAGTGGTAGGTAACTCAATTAATGCAAGCACATACCTTATCTTCCACAAATGTGAATGACATCTTATCTGGAACATACTTGCTGCATATTTCAAAGTTGAGGAGCCTTACATTCAATAATTCTTACACAACTTTGAATAACTCTATCATGTTTTGTCTATAATCATTATTATCACTCATACTTAATTATATATATTGTATATGTGATATATGGCTGTAATTTTCCACTACCTCAAAAACATGAATGGAGTATAGGTCATTTATATTTAATTATACTATCTAACATTAAATGAGGTTGGAAAAAGAAAAAAGGATCTTGACAAATCTACAGAGATAATGGAGAGGAGCCTATGCAATTTGAATCTTTAAATTTGAAGAGGATTTCCAAACGGTCACTTAGCTCTCAAGTTCTTTAAATATGATATCCTTCTACATTCTCTACATCTATATAAGGAAAGAAGATTGCTGGAGAAAATTAAGCTATCAAAGTATCAATCAAGTGAACTACAAAGATTAAAGAGATACTACCAAAGGCTTCCAAGTTAAAATATGTCCAACAACACTTATACTCTTTCTTGATTCATATTTATTGAGTGTTTGTTGTATTTGATTCGCACACATAGATTCTTGAGTTCTATATCTTGTGAGTGTTGAAGCTCCATTTTGTGAGACGGTGAGATTTTCATTGTAAATCTTAAGTAAAGATTTTACTCAAGAGGAGAGATTTGTGAGTGAAATATATTCACTATAGATTGTAAAGACTTGAGATACGTACTTCTCAATTGGCGACTTAAATGTTTTGTTCTTCACCCGTAAGAAGATCAAAGATAGTGAAATCCTTGAAGGAGCTCGAGGGAGTGGACTAGGCAAATAGTGTTTACCGAACCACTATAAAATACCGGTGTCAATCTCTCTAACTTTACTCTTTACGTTTTCACATATATTTGTGTTTGTGATTATTACTCTTGTTTGAATATCCTTTGTGCACTTAATCACATAAACACTTAGTTTATATTGAATAGATTTTAAATAACGAATTATTTGCCAAAACCTAATTCACCCCCCTCTTGGGTAATTCTTGGACTATCAATTGGCATCAGAGCTACACTTGCTTAACAGGCTTAAAATCCTAGCAAATCGATTATGGCAAGTTTTGTTGGAACTACCTTTCCCGAAATATAATCCATGCATAGACCTCATTTATTTAATGGTAGCAATTATGTGTTTTGGAAGGTTAGAATGATAGCATTTTTATAAGCTACAAATTATAAAGCTTGGAAAGTTATTAAAAATGGTCCACATACTCCTATCAAAATTAATCTTGATGGATCTACTACACTTAAGGTAGAATTAGAATTTGATGATAGAGACACCAAATTAATCTCTATAAATGCCCAAGCTATTAACCTTATTTATTGTGGTTTAGATGTTCATAAATATAATAGGATTTCTGGATGCTCATTGGCTAAGGAGATTTGGGATACTCTTATGGTTACTCATGAGGCTACAAACCAAGTCAAGGAATCCAAAATCGACATTCTCGTGCACCAATACGAACTATTCAAGATGGAGGATGGAGAATCGATCATGGAGATGTATACTTGTTTTACAAATATTTGTAATAGCTTGAATGCACTCAGAAAGTTGTACTCAATGTCCGAATGAGTGCGAAAGATCCTTAGAGCTCTTCCCATGGTGTGGGAACCAAAGACAATGGCCATCTCGGAATCCAAAGATCTAAACAAATATTTCATTGATGAACTCATTGGTAACTTGACCACTCATGAGCCGTCGCTCAAAAGTTACGAAGAAGAAGGTAGAAATCGAAAGAAATGAATATCCTTAAAAGCTATTCAAGATGATGATGATGACGATGATAGCATTGGAAACGAACCCGAAAGTGATATGGCTATCTTGGCAAGACGATTCAATCGGCTCAACCGGAGATTCTTCAAAAAAAAAAAAAAAGTTCAACAAAACCGACATAAACAAAGTTGAATGCTATAAATGTCATAAGTTCGGTCACTACAAAATCGAATGTCCTCAACTCAAGGAGGATCACAAAAAGGCAAAGAAACATCATTACAAAAGCAAGAATAGAGCTTTCAAAGCAACTTGGGATGACACCGACTCAAGTGACTCGGAAAGTGAAAGTAGCAGCGAGAAGGTCAACTTACTTGCACTCATAGCAAAAGAAGATGAGGTAACTCCTACTTCCGAAACTTGTTCATTAGATAAATATGATGAGTTACTTGATGCATATGAAGAATTAAAAGATGGGCTTAAAAATTATTTTTCAAAAATGATAAATCTTAACAAAACAATAACTATACTTTCAAAATAATTAGAAACAACAAAATCTGAAATTATTTCTTTAAAATAGGAAAATGATTCTTTAAAGAAATGTGATCTTGAAAAGAAAAATATTTCTTTAAAAAATCAAGTTGATGATTTAACTAAAATAGTCCACAAGTTTACTAAAGATGAAAATAATTTTAAACTTCTTTTGGGAAATCAAAAGGGTGTTTTCGACGAAGCCGATTTGGGTTTTCATCAACATAAAAAACAAAAGAAATTTCAGAAATTTTTCTCAAAAACTAAAAAGTTTATAAAATGCTTTTATTGTAACAAAGTTGGTCACGCTATTGATGTTTGTAATGAAAGAAAACTGAAAAACACGAATATAAAGGTAAGAAAGATTTGGGTACCAAATGGTACCTTAGTGCCAAAGACTAACCCTCCCGGACCCAAGTAAAACGGGTATCGTTTAAGAATCATTTGAGGTGCTCCTTGCAGGTTAGTTTTAAAGCAAACATAAGCAAGGACAAATGGCTCTTAGATAGCGGTTGCTCACGGCACATGACGGGTGATAAAAATCAATTTATATCTTTGACACCTAAAGATGGCGGACATGTGACGTTTGAAAACAAATCTAAGGGTAAAATCATTGGTATTGGTAAAGTTGGTAAAAAATGATTTTATCATTGAAAATGTTTTACTTGTTGAAGGCTTAAAATATAATCTTCTAAGCATAAGCCAACTATGTGATAATGGCTTTAAAGTAACATTTCTTGAAAATCAATGTTTAAAGTAACATTTCTTGAAAATCAATGTGTCGTCAAAGAAGATGATGATCACAAAGTTTTATTTGTTGCATCACGTTTTGAAAATATTCATACATGTTCATTTGATGATTTATCTTCTCAAAATATTTCATGCCTAAATACTTTAACAAAAAATAGTTGGTTATGGCATAGACGTCTAGGACATGCTAGCATGTAACTTATTTCAAACTTATCTAAGAATAATCTTGTATGTGGATTACCGAATGTAAAATTTATTAAGGATAAGATATGTAATGCATGCCAACTTGGTAAACAAGTTAAAAGTTCTTTTAAGAAGAAGAAGTTTATTTCTACTACGAAACCATTAGAACTTTTGCATCTTGACTTATTCGGTCCTAATCCCGTTGCTAGCTTAGGTGGCAAACATTATGCATTTGTGATTGTTGATGATTATTCGAGATATGCATGGGTTCTACTACTTGCTGATGTCGCTTACGTGTTTGTTAAGTTTTATAAGCGTGTTGAAAATGAGAATGGTTTTAGCATTAACAATATCCGAAGTCATAGAGGAAAAGAATTCCGAAATGATGAGATTGAAATTTTTTGTGACGAACAAGGTTACGGACACAATTTTTCAACCCCTAGAACACCTGAACAAAATAGCGTTGTTGAGAGGAAAAATCACTCTTTACAAGAAATGGCTCGGAATATGTTAAACGAGCATTCTTCACTGCAATACTTTTGGGCGGAAGTTGTAAGTATGGCATGTTACGTTTTCAACCGTGTTTCAATCCGTAGAGATTTAAATAAAACTCCATATGAGTTATAGAATGGTAAAACCCCTATTATCTCCTATTTTAAAGTTTTCGGTTACAAATGTTTTATTCTTAATGATAAAGAAAATCTTTCAAAATTTGACGCTAAATCTGATGAAGGTATTTTTCTTGGTTACTCAACTAATAGTAAAGCTTATAGAGTATATAACAAACGTACATTTGTAGTTGAAGAATCAATACATGTTGTTTTTAAGGAATCTAACCCATTTTCACCAAGAAATGATATAGATGAAGAAAATACAGATTTGATAGAAAAATCAACGGAAAAAGCTAAAAACGCTGATTTAAGGCCCGTTGATAATGACTCAATGAAAGTACAACCTTATGAGAACACATTACCTAAGACGTGAAACAAGGTTAACATTCATCCATCCGATCAAATCATTGGTGATATTGAGCGCAGGGTAAGTACTAGATCTTCATTGAGAAACTATGTTAACAATTTTGCTTTCCTATCTCTAATTGAACCTAAAAATGTTTTTGAAGCTTTTGACGATGAATCTTGGACTCTTGCAATTCAAGATGAGTTAAATAAATTTGAGAGAAATAACGTTTGGTCTTTAGTACCAAGACCTAATGACCATCCCGTAATTGGAACAAAATGGGTTTTTCGAAATAAAAAGGATGAGTCGGGTGTTGTTATTTGAAATAAAGCAAGATTGCTAGCACAAGACTATAATCAAGAAGAAGGGATAGATTATGATGAAACATATGCACCGGTAGCTAGATTAGAAGCTATACGTATGTTACTTGCTTTTGCTTGTGCTAATAATTTCAAACTTTTTCAAATGGATGTTAAAAGCGCATTTTTGAATGGTTTCATTTTTGAAGAAGTTTATATTGAACAACCTCCCGGTTTTGAAGATGAAAAGTTTTCAAATCATTTTCTCAAACTATCCAAAGCACTTTATGGTCTCAAGCATGCTCCTAGAGCTTAGTATAAGAGGTTAAATAGATTTCTCTTAGAAAAAAAATTTAAACGTGGTTTAACCGATATAACTTTATTTATTAAAGAAGCTGAAAATAACATCTTACTAGTACAAATTTATGTTGACGATATCATTTTCGGAGCTACTAATGAAATCTTGTGCCAAAAGTTTGCTAAGCTTATGTAGGAAGAATTCGAGATGAGTATGATGGGAGAATTAACATTCTTTCTCGGATTACAAATTAAGTAATCAATGGATGAAATATTTATAAATCAAGCAAAGTATACAAAAGACTTAATCAAAAAATACGGAATGGAAAACTCAAAGCTAGATAATACACCAATGAGTACTTCAATCAAATTGGCCGCCGATGAAAACGGTAAGAAGGTAAATGAGAAGGAATACCGAGGTATGATTGGTAGTCTCCTTTATCTTACGGCAAGTAGAGCGAATATCATGTTTAATGTTTGTTTATGTGCTCGTTTTCATTCTTGTCCTAAAGAATCACATTTAACTATCGTTAAACGTATTTTTCGATATTTGCTTAGTACATGTGATTTAGGCTTGTGGTATCCTAAAAATGATTGTTTTGACATGCTTAACTATTTCGACGCTAATGTTGTCGGTTGCAAAGTCCAGCATAAAAGCACTAGTGGTAC
Source organism: Eucommia ulmoides (assembly GCA_016647705.1). NCBI lineage: Eukaryota > Viridiplantae > Streptophyta > Magnoliopsida > Garryales > Eucommiaceae > Eucommia > Eucommia ulmoides. Next base: position 6,888,921 of record CM028329.1, read on the forward strand.
TTGTCACTTTCTAGGACACGCATTGGTTTCTTGGTCAAGCAGGAAACAAAACTCGATTGCATTATCCACGGCCGAAGCCGAATATGTCGCGGCTGGAAATTGTTTTGTACAAGTGTTATTTATGAAACAACAATTGGGAGATTTCGATATTAACATTGGTTGTGTTCCAATGTTATGTGATAACACTAACGCCATTTGTTTGAGTAAGAATCCTACTCAACATTCACGAACTAAGCACATTGAAATAAGACACCACTTCATTCGTGACCACATTCAAAAGGGTAATATCACATTGGAATTCATTGATACTAATAATCAACTAGCCTATATCTTTACTAAGCCTCTTGGGGAAGAACAATTTTCAAAAATATTACGTGACTTAGGTATGATGAGATAAAAAGATACTTTGAAATGATGAAATTTTCAAAAATTTCTACTTGAGAGTAAATATGCTATAAATTGTCAAAAATTACTACAATTTTGATTTAAAATATTTATAATGGTTTTCACTAATACTCATATATATTTGATGTGTTCAAAATATTTTTAAAAGGATTTCAAAACCATGTTCTTCACAGTGATCAAAAATCTAATTTTGATAGACTTGAATCCTTGAGACGAAAACGAAATTTGGTTATGAGTAATATAGATCAATTCTAAATTAATTAGGATTGATATATACTGCAAAAAATCATACAAAAGCTAACTATTGATTAAATCCATCCAATTAGAGCATAAATCAAGAAACGAATCAAGCCGACTACCTGTTGAAAATGTTATAGCAGAAGTAGTCGACTATTTTCTGGATAAGTAGTCGACTACTTATCCTGATGGGTGGGAAATAAATTGTTCGAATTTATTACAAATCTTAATGGTTAGGGTTTGTTTTGTCCGAATTTGTTTTTCCTATATAAACACCTTTTCTCACATCACTTCATTCCTATCCTAGAGAAGAGGCTAACCTTGATATATCTTGAGAGTGTTTGGGGAATTTTCCAAACCCTAGGTTAAATTCTTATGTAGTTGAAAAGTTCTAGCAATGGCACCAAGGAGATCAAGGAGAAATCAAGGAGAATAGGTAGCCCTGGTTATTCCATTCGACAACTATCATTTCTTACGTCTCGAACATGAGGAACAATTCCGCTCCGATTTCTCTCACGTTAAGGTAATCCCTGGTCGTCTTGTTGATTTTGAATCTCTTTAAAATCATAATATTCATACTCCTACCTATTTGAATCATGCTGGTTGGGATTATTTTATTGTTATTTCATCACCACTATATTTTGTTCTTGTCCAAATGTTCTATGCGAATCTTCTTTATTAACGTGGTGTTTACACTTCCTATGTGAATGGTGTTGAAATCTCTTTTGGTAATAGCCTTCTTGCTAATATATTTGATTTACCTAGAGGAGATATTAAACCCAAGATCAATAACAATTGGTTGTCAAACCACTTGAATTTTAATCAATGGAATGTATTGGCTACTCTTTATGGACTATATTTCTGTCCTGGTAATCGTAATTCCGTAGCCAATTTACCACTTGAATTTCGTTTGATTCACTTGGTAGCGCAGGAAAAACATGCCGCTACTTACACTAGCAAGTATACGAGGTCTAAGTTTTAGTATAGTGTGATCGTTAAGATCGGGTTATTGTATCCACAGGGATTGTTGTCGTTACTATCGAATACCGCGTTTGTCGTGACCTAATTTTATCTAGGCGAAAAACAAACGTATTTAATTAATTAAACTAATACTAATATATCCTAAATTAACTACACTATTATGTTAATATATTTTAGGGTGAAGAATTGTATAGGGATTAACGTGTTTACAAATACGTGTTCGATTCCGATTTACTCGCGTTTACGTTGTTCGACCTATTTGACAACCTTGGTACATAAACTTCGCCGCCACCTCTTCCGAGTGTAAGACGAGGGAATACATGACTTCGAGTCAACGGAGAAGTCCCCCTCAACGTCTTAACAACCCTAGGTCACGTGAGTCTCGCCCAGCGTCATTGATTGCACACAATCCAACTCTCTCCCGGCTTATTGGATCGTCACGTTGTATTTACCCTATCGACAATCTCCGTTCTAAAACTCTCTCGCCACCTCTTCCGAGTGTAAGACGAGGGATATAACGCAACTTCGAGCCAACGAAGAGGTCCCCCTCAACGTCTTTACGACCCTAGGTAACGTGTGTCTTGCCCTATGTCATCGATTGTCCACGATTCAAACCCCGACCGGGTTATAGAATCGTGGCGTTTGTTTACCGTAATCCGAATCCGGGGTTTTTCAAAACCCCATATTCTCCATTTATCAATCCAAGCATAATAAACAAACAATACGATAAATACAATCAAACTACGAAGAACAATCACAAACGAAACACCGAAATCATCCAAACAACGTATTTATAAATATTAGGTTAATCCCTACTACAATCCATATTTAACTCGAGGCCATAGCCGCATATACAATGAAATAACGAGCTAAATATGCTCACATGCTCCTAAGATAAACAAATAAGGAAAAACGATCGAAGAACTTAGCCTCGTCCGAAGATAAACCGCTAAGAACACTCTACGATCGATTCGCCGTCTTCCTCACTTCGGGATGTGAGCTCCACCACTAAAATTCCTAACCTTTGGCTTAAGTATAGCCTAAGGGGCTCAAAAATGCAAGAGAGATGAGAGATCTTCGGCCAAAGGGGGAGGAGAGGGGATATTTATAGCAAAAGTATCCTAAAAATATCTAAAGGCTGTGCAGGGCAAATCCGCCTAAGCGGTGGAAATTCCGCCTAGGAAGAATTAGGTCGGTTAAGTCTGATCGCCTGGGCGGTGAAGTAGGCGGTGGACTGGAGAACATTCTGTTGGATTTTTGCGTAGGGGGTAGAATGTTTGCCCCAGCGGTCGTCCGTCAGTAATATTTTGCTCTTCTCTGCATTTTTACCGCTTAAGCGGTGGTCTGGACGCTTAAGCGGTGGGCCTGTTTCGTCTTTTAGCCTCCGAGCTTGTTTATCCACCATAACTTCGAACCGCTTTGGTTCGATCTCATTATTTTAGCTCCAGTTTCCTATCTTTTTGACCCACACACCTGAGTTATACAAAAAGTATAAATACTAATTAAAACATAGTAAAAATAACTATAAACATATTCGAAAACTAACCAATTTGGATTGGAAATAGATAGGTTTTTCACACCTATCAATACCCCCAAACTCAAAATTTGGCTCGTTCTCGAGCCAAACACACACACTAAAATGAAAAATACAACAAACGGAAATAAATAACAAATAACCTAAAACAATCTAAACATAACAACATGCGAGTTTTAAATTCTTTTAATGGCCTAGTTATTGTTCCCTCAACAACCGCCAGTAGTATCGAGTTCAAGCGGTAACACACAGCATGTAATGTTCTAGAATTTCGACATGCAATAATGGTAAACGCTATTCTAGATCCTGTAAATGTGTTAGTGCGAGACTCAATTATATAACTATATAACGATCGGATTGGATTATCCACCAACGAAAATCACGAGTTAAGGAATACCATAAGCTTGATTGGGGTCCACTCTCCACTAATGTAGGTTTAGTAGTTCATGAAGATCATTAGGACTTGGTTCAGTTAAGGTTAATATGGCCAAGGGTAATTTCGGAATAGAAAAACAGTTTAACATTGTTAACTTAACGTTACCCAAGGCTCAACGCTTGGCACATTTACTCTAGAATCCCCATAAAAAGATTGGAAAACAATCTCGAACATGCATTTAAGACCGACGTACTCACTTGTCAAAAGAAACAAAATAAAAACCATATTTATATTTGATTCTTTTTTCTTTTTTTTTTCTTTTCAACAAACACACCCCTAAACTTATTTGATTGTTACAATTGAAGGGGTGTGTGAAATACAAATGAAAAACGACAAATGAGTACTCAAATACCGAACCAATTAGAAGTTCGCCCTAAACCCAATCGCTCACATCAAAAAGCCTTTGCAACGGCTAACTTGCTTCACTCAAATGTGCCTTTAAATTTAGCGATTAAGGACTGGAAGGAATTCAATTGGCCATGGTATTGGTTTATGTGTTCTGAATTGAATTTGCATTTAGGCTTCAACAGGGTGACGAGGGATAAACATGTAGCAAGGTAGGCTTCAAAAGGCTCAAGCGACAAAGAGAATGCCTAAATCACGTCTCCTGACCTACCACACCTAGGATTTCACCTCAAGCTTCCCTCCCCTCAGTCAAGTTCTAGAATCCTTAATGTGTCATGAATTTGGTTAATCGATAATCGTCCTCAACTCATGTAATTCTTAGCATTTAGTGTTTTTATACTAAAAGTTTCTTTGGTGAGCTGATCTTTTCAGCTCATTTTTACACTTAGTTTTTATCACTAAATATTTGTTGGTAAGCTGAACTCCTCAGCTCACGTAATTCTTTACCTTTAGTATTTTTACACTAAAAGTTTCTTTGGTGAGCTGGTCCGCTCGGCTCATTTTTACACTTAGTTTTTATCACTAAATGCTTGTTGGTGAACTGAACTCCTCAACCCATGTAATTCTTTACCTTTAGTGTTTTTACACTAAAAGTTTCTTTGGAGAGCTGATCTGCTCAGCTCACATTTTACACTTAGTTTTTACTACTAAATGTCTGATGGTAAGCTAATTTGCTCAACTCACTCTTTACATTTAGTTTTTATCACTAAATGTTTGTTGGTGAGCTGAACTTCTCAGTTCACGCAATTATCTACCTTTATTGTTTCTACACTAAAAGTTTCTTCAGTGAGCTGATCTGCTCAGCTCACTTTTTATACTTAGTTTTTACTACTAAATGTTCGTTGGTGAGTTGCTCAGCTCACTTTTTTCACTCAATATTTACTACTAAATGTTCGTTGGTGAGCTAATCTACTCAGGTCACCTTTAATTTCTTTACTTCTAGTGTTGTTACACTAAAAGTTTCATTGGTTAGCTGATATGCTCAGCTCACTCTTTACACTCAGGTTTTGCTACTAAATGTTTGTTGGTGAGCTGATTTGTTCAGCTCGTCACGCAAATTTACACTTGGAAATTTTTACTAAGCATTTATTTGGTGAATTGATTTAGATAATTGCTTTAATCAGAGTTTGACCACACAATCCTTTACAGTACTCCAATAGCTTTTAGAAATATGGCTCTGTTTATGTACTTCATTCAATGAATGACTCACATAGAGTAAAAAGAAAAAAACTCCAAAGTTTTAAACAAAAGCATGAAATTCAAAAAGACAAGACCCCTTAAACGAAATACTTTCGTAAGTGTGAGATGTTCCATGATCTTGGGATTGTTACTCCATCCAAATCTTCTAGCCAATAAGTCCCTAGCCTATTTATCTTGGTTACTCGGTAGGGTCCCCGTCCCAGCTCGGGGCTAGTTGTCCCAAACATGCCTCTAGGCAATATGGCATTACTCTTCGGAGTACAAGCTCTCCTACTACAAAATGCCTTGGATGTACTGCATGTTGAACATTATTACCACACTTGATTTATAGGCCGACATTCTTAATGTTTCCTTATCTCGTTTCTCCTCTAGTTCGTCCAACTCTTGGTGTATAGAATCTTCATTTTCCACAAGATTGACCCTGTTATCATGTCTTGAGGGTAACCCAATCTCTACATAAACTACAACTGCAGTTCCATACGTCATAGAGTATGGTTTTTCCACTGTGGTTGTTCTTGGTGTCATTCGATAGGACCATAAAATTCCTGACAGTTCCTCCACCCATTTGCATTTAGAATCATCCAACCGTTTTTTGAGTGCTTCTTTGAATGAACGATTTGTTACTTCAACTTGACCATTTGCTTGGGGGTATACTAGGCTTGACGTCCAGTGTTGAATCTCTAGTTCATTGCACATCTATGCGACCTTGCCCCCAGTGAATAGGGTTCCATTGTCTGATATCAGTATCGCTGGAATGTGGAAACGACGTATCACATTTTTTCAAAAGAAGTTTTTCACTTCGTTTTTGCCTACTGTCACAAATCCTTTAGCTTTTACCTACTTGGTAAAGTAGTCGATTACTACCAGCAAGTAGTTTTTGTTCCCTAGTGCTCGGGTGGACAGCCCTAAGACGTCCACCCCCCACTGAGAAAAAGGCCAAAAGCTAAAGATCGATGTTTTCTCTTGGGCTAGAACTTTGATGATGTTTGAGAATCGCTACCATTTATCTTATGTTTTGACGTACTCTTGTGTATCACTGTGTATCGTTGGCCAATAATAACCAATTATGAGTGTCTTGTGTGCTAATGTTTTTCCTCCTTGATTATTTTCGCAAACTCTCTCACGGATTTATTGTAGGATGTACGTGTCTTCTTTCAGTCCTAAACAGAGCAATAGTGGTTGAGTAAATGACCTCTTACACAGTTTACCGTTGGTCATTACATACCTTAACACCTTGAACAAGATCTTTCGGGTTGACTGCTTGTTATCTAGTAGTGTTCTTTCCTTTAGATATCTAACTAAAAGAGTTCTCCAATCTTCTTCCTGGTCTAGTTCGCCTATGCTTGTGCAAAGGTTGGTTGGTGCTGTTATAGAAGGTTGTTCAAGGAATTCTACAATTTCATATTGGTGTCTTAGTCTGAAAGATAATGCCAACATAGAGAGTGCATCAACCATCTCGTTTTAGCTCCTGGAATGGATTCGAATTTGCAATTTCGGCGTGTTGTGGTTAGGTTTTTGACCTTTTCTATGTAAAGGCGTAACATTTTTTCATTCACCGAATATATTCCGTTTATCTAGTTCACTACCAGTTGTGAGTCTGATCTTACTTCCAAATCCTAAGCTCCTAATCCTTTAGTGAGGGTTAGTCCAAGGATTACTGCTTCATATTCGGCCTCGTTGTTAAAAATTAGAAATCCAAGCTACATAGCTCTTTCAAGCTAATCACCCTCGGGTGTTTTTAAGACTATGCCTATACCACAACCTTTCATGTTCAAATCACCATCGGCCCATAACTTCCACAGCACAGTCGACTGATCAGAGCATTCTCCATCTTCTATCATTATTTCTTTTGGGAGAGTCAGCTCAACAATGAAATCTGCTAGAGCTTGTTCTTTGATTGTTGTTTTGGGCTTATACTTGATGAAGAATTCACTAACTTCTACTGCCCAGTGCATGAGACGTCCTAGGGCCTCTGGTCTATGCATTATTTCTCTGATGGAGTACGAAGTCAGGACGTTGATTACGTGTGCTTGGAAGTATAGCCTCAACTTTTGAGCTAAAGTTATCCAAGCCAGAGCAAGATTTTTCGGTTCAGTATAGCGAGTTTTAGCCAGAACCAGTGATTTACTTATGTAAAACACCGACCTTTACCCTATTGGATATTCTTTTACCAACGCAACACTAACAACAATTGTAGTCACTGCCAAATATAAGTAGAACTCATCTCCAGGGGTTACCTTGGCTAGTGTTTCAACTGAGCCTAGGTAATCTTTTATAAACTGTAAAGCTCGTTCATTGTCCTCATCCCACATAAAGTTCTTACTCCCTCTCACGAACTTAAAGAAAGAATTACATCTATCTGAAAATTTGAAGATGAACCTATTTAGAGTCGCCAACCTTCCCATCAGCATTTGAACTTCCCTTATGGTTGTGAGAGGACATTGTGTTTCGGATGAATTCTATATCTCTTGAGTCCACCATAATCCCTGATTAGTTTACCACAAAGCCCAAGAACTTGTCCGATGTTACTCCAAAAACACATTTTTCTGAGTTCAACTTTATATTGAACTTTAATAGTATCCCAAAAGCTTCTTCTAGATGCCCTAGGTGATCCTCATTCTTGGAAATTTTGACTAGCATGTAATCTATAAAGACCTCCATGGTTTCAATTTTCTCTTGGAACATGTGGTTCACCAGTCGCCTCTGTATTTCTCAAACCAAAGAACATTACCTTATAGCAGTAGGTACCTCTTAGAGAGATGAACATTATTCCTTCTTCATCATGCTTGTCCATCTAAATTTGGTTGTAGTCTGAAAAGGTATCCATCATGGTCAACAGTTCGTGCCCTACCGCAACATCTACCATTTGATCTATCTTTGGCCTTGCGTAGCAGTCTTTTGGGTATACTTGGTTGAGGTTGGTGAAGTCTACGCACATTCTCTACTTACCATTCTTCTTTCTGACGAGCACAAGGTTGGATAACCATTTCGAGTATATCTTCTCCCTTATGTGGCCTATTCCGAGAAATCTTTATACCCTGGATTCGATCACTTCTTTCTTCACTGGGCTAAATGTCATTCTCTTTTGCCTGACTGATGGGTAAGACCTGAAGATGTGAAGTCAGTGGACTTCCACATTAGGGCTGATTCCCTATAAGTCTTCTAGTGCCCAAGCAAAAATATCTAGGGTTTTCTCCAAGTAACCCCTTGATTTCATCTTTCTCGATTTGGCTTAGAGATGTGCTTATTTTCAGCTTCTTCGCTCCTTCCTCGAAGGCTATTTCTTGTATAACCACTACTGTACTATTTTGTTTTTTTCATATTTGATGCATTGGTGGAATGTAGATGCCATGTCACCCTTCGCATGTAGCCATGGTCGTCCCAAGATCACATTGTATGGGGATGTGGAGTCTATTACCATAAACTATGTGGCCTTGGTGTACCCATTCTTTCATTATTTGTTATGACTGATAAAGTGATCTTCCCTTTGGGAGAGCTAAGGTCACTGTTGAATCCTACCATAACAATCTGGGTTAAACCAACATCTAAGCTAGGCAACCCCATTTGTTTCTGTATGTTCATGAAAACGAAGTTATCAGAACTACCCGTATCAATCAAGATTCTCCTTACTTCGAAACTAGAGATCCAGAGTGTTATGACTAAGGCATCTTTGTGTGGATGTACTATTCCCTTGTAATCTTCATTAGTTAACATAATGACTGGGCCTGGTTTCATAGTTACCGACATTACGTCTTTGTAACTGCGTTCTAATGTTGATTCTCAGATCTTTCTCTTTCGTTCAATGTTGGTTTCTCAAGTAGTACGTCCATTAGTATTTATCATATAAATTACTTCACAATTGTTGTTGCGACCATCGTCTTTTCGCTCCTTATCACAGTTTTTGTGACGTATTTTACTCCTAGACCTCATTTTGTCTCTTATTAACTCCAACAAATAGCTACACAACTGACCCATGTCAATTTGTCACTTAATATCCTGTGTGAGATCACAGCAGTCATCTATGTCATGGCTATGATCCTTGTGGAATTCACAATACTTCACTTTGTTCTTCCTATTGGACTTTGCATGGATCTTGGGTGGCCATTGAACTACTTCGAATGAACGGACTTCATGCAAAATTCTGGAAATTGGCATCTATAGTCCAAGGAGGTTGGTTCTTGATGTGCATCCGATCTTGATGCCGAGCTCCTTGGATGATCGTTTTGCCTATTTGAATTGCTACCATTTGTTCTGTTGTTGTCTTTCTCGCTTTGTCTAGGGTTATTTTTGGATGATACCCTTTCTTCTCTTGCGAATCTGACATCCTCCAACTTTATGTAGGGTTTAGCCCTTTCCATTAGTTAGGTCATACTCTTCGGATTGTGCTTGGTGAGGGAGTTTTGGAATTGGCCATAGTGCAACCCTAAAGTAAACCCGTTTATTATGAGGTTTATGTTGCAACCTATGATGCCTCCTGTATTTTGATAGCAGAAGATGTAAGGTAAGAGGATAAAAATAAGTTTCATCCCTTCCTTTCTAAGTCATCCAAATCCATTCATTTGAAAATGGGTTTTCAAGGGCTTTTCTAGGCTTCGATTTTGAAAAGCTTCTTGGGTTGAGATTTTATGTTAAATACATTGCTTGGAGGCCACATATTCGGTTTGGTTTTGGTAACTGGTCGTCACGATTTAAGGTTTTCGGTTGATTTGAAGATATTTTGCTTAAAATATCCAGATATCTTGAATGTGGTCTTTACATGTCATCCCAAGAATTTAAATCTTTATGAGATGGGCATTCAATTCTCATTGAATTATTATCTTAGGTGGTGAACTGAATCGGTTTAGTTTCGATAACGGTTGGTCATACCCTAGGTGTCTTGGTTCCCTTCCTTAGCCATTTGGTAGGAAAATTATAGGAATATTTCTTGACCATTTCAAGGCCTTATGTGGGCCTTAAATTATGGCTATGCCATTAATCCATTAGTCCTAGGATGGTTTGTCAAGACTACCTTGAATTTGGTGTAAATCCAAATCAAGCCCAGCCCTTTAATCACCCTTGTGATTTAGGGATTTGTCAAGACTTTTCCAAGCCTTGATTAAGGTCTCTTGGATTGTTTCTTGGTGGTATTTTATGTACTATGCATGAATGACATAACAATTTTCGGTGTTAAACCGACAAGATTCAATGGAAGTAAACGTTTCAAGGTCGGGGTAGGTACCTGAGTTAATTTGTTTGAAATATCTTATAATTTAAGGGTAGTGGATAATTTTTATCTATATTAAAGATGATTCAATGAAAATCAAACCTTAATAAAGTCATTTTAGACCTCCTGAAATTATGGGAATTTCGAGGTTGACCCTAAACTTTTACTTGATTGTATTTTGTCAAATTTAACAGTTTTGTTTTTTTCTTATGTTTTTTGGTATTTTGTATATTAAATAGTGTAATCTCAATTAGAAATTCATTCCCTTCAAATCTAAGTTTAAAATTTATCTGAACTTGTATTTGATTCGACACTGACTGGACGGGACAAAATGTTGTGTTTACACCCTCAATACACATTGGTTCTTCGTTGAAGCGGTTAATGTACTGGCACAAGGACTCCCTTTTTTCTTGTCGTAGAGCTAGCAAGTAATCGACCCCCTTTATCAACCTTTGGCAAGTTATGAAGCGACTGATTAATCGTTTCCCGAAGTCCGTTAATAATGTGATGGAATTAGGCAACAGCTTGTGCAACCATTCCAAAGTAGATCCTTTCAAAGTAGTGGCAAAATCTCCGTACAACGCAAAGTTCCTGCTTCATACAATGCAATGATATGTCTAAATTAGCGAATATAGTTAACTGAGTCTGTCTCTCCATCGTATTTTTCGAACTTTATTAGGTTGAACTTATCTGAGAGTAGAACCTCTAATATGCCAAAGGTGAACAACATCTCAATTCCTTTCAGCATCGTTTCCAATTCATCCAGGGTAGATCTATCTCCTCCTTTTTTTTTGGGCTACTATCGAGAATTAACAGTCTTGGTACGATTGAGCATTGTTTTTTCTGCTGGGTGGTCGCTGGTATCTCCCTAAACAGCCCGTTCTCCCTATGAAGGTGGTTCCAGAGATTTTGGGATTCTGTTTCTTCTCCCAAACCGTTGTTAATAGAAAGGCGCTATTGTGTATTGTTGGCGATTTGTTGTGCCATCCACATGATTACATCAGCCAAATGTGATATCTTCCAAACTAGAGCATTGATTCGTGAATCAGTAGTTCACACCTTTGGCAGAGGATCAACATGAACTTCTTCTGACGCTTCTATACGAACTTCAGCACTGACCAGTAGCAGAACGTCGCTTCTTTAGCTCAGACCTACTCCTCGTGCTCGTAGTTGCCTCATGTTTATGATGATAAACTTTTTGTTCAATCTTCCCACAGACGACGCCAAATGATGTTGCCGAAAATCCCTAGCACGTGCAAAAGATCTATCACATGCTAAATACCTTCACATCCTACTACTATAACTTGAAAAGTTGATTAGCTCAAAGGGACACCGGTGTAGTGTTGGTCACAGAACCTCTAGCGTGTGAATAAGTTAATCTTTTTTTGAGTGATAGATCAAGTACTTGAGAGTTTTTAAATAACATGTTGATATCTTCCCTTTATATAGACTTCTCAATTTGTGTCAAATTGTTGGTTAGGTCACTCTCTCCACGATCCTCTCCTATATGCATGGGCTTTAGCGGTGATCTCTCTTATGAACGGTTGGTCAGTTGCAATATTCCTTATGCGTAGGGGTCATGGGGTTCTTGGGTTTTACCTTTAGTTGGCCTTCCACTATGGATTTTATTTAACCTCGTTGGCCTTTTTATAGGGCATTATTATTCATGTATTGGGCCGCTCATTATGAGATGACCTCATTCCCGGTGGGCTGGTGCATTCAGCCTAGAATGATCACCAGGTACTTCTTCCGGATCGGATTATTAACCGAATCTGACCCATCAAGACTTTCAAACATCTATTAATCATGGGCGGGAGTTTCTTCTATATCATTGGTTATTTGTTAGTGATGTGTTCAGATATGAGTAAGTCCCTAGTTATTATTATATTACACAAATAAGAGCTCTGACAAGTTTAATTAAGACAAAATGAAGTGCATGTCCTAGTACGTTTGACGAAGTAATGTGTCGTTTATGCTGTTAATAAATTATTTATGCGAACATTTAAAAAATAATTGATATTTTTAAATTGCTTATAGTTGTCTCAAAATTGTTATTCTTTCAAATATTATAATTAATTATAAAACATGTACTAAAAAATGCAATTATCATGAAAATTGAAAGACAAAAGAATAAATTATTTTTAAAAAAAAAAAAAATTGCTAACCAATCTACTACCATAAGCTTCTAAATGTGAAAAAATCATGTAAAATGTGCAAAATCAAAATGAACAAAAAATAATTCCATGTAACAATGATAAATTTACCATTAAATAATTTAACCAAGAATATGAGATATTCAAAAAAACTAAATTCAATATAAAAGTATCAACATGTCAAGGAATAAGAGATTCATCCGAAATCACTCAACACAACATTCTCAACGATAACAGTCTATGTGTTCGAGACTATGGCTTAGTGAGTAGAGATTACAAGCAGATGATGTGGCAAAACAGTTAAGAGTCTATTAGCCTATTTGTTTATTTGGTTTGTTAGCATAATTGTTAAATCAAGTTAGTTAGCTCATTTTATTGGTTTGCTGTAACCATTTCTTCTATTCATTGGGTATATATATGAGGTTATTTGTAATTCTAACAATTGATCAATTATGAATAAGATTTCCTTGAGCTTTCTCTCATTCTTGATGGGCTTGATTTAATTTCCTCAATGTGGAGAGGCCCAACATTCTTATTTTTTACCCATGGAAATTGCAAGGGCAAAATGGACTTTTCATAATTGAGTTATTTTCAAACCATATTGTGTTCAGATTTTTCAATCAGTGAAAAGTGGGAACAAAAAGGCAGCTATAACAATGAGAGAGAAAGAGAAGAGAAAGCCACCAAAACTCCTTGTGCACTGTTCCGATCAAACATCGATTGAATTAAGGACAATCCACAGTCCAATCGGGATGAAATTTGGATAGCAAATTCGCAACTCAGTGCTCTTCAATCGGAATGGTGGAGATCGGATTCCGAGGTTTGAAGCTACTATTGCTGTGGGACTATTATGGGTTGTGTTTAAACCCGTGTTTTGGTGAGATCTCTCCGTTTTACTCTTATGTATCTTGTTCCTTTGCCAAGATTACTTTTAATCTTGAAGTATTGTGGTTGTGTACCTCTAGTTACAACTAGAAAAGATTCTATTTCCATTATTTTGTGATAGTAGAGATTTTTTGTGGACTTTTGTCCCGTGGTTTTTACTCTTCGGCTTGGGAAAGTTTTCCATGTTAAAAATTGGTATTCTCGTGTGATTATGATTGTGGTGTGTTAATTTAAATATCCTTCTAATTTAATTCCTATTAGGTTCACACAAGAACGGGATAAAAAATAATTTTCGTTGCGTGTTCTTATTCAATTAATTTTTCGAGTAAGTTGTTTTATCCCATAAATTCTCTCCCTTCTATTATCAAGTTTTTTGTCATTATGAACTTTATCTTCCAAAACTTAATATGGTATCAGACTTGAAGACATATGAAACGGTGCCTCAAAAACATGATGACTTGGTTGACTTGGATCCAGTTCTTCTGACACGAGTGCCGACACCGATTAGAGATGATATCCAGGACAATCAATTAAGTCCATGCGATGCTGATACTGTGTTCAAGGATGATACTAATCATGAGTCTCTTGATCAGCCACAAGTACCACAAACAGCACCAGAAATTCCACTCAGGAGGTCTACCAGAGACCGAAATCCTTTCACTCGGTATTTCGCAAATGAGTACGTGTTGTTGACTGATGGGGGAGAACCCGAGTGTTATGATGAAGCCATGGAAGATAAACATAAAAGAGATTGAATTGAAGCCATACAAAATGAGATGCAGTCATTGTATGACAACCACACTTTTGAATTGGTGAAGTTGCTTAAGAACAAAAGAGCTTTGAAAAACAGGTGGGTTTACAAGGTAAAGCTAGATGAACATACTTCACAGCCATGATACAAAGTTAGACTATTTATCAAATGATTCAACGAAAGAAAAGACATTGATTTTGAAGAGATTTTTTCTCATGTTGTGAAAATATTTTCTATCTGTGTTGTTTTTGGCTTAGCAGCTAGTCTAGACTTGGAGATTGAGCAAATAGATGAAGAAAACTGTTTTTCTTCATGGTAACTTGGAGGAAGAGATTTATATAGAGCAACCAGAGGGCTTCAAGGCAAAAGGAAAAGAGGATCATGTGTGTCGACTGAAGAAAAATCTTTATTGTTTGAAACAGGCATCTAGACAATGGTACAAGAAGTTTGAGTCGGTTATGGGAAAGCAATACTACACGAAGACCACTTCAGATCATTGTGTATTTGTACAGAAATTCAGTGATGGTGACTTTATCATCTTATTTCTTTATGTAGATGACATGTTGATTGTTGGCAAAAATTCCTCGAGAATTGAGAAATTGTAAAAGCAGTTAAGTTCATTCTTTTCTATGAAGGACTTGGGGCCCGCAAAGTAGATTCTTGGTATTCGAATTTATCAAGATAGAAAAGAGAAGAAGTTGTTTATATCATAGGAATGGTACATTGAAAAAGTGCTTGAGAGGTTCAATATGAATAAGGCTAAAATGATTAGTTCCCCTCTTGCTACTCACTTTAAGCTAAGCACTAAGCAGTGTCCTTCTACAGACAGAAAGAAGGAAGACATGGAAAGAGTTTCATATGCTTCAGCAGTTGAAAGTTTGATGTATGCAATGGTTTGAACTAGGCCATACATAGCTCATGCAGTTGGTGTAGTCAGCCGATTTCTTTCAAATCTGGGAAAAAAGCATTGGGATGCGGTAAAATGGATAATGAGGTATCTTCGAGGCACTTCCAAGCTGAGACTCAATTTTGGAAATGGGAAGCCAGTGCTAGTTGGATACACAGATGCAGATATGGCAAGAGATGTGGACGCCCGCAAGTCTACTTCGGGTTATTTGATTACTTTTATAAGTAGGGTTGTTTCATGGTAGTCAAGGTTGCAAAAACGTGTTGCACTTTCAATAACAGAGACAAAGTTCATTGCTGCTACAGAAGCCTGCAAGGAGTTGCTATAGATGAGGAAGTTCTTGACTGAACTTGGTTTTAACCAGAAGCAATATGTTTTATTTTGCGATAGTCGAAGTGCTGTCCATTTGGCAAAGAACTCTACGTTTCATTCGAGGTCGAAGCACATTGACGTCAGGTACCATTGGATAAGATAAACTATTAACGACAAGTTGTTAAAACTTGAGAAGACCCACACGGATGATAATGGTGCGAATATGTTAACGAAGGCTCTAGCAAAAGGAAATCTTGACACTTGTTTCTCGATCGCTGGAATAGCAAATCTCTCCACATAGTTAGAAATGGGGAGATTTATTGGGCTTGATTTAATTTCCTCAATGTGGAAAGGCCCAACATTCTTGTTTTTGGCCCATGGAAATTGCAAGGGAAAAATGGACTTTTCATGTTTGAGTTATTTTCAAACCCTATTGTATTCTGATTTTTCAAGCAGTGAAAAGTGGGAACAAAAAGGCAGCCGCAACAGTGAGAGAGAAAGAAAAGAGAAAGCCACCAAAACTCCTTGTGCACTATTCCGATCAAATGTCGATTGAAGGATGATCCACTGTCTGATCGAGCTGAAATTTGGACAAAAAGTTCACAAGTCAGTGCTATTCAATATGAACGGTGGAGATCGAATTCCGAGTTATGAATCCACCGTTTCAGTGGGACTATTTCGGGTTGTGTTTAAACCCGCGTTTTGGTGAGATCTCTCAATTTTGCTCTTGCGTATCTTGTTCCATTACCAAGATTGTTTTTAGTCTTGAAGTATTGTGGTTGTGTACCTTTAGTTACAACTAGAGAGGATTGTATTCCCATACAATGGAGATTTTTTGTAGACTTCGGTCCCGTGGTTTTTACTCTTCGCCTTGGGGAGGTTTTCCACGTTAAAAATTGGTTGTCTCATGTGATTGTGATTGTGGTGTGTTGATTTAAATATCCCTCTAATTAATTCCTACTAGGTTTCATACAAGAACGGGACAAAAATTAATTTCCGTTGCGTGTTCTTATTCAATTAATTTTTCGAGTAAGTTGTTTTATCCCATCAATTCTTTCCCTTCCATTATCAAGTTTTTTGTCATTATGAAATTTATCTTCCAAAACTCAATACAGTATCAGACTTGACAAATTGCAACTAAAATTCGCAATCATATTATCTCTAATTTCAATTTATGTTGTTCAATTCATATTCATATCCATTAAAACAATGATGTGCCTTGTGGATTGAACTTCTTAGTCTCAAATCTAAATTCTAAGCTTGAAAATACAAATTATATAATTTGGAGATCTCAGATTCAAATGGTTTTAAAGGCCGAAAAATATTTGACAAGGTGTTAGGATCAGTTGTATGTCCGAAAGAAGAAAAAAAAGATTAACTAAGTAAGAAAATACCAAATCCCAAATTCTATAATTGGATCATACCTGACATGCACCTCAAGAGCTATTTGATATTAATTTTTTCTTCTTTTCTTCAATATTTCTTTTTCATAATCTTCAGCATGCAGGCTGCAACTAAAGTATGAAAAGCACTAGAAAGTAAATTTACTTTAATATCTAATACTCATATTCAATAAAAAGAAGGGTTCAAAACATCAAGAAAGTATCAATGTCCATGAAGAACTCCATGGAGCAAATCAAGGCCATTGAATATAGTTTAGACACAATTATGTCATTATATCAAAAGTTGATCTCATAATACACACTCTTAATCGATTAAGTCTAAATTATGAATTTTGAAGGCCATACTCAAAACTAGGCCTACACCTTTGAATATTACTGAGTTGCACTCTGTTTTGTTTGCTAAAGAACTGTATGTGCTCGAACGTTCAAACACAATAGTTGTTGCCAACCTCACTTCCACAAATGAAACCTTTTTAGCATTTCAAGCCTCCACCAATACTAATAAAGGAAGAACAAACTCTTATAGAGGAATAGGACATACAAATGATACAAGAAGTGGATCAAGAGAACATATAAATTAGAGAAATAGAGGTAGAGTTTGTAACTCTAGTATAATTAGCCAAATTTTGTAGAAAGCACACTCACATTTTTCGAGATCTTCAGCCCTAATCTTAAGTTTTTAAACATTATAAAATCATATTTTATAGGATTTTGACAATATTTCATGAGTATACTATATATATATATAATTTGAAGATCTTATTATTTAAACCTTATACTATTTGAGTCTACAAGATTTACCAAGAAAACTACTTTCTATTTTTAAGAGGATTTGAATCAAAATTTTCTTTGGACTAAATTGAGTATTTTAAAAGATTATTTTTGGATCAAACATTTCAGATTTAAAGGGATATATTATATGGGGTCTATATATGAAATTTATGGGCTTATCTTTTGGAATATAGTTATTATAGACATTGTTTGAAATCTACATATATTAACCTACATTTTTTTGGAAAAAGTAATCAAGAACAAAAGTTTTAAATTAGTCATTTCTAAAAGAGAGAATCATTTTTCTGAATATATTTGAGTCTTGTTTTTGAAGAAGTTATTGATCGAGGCGTCTATCATTTTTATTTCACCGATTTTCGTATTGTATTTTTATCTCTATTGTTTTCAAAGAAATTGCAATAATATCTTTCCCATTACTTTACGTGCTTAATATTTTGTGATTTACGTGATATAAATATTTGTCTAAGATTATAGTCATTTGTTTAAGAAAAATCATTTTCTATCTTTGAATATCCTGAATATTTTGTGAAATAATTTTTGCTTGATAATCTAATTTAAATAATCATTGTGCTTTAATTGAGTATAATCATATTTATATTATCAAATAATTCTATTACATAGTTTATCGAGACATTAATTGAGCATATCTTGTATTGAGGTGGTAGAAGCTCTATTGGGAAAAAAAATTGTATTTGGTGTGTGTGAGAGGAATAGACATATTAGGTCGGTGTCTAATCAGATATTAGGTTTGATTCTTAGCTTGTAAACGAATTAAATTAGTCATTAACCTAGTAAATAGATAGATAAGTTTAATTCTTAACCTGCAAAAGAATTCTTCTTCTTGAACCTGGTAAACAAAAAATTGTAAAGGTTTGATTATGAGCATAGTAAAATAATTAGGTTAGTCCTAAACCTGTAAAAAGAATTGTAAGGGTTTGGTTCCTCCTTGGAATGTAATATGATTGGTGGATTGCAAAATCCCTAAGGTAACTGAGGGGACTGGACATAAGTAAGAGTAGTTTGTCGAACTAGGATAAATCTTTATGTTCAATTTCTCTATCCCTACTTGTTTGATTGTGCATCTAGATAAATAAGTTTCCTCCGTAACTCAAGATAATAATTGGTTAGGGAAATTAGTAATTGTTTAATTGTTAATTTATTTGCTTAAATTTTTATAACTAGCCAATTCACCCCCTCTTAGGTAGATATGTGGGCCAACACTTCACAATTACAAGACCTGACCTTGCATTATCTGTAAATCCCATTATCCAATTTATGCATAATCCCATAAATCAACACTTTGCAACAATCAAACATAGGCTTCGATTTATTCAAAGAAATTTATCTCCTAGCCTACAAGTCTTTTATTGTCCACCATTAATATCAAACTTTTCTAATGTTGATTGGGCAGGTGATCTTATCAATAGGGATCTACCTTAGGTTGTCGTGTTTGTCGAGGATTTAATCTTATTTCCTAGGCTTCAAAAAGAAAACAATAGTACATGGCTCTTCTATAGAGATTGATTACAGATCTCTTGCTCAAGCAACCTCTGAAATCACATGGATTCATTATCTTCTTAAGTACCTTCATGTGGATCACTCTATTTTACCTATCCTACGTTGTGATAATACTTTTCCTTTATCATTGGTTGTCAATTTTGTTTCCCATACACAAACAAAACATATTGAGGTTGATTACCAATTTATTCAGGAAAAAATGTTAAGCAAAGAACTTGAAGTAGCCCATGTGACTTGTCTTGATCATTTGGCTAATATTCTAACTAGACCTCTCGGGCCTACTTAATTCCATTACTTTCAGTCCAAGCTCATGGTTCAAAACCTTTATGAGCCTGAAGGGGAATGTAGAGCGATAAGAAATTCATCAAAAAATCACTCAACAAAATATTGTCAACAATTACAGCTTATGTATTCGATATTATGCCTCAAGGATTGGAGATTTTAACAAGCTGATATGAAAAAGTAGTTAGGAGTATGTTAGTCTATTTATTTCTCGGTTTGTTAGTATAGTTGTTAAATCAATCTAGTTAGCACAATTTGTTTGTTTGTTATAATGATCTTTTATTCATTGTGTGTATATATCAGCTCATTTGTAATTGACGTAACCCATATTTCTAAAAGAAAAGAAAAAAAAATATAAATTAGTGTTAACTACTTTTTATCCCTTTGTGGTTAGGCCGTTTTGCACTTTACCCCCTGTGGCTAGGTGTTACGTGCTTAGATTCACACATGTTTCCTCCTCGCGGTAATTGGACTGCTCGCAAGTGCACAAGGTCTAGTTTTAATATAATGGATCTTTTAGGATCGGATATCGTTCCACTGGGAAGGGCAGGTAATTCAGTTAAGTATTGTGATTTCAATAGTTTCATATTATCTCGACTAATCAAATTTTGTTTGTTTTCTAAATACTATACTAAGATAAATGACAACTACAAAGTTAGTTTTAATTATACTAATTACTTAGGTATAAATCTCTTTCATATAATGCATAATCGATTTCATTTAGTTAGCTATAACGGTTTTTATCTAATCCAACAACCTCTGTATTAATAACTCCTCCGCTACCTCTTCCGAGTGTAAAACGAGGGATTACACGACTTCGTGTCAACGAAGAAGTCCCCTTCAACGCCTAAACGACCCTAAGTTGCGTGAGTTTTGAGCCAACGTCATGAGTTGCATACGTTCTAACGCCCTCCCGGGTCGTTAGAACATCACGTTGTATTTACCCTAGTCTGAATCCAGGGTTACCTCTCTCAAGTGTCAAACCCCGTATTCTCAGTTTATCAATACAAGAATAATATTTAGAATAACGATAAACATAATCGGATTTAGACAAACAACACGTTAAAGTAACATAAATTTACTCAACTAAACGGTTACATGATTTCGACTACTCCTAAGTAACATTTAACTACTACTATAAGATGTTAGCCATATACCATACAAAATAAGAGGGATTCAACATTCTTAGATATGAAAAAGTGATTACAAAGAATAAAACAAACAAGAGAGAAACGATCAAATCTGGAAGTGAAACGGTTCACTGTCACTAATGATCGATCCGCAAGTTATCCTTCTTTATCCGAATAATGAACCTCCTTCTTGATCTTCAAAATATAGCTTAAGAGCTCTTATCTAGGGTTAGGGTTCTTCAACAACCTGTTTCAGACGTGGCCAAGAGGTATTTATAGGCTTAGGGGTTCAAAAATATCTAAACAGATATTTTGACCTGTTCTGCGATTTTCGCCTAAGCAGTATAAACTTCGCTTAGGCGGAGCTTAAGTCGGTTAGAATTACGCCTAACGGTATAATCTTCGCTTAGGCGGAGGACTAACTTCTTGGCTCCTTATCTTTCTGACGGAATTCCTCTATCCAACAGTTCAATTCATCCAGCATTCTGATGGATTTCCGCCTAGGCGGTGAAAACTTCGCCTAGGCGGATTCAATACTTCAGCCCTTGCAACCTTCTGACGGATTTCCGCCTAGGAGGTGGAAACTTCGCCTAGGCGGATTTCAAATCTTCAATTTTTGCATCTTTCTGCTGAATTTCCACCTAGGCGGTGGAAACTTCGCCTAGGCGGAATTGCTCTATTATTTGAAACCTCCTTTTTTCATCTTTTTGGCTACCCTTTTTGCATCATTTCGCTCGGTTTGCCGATCGTTTACTTCCCTGTTCCTAACTAATAAAAATAGCTAAAACGATATTCAAACTTCAATAAAGTACTCGAAAACTGGCAAATTCGGTTTAGAATTAGATAGGTATTTTACACCTATCACTAGGTCATCACCACTTTATCCCTTGTAATTAGGCCTTTATTGCATTTTATCCCCTTGTCAGCACTTTGCCCTAATAGTTAAATCTACATTAGAGGATAAAGTGCAACAAGGCCTAACTAAAGATGGCAGAGTGGTGCAAACTGCAAAGCAGTAATTAACACTATAAATAGTAAGTGTTTTTTGGAAAATTTAAAAGCGTTGGTTTTCTCAGCAAAGAACTTAAGCCAAATATTTAGAAAAATGAGTCGCCACATAGCATTGGATTTAAATTATGTGCGAGATCAGCTAATTTTTAGGAAAAACAGTTAAAAATAACTTAAGTTTTGACTCCAAAAGGTACAGTCCAACCAAAAATTCATTTTGAAAGAGTTCAGGGGTCGGTTATTCTCAAGAAAAGTGTTAGGCACTCCAAGAAGCTCGTCCGAAGATAGTACCTTACCCAACTAAGTCCAATCAATATTTAAGTTTGAATGTTTTGTTTGATTTTGAAGTCTTTTTCTCAAAAATATTTTTGGTGTTTTTTTTAAATAAGACGGGATAAGTTTTTGGTATTTTTTGTAGAAATGTTCCCTCAATGTGATCTATTGGCAAATATGGATAAATTAACAAGAATAACCCCCCCGGTGTGAGGGTGTGAAGTATAACTTAAACCAATGTATCGGTTAAGTGTTGGAATTGTGAGAAGTATTAGAGTAAAAAGGGTGTTCACTATTGGGTGATTTGGGTTTGATCTTCTCTAGGGAGGAAGATCATTGATTAATGGATTAGAATGCCTGTAAAGATCTCGGGGGGTAAATGTACTCTAGGAGGGACCTTGCACAAACTAATATGAATCATTCTATCAATATCTTTGTCTACCTCCTTAATTATGTGCGTGTTATCAATTATTTAATTGTTAATTTTGTTGCACTCCTTTTACACTTGTATAAACTGCTATCAATTGATTAAGTGTGGAATTTTGATTGGGTTAAAAAAGAGTTAAAACGGTTTAAATTTGTACTACTCAATTCACACACACCCCGAAGGATTTGCACCAACACATGCCTTTCCTAACACATACATGGAAAAATAGTAACATTTGATTTGAGCTGCAATAGGTTCTTGTCTTCCAAATATGAATGAGATTGGACACTCTCCCACAAATCCCTATAAGCAAATACACAATTGACCTCCACAAATTGGAGAATGGAAAGGGAAGAAGGATGTGTCAACAATGGATGGGAGTGAGGACAAATAACTATGATGACAACTTGAACGATAGAGAGAATTTGAATGGCGTGGAGAGGCACAAAGGGAGAAAGCGTGAGGATAAACAACTAAGGGAGACAGAAATGAATAGATAGGTGTACATTTATCAAACCTTACACTACATGAATGGGTAAGTTGATAATTTTGTATTTGTACATTTAGCAACTTTTAGTCGAATATTTTAGCCATGTACATCTAGTAGTTTTGCACATTTAGTAAAAATAAGTGTACATAGAAACTCAGCCTTTCCAAATCGGAAGGATTTACTATATCCTTCCAAATTTTATTTAGGGTTAATAACATTTTTTTTCCCTATAATTTGGTCGATTTGCACTTATTCTCTTATGATTCTATTTTTGGTCGTTACCCCCCTCATGTGGTCTTTGACTAAAGTGTAACAGTTATATTTTATGTTAACTCTAACAGTCAATGGATAGAAGTCAATTGAACTCTAACGGTGGCTGCCGTCGGCGCAGAATCTCCGGAGTCTAATAAGATGGAGGTGGTGGATACTTCCGATGATGCTGACTTCTGCTTGGAATTCCTTCTTCCCCTGTTCGATTCCTTCCAATTTCTTCACCGTCAAACGGGTCCCATCCGGAAGAACGCCTTGACACACAATCCAAACCCTCTTTGTTCGAGCTTGATGGAGAAGTTATTAGAGGCAGTCTGAAGACCTCTTTAGCTGAATCTGATAAGCATCCCCGACAAACTATCCAGAAAATCGTCTTCCTCCAACGTCTCCTTGGGAGAATCCGGAAAATTTTGGTTTTTCCAGCGATTCCAATGGATAGCTGCATAGACTATCATTGTGGCCGGCGTGGATGGAAAGGTTTGGGGTGGCCGGTGGTGGATGGTAGTAGGTGTAGGGGTGGTTGGTACCCAAAAGAGAGAGAAGAGATGATGACTATTAAAGTACAAGATCACAGGAGTAACTTCAAAAATAAAATCACAAGGGTAAATGCAAATCGGCCAAATCATATGGGTATAGTGTTATTGACCCTTTTATTTAATTTTAGGATTTATTCATATTTAATTTCTTTTCTTACACAACCACCTTTTATTAATTTCCCACACATATAAGGGTATAATTGTCATATTGCATAATCAAAAAATGTCTCTCAACTTTAAGATACAATAGTAGCATAGACATTAGATAATTAGAATTTGGAAAGATCCATTTTCTCCCAAAAATTTCCCTCTTACTAACTCCCCTCCCCTCCCTCTCTCCAGAACACAAATTTCTCTCTCTCCCTTTCCCTTGATCGATCCAAAAGTGAATGTAGATTTATGTTTAGAATAGTTCAAAAAAAATAAAAATTAGTCTATGTTAAATTGCTTTTGATCTATTCGATTAATGTCTGTGCTACTACTTTATCTAATGTCAAAAAAGTTAAAATAAAAGGAAAATAATATATCCTAGATATTTAGAACAGAATTCTAAGATGGCAATATATATATATGTTATCTTCGAGAGCATAGAAAAAAACTATAAACACTAATCAAACTACAGTTGTGGTTTAGCTAAAACTGGTAAAGGAATGATATTATTATGAATTGAACACAACTGTTTTGTATGTTCCATGTATGTATTCATAATTTACATACCCACATTACATAGCATGAAATTTGAAATATTTATTGAAAAACAAAAATCAACAAATCTGAACTGGAGAAGAGAAAAGTGAAGAAATAGCAGAATAAGCCTGAGACGCAATGATAGAATTTGCAGTCTCTGTAGGATGAAATGCATCCCAAAAATAGTAAGTGGTCCTATTGGTGCATGGAATTTTCCCTTGCTCGCATTGTCCCTCGTCAAGCCCACCTGATACTTTGCAACACGACTCATCCAACACTCTAATTCCTAAAGAAATGCACCAATAACACAACATATTAGTCATTTAACCAAAAAAAAAAAAAAAAAAATTAATATCAATTTTGAATATTAATATGTGGAGAATCAAAAATATTTTTTTCAAATAAAAAGTCATACTATATTTTTTATTAGATGAAGTTGATCTATTAATTATACATTTAGGGCCCATTTGAGAATACAATTAAACACTTAAAATTTAATGCAATAAGTACTTATCATATTAGATTTGTTTCATAAAAATAAAAATAAAACAATCAGTCAATATATATATATATATATATATATATATATATATATATATATATATATATATATCGCTTTAAAAAATTATTCAAAATTTTAATTGATGTATGATTCAATTATTTTTTTAGTTCTTTTAACTTAAAACTATCAAACATCTATCTAGTATAACCAACATTTAACATTTGGTGGAAGGGTAATATCAGAGAAACAAATAAGGAATTAGCTACCAAGGGACTGGAGTTCATGAACTGGGTAATATTTTTCATTTCCTATAGTACATCATCATGTACATCACGATTAATCAGCTGATCAAATTATGAACCTTCATGTATGTATTTTTTTTTATGTGAAGTACTTATTTACATTTTTTTTTTATGACTTAATTAGTGTTCGGCCATTTACAATAAAAGAGAGCCTGTCAATAGTACCTTGTAAAGTGTCTTGTCTAGTTGTCTAGTTTATTCTACTGCAAATTGTTCGTATATTTAGGTGGCGTTTGGTTAGTGTTCTCACTTTTTTCAACCCAACTGAGATGGGTTGGGTTAGATTGAGTTGAGAATTTTATTTCCTACTGAAAACAGAATTGCGTTTGGTAACGTCATTTTTTTTTTTTTTTTTTTTTTTTTGTGCTTGGAACAGAATCGCGTTTGGTAACTATCTTATTCTAAAATTATTTCCAAACAATTGTTTTGTTTTTTTTTCCCCTTTTTCTTCTGTTCTCTTCCTTCGTCTTCGATTTTGAAATGAAAATCTCATGTGCGTTCTCTTTCTTCGTCTTCTCATGTGCTAGTGTAGGAGCAGACGAACCCTAAATGAAACTCAAAATCGATTTCAATTTCGAAATCTAAATCGAAATAAAAATCGAAATCGATTTCATGATTTCGAAACCCTAAAAATCGAAATCTCATGTGCGTTCTCTTCTTTCGTCTTCTCATGTGTTAGTGTAGGAGTAGATGAACCCTAAATGAAAATCGAAATCGATTTCGAAATCTAAAATCGAAATGAAAATCAAAATCGATTTCGAGTTCAAAATCTAAAATTGAAATAAAAATCGAAATCGATTTCATGATTTCGAAACCGTAAACCTATTCGATCATGATCATTGAAACCCAACCTGTTCAATCTGTTCGAAGACGACAGCGAGGTCGGCGAAGACAGAGGAGAACGAAAATAAGTTCGGTGAAGACGGAGGAGAACGAAGATAAGTTCAATGAAGACGGCGGAGAACAAGTTCAGCAAAGATGGCGGAGGAGAATGGCAAGGAGGAGGAATGAACGACGGTCGGCTTGGGGAGGAAAACGACGAGGAGCAGAGCAATGGGAGAAAAGAAGACGATCGTAGATGTCATTAAGATTTAAAATAATTCTCAGGGTGTCCCTATTTTTTAGTTGAGTTTTTTGGGCACAAAAAGAAAATAAGGTTTTTTTTTTGTTTCTCCTTTCTTTAGCTTTTCAATAATCAATTCTCATTTTTTGAGTTAAGTTGGGTTGAGTTTTGTGTTTACCAAACGCGTTCCCAAAAATCAAACCTAGAATTTTTTGGTTCGGTTGGCTTGGAATGGAATGGAAACACTAACCAAACGGGGCCTTATGTTCCCAATTTCTTCTACAAACTAGTGTGCTCTTTGTTTTTGGTTTATTCCAAAGCTGCTATTTTTTTAGCCATTGGTTTGTTTTTTGGGCTGTTTTTTTTTTTTTCCTTGGGCTGCTACCCTTTTTTAAAAAGTTTTTTGGGTTTCTTAGTCATGTTTTGTAACCGTTCCCATTCCATTCCTAAATTTTTGGAATTTTTGTTTGGGCATAGCGTTTGGTAAAACTGTTTCTCATCCCATCCTATCCCAAAATCGTAAAATTCATTCTCTATTTTGTGAAGGCCAGTTTCTCATAATTCTCATCCCATTCCTAAACCAAAAAAGGACATAGCCAGTATTTCCCTAATTGTTAGTAAGATCCCCTCTTCAACTTTTGTTAACTCGTTTATTGTTTCTTTTCTTCGTCTGCTTCATCTTCAATCGCTCGTTTGTCTTCTTCTCCATTTCCATCATCTTCTTCGTCTACTTCAATCAGTCGTCTTTGTCTGTTTCTTCTCTATCCTCTATCGCCTTCTTCGTCGTCTTCACCATCCTCCTTCTCCATCATCTTCGTCATCGTTGTTCGCTCGTCATCGTCATTGTCTTCGCTCATTATCGTCGTTCACTCGTCGCCGTTCGTCTTCGTTGTCACCGTCACCGTCGCCGTCGCCGTCGCCGTCATATGCGCAAATTGAACTACTACTTCAGATGAAATCAAAGCGAAGACAAGGATTACGATTCGATTTTGTCTCAGAATTAGGGTTCAATGTCGCCTTCCTCGTAGGGTTCGATTTCTCAGAATTAGGGTTCGATGTCGCCTTCCTCGTAGGGTTCGATTTCTCAGAATTAGGGTTCCATTTCTTGATGATTTCTTAATTTTGGTTTGGGGTATATTATTCG
Source organism: Eucommia ulmoides (assembly GCA_016647705.1). Lineage (NCBI taxonomy): Eukaryota > Viridiplantae > Streptophyta > Magnoliopsida > Garryales > Eucommiaceae > Eucommia > Eucommia ulmoides. The sequence goes on from CM028329.1 coordinate 6,916,157, forward strand.
TTCTTGATTTAGGTTCAATTTCTTAATGATTTCTTGATTTTGGTTTAGGGTATGTTCTTCGTTCTTGATTTTGGGTTAAATTTCTTGATTATTTCTTGATTGTAGTTTAGGGTTTGATTACTTGATGATTTCTTCATGATTTCTTGAGTGTAGTTTAGAGTTCGTTATTGGTTTCTAAAATAATATTGTTACCAAACGCGATTCTGTTCCCAAAATCGAAAAAAATTATTGTTACCAATGCAATTCTACTCCCAAGAAGAAAATATAATTCTCATCTCATCCCATCCTACTTAGATGGAATGGGATGAAAACAGTTACCAAACAGGCCCTTAACTACCTTTTAATATGCTTTTTTAGGAGGTTTTTTTGTTCTAGGGCTGTTTTTTAGATATTGGTTTTTTTTTTTTTTTTTTTTTTTTTTTTCGTGCGTGTTTTTAAGCAAGGTGACGAGATCAATTGGAATTATGTCATTATATATTGAGACACCATGTTGTTTTTTGTTGGTGTTCTAAACTATTTGGTTACCAGAATGTCATTGTTTCTATTCTATTTTTCGGGGTTTCTTTGCTATTTTTGTCCCTTTGTTCTGTTATGTTTCTACAATTTTTTGTGTTGTTTTTGTCTCGTTTTTATTTTTGTTCATTCTACTTGTTGGGGATAAACCCTATCGACAATTCTAGGTGGTATTGCTTCTGGTAATAACCTCAAGTAAATAAATAATAAAAGGTATTTCGATATTGTTCTGAAATTGTATCAATGTTGGTGTAGACCCTAGACAGAAAGTTAAAATTTCATTACCTTTTAATATGATTAAATGACAAAGAACAAAGTCATTTAGTAACTTGTATTCTAAATTGTTTCGAGTCATTGTTAGATTGTTAAAATGGGTCCTTGACAATCTAGACTATCTTGTTGCGGGTGTTTTCTCTTCGGAGAATAGTGAGTCTCAAACCATTATTTTGAGATATTAGGACAATCACAATGAGACTTCTAGTATAATAAGAGACTAAACGTGATCATCCCTAATGTCCTACATGATAACTTTGCTAAATGTCAAAGTAGGATATCTGAATTGTGATTATATTTGTGAGCTTTAGACTTGAGTTACAGTAGTTACATGTATGAGTTGCTATACTTCGATAATACTAAGTGTTGTATTCTAGTCACGAAACTTCAAAGGTATTCATTGGGTATAGGAAGACATGCATTTCAATACCTGACCATGCAAGATTCTCAATAAAGATAGACGTGTCCTATGTGATTCGATTGCACATAATTCACCCCAATCCTTGGCTAAAGTAGTATGGCGATTGTGATGAGATTCCAATTGGTGCTACGAAGGATTATTTTATCAATCAATTTACACATGATTGGGCTTGGAATTTTTAACTTATCCATAACCTGTTAGTTTTGTTTGGGAAAAAATCATAGTGAGATCATATAGTTTAGAAATCACAGCTAAGGAGGTTTTTCGTGGTGAAATTTCTGTCGACTAGATATGGTTGTGATATATGGGTAGATGTGACTCACAATCGAATAAGATTTTTCGTGAAAAGTCTTTCTCCTGGTAGGGCAAAATCAAATTTTTTTAAATTTTTTTTAATTAATTAGCTAATTAATTGTTTTCATCATCTAACTTTTGATATGAACCTAATGGATCATGCGCAATAGGAAATAGATGTTTATAAAATCCTTTAAAAGGAATGGGAAGTAATGTTGAACCATTTACAAGTTTCGGGACTAAACTACAATTAGGGAAAGAAGGGATCTAGGTTTTTTAACCCTAGACAATGTCTATTTAAGGGTAATTACATAGTGGTCGCCCCCCAGATGAATTTCGACACGACTTCAAATTTCAGTCATCTCTTTCTTTTCACTGTTGTTTTACTATTTTAGTTCTTATTACCACCTAGAATAATAAATAACTACCTTAGTTTCTTGAGATTAGAGTCCAATTCTTAGAGATCTCACGAACACTATCCCAACAAACTTTCTCATGTGAATACTATTAGTGACAAAACAATTGTGTTACTTCTAAGATAACTGTTCTTAGTAGCCAATTCAGGATCAGATCTAGCTACTCTTGAAAGAGCGTTCTCAGATTACGCCTCGAGAACTATTGCCATTGAGGCTGAAACACTAAAAGATGTACAATGATTAAATCATATTACTTGTATTTTTCATGGTGATGTGAAATTATTACTTCATTAATATTTTAGTCGTTTTGAAAAAACGAAATTCATTTATTTGTTCATTCTTGTCAACATTTTTATACAATAGTGGGATACTATTATTTTTCAAAAAGAACTATATGAGAAACAATTACAGTTTCTAAATATTATTTCTTATCAATAAAGAGCACGATTGTTAAATGTGATAGAAAATAGAGTGAACATCTTAGTTTGATATGAAATTGATATAGATATTGTTCAAATGATCATAGTCTTTTACTTTGATTATGTGTGTGTGTATGTGTGTGTGTGTGTGTATATCATCTCTTTAATCACATGAAAAACTGAGATAGATATTGTCAACTCGCAAAACAACAAACCTTACCTTTTAATTATAGTCAATCTGTTTCTCTTGCACCCTTTGATTTAGTGCATTCTGAGATTTAGGGGCCTTCTTCTCCTACAACAATGGGAGGTTCCCATTATTTTTTTTATATTTGTGTACGACTACTCTCGATATACATGGTTATTTCCTATGAAAAATAGATCTGAACTATTCAACATATATTCTAATTTTTTTTCTATGGTACAAACCCAATTTTCTTAAAATATCAAAGTTTTTCACTCAAATAATACAATGAAATACAAGGATCGTGCTTTTCTCAACCTCTTCACAAAATATTTTATGCTCTCCCACCAATCTTGTCTTGGAACCTCTCAACAAATAGACGAGACAAACGCAAACATAAACACATTCTTGACACAGTCCGTGCTCTTCGCATTTCTTCATCATGTCCTGAACGTTTTTGGGGTAAGGCTGCCCTAACCATAGTATACACAATAAATCGTTTCCCTTCCGCTACAATTCAACATCAGTCTTTATTTGAGTGTCTTTTTGGTAACCCTTCCTCTTACTCCAACCTAAAAGTCTTTGGTTGCGTTTGTATCCTTCTCAAATTACATGAACACAATAGGATCGAACTAAGGGCCCACCTATATTATTTTCTAGGATATGACATTAGACATAAAAGGTATCAGTGTTGGGATCCTATTGCTAAAACTCTCAATGTTTTTTTCCATACGATCCTTTGATAGATGAACCATGAGTAACTCCAAATTCTTTACTAATCCATCTCTTGAATTATTCACTGAGGATGCAGTTACAAGTTCTACTGAGCCCACTCTCAAACCAAAAAATAAGCCCACTCCAAAACCATCAGTTGAGCCCACTCCAAAATCACAAGCTGATCTCACCCCTCCAATTCCACCTACTATGCCTGAGGCTCCTCCTATGTCTGATGATTCAACATCGACTCCTTCTAAGACCCACCCTCCATAACACTCTCTCCACTCTATTAGGCTAACTCATCATCCTTTTTATCTCAATAACTATCATTGTTTTTCTACCATACTTAATCTTCATATGATTCAATCCTAGAAGGAGGCCAGTACTAACCCTCTTTAGCGTAAACCAATGGACGAAAAACTTCAGGCCTTAACCAAAACTCACACTTGGGATCTGGTTGATCTTTCCCCAAGAAAACTCCTCTTGGATGCAAGTGGGTGTTTAAGATCAAAACGCTTTCTGATGGTTCCATTGAATGCTATAAAGCCCAACTTGTTGCTAAAGAATTTACTCAAGAATATGACATTGACTACGAAAAAACATTTTCTCCAGTGGCTAGGCTAACATCGATCTGTACTCTTCTTGTTGTTGTTTTTATTTGTAAATGGACCATTTTCAAATGGATGTCAAGAATGCCTTCCTTAATGGAAACTTTCTTCAAAACGTTTACATGCGTACTCCTCCTGGTCTATTTGCTCCACAACATAAAGTTTTTCGCCTTCTTCGTGTCCTATATAGTCTCAAACAAGCTCCGCGTACTTGGTTTACAAAATTCAGCACCACCATCCACCAATTTGGGTTCATATCCAGCGCTCAAGATTCTACCTTTTTTATTCACCGAAATATTATCCTCCTTCAATTGTATGTGGATGACATTATCATTGTAGGAGATGATCTATACAAAATCTCTAAACTCAAAAAAAACATTAGCGGTCAATTTGAGATGAAAGACCTTGGCATGCTTACTTATTTTGTTGCTCTCGAAATTTCAACTAGTTCAAATTAATACTCTCTCTCAGGCCAAATATGCATCCGACTTTGTTTCCAATGTAGGCATGACTGATTCCACCACTGCCAATACTCCTCAAGAGCTGAATATCATACTTGCTACACTAGATGTCTCTTCTCTCCTTCATGTTATCTCTATCGCCAACTAGTTGAAAATTTGGTATGTCTTACAGTTATTCCCCTAGACATCACCTTTGTTGTCCATCAAATCAGCTAGTTCTTGTCTGCTCCTCGAACCAATCATTACTCAGTTGTTCTTCGTATTCTTCGATTTGTTAAGGGCACCTTATTTTACAGACTTCATTACTCTACCCAGTCTGCTCCCACCTTAAAAGCTTATTATGATGCCGACTAGGCTGGAGATCCCACAGACAAATATTCATCCATTGGTTACTATTTCTTCTTGGACAACGCTCTCATTTCCTAGTGTAGTAAAAAACAAACCATGGTTGGCACTGAAGCTGAATATCTTGTCATCGCTAATACAACTCAAGAACTACTTTAGTTTAGCTGGCTCCTCGCTGACATGGGAGTCTCCTCCCCCATTGTCACTGTTGTACACTTTGACAATATGAGTGTTATTTAGATCACCCATAATGACGCTATCCATGAGCATATAAAACACATTGAGATAGATTGACACTTTTTCCGTCACAACCTTCTCCAGAAGAATGTTCTTGAATCTGTCAGTTCAGTGGATTAGACATCAGATATTTTCACCAAAAGTCATCCACTTTGATGCTTTCACACTCTGGTTTCTAAACTCAAGTTCACGTCTCATTTATCGCCTTCAATTTAAGGGAGGATGTTAATATACGTATATGAGCCTTGGCCCATTATGTAAAACCATAGTCTCTTTGGAAAAACCAAACCCTACCCTACCAGGGTTATCCTAGTGATCTCATATATATAGACTTCATGTATATCTCTGTACATATATCTTTATCATATATCATTACAATTCTCTCATATTCTCTAAACTACACCTCTCAGTTATTCTAACACATTCGCCTCTATAGTCAAGCTTGACAAAATTTTAAAGAGGTTTTTATTATTTAATCCAGATTTAAGAGATCATGTAGGGAAAAGACCTATAGTAGACTCAATTAAGATTTTAGTCCTTTTGGTAAATAAAATAGTAGGTGAAAAGATGTAGATAACCCTGAACCACTACAATACATTAATATTGTGTGGTCAGTGATCACTCATATCTTTCTATTGTCTATCTCTCAATATAAACTCTCTCTCTCTCTCTCTCTCTCTGTCTAAACCTAACATCACATGAAAACCAGGCACTCTCTCTCTCTCTCTAACATCACTCTATCGGGTGGCCGGATTCAAGAAGAAATCGAAGACTTGTTGGGCAACGCAGAGGACAACTACACTCTATACCGTCAATAAGAGCAAGAACAAGTATTGGGACTTTATCTTTCTCCCTCTCTCTCTCTAGATTGCTGCTTTCATTGATGGGTATATGTCTTTGATATATAAAGGACTAGAGGAGTGAAGATGGAAAGATATGAACAGAATATAAAGATCCGATGAATCATTTACTATTATTATGTCTTCAATTAATCATTTTATTAGTTACAGCTTTTCAATTACAATGGCGTTCGACTCGTTCGAGGATTGTTGCCTCGCGGTGGAAGAGTCGCTGAATGGGTCAATGGGTACATGGAGCAACTCAGGTTGGTCCTAAGGGAAGGCGGGTGGGCCGAATTGGTCTCAGAGATCATACATTAGCCGAATCTGGGTTTCTCTCTCTATCTCATTTTTGTTTGGGTTTGATTTCTCTTATGGTTTCTTTTTCTATATCTGATTTCTCTCTTTGTTCACAATAGAGATCTGGGTTTTCAGATCTGGAAACCCAGATCTGGATTTTGGCGATTTTTAGTTTTTTGTTGCTTTTGTTTGTTCAATGTTTTTTTGATTGCGATTTGGCGATATTGCGATTGTTTCTTATTTTATTTTATTTTTTTCTCTGGGTTAAATGTTCGTCTTCGGCGGTTTTGTTCAAGTTGGTAGTGTTTTTCAGTGGTGTTGATGTTCGATTCGGTAGTGGTGATGTCTATTTTCGATTCGGACAATCGTTGGCCACCACTAGCCAAATTCGGCTATCACCGGCCAGATTTAAAGTTAACGTTAACACTGGTGTTCGATTCGGTGGTGGGGTAAAAATGTTCATTAACATTAACGCACACCAATTTACATTTTTGCACACGTGTTTTTCTGGACAATGTTTTGACGTGTTAACGTTAACATAGATGAGACCCTGAAAATGTGTATTTTTTAACGTTAACGTCAATATTTTGTTTTTGATTTCTCACATATGGGTTTCTAAGCAACGTAAATGCATTAACATTTACACAAGAGACCCCAGAAAAATGTGTATTAACGTTAACGCAAAACCAATAAAATATGTATTTACGTTAAAGTTAGTGTCTTGTGTGATTTTTTCACATATGTTTTATAGACAACATGAATGTGTTAACGTTAACACATAAAGTGACTCCAAAAAATATGCATTAACTATACCGTCCAGATTTAAAGTTAACGTTAACACTGGTGTTCGATTCGGTGGTGGGGTAAAAATGTTCATTAACATTAACGCACACCAATTTACATTTTTGCACACGTGTTTTTCTGGACAATGTTTTGACGTGTTAACGTTAACATAGATGAGACCCTGAAAATGTGTATTTTTTAACGTTAACGTCAATATTTTGTTTTTGATTTCTCACATATGGGTTTCTAAGCAACGTAAATGCATTAACATTTACACAAGAGACCCCAGAAAAATGTGTATTAACGTTAACGCAAAACCAATAAAATATGTATTTACGTTAAAGTTAGTGTCTTGTGTGATTTTTTCACATATGTTTTATAGACAACATGAATGTGTTAACGTTAACACATAAAGTGACTCCAAAAAATATGCATTAACTATACCGTCAGTGTTTGCTTTTGATTTTCTCACATATGGGTTTTTCGACAATGTGAATGCGTTAACGTTAACACAGGAGATCTCCAAAAAAATGTGTATTAACTTTTACACAAATTCAACTCAATCACACATTCAGTCCAAAATGATAAAATATCACATATAGTAGTTAACGTTAACGCGCACAAGACAAAAATATGTGATTTTCAGACAACGTAAATGCGTAAACGTTAACACATGAGACCCCTAGAAAAATGTGTATTAACTTTTACACAAATCCAACTTAATCACATATTCAGTTCAAAAGGATAAAATATCACATATAGTACGTTAACGTCAACACACATAAGACAAAAGTATGTGGTAGAACGTCAACGTAAATATTCAAACAAATTATGTTAACACAGAACCCCTAAAAAATAAAATACGTTAACATTAAAACTCACAACTCATAGTAAAAAATGCGTTAATGTTAATGCACAGATACAGATGAAAAATGTGGTAACTTGGAACACACACACAAAAAAATAAAAATGCATTAACGTTAATGCACATGAAAAATGAGTTAACACACACAAAATGAGTTAACGTTAACGCACTCAAAAATGAGTTAACACACACCAAAAAAATAAATAAATAAAACACGAGGGAGAGTGTATTTCTAAAAATGATAACTGAGTTAACATTAACAGAATGTGTGCATATTTTTGTCTTCTTGCATAGGACAAAATGACAGAAATCGTAAATAAATGTTATCAGGGGGGCCAGAATGAAGATTTGTTTTCTAAAGAATTAGTGGGGTTTGAATTCTCAATAGGATCTCTATAGAGGACTAAATAATAAAATCCCCATTTTTAAAACTGTAAGAACTTGGAGAGTATTACCCTAGTGACCTCCTATATATAGACTCCATGTATGTCTCTGTACATGTATCTTTATATATATCATTACAATTTTCTCATATTCTCTAAACATTACGCGTCTCACTTATTCTAACACATTCGCCTCCATAATCAAGCTTGACAAATTTTTAAAACTGTAAGAACTTGGAGGGTAAAAATGAATAAAATTTTGAAAATTATTTAGAGGATTAAGAAGTAACTTACCAGAAGAATAGATCTCATAAGAACTGATGTTGGGGCTAACGTAGATGAAGTTAGCATCACATAGATCTTCATTTAGGGTTTTGATGAGCAGTTGGAGCCTGTCATTGAAGTGTTGGACTGCTTCATTAAGCATCTCCACACATGAACTTCCATTTCTGCCATAAATAGTCATCTCTGCTGGGGTGCACCCCAATTGACCAATCCCAAATAGCCCCACCTTTCTTGCTCCATAACTATACAATGTCTAGTATTTTAAAACAAAAATATAAAAGGTTCAAATTCCACCCTTTATTTTCTCGGAGAAAAGCTTTTGGAAAGCTTAGAAGACTTAGAGGAGCATATTTAAACTCTCACTAATTTTACTAATATTACTATAATATATATTTTCTCTTAAATTAACGAGTCCATACTTTAATGAGAAATATAAATAGTTTGAAAATCTTTTTTTTTTTTTTTTTTCTAAAACTCCAATTTATCTATCAAAATAGAAAGCAAGATACATGAAAATTTTGAGGAAAAAAATGCATATTGAATTGCAATTTAAATTTTATATTAAAATCCATGTTATTACTGCCATAGTAACTAAAAAGTATCTAAGTATTTTATGTATAAAAGTTGAGAATTTACTAATATAATTTATTTTTTTTTGAGCTAGCGCATTATGCTGGTCTAAAATTAGTTTTATTTTTGAAAATTAAGGAATCATAATTTATTTAGGGCTAAATCTCACTCTTATAGCTAACGGAAAATAACATTTTTTTACCATAAAATTTAAATTAGTTGCACATGCATTCCGAAATTTGAATTGTAGCGCATTGCATTTTCGAAATGTATAAAAATGTGTGTGAGATGGTCAATTTGCCAAACAACGTAAGTAGCGTTTTTAGAATGAAATTCTTTTTATATATATTTGTCATTTAATCGATTTTCTTTAAAGAATTGCCCGAGTAAAAGTACATGTGAACTTTGAGGGCCTAAAGTGCGACTTAGGATAAAATTACACAGTGAACCCCTACTCGTTGGAGATAACGCGCTCTATACACTATTATTTCTATTATTCTCTTCAATTCTCAACTGTAAGGAACCTACAATAATGTACATGTCCTTTTGGAGTCGACGGAGTGTGAAATTTCAATTTTACCCTTGTCCCTTCTTTACCGTTTCTCTTTCTAGCTGCTCTTCTTCCTCTCTATTTCCCTTTTTCTCTCGTTCCCTCATAGGCAAACTGAAGGGTGTTTGAGTGGAGCGGAAAGGTGAATAGGGGGACACTAGACGAGAGGGGAGAGTAAAAAGGATAAAATTGAACTACGGAAAATAAAAATTTACAAATTGAATTTATGAAAAAATGATACCAACAGCAAAGAATTAGGGAATGAAGAGTCCAACCTAATTAAGCCTTCTTTTACTCAAAAAATTATTTGGACTAAATTGGAATTAAAAAAAATATTTACCATTAGCTGCTGAGAGTATTGCTGAATGAGGACCTCTGAATACTGCTCTGGGGTATATAATGTGCTTGTTTGATAGAATTGTGGAAGAAAATAGTTGTTGATGTAATCATTGTTGCCAATTGTAACTGTGTAGATGCAATGGCTTAGATAAGCTTTAGCTAATTTTTTATTGCCCAAAAGGACAGCAATTTTTGAAATTGTGATTTGGTGATAATTCAACTGGTTAAGCATGCTGATCCTAGCTCCCTGTGTAAGAAAAAAAAAAAATTGAATTATTGTAAGTGTAACATCTCATTGATTTAGTAATTTTTCAATCGACGTCACGTAGTTTAAAATATTTAAGACAAGTTTTTAGTAGCAACTCTCAACATGGACAATATTTATAAATTGAAAGAAAAAAACGCAGTTTCTTCTCAAAAACTAATAAATTATAAATTTAGTGAGCTAGAATTTGAGTAGAAGGATTGATATGTTTATTTTAAAGTGGTTCGCATTTTTAAACTTTTCAATCCTATTTATATAAAAGTTTATTTTTAGTCCTTACACATTTATTTTTTAATTATCTTCTTGTAATTTAAGGAGAAATTATAGCTAACACACCTTATAATTGAGACGCCAACTAAAATAATTCCCTGTCTTTATCAAATACCATAGAGGAAACTATTAAATAACTCCCAAAAAATTTGAATTCTAAGCGATCCGATCTACAAATATTCTCGTAACAGAGGCCCAATGCTACAAGATGTACAATAACTACTCTATACCTGATAGAGTAGAGTTGGTCTTTCCTGATTCGTCATTCTGGGCGCTTCATCACATACCCGGAGTCATTTCGTTCTATGCCGAAGCCTTCTATGGTGGGGCATGGTTCTCTTTTCATTCACTCATTCAGGAAATCCTTCACAAGGCGCATCTCACTCCTAACCAACTTGTTCCTAATGCATGGTGGTTAATGGTCGGGTTCATTATCCTCTACCATAAGAATGACATTACCTCACATACTCCCTATTCTTCCACACATACATGATCGAGAGGAACATGAAACCTATTAGTGTAATAATGGGCTTAGCCCACTTGGCCCATAGGGCAAAGCCCCAACACCACTTCCCTTATAAATACACATATATAGTTTGTATTCTGTACATTCTATATACATGTAACCTTATATTTCTTTCTTAATATATTAATACATGATTCATTCTCCACTTCTTAATTATTTTAACATGGTATCAAGAGCAAGTGTTTCCTGAACCTGTTCTATCTAAACATTTTTATTCGAAACCCTAAAACTTCGGCCGCCGCCGCTTGTTTTCTCCCGTGATTTTCGTCATTGTTATACGCTTCATCATCACTCCGGTATAAATAACCACCACACCACCATCTTCGTCTTGCAGAGACGAACACAACGCCACTAAAATCACTGCCATCGAACTATCGATGCCCTCACACATGCCACCAACAGCCTGCAGTACCCCTTAACTGCGTTGTCTTTGATTTTGGGCTCTACCGCCTCAAGTAGGAATCCAAATTCACTCCACAATATATCATCGGAACCGTCTCAACGAGATGATTCCAACGACACAAAAATCAACCTGATCCGATATATAACGCACCTACAAGCGCGGCCTAAGGGATCGCGCGTTAGATCCATGCACCACCTTCTGTCGTCTACCACGTCAGCTGCTACGCAAGCACCACGTCAGCGCTGACTTCAACCACATCAACGTTGACCAAGACACTTTATCTGCCACGTCAAGTGCCATGTCATCTGCCACTTTTTTTCGATATTTGCCACGTCACTGACACGTGTCCGCCATGTTATCTTTGACTCTCTAGCCACGTCACTGTTGACCGCTACATCAGTGTGTAGTCAACCATCGCTTGCCACGTCACCGGTTTACTGAATAATATTCTTAGGGCCAATTCAGACATTTTTTGGTTGGTTTTGTTCGAACTTGGACTGGTTCCTGGGGTTTTTCGATGTTCTGATTCTGTTTTTGACCTCTGTTTTGTGGTTTGAGACTCACAGAATATACTTTCTGTTATATCCATGTGGTTCCTACACCGGTTCACCAATTTTTCACCCTATCCTTGAAAATTCAATGTTGGTTCTTGGACAACTTCAGGATTACAGATCTATCTGTGATCTCCGTCAAATCAAATTCAGATCATGCAGTATAGTTCTCTTTATATTGTTGATGCGGTTCATCATAGAGATTTGATCGGTTCAAGGGACTCTCAATCGGTTCTTCACGAGTATAGATCGGTTCCTGGATAATTTCAGCATCCTGAATCCATCCATGACAATAGTTTCTTCAGGCTCAATAGCGATGTCTATGGGTTCTTCGCTAATTATCAATGCCAAAGAGGGTTCAGATCTTACCTCCACTATTGTCACCATGTCTATTGCAAATTTAGCCTCACTCCTCCTTCGTATCTTCTCCAATATTAATTGGTAATAGTATAAACCTTTTCCCTACTCTCTCACTTACTATAGGTAACTCTTCTTGGTTCTTTGATTCTACTTATTGCAATCATATGACATCCAATCCCCATATTTTTTCAACCAAACTCTCCGCTATGAATATCCTTAATATTCATACTGCTGATGGTTCTCAAATGCGTGTTACTCATACCGATCAAGTTTCTACTTTCTAACTTTCTGTTCCTGACACGTATTTGATTTTGAAACACACCTTAAATCTCTTGTCTGTTGGGCAACTTTGTGAATTGGGATTTGAAATCATCTTTTCTAATAGTGGTTGTCGTGTGCTAGATCTTCGGACAGGAGAAACTCTTGGGACAGGTCATAAGATTGGACGCTTATTTGAACTTACCAATTTGTACCTTCCACATCCAACTCCATCACCACTACAACCCCAAATCATTTCATCAACCTGTGCAACCTCACCATCACCACTGGTATTCTCATCCTTATCTCCACAACCACCAACTGATCTCTCAATATCCCAAATATGGTGTGCTCGGTTAGGTCACACTTCATCTAGCCGACTCAAATCGCTTATCTCTAGTGGTCAGTTAGGTTCAGTTCAACATGAGTCCTTCAAATGTATCTATTGTCAACTTGCCAAACAACCAGCCCTACCGTTCAAAGAGAGTCAGTCTATTTCACTTGTACCTTTTGATCTAATTCATTCAGATATTTCGGGGCCTTCTCCTCATGCCTTGATAGATGACCTTCGTTACTTTGTTATCATTGTGGACGATTACTCTCGATATACATGTATTTTCTTATGAAACATCGATCTAAACTATTCCAAATATATTCTGAGTTTTCTTCAATGGTTCAAACCCAATTTCTAGAAATATCAAAGTTTTTCGCTCAGATAATGTAATGGAATACAAGGATCGTGCTTTTCTTAACCTGCTTCGCAAAAATAGCACGTTCCCCCATCGCTCGTGTCCTAGTATATCCCAACAAAATGGATGAGCCGAACGCAAACATACATATATTCTTGACACAATTCGTGCTCTCCTTATTTCTTCATTATATCCAGAGCATTTTTGGGGTGAGGCTGCCTTCACAACCATCTACATAATAAACCATGTCCCTTCCACTATAATCTAAAATCAGTCTCCATTTGAACGTCTTTTCGGTCAAACTCCTGATTACTCTAAACTCAGAGTCTTTCATTGTGCCTATTTTATTTTTCTCAAACCACATGAACACAACAAACTGGTACCAAGAGCTCGTCTGTGTTATTTTCTTGGATATGGCATCGAACATAAAGGCTATGGGTATTAGGATCCCATTTCTAAAACCCTTCGCATCTCGCGACATGTTATTTTTTGGGAACATCAAATATTTTTTTCCTTACGGTCATTTAACATGTCAGCCCTCACCAACTCCAGATTCTTTACTAATTCATCCATTGAGTCATTTCTAGATGATACAGTTTCAGGCACTGTTGAGTGTACTCTAGCACCACCTGTTGCGCTCAGCCCTGCACCTTATACTGAATCTACCCCAGACCCACCAGCTGAACCCACTCTAGAATCACTAACTGATCTCACATCTCCAGCTCTAGCGACCATGTCTGAGACTTCTCTTGTGGCTGATGATTCTGTACCAACTGCCTCTGAGACCCACGCTCCAGAACACCATTGCCGCTCTACCAGGGTAACTCATCGTCCACATTACCTTACTGATTTTTATTGTTTTCCACTATACTTCATCTGCATAAGCCCCAATCCTATAAGGAGGTTAGTATTAATCATCTTTGGTAGAAAACAATGGACGAAGAACTTCAGGTCCTCGCTAAAACTCATACCTGGGATATTGTTGATCTGCCCCTTGGAAAAACTCCTATTGGGTGCAAATAGGTATTTAAAATAAAAACGCTCTCTGATGGGTTTGTTGAATGATATAAAGCCCGACTTGTTGCTATTGGATTCGCTTAGGAATATGGCATTGACTATGAAGAGACATTTGTTCCAATGGCGAGGCTAACATCTATCCATACACTTCTTGTCATCACCGCCATTTCAAAATGGACTCTCTTTCAAATGAATGTCAAAAATGCATTTCTCAATGGTGATGTTCTTGAGGAAGTCTATATGCATACACCTCCCAGCCTAGTTGCCCCTAGAAATAAAGTTTGTAGCATTTGTCGTGCCCTATATGATTTGAAACAAGCTCCACGTGCCTGGTTTGCTAAATTCTGTACTACTATTCATCATTTTGGGTTCACACCTAGTTCTCATGATTCGGCTCTACTTGTTCTCCATATTACCAACGGTATTATCCTTCTTTTGTTGTATGTGGATGATATGGTTATTACTGGAAATGATCTACATGGCATTTCTGAACTCAAAAAATTTCTCAATGGCCAAATCGAGATGAAAGATCTTGGCGTGCTCACTTATTTCCTTGGCCTCGAAGTCTCATCTCGTTCTAATAGATATTTTCTCTCTCAGACAAAATATGTCTCGAATCTCCTTTTCAAGGCTGGGATCACTGACTCAACCACTGCTACTACTCTTCTTGAGCCGAACGTCAGACTTACCCCACTCGATGGTTCACCTCTTCAAGATGCCACTCTGTATCGCCAACTAGTTGGAAGTCTTGTATATCTTACTTTCACTCGTCCTGACATTACCTATGTTGTTCATCAAGTCAGCCAGTCCTTATCTGCTCCTCAGACCACTCATTACTCGGCTATTCTTCGCAATCTTCGGTTTATCAAGGGTACTTTATTTCATGAGCTTCATTTCTCAACTCAGTCTGCTTCCGTTTTACCAGTTTATTCTAATGCCGATTGGGCCGGAGACCCCACCGACAGACGTTCAACCACTTATTACTATTTTTTTATTTTTTTTAGTAATTCTCTCATTTTCTAGCGTTGTAAGAAACAAACTGTGGTTGCTCGCTTCAGTACTGAAGCTAAATATCGTGTCATAGCTAATGCAACTCAAGAGCTTCTCTGACTTCGATGGCTACTAGCTAACATGGGCATATCTTCTCTTGCAGCCACTATCCTATACTGTGACAACATGAGTGCTATTCAGATCACTCACAATGATGTATTCCACGAGCGTACAAAACATATCGAGATTGATTGTCACTTCATCCATCATCACATTTTTCATAATACGGTTCGTCTACAATCCGTCAGTTCAGCCAATCAGATAGCAGACATTTTCACTAAGGCTCATCCACCAGGACGTTTTCACTCTTTGGTTTCCAAACTCAAGTTCACCCCCACTTACCGCCTTAAGTTTGAGGGGGGATGTTAGTGTAATAATAGGCTTAGCCCACTTGGCCCATAGGGCAAAACCCTAACCCCACTTCTCCTATAAATACTCATGTATAGGTTCTATTATGTACATTCTATATACATGTAACCTTGTATTTCTTTCTCAATATATCAATATATGGTTCATTCTCCACTTCTTAATTATTTTAACAAAACCGTTTGATAGCTGGTACCTATTCAGTAATCAAGGAGGGATGTCGAAGCTGGTGGTTGGAATCCTTGAGAACAATAATGGGTGAAAGAACGAGTGTGTGGTAAGCGTGAATTAAGAGGAGCCATCCGAATGAAAATGTCCTTTCCCAGTCCCCAAGCGATGATCGGAACCAAGTAAGCCCACTTTGTGTGGTCTTTTTCTTTATCGATCGCTCTTCTTTACGATATCGCGTCATTTAATCTCTTCTCTGAATCTTTTGCAGAGTATCCAAGCTAGCCTCAACAACTTAGCATCGTCAAGGCAACCACCTTGGAGTAGAATCCGTAGGTAGAGAAGCACTTCGATTTTCTTCGGGATAACTCCTTATACCTCTACTTTACATCACTCACTTGGCCCACTTAAGCTCCAGAGGCCGAACCCAAGCTTGATAGGATATTGACGAGTATTCTCTACGGGGCGACCTATCGATTTCGGTTGAGAAGACTGAGGAGGAAGGTAAAGTGTCGTCTTTTTATTTCGTTAAACTATTATAATCTCATCATCGTCCTCGTTCTAAAGTTTTTTGGGCAAGTGTGTCGAGCCAAAATGGAGCAAGAGGTTTTGGCGTACGTGCGCAAGCGTCAGGCTGCCAAGATGGCAGTTGCTGCTCTTATCGCTATAGTCCCTCCCGAGAATGCCCTGGCTGTCTCACTAGATACTACAACAGCCCTTGCCCAGCAAGTATCTCTTCCTTTTATAATTTTTTTTTTATGTTCCTTGGAAGGGCGCCCCTCTTTTTTTCCCTATAAATGTGGTGTTTTACCAATAATTCTTGTATGTCTCTGCTTCACCAGACCCTACGGATTTTGTCAATAGGGCTGTTTTCTCTGCCTCGCAAGACCATATGAAATTTGTAAAGGGGGTGGTTTTCCACATTTTTTTTCTTATATATGATTGTATCCGTTTTACTACTTTTACTGTCTTTTGCTTGTCGTCTATTTGTTGAATGTATACCGACTCGTAGACATTGTATGATAAAAAATTTGGACGAGGCAATAAGAGAAAAGTAATAGTACCGTTTATTTTGCAGAACATGCATCCAGTAGGTTGTAGAAAATCATTGTAGATTGTTGTAGAAAATTGAACCAAGTAGCGCGTTCATAAACCGGCTTCGTAAACCGATGGCCCCTTCTCCTCTTTGGCCCCCTACTCAAGTAGACTCGAGGTATCAGGTGTGCCTGATTACATAAAGGGTTTTTCGGACTGTACCGAGCCAAATTTGTTGAATTACTGAAGGCGTCTGGTCAGTCGACTATATCCCAGTATCCTGGTTGCGACTTCTTTCCTACTCGCCTTAATGGATAGAGATTGTCGATATAGTTGTCGCTACCGCCACAATGTATTAACACTTGTAGCAATTTGAATAAGGCGAAACTTTTATTAAGCAAAAAAGCAATAAAGGGCATACCATTAGTTGTTTTGTTTTTATGTTTTTTTTTTTTTTTTCTTTTTTTTTTTTTTTTTTTTTTATTGATAATGCTCCTTTTAAGTGTTCTACATTCCATGGGTTTCATAGTAATCGCCCTTCTAAGGTCTTGAGCTTGTAAGTTTGATAGGTGTAATTTGTCTATATATTCTCAAACCGATTTTGGTAGTTTTTGTGTATTTTTATAGCGTTTTAATATGTTTTAATATATTTTTATTTGTTTTATTATAAACTAGGTGTTTGGGGCAAAAAGGGACAAAAAGGGTCCATAAACAAATAAGTCGGTGGAAGAACGGTGGGAAAACGAGCAAAAAGATATAAGTTCAGAACTTGCAACCCACCACTGCAGTGGTAAAACTACCGCTGCAGCAGTCAAAGTATAGAGAGTTGCTGCATTTCCACCGCTGTAGCGGTTAAAATGTAGAAAGCTCTACCGCTACAGCGATGAAACCACTGCTGCAGCGGTCATTCGGCAGTAACCCTACTTACTTCTCCACCACTGCAGCAGTCCGACAGTAGATCTTTTAGGATATTTTGAGATATTTTGAATCCTATATATATCCTCTCTTCTCCCCTGAATACTAAGAACGTTTTTGGGAACATTTTTGGAGCTCCAAACCCTATCAACCAAGAGAAGATCACAAAGCTAAGAAGAGGAAACGATCTCGGATCGGTTTTAGCGTCGATTCTTCGGATAACGGCTAGTCTCCTTGTTTCTCTCTTTATTTCTTAGTTTTTGTTGATAGTTTTGTATATGTTTAGCTTGTATATTATTGTATATGTGATTATGGCCATGAGAAACTAAACATATATTGTCTAGGGAGTGATTTGTTTATAAAAACATTGTTTATTTGATCTTTGTTCATTTGTATTCAATTGTGTTTACCGTTTTTCTACTATTATATGCTTGTTATGATATGATATATTGAGAATACGGGGTTTAACACTCGGAAGAGGTAACCCAGGATTCGGATTAGGGTTTAAACACAACGCGACGATCTAATGACTTGAGCGGGTATTAAAAAGTGTGCAATCCGTGAGGTTGGGGCAAGATTCATGTGACCAAGTATCATATAAACACTAAAGGGGGACATCGGTGTTGATGAGAAGTCGTATATTTATTCACTTTACACTCGGAAGAGGTAGTGAGTGAGTTTTTGATACCTAGATTGTCAAATAGATTTGAATGTCGTTAATGTAAACTAGATTGAAATAAACACGATTAAGTGAATAAAGTTAATCCCTAGACAATATTTTCCCATAAATGTTATACTAGTATTATAGTATAATTAGTATAATTAATTTAGTTTATAATTATTAACAAAAATCCAAAATTCAATCGCCTAGATACAATCTGGTTATGACAATTGCGGTACGTAACGATAATTTAATCCAATCCCTATGGATACGACAATCCCTACTCTTTCCATTATACTAAAACTTGACTCGTTCACTTGCGATGAAAGTAGCGACGTAATTTCGCGCTACCAAGTTTTTGGCGCCGTTGCCGGAGATTAGCTTTTAGATTGTTGTTGATATTGTGAGTAAATAACTTGATTTTAATTTAGGCATTTATTTTATTTTTAATTTTTGTTTGTAGTTTTCTTTTTCTTGCAGGGTACTTAAAGACGTTAGATCAACAAAGGCTTTTGCATTTCTTTCAACGAGATTCCGAGCCATTTTATTATGCTTGAAATCGATACAAGGAGTTGTTATTCTGGTTCCCAAACCATCGTTTTCCAAGGGAGTGTCAAGTACTGAACTTCCTCGATGGGTTACTAGCCACAACAATAATTTAGGTTGAAGGAGGAAATGATACCACCTCTTTCGACCAACTAACCGCGGATAAAGCCTATCGGTTGTTGGAAGACATGGCGGAGTATGATTTTTACTGTTGGAATTATTCAACAAGCTACCAAAACTTAGGGGATAGTCTCACTATTTCGGCGTCATGGGCTGACACTCCGGACCAACAGGATGAGTCTTCCCCCACCTTTGAGGAAATGTTCGCTGAATTTACGGGGAAAACTCAGGCTTTCTGGAGGAAAACAAATGACAGGATCAATTAGCATAAGAATCGTCTCGACAATATTAAAATGATCAGCTCTGAAATTTATGCGACCGTAACGTCTATTCAGACACAAATCGATCAGTTTATCTACTTTATTGAGGCCGAGTCAGAAGTAGTGGCACTAAGAGACACAGAAGCCACATGCATTGAAAGCCACCACTAGGAATCGGAAACAAACGGGAGGAACTTGGGTCAGTTCAAAGACAATGAAAAATCACAAGATAACACTTGTGATTATCCGCCATTTGAGATCCACCAAGTGTTGCCACCATCGATCCAAGACGATCACATCTACGAGGATTCGATATGGCTCACTTGTCCTTCGCTGCCATTTGCAATGTTCTTTCATACCCACCAAGTACATGAGCCGGTGAAGAGTCTTGTTGAAAGCTCGAGCCGATCAGAGCCAAATATCGCCAGTCTTGAAGGCGTTCTAAATCAAGACCTGTATGTGGTGTTATATGACACATACTATGGGCAAAAGCCGCTCTTTGAGGAGCCCTTCTCCGTATCAAACCGAATACTTTCAATCAAACGCTTCTTGAGAGGCAACCCATGTTTCAAAATAAATTAGATCCATCACCGCCGACTTCATTCGGAGGTGAGATTGTCTCGCCTCCCAGGTACATGCTCTAAACCCCTTTCGTCGACATACTATATTTCTATTGTTGAGAACGATGATTGGGTCATTGTGGACACTGCCCATTTTAAGTTTGGGGTTTATGTGTAGTATGTTAGTATGTGTTCCTTTTGTTAGTTGTCTAGTTTTAGTTAAATTGTTTGCATGTTTGTTGTACGTGTAGTATGTTTGTGTTTATTATCGTGTTGTTGTGTTTTGAGTTTTGTGTTCATCTAGGCCATTACCCAATGATGATATTATCCTCTGGTTGTTTGTCGAGGTCAAGGGTAATGCCTATTCATGTGTGTTCTGTGTCCTTGGCATGTCGTTTTGGTAAAGGTTATTGTGAATCCTAATTTGCACGAGCACGTAGACTGAATGTATAGTTATTCAATTGATTTGAGGCCGATTATCCATTAGCCAAATTCATGATAATTTTAAGGATTCTAAAACTTGATTGGGAAAAACTTAAGGTGAAATCCTAGGCGAGGTAATTCAAGAGATATAATTTAGGCATTCATTTGATCGCTTGAGCCTTTGAAGCTTACCTTGTAATATGTTTATCCCTCATTACCCTGTCGAAGTCTATAATTTCGTGTCAATTCTGAACACGTAACTAATACCCTGGCCAATTAAATTCTTTGCAAACCACTATCGCTAAACCTAAGGCACAAATTTGAGTGAAATCAAGTTAGCTTTTATTTATGTTACTTGAAGTGAGCGGTTGGGTTTAGGGCGAATTTTTGATTGGTTCGGTATTCGAGTACTCACTTGTCATTTTTCTTTCATTTTAACCACACTTGTGAAATTGTATGAATCGAATAAGTTTGGGGGTGTGGTACGTTAAAAAAAAAATGTAAATATAATTCAATTTCCGTTTCTTTTGATAAGTGAGTACGTCGGTTTTAAATGTATGTTCATAGTTGTTTCAAATTTATCTATAGGGTTTCAAGTATGATTGTGCACCAAGCATTGTGCCTTGGGTATCGTTAAGTTAATGACGTTAACCTGTTTTATATTCCCGATATACCCTTGGCCATGTTCCAAACCAAACCAAGTCCTTTTGATCTTTATGAACTACTTAGCCTACATTAGTAAAGAGTGGAACCCAGTCAGGTATATGGATATCTTAATCCTTTATGGTTTAAATCATGTGCTTTGTTAGTGGATAATCCAATCCAGTTATTGAATTGTTATATTATTGAGCTTCGCACACATACATTGAAAGGATCTAGAATGGCGTTTACTATTATTGAATGTTAAAATTCTAGAACATCATATGGTGCATTTTACTCCTGAACTCGATATGATTAGGGGTTCTTGAGAGAAAAATGTTTTGGTCGATAATTGAATTCAAAACTTGCATATCATTATGTTTAGGTAGTTTGTGTTTTTATTCGTGTTTAGTTTTTGTGTTAGTCAATTTAGTTGTATTTTTTATTTTTAGTGTGAGTGTTTTGCTCGAAGACTAGTAAAATTATAAGTTTGGGGATATTTGATAGGTGTAATTGTCTACATATTTTCAAGCCAGTTTTTGTATTTTTAGAGTATTTTTATAGAGTTTTAATATGTTTTAATACGTTTTTATTTGTTTTGTAATAAACTAGGTGTTTGGGGCAAAAAGAGACAAAAAACGGTCTATAAATGAGCAAGTCGGTGGAAGAACAATGGAAAACGAGCAAAAAGATAAAAGTTCAAAACCTGCAACCCACTGCAGCGACGGTCACCGCTGTAGCGGTCAAAGTACAAAGGGCTCTACCGCTGCAGCAGTCTTCCGGCAGTAACCCTACTGACTTCCCCACTGTTGCAGCGGTGAAACCACCGCTGCAGTGGTCCAACAATAGATCTTTTAGGATATTCTGGGATATTTTGATATATTTTGAATCCTATATATATCTTCTCTTCTCCCCCCAAACACTAAGGACGTTTTTAGGATAACTAATTTAGTTTATAATTATTAACAAAACTCAAAATTCAATCGCCTAGATAAAATCCAGTTATGACAATCACGGTACTTAACAACAATTTAATCTAATTCATATGGATACGACAACCCGTACTCTTTCCATTATACTAAAACTTGACCCGTACACTTGCGGTGAATGTAGCGACATAATTTCGCGCTACCAAAGTTCCAGGTCTGATAACATTTATGACCCAACATCGTCTTTCCTAGTTCGAGGCCAACTTGCCTTCGGCTTGATCTCGCTTAGCAATTGTGACTTATTGAAGAACTAGGCCACCTTTTTTGAACGCTCGTGGTTTGACACTTTTGTCATACTACCGGGTCATATATCGCTTGTTGGTTACTTGTGGTATATGGGCACATTTCCACTTTTCCTCTATCAAATCCCGATTCATTGCAATCTCACGGTGGTTTTTGTCAAGATCATAGTGGGCTACCTTAAAAGTTAGCTGACCCAACTCGACTGGAACTACTACTTCTGAGTTGAATGTTATTACAAAACGCATCTCTCCCGTCGAAATCCTTGAGGCCGTGTGATAGGCCCACAAGATCGAGGGAAGATCTTCCACCTACTTAGATTTATACTTCCAATCAAGTCTTCAAAGTATGTAGAATGATTTGATTGGCTACTTTAACTTGGTCGTTCCACTGCAGATGGCCAAGGTAAACATATGGTGGCGTATACTCAATTCCAAGCAGAAGTCATCGAACAGGTTACAATTGAATTGCGTCCCATGGTTGCCTATTATTACCTGAGGTACACCGAATCGGAAACCTATGCATTTCCATGAGAAATATTTGATCTTGGAGTTGGTGATTTTGGCTATGGCCTTGGCCTCAACCTGTTTAGTGAAGTACTCAATTGCCACAATTAAGAATTTCTTCTAGGCTGTAGTTATAGGGAACAAACCAAGGATATCTACCCCCCGAATGGGTGAATGGTTAAGGCTTAGTCATAAGGTTTGTCTTATGCCAGGAACATGATGGTTATCTCGACTCTCTGGCATTTGTCGAAATTTTTCTCCAAATCCCTGGCATCGACTTTGATGATCAGCCAGAATTATCCTTGCCTTAATGCCTTCTTTGCCAAGGCCCGTGCTCCCAAATGGTTACCACAGAGTCCTTCATGAATGTCTTGGAAAATGTAACAGCCTTCATTTTGATGCAAGCATAAGATAAAAGTACCCATGAAAGATCATTTGTATAGTACTCCGTGTATCAGCATATACCGGGACACTCGGTATTGAACCCTTTGGGTGTCATTTTTCTTGTCAGACAAGGTCCTGTTGTCGAGGTAGTTGAAGATAGGATCCATCTCACTGGATTGGTGTGTTACCACTTTTACTTCTTCTGTTTCGTCATAACTTAGTTGTAGCACATGTTTTACTTGGACAGTCCTTTGCCCTTTAGTGTCAAAGGCAGAGGCTAGGTTGGCTAGCGAGTCCGCATGCTTGTTTTCCTAACTTGGTCGTAGCACATGCTAGAGTTCAACTTTATCATATGCTTCCTAAGTATATTAAAAACATTCTTACAGGTCAAGCAGATGGTCATTGGCTACTTTTCTCTTAACCAACATAACATCGATGTAGGACTTTTATCGTCTTCCCAAGAAAGTCCACGAACATCTTGTTCACCAGCCTCAAGTATGTCGCCCTGACTTTCTTTAGGCTGAACAACATCACTTTGTAACAGTGCAAACCCTTATTGGTAATGAAAGCTATCTTTAATTTGTTGGGTAGGTAGATGTTGATTTGGTTATTCCCCAAGAAGGCATCGATAAAGTTGAGCAACTCATAGCCGGCAATAGCGTCCACTATCACGTCGATCTTTGGAGCATGAAGCAGTCCTTTGGGCATTGCCTTATTAAGATCAGTGAAGCTATCTTCATTGTCTTCTTTTTTACCATGACTATGTTTTCTAACTAGAGGGAAAAATTAATTTCTTCAATCGTTCCTGCCTCTAGTAGCTTCCTGGTTTCTTTTTCGATCACGACCTGTCTTTTCGACCCAAACTTTTATTGCTTTTATCGAAATGGTAGGTACTTAGGATCTATGTATAGCCGGTACATGGAGATACTAGGGTATATCATGGGTAGACTTGCATGCAACTAGGAAAACATATCGTGACTCTAAGAAGGTCGATTAGTTTCTTTCCTGTCTCCCGAGAGTACCAATTCGATCTGGATAGTACAATTCAACTCTGTTGGGTGTACCTGGATATCTTCCAATTTCTCATCAATATGAGGACAAGATTGACGTGGTTGTTCAACTTGAGGGTCCATGATATCTCCCTTCCTAGGGTGCTCAATGACATCCCCGGGTAGAAAATCTTCATAAACCTCCTCGTCATTTGATTGTTATTTGGGGATCTTTATCACGATAGCGAAGCATTCCCAAGCAATCTTCTGACTTTCCACTATCATGAATCATGCATCAACTATAAAATGTTTTGGCTCCTTGCCCATTGTGAGTTAAAGCGTGACCCATCCGAATGCCTTTATTGTCTCTCATCTTAAGCCAACCAGGGGAGTTATCATTGGCTTCCGTTGATCACGATTGATACCTATCTTGTTGAACACAATTAAGTAGATTATCTCTACCATACTATCCTTGTCAACCACCAATACTGGCCTCATAATGTAATTTACAATTTGTAAGGTGATTACCAGTGCACCGTCGTTGAGCTCGTGAACCCCGTGCAAGTATTCATCGGTAAAGGTGATGACCTCTTCTTCTTTTTTGCGATAGGCCTCTTAGATACCTGAAACACATAGTCCTTGGCCAAGCGCTTACCTTATCAAGCGTGTTATTTCTTCTCCGACTTGGTCGATTCTCCCGAGACAAACCCACCATGGAATGTGTGGATATCTCCCCAGACTTTAGGCCTTTCTCTCTCTTTATCAAGGCATCAATCGTCTTAGTCTATTTTATTCGTGAACCTCTGGAAACAGCCTTTTCAAATTAATTGATCAATCTCATTTTTCAAATCGTAGTAGTTGTGGGTGGTCTAGTCTTGATCTCAGTGAAAATTAGACCACTTGTCTGAGTTGGTGGCATCCACTTGACCAATTTCTTCTCTCATATCTACATCAGGATAGTTCCCAACAAGGCATTAAAAGAGTGGAGATCCATTCCTCTCTAACTTTCAGTCAGTTCCTTCTTCTCTCTGCCTTGTTCTGTGTCTTCTTCGTTCAGGAGTCGTCTCAATTGGGTTTTGTTGTAATTAGGCTCTTCAGCCTTCCTCTTAACTTTTGATGTCTTTTTCTTCTTCGACCCGATCCCAATACACTTCTTCATAGTAATAAATTTGGTGGAGAGGGCAAAGGCGGCGACTAGAGTTTTTTGCAGTGCACCGGCCATATCATTAAGAACAAACCCTTTCGCACCCAAGTTATTAAGGAGACCACAACCATTCTATCATTCAGCTCCTCTACTTAGTCGGAATCGTGCCGAAACCTCTCAATGTAGGCTTCCACTCTTTCGTTTTTTTATTGTATTTTCGACATGAGGTGTGACAGATTTTTTACCCATCGATTGTTGCTCACAAATTTGTTTGCAAAGGCTAAACTAAAAGACTTAAACAAATCAAAGATACCTGGTTTCAACACCTTGTACGACTTCTATAATGTTCCGGTCAGGGTCACTTGGAAAGCCTGACACTTTGTCGAATTAGTCACTCCACGCAGATCCATGTGAGTGTGGTGCGTGTCGGGGTGTTCCACTAGGTTGGAATCTCCTTGGTAGATGCTGATTTGGAATGGAAAATTGAAATTTGTTTGGACTTTTTCTCGTAGCACCCAGGTAGTAAAGGGAAAAGTATTCATCTTCACAATCTCGTAGTTCTTGGGCTCCCTCTTCCCATTCTGCCCAACCTTCTCATTGATGACGTTATTAGCTTTTGTAGGTCCTTGCCAACTTGTCGGTCTGAATCGCGTCATTGATTCCTCAGCTAAGATGTTAAGGAGGCCTCAATGGAAGACGGCGAAACATTTCGAGACATGCCATGAGTTTTGCTTGCATTTCGAGTAGGGCGTGCATCATTTATTATTATAGGCGCTTCGCTCCTTTTGTTTTCTATCTACGTTCTAGATGCTCGAGGCCTTAGTTGTGAATGCACACTAGGATTTCTTTCCGGCTTTCCCAGCATAGCTCATCTCTCTCCTTCCAGATTCTCTCATGTTCTTAGCAGAGGTTATACTTCTCGCTGCAATGTTCTTCTTCTTGGCACTACTCATGTTGTACTCTTCGCCCCTTGTCTGCAATTGCTTGTGCCTCGTTGCATGTTGGCACGTACTCGTAAGTAAGAGGTGGCGGTGCGAGAAATAGATTCTGACCAACCTGCGGGGTCAAATGTTGAATATCCTGAAAGAGGACACGAATCTCTCTCGTCAACTCCACTAAGGGAGCAAGTGATTCCGCCGTAGGGCCAGCTTCATGATCATCCACGCCAATCGGACACTTTTCATTCTTGTGCTCATCTGTCATTATCCAGAATCACAGAGTAACCATAAGTATTTGTAAACACAGTGATAAAGACAACTAGTCGTTTTCCATAGACGACGCCAATATGATGAAGCCTAAAATTGGTTCACATGACAAGTCACTTCGAGATCTAGAATGTTGAATATCTCCAAGCGTGATTTACTTCTTCAACTCAAGTTCTTACAAAACAATGCACCACTGGGGGTCTGTCAACGTTGCACCTCTGGTGTGAGAATTAGTCGAAGTAGAGTTAGTGGAGTATTAGCTTAAAAAAGTGTGCCTACCTAGTCACATAACCCTTCTAATATTTATAAACAGGAGGAAGACTTGTTTTCCCAAATTTTGGCCTATCGACATTATGGTGACGACGATCATGGAGACATGAATCAAGGAGTCGTTACTTAGGGAAGATAACGACTATTTCTTTAATAAACGGAGGGCGTTCAAACCGCTCCCGAGTAGGAGTAGCGCTGACACCCTTGTCCCAGGGGCATATCCCTGAACGGGGGTGTAAAGTCGAGGCTGAGGACCCTCTCTTTCTCAGGCGAGTTGGCATTGCAATTGTCTCTCCCGGGAGAGTGCTCATTCTAGGACGACCATGTTGACCAGTTGGGAGTTCATCGTAGCTTCGTTTCTTTTGCACATGCCTGTGGACATGTGGCATTGATACGGAGTCTGACTAGATTTTTCCTCATTAAAAAAAAATAAAATAAAAAATACTTAACATTTTTCTTAAATTTATATGCTTTAATAATATCCAATTCCGCTTTCCAAGTTTAAGTTTCTTATAACCGAAACACTAACACTAAGCGATAATTATTGAACACATACTGAACACAAAAATATTAATTAGTTTTCATAACAATTCGAGTACAATATCGAACCCAATTCAATTATTAGCTCGACGTGACTGTAGTTGTAGTTCATCGTGGGTTGATGGCTGACGTGAGGGTGGTTGCCGGCTACGGTTGTTCTTGACCAAGAAGATGATGCCGTGAAATGGGGAAAAAGGGAGAAGAAAATACATTATTTACTCCTAAATTTTGAATTAGTGTTAAAGTAATTCCTATTAACAATTTTCAAGGATATCTCATTTTACATTAATTATTTGATTTTAGTTAACTTTTATCAGTTGGTCGTTAAAGTTAACAAAAAATTTAACTATTGTATCTAATTCTTAAGTACAAGAGTATAAATGTTGACAAAAATATTATGAAGGTACAAAGTACAATTCAGTCTAACTACATGGATACAAAATATAATTAATCCTATATAACGTAATATCAAAATATTATTTTTCCCTACAACATCCGATTCATTAATGGTGAGACGAGATCCAACACTATACTTCAAAGTCTCTATATAAGCCAAATGAGAGAAAGAGTGTATGTGTGTGTGAGAGAGAGAGAGAGTACCAGATGTTGTCCAGTTTCGTTGCGAATTCCAGCTGCACCCGAACCATAATTCACCCCTCTCAGAATGTTTAAGTCTCTTGCAGTTGCAAAGGGAGAAATAGGGTTCTCAAAACCCAAATTCTCAGCTGAAAAATTCCAAGAGTCGCTATAATGATCAGCCTCATAACGTTGGCTACCAACCACCACAACTAAACTATAACTGCCTAATGTACACCAAACCGTGTGATGTGAACATTGAAAATTAATTAGTTCCAAACTTAAAAACTGTATTACTAGAATGTAGCCAAGAGGGTGTTATTCCAATTGGTAAGAGAGTGTCCCTCCTTGTCAACTAAAATTCAATTCTCTTGAGAAATATACTAGAAATTAAATCTTGAATTTAATTTTGAATGCACAAGTCGATATGGAAGAGTGCACCCTTACAATTGCTTGGGAAAGTGATTAGTCGAAATACGCGTAAATTGACCCAGACACCCCTTACTGCTAAAAAAAAAAAAAAAAAAAAAAAAAAACCAAAAAACATCGCCTTCCAGCCTTTTGGCGAAGTAGAAAAGAAAAAGAGAACATACCCACAAAGTCCGCCAAATTCCGACCGTTGGTGAAACGGCCGGTAGGTCCGCCGGTATAATCAATCCCGTACGGAGGGAAATTGGCTTTGGCGGTGGTTTGGAGGTCATTGTTGTTGCCATTATCAACCATGGAGTCTCCAAAAATGAAGTAACAAGGGACTGTCTGTTCGGCTAAAGCTGAATTTTGTGGTCTTACAAAGACAACTAATAATGTCGTTATAGACAATGAAACCAACATCTTGTATAGGTATGCCATTGAAGAGCGGGAAGAGAAGTCGAGAAATGACCCCAAAATAATAAATATTTATAGGGAGGATAGAAGAAGAGGAGAGATGAAGGATGATCAAATGAGTGAAGAGACCTTTTTCTGATTTGTATTTTAAAGGTTAAATTTCACTTTCAACCCCTAAGTTTATAAACGTGGTTGAACTTTTAGTTGCAGCATATTGCCTGCGTAAATTTCGGGTAAATTTCAGTGACACCCCCATAATTTGGAATACATATAAGAACACCTACTCTCATTTTTAAAATATTACCAATACCTTGTTATTTTGAAAACTTAACAATGACACCTCATGAATACGATACGGCTACGACAAACTAATAATTTTGAGATATTTTTGACCAAATTGTACTTCTGTTTAGGAGCTTGTCATCTAAAAAAAAAAAAAAACCATGACTATGTGCTCAACGTAACATAGAATTTCTCCATCCATTTATATAAAAGAATTATTTGACTATTTTTTTTTTATAAGGTGAATCGAATAATAATAATAAATTTTCATGATTATAAATTTTTTTCAATACAATAAAAATCAAGCAGCTATATTTTGGTCAATATTTTTATTTATTTTTTTGAAATAGGTACTTCAGAGAAATAAATAAAAGAAATAAAGGATACTCTCAAAAAAATATTGCCATGATATTTTTTCCAAATACAATTTTTAAGTACAAAAAACATGACATGAAAACTAAAATCACCAAGTTGTGGGGTATTGTAGACACTGCATTTTCTCCCGCCGACTTATGACATTTCATTTTAAATAAAAATATAATAAAAATAATATTTTTTGCCAATCCGAGTTTTCATGAATTTCACAAAGTTAAAATGGAAAGTACGATTTGAAATTTTCGAGAATTAATTCCAATTCAAGAATTATTATTGGAAACTATAAGGACTTGATTGGAAATTTAAACGAATAAATTAAAACCAATGTGTTTTAAATTACTCTTTCAAAAGTTTAATTAAGGAATGATCCCAATTAAAAAAATTCAAATCATAATTGAGCATTTTGAAAGTTGATCAATTCAAGAAGTTATGAGACTAAATTGAAAATTGAAAAATTTTAATTTGTGGCCTTTTGGTTCAAAATTAACCTTGGGAAAGTTCAATTAAGTCCAAACCAGTCTTAATGGAAGTTCTACGATCCCTATTAGGTACCCCGAACAAATCATTCGAAGCAATTTGTCAAATTAAAAAGTTTGGGTAGATTTAATTGAAATTTTGAGAAACATCAAATCGATATTCAAAGGGGCAAATTGGGGTTCAAAATTTTCTAAAGAATTATTTAAGAATAATACTGATTCTGTAAAAACTCTAATCATATGTCAAATTGCGGGTCGATAAGTTAAAGAAAAAGTTTGGGGTCGTAATGAAAATTTTACAAAAGTTAATTTTTGGGCTCAATTGATCAAAATAGAGAAAATTATCAATAATGTATCATGTTTTAATTGATCAATTTCAATTTCTAAAGGTCAATTTTGAGAAAATAAATTGAAATCAAACTGTTTGAAAAATTCAATTTCTATCCTAAATGTCCGGTCCAACAACATTCCACAGAATATGCCCTCTTGTCGAGATCGTACTATAGGATAATAGAATAATAATAAAACAGTTTTCACATTCAACATTTTACTTGATCCATCTAGCATTATAAAACAGTATATTTTAATGAATATTTGTTTTCCACAATTTAGTAAGAAAACATAATTTGATAATTTACATAGAAGACTGTACATTCACCTTGACAATTGCACTGCTATTAAAATATCATCGAAATACTAATGTAGTCGATATTGCCTAAGAACCTAACAAATGACAGAGCCGCAACTAAGAATTTAATTAAATAAATTTAATATGAAAAGCGTGACACTATACAATTTTTTCTATTTCCAAATTTTCTTGATTACATAAAATTTATTAAAATTAAACGTTTAATTTTCTCATCCCAATATTAATTTTGAAACTAAAATATTATAGTTATTTTTTCAAAATTATCAATTAATAATTTACCTACAGAAAAAAAAAATATTAACTAACTATTAATAATATTATTCGTCAATGAAATACTAAAAATATAATTCTAATCAAATTTATAATTTTTTTTAAATTAAATTTTTTCACAATTTAAATATTTTTATTTGTAAATATAAATCCAATATATATATATATATGTGTGTGTGTGTGTGTGTGTGTGTGTGTGTGTGTGGAAACTATCATATTATTATCGTACTTTGTCATAGTGTGGTTCCGACTGAAGGACATGTCTTGCATGATATTGTTGGACTAGATATGAGTACATGTCCTCCTGTCCGGACCATACTATGGTATAGTAAGATAATAATAAAGACAGTTTCCATAGTCAAGACCATAAAAATCAAGTATTACGAACGAAAACGATTTCATTGGTGAAGGTGTTATGGTGTAGTTATGCCGTAAAGGAAGCAATGTGGGAAAAAGAATAGAAAATGAAGAGTAAATATGTGCACTTATTCATTTAAGGTAATTAAATTTCTAGACAAAATATCTTAAAGGTCAATTGTGGTCTGTGATAGGATAAATCAACTTACTCGAAAAATTAATCGAATAATAATGCACAACGAAAATTAATTTTATCCATTTCATGTGTAATCTTAGTAGGAATTGAATTAGAGTGATACTTAAATCAACACACCACAATCACAATCACACAAGACAAACGATTTTAACGTGGAAAATCTCCCTAATACGAGGAGTAAAAACCACGGGATCGAAATCCACCTAAAATCTCCACTATCACAAATAATGAGAAAAAAAAAATCCTCTATAGTTACAACTAGAGGTACACATTCACAATATTTCAAGATCAAAACAACCTTGACAATGAACAAGAACTATAAGAGCAAAATGAAGAGATTTCACCAAAATAAGGGTTCAAAACAACCCGAAACAGTCCTACCAAAAATAGTAGTTTTTGAACTTAGAATACGATATCTACCATTAAAATTGTAGAAGTATGAGTTAAAAACTTGTTGTCCAAATTTCAGCCCAATCGGACAGCGGATCAACCTCCAATCACCGTTTGATAAAAACTGCACAGCTAGGATTTTTAGTGGACAATTTTTTCTCTCTTTCTCTCTTACTGCGTTTTTTCTCTTGTTCCAACCCTAAAAAAAAAAAAAATCTATTTTTCATGGGCTTCCTATAGATTGTTCCATCTCCACATGTTGGAAATCCAAGACAAACAAATCTCCCAATTTCTGACTATATGGAGAGATTCGTCATTCCAGTGATCGAGCAACAACTCTCAAGTTTTCCTTTAGCTAGAGCCTTTGTTAATATATTGGCACCATTATCATCCATATGGATATTTTTAAATTTTAACAACTTGTCAATAAGAGTTTCTCTTATCCAATGGTACCTGACATCAATATACTTTGATCTCAAATAAAATGTAGAGTTTTTCGCTAAATGGATAACACTTTGACTATCGCAGAATAACACATATTGCTCCTAGTTGAAACCAAGTTCTATCAAGAACTTCCTTATCCATAAAAACTCTTTGCAGGCTTCCATAGCTGCAATAAACTCTGCCTCTATTGTTGAAAGTGCAATGCATTTTTGCAGCCTTGACTGCCACGAAACAGCCCCACCTAGAAAAGTAATCAAATAACCTGAAGGAGATTTACAATCATCCATATCTCTTGCCATATTTGTATTATTATAGCCAACTAGCACTGAATTTCCATTTCCAAAACTGTGCCTTAGCTTGGAAGTGCCCTAAAAATACCTTATTATCCATTTTACTGCAGTCCAATGCTCTTTTCCCAGATTTGAAAGAAATCGGTTGACTACACTAACTACATGAGCTAGATCTGGCCTCGTGCAAACCATTGCATACATTAAAATTCCAACTGTTGAGGCGTATGGAACTATTTCTATGTCTTTTTTGTCTTTGTCCGTAGAAGAACACTACTTAGCACTTAGCTTAAAGTGAGTAGCATGAGGTGAACTAACCACTTTAGCCTTATTCATATTGAATGTTCCATGCACTTTTTCGATGTACTATTTTTGTGACATAAGTAACTTCTTCTCTTTTCTATCTCAATAAATTCGAATACCAAGAAACTACTTTGCGAGCCCCAAGTCCTTCATAGAAAATGACCTACTTAACTGATTCTTCAATTTGTCAATTCTCAAGAAATTCTTGCCAACAATCAATATGTCAACAACATAGAGTAATAAGATGATAAAATCACCCTCACTGAATTTTTACACAAACACACAATGATCTAAAGTAGTTTTCGTGTAGCCTTGCTCCCCCTCATAATCGACTCAAACTTTTTGCACCATTTTCTAGGTGCCTGTTTCAAACCATATAGACTTTTCTTCAGTCGACACACATGATCCTCTGTTCCTTTTTCCCTTAAGCCCTCTAGTTGCTCCTTATAAATCTCTTCCTCCAAGTCACCATGAAAGAAAGCAGTTTTCATATCCATCTACTCAATCTTTAAGTCTAAACTAGCTACTAAGGCCAAGAACAACACAAATTGAATACAATTTCACAACTGGAGAGAAAATCTCTTCAAAATCGATTTCTTTCCTCTGGTTAAATCATTTGACAACTAGTCTAGCTTTGTATCGTGGATGTAAAGCATGTTCATCATGCTTTACCCAATAAACCCACCTATTTATCAAAACTCTTTTGTTTTTAAGTAACTTCACCAATTCAAAAGTATGGTTGTCATACAATGACTACATCTCATCTTTCATGGCTTTAATTCACTCTCTCTTATGTTCATTTTCCATGACTTCATCATAACACTCGACTTCTCTCCTATATGTCAACACATGTACTAGTCTACAGAATTCTAGGTGGAATGATGTCGGTCTCTAGTAGACCTCCTGAGTGGAATTTATGGTGGTGTTTGTGGTACTTGCAACTGATCGAGAGACTCATGATTAGTCTCATCCCCTAAGGAGACATCTACATCATCTGAATTCAATTGATTATCCTGAATATCATCTCTATATCAAAGGAACTTGATCCAAGTCAACTAAGTCATCATAGTTTTGAGGCACTATTTCATCAATCTTCTCAATATCCCTCATGGTTTGGTCTTCCATGAACACAACATCTTGGCTTCTTACGAGTTTCTTCTATACCGGATCATAAAACCTGTAACCGAACTCTTCTTAGCCATATTCAATAAATACGCATTGTTTCGTTTTGACATCAAGTTTGGACCTCTCATATTTGAGAATATGTACAAAGGCCTTGCATCCAAAGATGTGTTAGTGTTTGTAAGTAATTTCCGTCTCTGACCAAACTTTATCTAGAACATCAAACTCTTAGGGAACATATGGTGTAAGATTGAACACATATACAACTATGCTCAAAGCCTTACCCTAAAAAGATCTTGGCAACTATGCTTGTAAAAGTAAACATCTCACCATTTCAACTAGCATTCTGTTCATTCTCTTTGCCAAGCCATTTAACTAAGAAGTTTTTGTAGGTGTCTTTTGGTGACGAATGTCTTGTTGTCTATAATAATCATCAAAGGGACCCGAGTACTCACCCCCATTATCTGTTCTGATACACTTCAATTTTTTTCCAATCTGTCTCTCAACTGTGGCCTAAAATTGTTTAAACATATCTAGCACTTGATCTTTAGTCTTCAAGGTATAAATCCACAACTTTCTTGAGTGATCATCTATCAAAGTAACAAATTTAAGGGCATTACCAAGAGTTTTTGTTTTCATAGGACCACAAGCATCTGAATATGCTAAATCAAGTATACATGGTTTTCTTGAAGAATAGGACAACTTGAAAGTGACTCTGGTTTGCTTTCTCACCAAACAATGAGCACACTTCTTCAAAGGTGCATTCCTTATTCCCGAAAAGAAAGTTGTCTTGGCCAAAACCATCAACCATTTCACACTAATGTGACAAAACTTCTTATGCCAAAGCTCAATTGTACCTTCATTTTCCACTGCATCTGTGTTGTAATTTGAGATATTTGCTTGCGTACGCCGAGGATTTAGACCCTCGAAGTATATGATTACTCTCAAGTGTACGATGTCAAAGTTTTAGTATAGTATGATCATGGAAGATCGGGTTATCGTATCCATAGGGATTGGTGTCGTCACTATCGAATACCACGTTTGTTGTGACCTAATTTTATCTAGCTGAAAAACAAATGTATTTAATTAATTAAACTAATACTAGTATATCCTAAATTAACTACATTATTATGCTAAGATGTTTTAGGGTGAAGAATTGCCTAGGGATTAACGTGTTTACGAATACGTGTTCGATTCCTATTTACTCACGTTTATGTTGTTCGACCTATTTGACAACATCGGTACGTAAACTCCACCGCTATCTCTCCCAAGTGTAAGACAGGGGGATACATGAATTCGAGTCAACGAAGAAGTCCCTCTTAACATCTTAACGACCCTAGGTCACATGAGTCTCGCCCAGCGTCATTGATTGCACACAATCCAACTCTCTCCCGGGTTATTAGCGTGTCGCATTGTATTTACCCTATTGACAATCTCCATTCTAAAACTCCCTCGCCACCTCTCTCAAGTATGAGACGAGGGATATAACAACTTCGTGTCAACGAAGAAGTCCTCCTCCATGTCTTAACAAACCTAGGTCGCGTGAGTCCTGCCCCAACGTTATCGATTGTTCACGATTCAAACCCCGACCGGTTTATAGAATCGTGGTGTTTGTTTACCCTAATCTGAATCCGATGTTTGTTAAAATCCCGTATTCTCCATTTACCATTCTAAGCATAATAAACAAACAATACGATAAACACAATCAAACTACGAAAAACAAACATAAACGCAACATCGAAATCATCCAAACAAATATATTTATAAATATACCGTTAATCCCTACCACAATCCATATTTAACTCATGGCCATAGCCGCATAAACATATAAATCGAGCTAAACATGCTCACATGATCCTAAGATAAAGAAATAAGGAAAAACAATCGAAGAACTTAGCCTCGTCCGAAGATAAACCGCTAAAAACGCTCAATGATCGATTCGCCGTCTTCTCTACTTCGGGATGTGAGCTCCACCTCTAAAACTCCTAAACCTAGGTTTAAATATAGCCTAAGGTGCTCAAAAAACCAAGAGAGGCCGAAAAAAGGGGAGGAGAAGGGTATTTATAGGCAAAAGATCTCAAAATATCTAATAAATATCAAGATTGTGCTGCCGAATTTTTTCCTAGGCGAAGGCGAAGTTTGGTCGGTTAACTTTCTGTCGGAACTTCGCCTCGGCGAAGTTACTGCAGGTTTTCAATTTTGTTTTGAGTGTAAATTCTTAATCCAAACTCCAATTGAGGTGATTCAAAAACCTATGGAAATCTAAGAAAAAGATCTACAACTTTCATGTTTTGAGTGTTTCCAAAATATGATTGAATCGTAGTCCAAAATAACCTTGAAGTTACAGCACCTGTACCGGCTTTGCAGGTTTGGTGACCGCCTAGGCAAAGAAGTAGGCGGTGGACTTGGAAATGTTTCTACTGGGGTTTCCGCCTAGGTGGAGGAATTTCCTACCTAGGCGGTAGGCTGTCAGTAGCCTTTTGTCATTCTCAGCATCTTCACTACCTAGGCGGAGGTCTGGACGCCTAGGTGGTGGGCTTCCTTCATATTTTTGCCTGCTTGTTTTTTTATCCACCGTAACTTCAACTCGCCTTCAGTTTGATCTCATCATTTTCGCTCCAGTTTTCTATCTTTTTGCTCCACACACCTAATTTATACAAAAAGTATGAAAACTAATTAAAACATAATAAAATAATATATAAATGCTCGAAAACCAACTTAATTCGATTTGGAAATACATAGGTAGATCACACCTATCAAATACTCCCAAACTTTAAATTTGACTAGTCCTCGAGCCAAACACACACACTAAAATGAAAAAAAAAAAAAAAAAAACTAAATTAAATAACAAACAACCTAAAAACAATCTAAACATAACAACATGCAAGTTTTGACTTCTTCTGACGGCCTATTTATTTTTCTCTCAACAACCGCCAATTATTTCGAGTTCAGGCGGTAACACACAGCATGTAATGTTCTAGAATTTTGACATGAAATAATGCTGAACGCTATTCTAGATCCTGTAAACATGTTAGTGCGAGACTCAATAATATAACTATACAACGATCGGATTGGATTATCCCCCAACGAAATTCATGACTTAGATTGTAAAGGACTAGGATTTCCATAGGCTTGATTGGGGTCCACTCTCCACTAATGTAGGTTTAGTAGTTCATGAAGATCATTAGGACTTGGTTCGGTTTTGGTATATTTGGCCAAGGATAATTTGGAATAGAAAACGGGTTAACGTTGTTAACTTAACGTTACCCAAGGCTCAACGCTTGGCACATTCACTCTCGAATCCCCATAAAAAGATTGGAAACAATCTTGAACATGCAATTAAAATCGATGTACTCACTTATCAAAAGAAACGGAAATAAAAACCGTATTTAAATTTGATTCTTTTTTTTTGTTTTCTATATATTTTTTTTTTCTTTTCTTTTCAACGAACACCCCCCTCCCCCCCAAAAAAAAAACTTATTTGATTGTTACAATTGAAGGGGTATGTGAAATACAAATGAAAAACGACAAATGAGTACTCAAATACCGAACCAATTAGAAGTTCGCCCTAAACCCAACTGCTCACATCAAGTAGCATTTACAATTGCTAACTTGATTCACTCAAATGTGCCTTCAAATTTAGTGATTTAGGTTTGGAAAAAAATCCACTGGCCATGGTTTTAGGTTATGTGTTCTGAATTGAATTTGCATTTAGGCTTTGACAGGGTAACGAGGGATAAACATGTAACAATGTAGGCTTAAAAAGGCTCAAGCAACAAAGAGAATGCCTAATCACGTCTCATGAACTACCTTACCTAGGATTTTGCCTCAAGCTTCCCCTCAATCAAGTTCTAGAATTCTTAATGTGTCATGAATTTGGTTAATCGATAATCGTCCTCAAATCAATTGAATAACTATATATTGAGTCTATATGTTCGTACAAATTAGGATCTACAATAATATTTACCAAAAAAACATAGTCAAGCACACAGAATCACACATGCATGGGTATTACTCTTGACCTTGAAAATAACTAGGGGTAATTATCATCACCGAGTAACGGCCCAGATGAACACAAAACTCAACATGAAAACAACAACACAAAAACAAAAACATATTCTAACCTAAATACACATGCAATACGAGAAAACGATAACACATAAACTAACATACTACTACATACTACACATCACTTTCGAACTCAAAATGGACAGTGTCCTCAGCGAACCCAATTATCATTCTCAATATATATGAAATTAAATCATGCTGACGAAGGGTGTTTAGAACACTTACTTGGGAGGTGAGCGGATCTCACCTCCGAATCAAGTCGGATGTGACGAATTTAATTTATTTGACCTTGGGTTGCCTCCCAAGAAGCGCGTGGTTTAATGTCCTCAGCCCAACATTTTTAGAACGCCCTCAAGACTGGCAAGGTTTTGCTTTGAATGGCTCAATCTTTCAACGAAACACCTCACCGGCTTATGTGCTTGGCCAAGCAACATAAAACGGATTGGAATCCCGTCAAAAGTGATGCATCAATACTCGTCGATCTAACATCGCCAAGTACCCTGCATAAGAAACAAAAACAAAACTACAAACAAAACAAAATTATATACAAAGAAATGCCTAAAGTAAAATTAAGTCATTTACACACAATATCGATAATAACAACAAATCAATGCCCGACAATCATTACCAAAAACTTAGTAGCGATCGCCAAGAACTGAATTCACCTAACGACCAATCCGCATCAACGGCGCCAAAAACTTGGTAGTTCGTTGACGGGACTAGAATACGATACACTTGTTTCTCCTATCTAAAACTTAAGTCCTGAGCCGTTACCGCGTTTCTCTGACAATAACATCAAAACAATCCCCAGCAACGGTGCCAAAAACTTGTATGCCGAGGATTTACACCCTTGAAGTATATGACTACTCGCAAGTGTACGAGGTCAAAGTTTTAGTATAGTGTGATCGTGAAAGATCGGGTTATTGTATCCACAGGGATTGGTGTCGTTATTATCGAATACCGCGTTTGTCGTGACCTAATTTTATCTAGGCGAAAAATAAATGTATTTGATTAATTAAACTAATACTAATATATCCTAAATTAACTACATTATTATGCTAATATGTTTTAGGGTGAAGAATTGCTTAGAGATTAACGTATTTACAAATACGTGTTCGATTTCGATTTACTCACGTTTACGTTATTCGACCTATTTAACAACCTCAGTACGTAAACTTCACTGCCACCTCTCCCGAGTGTAAGACAGGGGGATACATGACTTCGAGTCAACGAAGAAGTCCCCCTCAACATCTTAACGACCCTAGGTCACATTAGTCTCGCCCAGCATCATTGATTGCACACAATCCAACTCCCTCCTAGGTTATTGGATTGTCGCGTTGTATTTACCCTATTGACAATCTTCGTTCTAAAACTCTCTCGCCACCTCTCCCGAGTATAAGACGAGGGATATAACGCAACTTCGTGTCAACAAAGAAGTCCCCCTCAACGTCTTAACAACCCTAGGTCACGTGAGTCTTGCCCCAACGTCATCGATTGTCTACAATTCAAACCCCGACCGGGTTATAGAATCGTGGCGTTTGTTTACCCTAATGCGAATCTGGGGTTTATCAAAACCCTGTATTCTCCATTTACCATTCTAAGCATAATAAACAAACAATACGATAAACACAATCATACTACAAAGAACAAACATAAACGCAACACCGAAATCATTCAAACAAATATATTTATAAATATACTATTAATCCCTAACACAATCCATATTTAACTCGTGGCCATAGCCGCATAAACATATAAATTGAGCTAAACATGCTCACATGATCCTTAGATAAAGAAACAAGGAAAAACAATCGAAGAACTTAGCCTTGTCTGAAGATAAACCGCTAAGAACGCTCAACGATCGATTCGCCGTCTTCTCCACTTCAGGATGTGAGCTCCACTTCTAAAACTCCTAAACCTAGGCTTAAATATAGACTAAGGTGCTCAAAAAACCTAGAAAGGCCAGACAAGGGGGAGGAGAGGGGTATTTATAGGCAAAAAATCTCAAAATATCTAATAAATATCAAAGCTGTGCTGTCAGATTTTCACCTAGGCGAAGAAAACTTCACCTAGGCAAAGTTAGGTCGGTTAACTTTCTATCGGAACTTCGCCTTGGCGAAGTTACTGCAGGTTTGCAATTTTGTTTTGACTGTAACTTCTTCATCCGAATTCCGATTGAGGTGATTTAAAAACCTATGGAAAGCTAAGAAAAATATATACAACTTCCATGTTTTGAGTGTTTCCACAATTGGATTTAATAGTAGTCCAAAATAGCCTTGAAGTTATAGCACTTGTACCGGCTTTGCAGGTTTGGCAATCGCCTAGGCGAAGAAGTAGGCGGTGGACTTGGAAATGTTTCTACTAGGGTTTTCGCCTAGGTGGAGGAATTTCCTGTCTAGGCGGTAGGTTGTCAGTAGCCTTTTGTCATTCTCAACATCCCCACTGCCTAGGCGGAGGTCTGGACACCTAGGCGGTGGGCTTCCTTCATATTATTACCTCCTTGCTTGTTTATCCACCATAACTTCGACTCGCCTTCGGTTTGATCTCATCATTTTTGCTCCAGTTTCCTATCTTTTTGCTCCACACACCTGATTTATACAAAAAGTATGAAAACTAATTAAAACATAATAAAATACTACATAAATGCTCGAAAACCAACTTAATTCGGTTTGGAAATACATAGGTAGATCACACCTATCAGCTTGCATGAAGTACAAGGAAGAATACTTCTTCCCTCTAGCCACAACCATAGAACCTTTAGTGAGCTTCCATAGGCCATTAATGAAGGTGTTAAAAAGCCCTTCATCATCAAGCTTACATGTAGAAATCAAATTCAATCAGATATCAGGGATGTGTTTGACATTTTTCAAAACCAACATTGTACCATTATTGGTCTCCAAACATACATCCTCAATGCCAATGATTTTTGTCAAACCATCATTTTCTATCTTTATTGTCCCAAAGTCATTAACGATATAGGAAATAAAAAAATCCTCTTGAGATGTAGCATGAATAGAGGCGTCACTATCAATGACCCAATTGGTCTCATAATATGCTAGATTAATAACATCATCCTCGTAAACAATGAGAATGTCTTCAGAAGTAGTAGTAGTGGCAACCTGATTATCACCATTTCCTTCATTGTTCTTTTTCTTATTCCATTTCTCCTTGTTCTCTTTCTTCAATTTTCTGTAGTATTTCCTAATGTGCCCCTTTAAGCCACAATGATGACACTCCAAATTAGCGAACTTGTTGGACTTGTTTCTGCCTTGATATCTATTCTTTAGACCTCTACTCTTGCTCTTCTCCTGATTTTCTGTAACCAAGATGTCTGACTCTAAAGAAGAACTATGTGATTTTTTTCTCATCTCTTTATTCAAAATATTGTTCTTTGCAAAGTTCATATTGATTGCATCATCAGGAGCTGAATTACAAATTGATGTTTTGAACGTCTTCCAAAAGCTCGATAAAGTACCAAGTAACCATAAACCACGAATCTCTTAATCGAACTTGATGCCTATTCCATCCAGATAATTAATTAATCCCTGAAATGTGTTCAAGTGCTCTGACAATAGAGTTTCGTCTTGGTATCTTAGACGCATCAATTTATGCATCAAATACATTTTATTATTTCCTGTCTTCATAGCAAACAACTCATTAAGTTTAGTCCAAAGTGTACAGGCATGTTTCCCTCCATCAATGTGGTTCAAAATATTATCATCCACACATTGTCGAATGTATCCACATACTTTCCGATGTAGCAAGTTCCACGTTTCATCAGATTTTTTTTCACGCATTTTAGTGGTATACACCGGTAAATGAAGTTCGTTCACATAAAGAAGATCTTCTATTTTTTCACTCCAAGTGTGATAATTAGGACCATACAAAGTAACCATACTCCAAAAATTTGCTTCCACTGTTGAACACAAGAAATTTGACAAAACTAACCGTGCTTTGATACCAATTTGATGGGATAAATCAACTTACTCAAAAAATTAATCGAATAAGAACATGCAACGAAAATTAATTTTAACCCTTTATTATGTGAACCTAGTAGGAATTAAATTAGAATGATACTTGAATTAACACACCACAATCACAATCACACGAGATAAATAATATTAATGTAGAAAACCTCCCCAATGCGATGAGGAAAAACCACGGGAATAAAGTCTACTCAAAATCTCCACTATCACAAAAAATGAGAATACAAGTACTCTCTAATTATAACTATAGGTAAACAGCCACAATAATTCAAGATCAAAATAACATTGGCAATGAACAAGATCTACAAGAGCAAAATAAAGAGATCTCACCAAAACGAGGGTTCAAAATAACCTCAAACAGTCCCGCCAAAAACAGTAGTTGCCAAACTCAGATTATGATCTCCACAATTAATATTTTAGGACTAGGAGACACAAACTTGCTTTCTAAATTTTATCCTAATCAGACGACAGATCGACCTCAAATCAACGTTTGATCGGAATTTTGCAACTAGGGTTTTTGGTGGACAATTTTTTCTCTCTTTCTCTCTTACTGTGTTTTTTTCTTATTCTAACCCTAAAAAAACTTTTTCTATTTTTCATGGGATTCACATAGATTAGTCCATCTCTACATGTTGGAAATTTAATCCCAACAGTCTATTCGTAGATGTAATTTTGCTCAGCATGTCATCAGATTCTACTGCAATTATTAATATTTCATCTACGCCTAGTCTCAGATGAGGGGTCCGGGGTAGTGTGGGGACACTAAACTTCGGCCATTTTCGAACATTCATGAAATGGACAATCAATTTACTTTGAATTTGGCAATCAATTCACTGTCTTTTTTTCTTTTTTGATTAAAATCCATATAGGATTGGGCGTGTATTCATCTCTTGTAAAGTCCTTGCATAATTTCTCTCTTATTTTTTAATTTTTGTTTTTTTATGCCTATTTGTCCTTATATAGATACAATCTAAGATTTCATTGCTCTCTCTCAAAAATGGACATTTTTTTTCTTCTTCTTTTCAAAGTTAATGAGAGCTTGTATTTCATGTATACATCACAAAATCCCAAAACAATTTATTTATTTTTTAATCTACACCCATTGATTGGGTTTACATAATTGAGCTCAAGTGTTTTTCACATGTTAGGGATCCAATCATATGATGAAATACTCAATGTCATTTTATATCATCAATTTAAATTTTAAAAAAAGTTTTAGATTAACATCGAAATTCTTAAGAGTGCATTGAGTAGTAATTTGGCTCATTTCCCACAAAGTTTGAAAGATGACAAGTCTTGAATCCCCTTTTGGAGTGGATGGAGGTTGTTTGAGAGTATTGTTAGACATCACTCAAGT
The DNA here is from genome assembly GCA_016647705.1 of Eucommia ulmoides. NCBI lineage: Eukaryota > Viridiplantae > Streptophyta > Magnoliopsida > Garryales > Eucommiaceae > Eucommia > Eucommia ulmoides. Next base: position 6,959,271 of record CM028329.1, read on the forward strand.
GGAAAATGACTTAATGCAAGAGTTTGGGGTGGGGAACACACAAAATACCACCCTTGGGGGGTTAAAATGTGTTTTAGGAGGTAATGAGGGGCTAGCAGCCCAAGAACTATCCTTGCGCATCCAAGGATGCAAAAAATCATGTAGGGGGCTGCCCAAGCCCCCTTTCCTATAAATACCTCCCCTTTTGATTTCTTGGGGTCAAGTCCTGAAAATGTGAAATAGATGACCTTTCCTACCCATTTTCTATGAATTTTTACATTATTTTCCACCCTGTAAGCTCCCTTAAAGCCTTTTAATATCCCAAAGTAAGAAAAACAACAACAACAACAACAACAACAACAACAAAAAAACAAAAAAAAAAAAAAAAAAAAAAATCAAGAGAAAAAAAGAAGAAAATGTTGAGAAGACACAACTCAATACCGAGTATACATTCTCCTTACCCAAGGTAAGTAAGTTCCTTCACTTAGAGTTATCTTTCTCTTGCCTCTTTTACTTTCTAAAGGCACTCCAAGTGAATAAAACTTAGTTATAATTTTCACTAAAATAATAAGTGTTCATGTGGTACTTAAGTAGTCAGAATCATTTTGCAGATCAGATGAAATATCGTAAGAATACAACACTACCTGAGTAACCGGAATCACTTCGTAAATCCGATAAAATATTGTAAGAATAGAATACTACCTGAATAGCTTGAATCGCTTTTTATATTCGATGAGATATAATAAAAACGACACAGTGATTGAGTAGTCAGAATCCATTTTGCAGATCCAACGAAACACATAAAAAAAAAAAAAACAAACTCTTTTGAAAAAAATCTTCAGTGCAAAATCATTCTAAAAGGGGTCCTCAAAAATATTTTTTTTTCCAAAGATTTTTGTTTCTTAAGACCAACCTAGGTTAAATTTACAAACTTAGTCTAACATTAAGATCCATTACATCAAAATCCCAACAGCACCATCTTTGTCAAGTCTCCCAATATTTAATAGGATATCATAATGGGGAAATATTTCATAAAATTACTAAAACATTACCACACCCCCATTTCAATAACAAAATAATTTCATAATAAAAAGAAAAAAAATTCAAAAAAAATAAAAAATCAAACTTAAACTAATTGGACTTATTTGACGTTTTGGGGTGCCTGGCAACTTTCCTATACATAATCAACCCTCGAACTCTTTTAAATAAATATTTGGTTTGATATTGTTTTTAGATCAAATTTACTTAGGCCTTTTAAATTATTTTCTAAAAAAATTTGTGACCTAATGCACCAATTAAACCAAATTCTAGGTGGTGACTCCTTTCTTTAAAACTTTTGGCCTAAGTACTTTTGTGATTAAATTGGTGCTTCAGAAAGCCCATCTATTTATTCTTTAATGTTGAATCCAAGGTTTTAATGAACAATTATGTATTGATATTTTTAGTGGAATTAATGATTTTAGCGAGTGTTTCAGATTTGTAGTTCCTTGTATTTGATAAAGAATAAAATTTGATGAAGAAGATATAAAAGGTATAAAATGGACGTGACGAAGATATAAAGAGTTTTGAATATGCTAAAAAAATAGGTGAAAACAACTCTTTAATTATATACTCTTAATGCAACCCGAATTAGGATCACACATGACACTTAAAATGAGTTAAATCTATGAATATCATGATAAGAAGTGATAAGTTTAAGATCCAAAAATGAGATATTGTATATGCTCCTTATGTGACATGATTTTGATAATAGAACTAATTGAAAAATGTATTTTAAAGTATAAAAAGTTGTGTTTTCGGGTCAATTTGGTCAATCGAGAAATACAATCGGTCGACCAATTAAAACATTGAATTTTGGGAGTTAAAATGGAGTCCTACTTATCCAATTGGTCAACTGTGAAAAGCAACGGTATACTAATCCAATTGGTCAACCAAATGAGAAGGATTGGTCAACTAAATAAAACAATGTCTAAATTGAAGGAATTGATAAAGACACTAATCCAATCGGTCAACTGACTTAGCAGGGTCAGTCAACCGACTGGTGTAAGTGCCAACGACTAAATTTAGCTTGGCACTGGTCGTCAACTGATTGGAGCAAGTAGGTTAACCGACTGCGTCAGTTAGAAAATCGACTAATTTGGTCTCTTGGTAAAAACCTCTCTATTTTTTATGATTCCAAAAGAGGAATTTGGGATATTTGAATGTATTTCAAATACAAATAACCTATTTAGGGATCTCTATTGATATGGTCCATATATTTTGAGATTCTCTTAATTTAAAGGGTTAATTAAATTTTAACCCCCTATGGTTTGACCGATTTGCATTTACCCCCCTGTGAATTGAAAATTGCCACTTACACCCCCGTGTTTAGATTTTCAAACCACTTACCCCCCTGGTATAGGGGTGGTAAGTGTAATAAATATCTGACCACAGGGGGGTAAGTGGTGATTTACAAACCGTGGGGGGGGTAAAGTGAAAATTGGTCAAATCACAGGGGGTAAAGTGCTATTAACCCTAATTTAAATGATTTGATACTTCACATTCTTGTGGTTTTAAATTGAGAATAGTTTTATGGACTTAAAAGAGAGTTTTAAAGAGTATTTTTAAGTGGAACGTACCTATAATGAAAGGTTATGATATATGAGGTTTTAGAATATCATTTAACGACATATCTTTGGAAAACTAAGAGGGCTAGTTATTGGTTTATTAATAGAGACCTGCGAGAATTGAATGACATATATCAAGAACATCAGTTTGAGCTATTATAAGAGTGAGAATTTTGTTGAGATTTCTACGAATGATTCTTTATAAGTTCTTTATCTAAAGCACTTGCTATTTGGTGTCACCGACTTAAGTTCTAATTGCAATATTATCATTGTCCTCAGTGTTTTTCTAGTGAAATACATCCAAGATTCATTACTTGATTTTGGAAGTTATATTTATATTGATTGCTTGGCTTAAGATTGCTAGAAAATCATTTTAAAGTTAAAAGCCTAAAAGTCCTTTTTAAAAGATTTATGTCTGATTATCTAATTACGTACTAAATTTGGGCTACCCATTTTATTTATTAATCATGTTTTAATTGCCTTACATCGTATCTGTCATGTAGTAATTATTCGGGACATTAATCATATATATTTGTATTGACGTGGTAGAAGCTGCTTGTGGAGAAAAAAACTCATATTTTTTGTATTTGTGAGTTTGAGTGGATTAGACATATTTGGGACGGTGTATAGTCAAGGTAGCTAGGTTTCAATCTTTTTCCTGTGAAAATGATTAGGGTTTGAGAGTTATCTTGGTAAAAGGTGAGGTTATTCTTTTCCCTTGAAAAAAAATAGATTTTGATTCATCTTACAATTGAATTATTTTGAGTGAATTATAAAGGTTCATCCTTCCCTGTGAAAATGATAAGTAAGAGACTGTAAGGTTAGTCTTTAACCTCATAAAAAGATAGGGTTCACTCTTGACCTGTGAAAAGGGCAAATTATAAAGGTTGATTATGTGCCTATAAAATAATCGTAAGTTGTAAGGGTCTGGTTCCTACCTAGTAAAGAAATCAAGGGATTAGTAGATTGCGAATCTCTGTGGAGCTCGAGGGAGACAAGATTAACTTGACTGAATCATGATAAATTCTTGTATGCTACATTGATTTATTCTTTATATTGTGTTTGGGTGTGCACTTAGTATTAAACATATTTCAGCTATGTATCAAGATCATAATTGATTTAGAGAAATTAATTATTTGTGTTTAAGTGTTTAATTGTTAAATTTTTAAAACTATTCAATTCACCCCCCTCTTGGGTAACTCTTTAGGCCAACATTTACTATTTTAATACTTCAAATTTAAAAAAAAATGGGGTGTATCAGCTGGCGACTACATTGGGAACTAGTGTTTTAAAACCAAAGGGTCGAGTTTAGAACATCCAAATAAGTACAAATAGTCCAAGTCCAAAGGTTTTCTTTTATTTGCCATTTCTTTCCATTTCTTGTTTTGTAAATAAACATGAGTTATGATGGCTTTTTTTTCTGTACATATATTTTTTTTCCCTTCCCCATATTTTTATTGTACATATATCTCTTTTACCCTCCTCATATTATTGTCCATCTTGTACACTCTTCCAAGACACGAGCAATATTGATCCACATTATCCCAAAAGATAATATCTTTTAGGAAAAGATAAAAGTTGCTGGTAGATATGACAGGCCATGCTAGTTTATCAGCTAAAATTAGTATCGAAAATACCTCACTTGGATCACCAACCTAAGTTGGTTATTCCTTTGGGACGCTGGAGGTTTGAAGGGAATCGATGCCTTACTAGGATTTCATTAGTAAAACCCATGAGCCTTATGTTGTTATCCTAAGTTTAAGTATCGCCCAAATTCCTATAGGACACTTAATTCTAGGAAATGGAAGAGGATTTTGATATGTGCATATTATATGTAGATGAAATATTATTTTAGAGCCCAATATTCAAGCAAGTAAAGTTTCCAATGCTAATGAAAGATAATGTGGCAAAAGAATTTACATAAATCTCATTGTTGTTATGATCGAGAATGTAATTCCATTGCAAAGAGTTGTATTTCAATATCTCAACCTGTATGGTTATGCTTTAAGTTGTTTAAATTTTGAGACATTCAATGTGATTGTAATATGTTGTCAATTTTCTTTAATTTCAATTGTAGTTGATAACTTTGAGATTAATAGAAGTTCATTTACACAAATTATTGTGCTTGTTTGGATACCCACCACCAAGATTCAAAACATGGAACTTGAATGAATCTTGGACGTCTTTTAATTCATGTGGACTAACAGATTTGACTTGATCTAACAATCTGAAAGAAAATTGGTCCTAAAAATTTGATCTCCGTTCCCCCAGCCCAAAGTCTGATTTTCATTTGTAGTCAAACTCAAAACCATTCTAACATGGAAGCTGGAGATAATCAGAAGGTTCCACAAATGAACGAGATTGCTCAAATGCAAGAGAGCATCAACCTACTAAGTGAGATGTTAAAAAATCTCAGTATGTGACTTCTTGAGACGAGTGACCTTTAGCCAAGAAAGATCATCGTTGCTCTACTAAACTCCAAATCTCCAATTGAGAATCTTTCTCCAATTTCCAGGATGAAAAACCTGCTGCCAAATCCAAATCTTATTGTTCTAAGCTATTCAATAAAAGGCTATCATGTTTCGACAAGGCACAAAATTTCAACTCAATCTCCTAGTGGCCCTCACTACTACACGTACGTTATATTGTACTATTTTTCTCAATTACCTTCTCATCAAGTCTTAATTAAAGATCTCTCATCTTTTCCACCTTAAATTTTCATCTATCAGAATACTAACCAAAAATCCCTCATCCAAATAATTCATCATCCCAAAAATTATTCTTCTCATAACCTCCAAAACTAGTTATATCCCTCTGTATATCGCTAGTACTATCCTCCATCTCCCGCTCCATACCAAAACTCTCATCCACCTTACCAAAACAATCTACCTCAATACTAACCTCAAGTCCACCACCCATGTCAATCTTTTGTTTGCCAAGCACCCCCACCTTAGCCAAATCAAAATCATACACCTCAAATCCCTAATATCACCATATGGTTAGAAGCCCAATACCGCCACACCACAAGAGGACGATCTCATATTAAGGGTAAGGAACTTCTAAATATCCATGGATTTCTCACATAAATCTTTTAAGATTGCCTAAAGTGGTGGATTCTCGTACCTCTTCCATTCTCGTACCCTTTTTCTTCATACCCCTTTCACACCACATCACTAGGCTGAGCAGTGTTTTCAACTAAAAGAGATTATTAGACAGTGCCACAATCCGAAGCTATTACATTTCCAAATGAGAGTCTCGAAGTTGCCGTGCTAGACTACTAGAAAAAATGCTTGCTCAACCACGTACCTTCAGGAATGATAAAAAAAAATTATGTTCGCCAAGGAGCTTGAGGAGGTGGGCTCTAGTTGTATGCCTAAAATATACAATAAATGATTCAGAGAAGCTGTGAAACTAGGATCCTTTTTTCGTCCTGGTTCAATAGGTGTTTCGGTCAAAATTTAAACATTTTCTTGTGCTCAACTTTCCATCCAACTAGCCTTCTGGATGGAAAATGATTTTTCTGTAATGGTTTTCTTAATTGCAATTAATGTCATATTATTTTATCCAAATCATTATTTAAATATTTAAATTTTCACTCCTTCAAGTTCCCAAAATTGGTTGTATATGATGTATGTGATGTGAGTATGATTTCAGTACGAATAACATTCACTGTGAGCCCCTTTCGTTTTTCCCTTGCCACATTCTCGAACGTATTTTATATTTTGAAATAGTAAGTTCCTTTCAACCTTTTCCTACCACCGGTGGGGAGGTATTTTGATTTATGTCATACGTTCCTTTTAGTCATCCCCTTCCACAGGTTGGGAGGTATTTTAATAACCTTCATAAATTTCTTTCGATCCTCTTTTGCCACCAACTGGGAGGTATAATATTGTTTGTCATTAGTTCCTTTCAATCCTTTCTGCTTCTATTTGTCATGCGAGTTTACTCATGTGTCAAAGATAAAAGACGTAAACTTTTTTGTTATGTTGCTCGAATGAATGCAATGCAAGATAATGATGTACAAGATCTTATAAGATGTGCCCCAGCATGTGGCTAGGATAATGCATGCTTGAAAAAATACTTTACCTGAGAATGGACCCGTCTAGCTAAGATTGTGGAAGCCTTGGAAAAGATGTGACTGAACCCATGCGAGTTACCTATGTACCTTGGGGATACCAAAGAATAAGTCAAACGTAGTTCAAAAAATGCTTTTTGCATGGATGGAAGCAAATTCTTAGAAAATGCCTTTTTCATTTCGAGATAACGCAATAACAAAGGAAGGACTCATGACAAATAGAGTCCGTTAAAAGGGATGAAGTGGTAACTCATGATGAACAAAGTTCATTTAGAGGAATAAAAATAATGCATGACGAATCAAGTTCGTATGGAGGACTGGAAGATAATGCATGATGAACAATGTTCATTTAAAGGGATGAATGATGACTCATGATGAAATAAAGTTCATTTAGAGGAATTAAAATGACGAATCATGATGAAGAAATATCATTCAGATGAATGGAAGATAACTCATAAAGAACAAAGTTCGTTTAGAGCGATGAATGATAAGTCATGACGAACAAAGTTTGTTTATAATGATCGCTGATAGGTGTAATTTACCTATCTATTTACAAACCGAACTTGTTAATTTTTTAGTATGTTTATTATGTTTTATTACGTTTTTATGTATTTTTGTATAAATCAGGTGTGTGGGGGTGAAAAGACATGAAAACGGATCATAAATGATCAAATCGGATCAAGAACAGTGAAAAAACAAGCATAAAAACAAAATTCAGACCAGCAGCCCACCGCCGCAGCGTCCAGACCACCGTCGAAGCGGTCGATATGCAAAGAAGGCCTCAAAAATTCTGATCATCCACCGCCGCAGCGGTGAAACAACAGCAAGGTCTTTGATCCCACCACCTAGGCCATGACCCAGCCGACATACCCACCACCACAGCGATCATTCTGCACAGCTGTTAGATATTTACTTAAATATTTTGCTCCCTATTTAAGCTCATCTCTTCTATTCTTCTCTCAACCCCCGGCCATTAGAGACCCCTAAGGTATTAGGATATTTAGGGAGTGTCTTGGGGAGTGTTGAACAATTTCGAAGAAGACGAATACGTTGCGAAAAAAGAGAAGCGATCGTTGAGCGATTTTAGCGACAAATCTTTAGACTATGGCTAAGTTGCTTTTGTTTCTCTCTTTATTTTCTTAATTTTGGTACTTTGTTGAGCATATTTAGCTAGGTTTTTATTGTATAAATGGTTATGGCTATGAGCTAAATGGATTTTGTCTAGAGATTAATATAATTTATTAAATCGTTGTTTGTTTGAGTTTGTGTTTCGTTAATGGTTCTTCTTCGCTATTTCGATTGTGTTTGCCGTTATTCTTTGATTATATGCTAGTTTATATATATAGAGAATACAGGGTTTAACACTCGGGAGAGGTAACCCTGGATTCGGACTAGAGTAAACACAACGCGACGATCTAATAACTCGGGAGGGAGTTAGAAAGTGTGCAATCAATGACGTTGGCGAAAGACTCATGTGACCTAGTGTCGTTAAGACGTTGATGGGGACTTTTTTGTTAACGCGAAGTCGTATATTCACTCGTCATACACTCAAGAGAGGTGGCGAGTGAGTTTACGACATAGAGATTGTCGGATAGGATGAATATCGTTATTGTAAATTAAACGAGATCAAACATGTTTTTGTAAACAAAGTTAATCCCTAGGCAATCTTTTCCCTAAACATCTCAATATAATATTAGTAAGTTAGATTAATTAACTTAGTATTAGTATTAATTAATTATAAACTCATTTTATGTCACCTAAATAAAGTTAAGTTATGACAATCGCGGTACTCGATAATAATCTCAACTAATCCCTGTGGATATGACAACCCCTACTCCTTCCTATCTATACTAAAACTTGACCCGTAACCTTACGGTGAAAATGGCGACGTAATATTCCGCCACCAATCGCTTAGTGAAAATCATTTTTAGGAAAACATTTTGACAAATTTATGCATAAATAACATTCGTTTAGAGGATCGCTTAGTAAAAATAATTTTAGAAAAACACTTTAACGAATTCATGAGGAACAATTTTTTATTAGAGAATCAACTAGTGAAAGAATTTTTAGGAAAACACTTTAACAAATTCATGCCAAAAAACGTTCATTTAGAGGATCTGTTTGTGAAAAGAATTTATAGGACAACCACTTTGACGAATTTATATCGAACCAAAATAATGTTCTATTTGAGTATTATTTAGTGAAAAGAAATCTAGTAAAACGCTTTAACGAATTCATGCCAAAAAATATTCATTTAGGGGATCGTTTAGTGAAAAATAAATTTACTAAAACACTCTAACGAATTCGTGTTGAATAACGTTCATTTAGACGATCGCTTGGTAAAAAGAATTTAGGATATTGATGACAATAATTAAGCTAGCCCACCGAGGGAGGATTGAAAGAAGATCATCACATCCTCCTAGTGTGAGGATTGAAAAAACCCATCACTACCTTCCCATGGGAGGATTAAAAAAAAATCATCACTACCTCTCAATAGGAGGATTAAAAAAAAAAAAAAAAAAGAGGAAGACTACTCCTCACTACCTCCCAATGGGAGGATTAAACAAGATGAAACTAACATATCTCCCAGCCTATGGCATATGAGGATTGAAAGGGTAAACATAACATAAAAATGATCAACCTTTAAAACGTTCCATAGCCTATGGCTAGGGAGAGAATGACAGGATGAATTATAAAAGTGAACAAATTCGGAGCCTCAAAGATGGGAAAACACTACATAATGTGCCCCAGCCTATGGATGGGGGGCTAAATGGAGAAGAAGAAATATAAAATAAGGCCCAACCTATGGTTGGGGCGAGAATGACAGGGCAAAGTACAAAATGTGCCCTAGCCTATAGCAAGGACTTGTGCTTACTTGGAAAGTACTTCTCAAAAATGGGATAACTCATTAGGTTAGCAAGTATCACAAAATGAGGGATTACCTTGATCGTCCAACCTTTTAGCTGAGTGATAGTAGTCCATGCTTTCCACCTTTTGAATTTTTTATTAATGGTTGACACAACATTTTCAAAATGTGAACTAATGATAGTCATAATTTAGTGATCATGTTCTTATCCACTTTGTCGGAATCTTTCGAGCTTTTACTTAGAGTGATGACGATCATCTTCACTTGGCCACGATGCTTGATTTTATTTCAATGTGACATTAATGAGACCCCCTTTTAACTTCTTTTGCAAAATCCCAAAGGCAAGTAATTTTAACTTGAAAACCTTGTTTCAAACTTGGAGGCAAGGCCCAATATTAAAACATCTCAACCAAATTCTTAGCGCGTCCTACTAGACCCTTGTTTCTCCCAGCTACCAAGCATTTGATGCTTGGGATTGTATATTCCTACATGCTTTATAATTTCTTAAGTCTGACAAAACTGGTTTAGCCAAAACATGGGCAGAATGTTAAAACAATTACTAAAACAATTACCTTCAGTGCAAGATATGAATTTTGTCCTGATTTTTATGTTTTAATAATAAATAAAAATAAATAAAAAATTCAATTATTTTTCAATAAGATTTGTCATCATCAAAAGAAATATTTTGGAAAGAGGCTATAAATAATGAGATGGAGTCACTAATTTCTAATAAGACATGGAAATTAATTGATTTACCATCGGGTTTTAAAACTATAGGGTGTAAATGTGTCCTTAGAAAAAAAACTTAAAGTTGATGGTTCCATAGATAAGTTTAAATCTAAACTAGTTGCTACAGAGTTTAAATAAAAAGAAAATTTGGATTTCTTTGATATTTTTTCTCTAGTTACCAAAATTATATCCGTTAGATTGTTAATTCCCATCGCTCCAATTATCAATCTAGAAATTGATCAAATGGATGTAAAAGCTATATTTTTAAGCGGAGATCCAGATGAAGAAATTTATATGGATCAACCTGAAGTTTTATTCAGCCCAAACAAGAAAATAAAGTGTGTAAATTAACTAAATCCCTCAATAGTTTGAAACAAGCTCCTAAACAATGGCATAAGAAATTTGATTCCTGCATGGTTGAAAATGATTTTAAGTCTAATGAGTGTGATAAGTGCATCTATTATAAATCTTTAAAAAATTCGCATGTTTTGTTTAGTCTCTATGTGGATCATATTTTAATATTTGGCCCAAATTTACATGTAATCACTGAAACAAAAAATATGCTTCACAGCTATTTTGATATGAAAGTTCTTAGTGAGACTAATTTTATTTTGGGAATAAAAATTACGAAAACATGTGATAGTATTTTTTTTTTTATTAGTCACATTACATCGAGAAAATTTTGAAAAAAATATAATTTTTATAAGCAAAATTTACCGAATGATCTCAACAAGAGCCCAAATCTACCTAATGATCCATAAATTTTTTAATTAAAAGGAATGGTCCATAACATAATGATTTGTGTTACCAATTAGTTTTGATTTTAAATTCAAATTTATCTATGGATAAATTTACCCTTTGAGATATGAATTTATAATTTTAGCTCAATCTTTCTTGTTCAATTTCCTATTTTTCACAGCATCTCAAATCCCGTTCAAATCATCGTCGTGCTCTCTCTCTCTTTGCTACGTTGTTCTCTGCCTAATCTGTCGTTGTTCGTTCCCTCCATACTTGTCGTGCTCACCATTTATCATGCTCTCTCTCTCTCTTAGATCTGGGAAATTCCAAATCTAAATTTTTTATATTTAAAAAATTCTAGATCTACTCGGTGAATTTTCAGATGTGTGATCTCTCTCTCTACCGTCGTATTTTCTCTCTGACGTGTCGTTTTTCACCAAATCTGTCATTGTTTGTTTGATTCCATGTGCGTCATTCGTCATGCACTCTATGCCTCTCAACTAGGGGTGTGCGGGGAGTTTGGGTTAACTACCAAACCCACCCAAACCGCAACACCAGCACCAAAATGCAAATCACTTACAGTAAACCACATATTATTAGGCGATCCACAGTTCAAACTAGCCCAACCCACATAGTGTTGGTTTGGTCCACTGTTTTGGCCCAAACTTGCCCAATCCGCCCGCTGCCTACCCATAGTATTTACTAAATTTGCAGGTTTAGACTTTATTATTTACGTTTGTAATTTATTTTTATTTTTATTTTTTTTTTATTTTTTTTGGGTGATAGTTTACAAATTACAATGTAGTTTGGTTTTCTTGTTTTTATGTTATTGTAATTTTGTGAAAAAAATTCTGCAAGTTTTAGTAATGCAACAATTGTTTTTTACCAATATATATTACATTTCAGTCTCCAACTTGAAAATACTTTGACAACCCATGGTTCTCATTAACCCAACCCGCATACTATTGGGAAACCACGGTTTAAACTAATCAATTCACATACTCCAACCCGCACATTATAGGGCAATCACGATTCAAACTAGTCAAACCCGCATAGTATCGGTTTAGTGCATGATTTTTTCCCAAACCGCCCAACATACCCGCTGCCCACCCCTACTCTCAACCTCTCTCTCTCTCTCTCTCTCTCTCTCTCTCTCTTCTGAAAAACTCCAGATCTACTTGATGATTTTTTAGATTTATGTTGAATATACCAAGAACGTGAATTTTATGTTAAATGTAACACTAACGTAAAATTTGTGTTGAATGTAACATGAACATAATTTTTGTATTGAATATAACACAAACGTGAATTTCATATTGAATGCAACACAAACGTAATTTTCGTGTTGAATGTAACACGAATGTGAATTTTTTTATGAAAAAATAATTATGAATTCAACAAGATGTAGAAACCTACGAAAGTTCTGAAGTAGCATATTGAATGTAACATGAATGAGAAAACTAAAAATTCTTGAAGTACCATATTGAATGTAACACATATCTGAATTTTTTACGAAAGAATGATGAATGTGATTTATTTTTGAAAATCTTATTTAGATGAATCTGAAATATAGTTAAATCATGAAAAATAATACCATGTTACATTCAACAAGTATTGAATGTAACATGAATGTAAAATTTAAAAATTATAGAATATCATATTGAATGTAATACGAATCTAAAAACTAATGAAAAAAATATTGAACGGGATATCATTTTAAAGATATTATTAATATTAATCTGAATATATAATCAGATCATGAAACAAATGTATAAAACAATAGTAATTTGAATTTTAATAAAATGATTTTGAATCCTTATTTTTCATAAAGTTATATATCAAGTAAGTAGGTAGAGGGGAAAATTGTCACAAAAAACTTAAAGGATTAATTTGTAACAAGTTTTTTATAAATGTTCATCTGGTAGTTTTATCAACTAACAAGGAGCTCTTGGTAACCGCCCCTTTTTTATAATTTCATCTGTGTTGCTACTCCTTTCAATTTTTGCATACACTTATTTCCAATTGAAAATGATTCTGATATGATTAATCAAAAGGAATGTGCTAATATGATCGGTAGCTTGCAATATGCGACTAATTGCACTAAATCTGACATATGAAGTTGGAGTACTTAGCATGTTTACTACCAAATCAGGTAAAGAACATTGATGTGTCATTGAGTGAATATTGAATTATTTATCTAACACTAAAAATAATGGTTTGTTTTATAAAAAATATCCCACGCTTGAAGGTTTTAGAGATGCAGATTGGAATACATTGTCAGGTTATTCTCTTTCTACCACTAGTTATGCTTTTACATTAGGTGGTGGTGCCATATGTTGGAAGTCTGAAAAACAAACTATCATTGTTAATTTAACCATGGAGGTTGAGTTAATAGCTTTAGCTTCTGCAAGTGAGGAAGCAAATTAATCAAGAGATTTATGACAAAAAGTTCCATATTGCAAGAAAAAAAAAAAAAAAAAACCTATTTTAATGCATTGTGATAGCACCTACAATTGGTAGAGTAAAAAAATCGTTATTATAACAAAAATTCAGACATATAAGGAGAAAACACAATACTATAATAACTTATAGGAGTAAAAAACACAATACTATAATAACTTATAGGAGTAATGGTGTTATTAATGTGAATTATATTAAATCTTGTGGTAATCTTGTACATCCACTAACAAAGGTCTTGACTAGAGAAAATGTTTGGAATATAGCTAGTGGATAGGGTTAAAGCCCATACTTTAGTAAGTTACTTATGAGGATACCCAACCTCAGGACCAGAGATCTTGAAAACTAGGTTCACTGGAAAAAAATGAATCCTAAGAAGACTTGAAAAATACACTACTTTATTTTGATCCATACCTATTGTGTGAGTGCATTTATTATGTAATGATTGGAGGGTTGAGTTTTGTGAACTCTTAATGAAATATGTATCTCTTATGAGTGGGGTATCATAATTACAAGAGTATCATTGACAGATATCACCTATATAAGTGTAGAAGTGATGCCGCTTTCTATGAGAAGTAGGACATCCTCAAAAATACTCATGAAAACCGGGATAACACAAGACCGCAATGTGTTGACTAATAAAACTCATGTTAACACCTGGAAAATCATGCATGGATAGTAGTACTTTATTTCTCTTAAGAAGTCATAGTTCATGTCAAAGACCACTATTGACTATGGAGTAGAGATTATTGTTTCACTAAGTGAAGGTTCAATGCAGAACACACCATCATTATGCATGTTAATCCATCTTTGCCTAGTAATTTTATTTTATATTTAAATGCGTGGGAGAATGTTCGTAATTTTAATATAATATATTTTATTAATTTATTGAATTATTTATTTTAGAGTTTCATAAGTTATGGAGCTAGAAAGTTTGTTTCTATCTTAGTGGGTTAGTACTTCATTTATGGTGTCATTTAATGTTCTTATGACTTTCATGACCTTTAGTATTTTATAATATTTTTCATTTATTTTGTGTCTTTAATCTTGTGTGTTTTGGAAGCTTATAAATAGGTGCTCCTACAAATTTTGTGTATCATTCATATTTTCATATATACATATTTTACATTGAGCAAAGAAATCTGTTATATTGGTGAAGTTTTTGGTTTTACTACTTATGCAAAGTTAGTGTGAATCAAATAACAAAGTTGGTATTTTGTATCTTAGAGGAGACAAGTCAACGATAATTTTTGTTGCATTTGTCTCAAGACATTGCCAACTGTAGAAGGCTTGAATATCTTTAAAGAGAAGGATATTTTTGCACCTCAATCTGATATTAGTTTGTATTTTTTCTAAATTATTTCTATTTTCTCTAACAAAATTGAAAAACAAAATCCAAAACTAGAGTTGAAAATAGAAAAACTAAAAAATGGAAAATAGAAAATTGGTACATTAGATTGACAGTTATTTTAGCAATAAAGGACGTGTTTTATTTTTTCTAAATAATAAAATATGACATACATAAGCTTTCTAGGTAAATCTCAGTCATTCTTTATACTCCACATAAAAAGCGATCTAGATTGATTCTTTAAATTAACATAATTAAAATATCAATAATTTAAATTGATTTTAATTAATAATTTATTTCCATTTTTTTCATTTTTATTTCCTTATTTTTTTACTTTTCATTCCTTATTCACTCCTTCTCTCACATTCTCACTCGCTCCCGTCCCCTAGCAGACTAACCCTAACTCTCTCTTTCTCTAACTCATTGCAAAACTTTAGTCGTTACTTTGCTCTCTTCATCGAACGCTCTCTTCATATCTCCATTCTCCATCGTGTCTCCATCGCCATTCCATCGAGTCTCCATTGCCATGTCGTCGGGTCGCCATTGCCATGTTATCCAAATGGAAGAAGCTGAGCAGTAAAGTGTTATTTTGAATTCCAGCTTAATTCAGCTGTGCAGGAGAGCATCACTATATATAGGAAAATGAGGGAAAGTTTGTCACAAAATATAATGACTCAATCAACAAGAAAACAAGACTAACAAATTAATTGTAGAAGGAGAAAATTACATTAAAAAATATACAAAAAATACAAGTCTAGAAGCTCAATGCTCAATACTCAATATTCCCCCCATCAAACTGAAGGGCAGTGAAGCACTGTCAGTTTGTGACGGAGACTAAGAAACCGAGAGCTAGATAATGGCTTGGTCATGATATCAGCAAGTTGATCTTCAAACGGCATATTACGAAAGAGCAATGATCCACGAACAACTCGTTCTATGATAAAGTGGTAGTCGACATCAATATGCTTCGTGCAAGCATGCATAACCGGGTTGGCAGCAAGATAAGTAGCATTGATATTATCACAAAACAATACCGGTAGAGAATGAGAAGAAAGAGCAAGCTCGCTTAGTAAGGTTTCAATCCATATAACTTCAGCAGTAGTATTAGAGAGTGCAAGGTACTCAGACTCAGCACTAGAATGAGAAACAATAGATTGCTTTGCGGCAGACCAAGACACAAGATTGGAACCAACAAAACAATAGTAACCGTCGGTACAACATCAATCATCAGGGGAACTAGCCCAGTCAGTATCAGTATAGGCAGTAATTCCAAAAGACGTAAAGGAAGAAAATATGATTCTAAATGCCAAAGAATGAGTTTAACGGCCTGAAGATGGATGGAAGTAGGCTTTTGCATGAATTAAGAAACCTTATTGACAACAAAACATAAATACGATCTGGTGATGGTACCATACTATAAAGCTCCAACCAAGTTGTGATATTCAGTAGGGTCAGGCAATGAATCACCATCATATTAAGATAGAATAGTAGTGGAAGTCATAGAAGAAGAGATCGGCTTACAATTTGACATATGAGCACGATCAAGAAAATCCACAATATATTTACATTTACACAGCTGTAGGGAAGAGGTAGTCCGGGAAACATAAACACCCAGGAACAAGGATAAGTCACCTAAATCTTTTAAGGATAACATGCTGTCAAGATAGGTAGTGAGGGATTGAATCTTGGACGAGTCATTGCCAGTGATAAGGATATCATCAACATAAACCAATGTAATCAAAATCACGAAAAAATGTTGCCAAACGAACATGGAAGGGTCAGTGTACGAGCTCTTGAACCCCTATTAAAGTAAGGCCTGGCCAAGTTTAGAGTACCATGCACGGGGACTTTGTTTAAGTCCATATAAGGCCTTTTTGATCTTACAAACAGCTTCTGGACAAGTAGGATCCTCAAAACCAAGTGGTTGAGACATAAAAACATGCTCATCCAGATCGTCATTTAAAAAGGCATTATGAACATCCAATTAACGAATAGACCACTGCTGAGAAAAGGCAATGTTGAGAAAAATATGAATGGTAGTTGGTCGGACCACAGGGCTAAAGGTTTCAAAGTAATCAAGACCATAGGTTTGATCGTAACCGTTTGCGACAAGACGAGCTTTCTACTGTTCAACCGAACCATCATATTTCAATTTAATACGATAAACCCAGTGGCAGCCAATGATACGATGACTAAAAGGTGCAAGTACGAATTCCTAGGTAGAATTTTGCATCAACGCATCAATTTCAGAGCACATAGCCTGTTGCCATTCGATATGTTTGGCAGCTTGGTGAAAAGTACAAGGCTCAAAGAGTGGAGGCGCAATAGGGAATGATGTAGTAAGTAATATTCTGGGCTTGGAAATACCAAGTTTGAATCGAGTCACCATGGGATGACAATTAGCAGTGGATGGAGGTTGATGAATCTAAACAGTTGAAGATCCAGTATAATTCGAAGGGCATGGTGGTGAAGGTGCGTCATCTTTAATCCTGTAAACTGGAGAAATTACAGATTGTTCTCTGGTAAGTAGAGTGGGAGGTGAAGATAAAAAAGGTTCAGTAGGAATTAGAGGAGAATGATAAGAAGACTGATCCAAATGAGATGATGGGATAGGAGGTAAGAAAGATGGGGAGATTAAGGATAATGGAGGATGAGATAAATAGAAGTGGAAGAGGACGATAGTGATGGAGTAGAAAAAGAAAAGCATGATTCATTAAAAATGACGTGACGAGAGATATAGGTACGACCGGTAACAGGATGGAGACACAGATAGCATTTGTAATGTGAACTGTATCCGAGGAACACACATTCATGAGAGCGAAATTAGAATTTATGCGAATTGAAAGGATGGAGAAACGGAAAGCAACCACAACAAAAAACACAAAGAGAAAAGTAAGAGTGTGATTTTTTATATAGAACTTGATAGGGCGATGAATGATCAAGGAGATGGGTGGGAAGACGATTGATTAAAATGGTGGCGATATGGAAGGCGTAAGACCAGAAATGGTGAGGAACGGAACATTAGGCAAGAAGAGATAAACCAACTTCAACAACACGACGATTTTTACGTTCAACACGCCCATTTTGTTCTGGCGTAGAAAGGCAACTCAAACGATGAACAATACCAAGATTAGTCAGAATGTGACTGACAGAACGATATTTAGCACCCCAATCAAATTGAAATTGTTTGATGGTAGTATTAAATTGATTTCTCACCATTGAATTGAATTTAACAAAGTAATATGTTGCTTCAGATTTAGTGTGCAAAAGATATAACCATGTGAAGCAAGAATAGTCATCAATAAACTGTAGAAAGTATTCAGCACTCGTGATGGAAGTAACTGGAGATGGTCCTCATAAATCAGAATGAACAAGCTGAAAGGGAGTAGTAGCTTGTGATTCAGAATGAATGAACAGTAAACAATGATTTTTTGATAGTTGACAAGCATTACAAAAATCAGAATATGAAGAAACAGGAACATTACAAAGGTGTAAAACATGTTAAACAATTTTATGGGCTGGATAACCAAGACGTTGATGCCAGAGAGAATCTGCAGTGGCTCAAGCAGAGAAATAGGCACTGGACGATGCAGACAAGAATGTTGTAGTTGTAGAGGATAAATGCGCAGAAAGTAGAGAGGAGACACACAGTTGGTAGAGACCATTGTAGAGGGATCCTTTAAGCAAAACGGCCTTCGTGGTTCGATCATTCACAAAGAAACAAAAGGGATAAAACTCAACAAATGCATTATTGTCATAACAGAGTTTGGTAACACTGATTAGGTGTTTAGAGAGAGTAGGAGTGTGGAGAACATTCGATAATTTAACCGATTGTAAAGAAGAAGAGAGATATTTTACCAACATGAGTGATTGGAATTATCTTACCATCACCCATCATAGTCGTTGCAGATCCAGTGTATAGTTTAGGAGTAGTGAGGTTTCCCAACTACGGCATGAAATGGTATGTGGCACCTAAGTCTAAATACCAGGCATCATCAAGTACAGATGGTGTACCAGTCACCTGCATTGCAGAAGGAGTAGGACTATGTGATGAAACAGACGGGTGTGGGGGGGAGAATGGAGATGGGTTATTTCTGTGAGGCAAAAGGTGAAGGATAATGTAGAATGGCTCGGTGATAACATTTGCAGGCCATATAGCCCATTTTTCCACATATTTGGCATTAAGGTTTGGGGTATTGGGTGTTTGGAGTCCAGTTTGGTGAGGCAAAGGTAGGTGAGCGGCCCATCGATCCACTGATTGATGATGGACGAGATAGATTAAGGTGTGGTGAGTGGCAAGCAAGAGGAAAATTAGGTTTCTAAGAAAAATTAGGGTGCGAATTCCTTCCGTATGAAGAATACGAAGGTCAGAAGGAGGAAAAGCTACCTAGATTTTGTTGGAATCATCGATTACCTGTAGCTGCTGTTAGATTGGCTTGAGCAAAGTTCAAATTCTGCAATGTGGTTTGTTGTTCCAATCGATATTCAAAGGTGTAAAGTAGGCTATGAACTTTTTCAAGAGAAGGTTCATCAACTCAATATTGAATGGATGTGATGAAGGAGTCATATTCTTCTCCCAAACCGTCAAGAGTGTACATCAATTTGTCGCGATACGAAAGTGGTTCAATAATTGCTGAGAATCGATCGAAAACATTTCTGATTTTAGCTAGATATTCTGAAATCGAAAATCCATCTTTCTTGATCTGTTGAAGTTAAGATTTGAGTCTCATAACAGTAGCAATAGAGGGAGATTCATAGGTGTAGAGTAGAGCAACCCAAACTTTTCTCGCTGTTTGATATTTAACAATTTTGCCCATCATTGATTTTGATAAAAAAGCATAAATCCAACTCATAACAACTTGTTGAGACGCTCCCATTGAATGTATTCCAGATTAAGTTTGGTCTTTGCAATATCCAGAAACTTAGCCGGTCTATTTTGTTCTCCTTCAATGAAATCCTTAAGGCTATGAGCAATGAGGACATTTGGAAGTTGATTTTTCCAGATCAGTAAGTTGTGTTCATCAAGTTTGACCGCAATAGTGGGAGTGAGTGAAGGCAAATTCTGAATTTGAAAGCCAGTAGGGTTATTGTTAAGAACGATGGGATCTTGATGTGGAGTTTGAATTGCAGATGAATAAGGAACTGAAGAAGAAGAAGAAGAAGAAGATGAGGTGTCCATTTTTCGGATCCAGGCTCTAGATACCAAATGGAAGAAACTGAATAGTAAAGTGTTATTCTGAATTCCAACTTAATTCAGCTGTGCAGCAATGTTTTAAAAATAGGACCGGACCAGCCAGTTCAACCGGTTAAACCGTCACCCAGCCCAGTTTTCGGTCCGGTTAACCCCTCAAAACCATTTTTAGCCTAAAAACCGCCAAACCGGCCGATTCATACCAGTTGAACCGCCGGACCGCCGAACCGGAACGAGCCACAGAGAACCAGCCGATTTTTTACATCCTCATTAGAATAAATTGCTTCCAAAAGGAAGAAAAAAAAAACCTAAACCCTCTCAACTCCAATCTCTTGCCACCTCCGTCTGCTTATTCATCTCCGGCGACGAGTGCGGACAACATTTCCAACGACGAGTGCAGACGACAACAAACGATGAGTGCACTGGAACGATCCAACGATTCCGACCATGGTGAGGATTTGAGATAGAGATAAAAGGAGATGGCGATAGGTTTTATATGTTTTTTACTACAAAGAGAAGATAGAGAGAGAATGGGGTGACCCTAATTGCTTCCAGCTAGTGGCGGGTTGTAGTCAGAGACTCAGAATGCCATCTATGTGTAGAGTAGCGTTTGGTTGCAGGGATTTGGGGCAAGGGTGATGCTTTCTTAGGTAGTGTTTGGTTGCAAGGAATTGGGGCAAGGGTGAGTCTCTCTTAGGTAAGTAGCATTTGGTTGCAGGGAATTGGGGGCGTTTGGTTACAATATTCTTTTCCACAATCTAGGCAACTACTTTTGTTTTCCACAATCTAGACAATTATTTTTATTGTGCTTTGCATTAAGTGATTTACTGCTGGGAATATGAAAAAATTGTTTTCATTGTATGAGTATATATGTATTTTTTAATATATATTAAATTATTAATGACGTAATTATGACGTCACGGTTCAACCGCAATTCGCTTACCGGTTGAGCCGGTGACCCGTGACCTGATGGCTTTTCCAGTTCGATGTCCGGTCCGGTTTTTAAAACATTGTTGTGCAAGAGAACATCAATATATATAGGAAAATGAGAGAAAGGTTGTTACAAAAGATAACAATTCAATCAACAGGAAAACAAGACTAACAAACTGATTCTAGAAGGAGAAAATTACAAGAAAAAAAAAATACAAGTCTAGAAACTCAATGCTCAATACTCAATAGTCCATGGCCATCAAGTTGCCATCGTCGCACCCTATCAAGCCTCTGCAGTGGACTCCCTAATTCTCTCCCTCTATGTAAGATCTTTTTGTCTAATTCTCTGCATGTCATCATAATTGTATTCATTTGATTTATTTGGTAATCAGTTGCATTTGAATTGGGCGAAATCTGGAATGTTTATGGTTTCCTTTCATCTAATCTGATTTCTTCTTCGGAATTAATTGACTTTTGTTTAACAGAGAAAGTTTACGCTTGAAACTGTATATTTCGACATTCAAGACGCCACTGATGGATGCTACTATCTTTCAGTGGTAATGCCAATGCTAATTAGGTTCAACTCATGGATGGTAGTTGGCAATAGGTTTGATAAACGGCACCAAAAAGGGACACGGTTTAGATGTTTTTGAAACTTTTTAACATTCTTATTTCTTGAAGATTATTGTTTGAATTTTAAAAGTTCTTTTAAATTAGTTAGTTCATCATTTACATTATTTTCATCTCAACCATTCATTGGATTTAAAAATGTACACGGAAAAGTGATCTCAGAGTTGTCTAGATTTTTCTAATTTTTATTCTATCTTTTCAATATTTATTTATCTATGTTTAATTTCTAATTTTGTTTATGCTACTTGCCTAATTTTAGAATTCTATATCCATAGCCTCCATTCACCATCTATTCCCTCTTCTCATTTTAGATCTCTATTGAAATGACTTTTTTGCGTTGTAAGGTCCACACACAAACCACCGTCATAACGAGCCGAAATTGTTGCCGCCTACCAGTTACGCCCCTTCTTATTTGAATTAGTAAATCAAGATTTAAGTTTTAGAAATCTGTTTGATGCTTATAAATTTGTCTACGTTTTAGTTTTTTTGTGCTTTTTATTCATGTTTATGGATTCTTCATTTCTAATATATTCTTATACCTATCTATTTGTTTTTCTGCTTATATTAGAGAAAATTCCTTAATAATTGTTTCAGTTTTTTATTGGAGGTTTTTCACATATTGGAATTTTTAATTAGTATTTTTTTTTAATGATGTTTGTAGAGAAGCCCTCATCTCCCTATGGTTCAAGTATGCATTGGATTGGTAACAAACCCTAATGCAGCCGAACAACCACCACCAGCCCTGATGCCGATAAACAATTGATCTGGTACTCATTCACTCACTCACGCTCTCTGATTGTGATTTCGAAATGAAATTTTTGAACTCCGTAGCAATTATATATATACATATATATTTATTTATTTTTTCATTCCAATTTCAAATCTATTTTTGAGTTAATTTAACTTGATTGCTTGTCTCATTACAAGTTTGATTTAGGTCAAAATTGCTAAATAGATTTTTTTGTTTCCAAAATTGGTTGTTGTCGCAGTGTTTTTTTACTGCCTTATGTGATTTAATAACCTGTTTTTTTTTTGTTCCCAGATTTTTTGAACATATTTTTTGGAACAAATCTTCCTAATTTTCTGTAGGTTCCATGTTTTTTTTGGAATAGAAAACATTAAACAAACGTCGCCTTATTTAAACAACTGTGCTTAGGTCTCACACATGGAAACTTTTGGGCATCAGAATTAGAATTTAGCATTATCTTGGCTGGGAAAACTCAGATGGCCTGTGGGAAATTTGAGACTCATAACTTTTGTTTCTTTAATTTGCAATTTAAAATTGTGTTTTTGAGACATTTACCAAATGTTGTTGTATGTGATTTAATAACTTATTTTTCTTTTGTTCCTAGATTTTTTGAACAATTTTTTTTGGAATGGGTGTTATGTGCTGCCCCTGGTAAGTGTGCTTCCCTGGTAGAGTTGATGGTTAGTTGGTGTGAACAACCAAATGTAATGCTGAATTTTATTCTATATTCTTGGGCACCTTCAAGGGATCCAACTGCTCTTTAGTGTTTCATAATGCTTGCATATGTATTATATTCTAAATTCTTGGACGCCCTCAAGTTCTTCTACTTTTTACTGCTTCACAATGCTTGCATAAGGGGCCAATGTTTGGCTTAGATTCCTTTTTCATGCTAAGGGAACAATGGATTCTTTCTTGAAATAGTGGGTAACTTCGCCATGATAGTCTTACTACCTTTTAACTTTAGCATTTTGAAGGTCTTGAGTTTTAGGTGTTTAGAGTTTAGACTTAAGATTCTATTTTCAAATTTAATTTGTTTAGAGTGATTTAAGATTTCAATGGATTAAAATTTGGATTTCGATTATGTAGAATGTTGGATTTCGATTATCTAGGGTGGCGATGATGGGCAATTGTTTGTCCAAAGATTCCGAGGGTCAGTAGGCCGTGTGTGGTCCAGCTTCGTCACAAAGTAATCCATCCAATGCTCCCAATGACGGTTGATGACTTCCTGGAGTCTCGGGGATACAATGTCCTCTTTTCTTAGATCGAGGTTCTTCAACTCAGTTAATTTTCACCTTTTTCTAACTAAACTGACACTTAAAAATAAATCTATATGCATATTCTTATGAATTGATTAATTCATGATGTGGAGTTGGAAGTTATCAGAATTCAATATTACAGTTCTTTGTATTATAAGTGTTATTAAAGCCGTCATTGTTGACTCTTGAAAAGATATAAATGATAGTAATGAAATATTTTTATTTTGGTAAAAAAAAATTAGAGTCGTAGATAAAGTAATATGTTTCTTTCCCATTTTAAATTGTAAAGTTTCTTTTTGTTTTCTATTTGTTTATTATTTTTAATTTTAAACCTTTCCCATGAAATTATGTTTTGATTTTTAAATTATTAATTATTTTGTTGCATGTGTGAAATGTGACTTCGAATTAATGAGATTTGGACATGCAGTAAGCATTTTTTTGCTTTTATTTTGTTTCCATTTAATTTATGTGTAATTGTGGCATTATTTTAATAGTTGAATATCTATGTGATTGGATACTGATTGTGTTGTATTGTTGATTTTTTAATAAAACAGATGTAAAATGTCGTATAAATAGAAGATATTATGTCGATTTTTATTTTTTTTTCAAACTCAAATTTTTTAATAGTTGTGCTTTCAGGCATGGGTTAAGGTATCTTTTTTTAGTCCGTGCTTGAAGGCACAGGTTATTCGCTAGTCTAATTATAAAATATATTGATTATTAAGTTATAAAATTTATTAAGATCACTTTGTCAATTCCATTGTAAATATGTATGTTACAATGGGATTATTATAATATTATGAGTATTTAATATTATACTAAGAGTCACATAATATATGTGTGTGAGGATGAAAAAAAATATAGAGAAAAGTCAATAATTAAGAAACTATAATATTATATGTTGATACATATAAAATATTAAGTATGATTTTATTGAGATATATAAATAGAGAGAATTGATATTTGGTTATATTTCACGTATATTATTTACTTGATAATTTGTGGGCAATAGAGTTCACGATCAGTTCGATATAAGAATGTTTTGTTTGCACCTTGACTCTCTAGATCGTTGTATTTTCAGAAAGGTTCGCCATTCAACCATATACATTAAAGGGGCAAATCTCTTCTTAAGATAATATTTATACGTCTTGATCCACCATATATGTATTTTCTCTATATTTTATGTTTTATTTTATTTATTTAAGTTATTGTTTTTAGTTATTTAAAGGGATTACAATAACATGTGATATGTGTTTATTATTTAATTTTAGTTTATATAATTATGTAAAAAAAAATTCCAACAAAAACGCTTTGAGTTTAGTTCCCGTGTAAATTTTGGTCAATGACAAAGGGGTTTATATGTGTTCACCTTATGACTTTTGCAAATGACATGGAGTCTAGTTAAAATTCCGGCAATCAAAATCAAATATCTTATAAAATTTAAGCAGCCGACACTTTTAATAGCGTTTGTGTTGCGTACATCTCCAACAATCATTTCAACATACTCGTGTGAATCTACAGCTCTTTTTTCGATTTTATCTCAATCATGTTTTCATATCTTAAACATCGGTATTCGAATGTCAAATTCAACAATTACACTTCTTTTTCTTGTTCTTTTAAGATCAAAATAACCAAAAACTCAATAATTTAATATTAATTATTTGAAAAGATAGAAATAAACCAAAACAAATACAGTTGTAGTTATAGTAGTAGTGCACTTAGTTGCACATCCCCAAAAACAATAATAACAAGAATAAGAAGTTTAAACACAACAAAAAAGGACAGACAGGTACTAGAAAGCTCTCGTTGTGTGCAGGGTCCGATGAAGGTTCAGACCACTTGGGTCTGTATATGTTTTAGAGTTGGGCCAAGCGGCGAATATCGTAAGGGTATGCATCGGAAGGAGATTGAGCACTGTAAGATCTTCTTCCGACAATGACATTTGCAGCCTCTGTCGGATGAAATGCATCCCAAAACAGGTATTGGTTCCTGTTTCTGCATGGAGTCTGGAGGGGCAGACATGTAATTTGGCCGTTGTTTCTTCCTACGCCACAACACCCAGCATTTGTCACCCTGAAACCTATTCCAAACAAAAAACAAAATAAAATTTTACACGGTTATAAAGGTTAATTACTGTGTTGGTCCCTAAAGTTTGGGGTCAGTGTCAAATTGATCCTTGTTGTTTCATTATCAAGTCGATGAAGTTCCAAGTCTTTGGGTCTAACTCGGCTTAAAGCAACTATAAAAAGTGACTTTGTGCAATTTATTTTTGTTTCAATCAAGTCTCTATTTTTTTAAAATTCGTTTTAATAAGTCCCTAAAAAAAAAGAAAAAAAAAAAAGGGGGGAACTTATTAAATTTTATTAGTGAATTTGACAGAGAAGTTAACCTAAAGATCATATTAGAACGATTTTTGAAATTCCTGAACTCGATTGAAAGAATTAAGGGTAAATTGCCTTTTACCACCCACTAGTTTGCCTAATTATCACTTTATTTTCCTCCATTCCAAAAAATTATACTTTGCCTATTTTTATTTTTGAACAAAATGAGAAACTGACTTTTTTCTGTTTAAATTAACACTTGTAATTAAATTTTTCATCAAATTAACTAGAAAAAATTGTTCCTTTATTTTAATTTTAATTTAATTTTTAAAAAATATTTATGATAAAAATTAAATAAAAGAAAAAATTTGTCTATTTCTTTCAAAAATTAGATGAAAAATTTAATTTTATCTATTTTTAAACATATTCTGTTAATTTAAATAGAAAAAAAAAATCTCACTTTATTGAAAAGTAGAAGTAAGTAAAGTATAGATTTTTAAAATAGAAGAATTAAAGTGATAATTAATTGACTCTACGTGTACCGTTCTAATGTATATATATTTTTTCTTGGTCATAAAAGAAATTCATTTTACACTACTATGTAAATCAACATTTTATTATGAACTTGTAAACGGCAATTTGAAGTCTATAGAGAGTTCGCAAAAATTGGTAGTAAAAGGGGTGCCAAAATATAATTACCGAAAGCGGTGGGGTTGGTGATTAAATCTTGGAAAATTCCATAGGCATTAATGTAGATAAATTTGGCATCCGTTAGGTTTCTGTTGAAGGAATCAACAAGTGATCTGAGCTTGTTATTGAAGATCTGGTTGGCATTGTTGATCCTCTGGACACATGACCTGCCATCTGGGCTGTTTTGGGCCAATGCATTTGGGCTGCACCCAATTTGCCCAACTCCAATCAGGACTAATTTCCTTGCTCCATTGTTATACAACACCTAAAACCCACAAACACACGTCAAAAAATTACTACTTATGCTTATGCTTAATCCGGCGATCTTAAGGGACACTCCCTCACATCGGATTGGTACATTTAGGATTAAATTCAAAATTTTAATTCTTAAAGTGTTATCTAGAAGAGTCAACCATGGTTGACAAAGAATGGGACTCCTGCCCTTTTCAATCGGACCAATACCTCTTGAGTTTTATTTTCTGCTTCTTATAATTTTAATAATTTTTTAATATTTTAGTTGATATTGATTATATAAAATTTATCATATTGATATCACTTGAATTTGAGAAAAAATGTCACTTCTTGTCACTTCAGTGATTTCCTTGGCGAACTATATTTGTAAATTATTAAAAAAAAAAAAAATAGAATTTTTAAAAATTTCATTTTTCTCCATCATATTATAATATACTATCCTTTTACCTCAAATTTACTATAAGTTAGATTTTTTGTTTTTTTTACCATGGAATCTATATTTTGGATCAATATGCATTTAGTCCAACGAGTTATTAAATTTGTCCCGTGATCTATTTTTTATATATATTTATTAAAATAGGTTCAAAGTGTTTTGTTCAAATGACACATGTTCTCCTATTAATTTTTAATAGTTATCAATCGCGGAATTACGTTTCACAATTCCGTATTATTGATCATTCTCGTTTTTGAAATTCAATCAACTTTTTGTCATTTTTTTTTTTAATAAAAGTTGCAAAGAAAAATAAATGACATTTTTTTTTAAAAAATTTGATGAAGAAATAGGGATATTTCTATTCAAAATAAGTTAAAGTGAGTTAGTTTGGTATAAAAAGTTCAAAAAAATTTGACCTAGGTAAAATTTTAAAATGGTCAACAGTTGACCGAGAGGCCCTTGATTTTTTCCCTATCCAAAATTTAGCTCTTTTTATATATAGACTAGTTGTCGAATTCATTTCGCTATGTCCCTCAAAAGCAAAAACTAGACTCCACCGCTACCCGGCCACCGTCACCACAAAACTAAAGGGATGAAAGTGTAATTTAACTTTTCTTTACCACAAGAAGTAGGAAATTTATGATATGCAATTGAGAGAGAGAGAGAGAGAGAGAGCACATATAATATACCCTGATTTGTTCAGAATACTGTTGAATAAGAAGATCAGCAAATTGTTCAGGGGTATATTGTCTGCTACTAGAATAGAAAGCAGGCATGAAATAGTTGTTCAGATAATCGTTGCTGCCCATTCCCACAGAGTATATGCACTTGCTCAAATAATTTGCAGCTGAGGACTGATTCCCAAGTATATTCACAATTTGGGACACCGTGTTCTTGTAATTGTTAACCTGGCCCGTTAAACTAATCCGACCACCCTACGAGAAAAAAAAAATATGGTGGCTGAAATAGAAATTTAAATTTGAGAGGGGGGAATATTTGAATATTTAATTTTGTACCAGTTGTCGCCCAGTTTCTTCTCTGATTCCTGCAGCTGCAGATGCGTAATTGAGTCCTTTGAGTATGGCTTGACCCCTTGTGGTTGCATATGGGGGGATGTTATTCGGAAATCCAAGAAGTTGAGCTGTATTTAAATGAGGAAAATTTGCATTTTTAATTAACAAATATGGATAATTTAATGTAATAAGATTTATAAATTAAATGTAACCTATCTATGAGATTTAGGATATGTAATTTATCTAAGATCTAGAGTTTAATTTTCTCCCTCAACAGATGTAACAAAAAAAAAAAAAAAAAAAATCAAAACTAGAGAAAATAAAATAGAAAAATTGGGGACCTCCAGAATTTATGAAATTTAAAAATACCAAAAATAGAAGTTTAAAAATTCAGGAAAGTAACATGATTTTCCTGATTTGAATAGTACAATATGGCAAATTCAGTTTAATTATTTCAAAGAAAATTGTAATTTCTCCAAATTTAGAAAGAAATAAAAAAATTGAAACTTTGACGACTAAAATGTATTGAGGACCAAATAGGACTGTGGATTGTGTTTGGAGGACTCGTAAGTTTGAGAGAGAAAAAAAAAAAAAAAAAAAAAATCTTTTAAAACTATGCTTAAATAGCACTTAATAAATTAGGGAGGTCAATGGTCCGGTCTTGGTTCAGTTTTATATAAAACCAAAACTAAAACCGTTAAACATATACCAAATTAAAATCAAAATCAAAACCTTCGATTTTTTTTTAAACGGTTTTAAAACTAAACCATATAACTTTATACAAAATCAAAACCAAAACGTGAAACTGCATACTGTTGTTTTTTATATATAAACAAAAATATAATTAAAATATAAAACATAAATTGCAAAAATCAAAGTCAAACAACAAATGAGAAAACAGAGGGATGGAAAGAAAATCTGAAGTTGGCTAGGCTACGACACACAAATAAGATAATCTAATCCTAACATATATATCTAGGAGAGGTGAAACTGTAAATAAATAAATAAAATATATATATCTTAGGGGTTAAACAATAAATATAAAAAAATTATATCATAAAAATATATCTAAATATCAGTTACACAGTTTGGTTTTACGGTTACTATCCCAAAATTAAAACTAAAATCAAAACCGTTTCGGTTGCTAATTCTAAAATTAAAATCGCAACTATAATCATTTTGTCTGTTTTAAAACAGCACCGTTCAGTATGATTTCATTTCGGTTTTAATTGTGATCCCTAAATTTGATTGACATAATTGTTGGAGAGATAGAGAGCGCTTTTTTTTTTTTTAACATCCATTACCCACATATGAATTTGGAGAGAGTGTGAGAGAGAGTTGAATTACCAATGACGTCGACGGTGGTTTTGCCGTTAGAGAAACGGCCGGAAGGACCACCGGGAAAATCAATGCCGTAAGGCAAGTAATTGGCTTTAGCCAGAGAATTAATGTTATTGTTGTTGCCATTGTCAACCAAAGAATCTCCAAAAATGAAGAAACATGGTACTTGTGGCTGCTGCCCTCTTACTTCTAAAACCACTAAATATTGCAAAACCAAAAACACTACCCATTTCCTAAACAACTCAGCCCCCATTGCGCTCTTAAAGCAATATATAAATATGAAAGAGAAAAAGTAGGGGGTATAGTTAAAAGTTCATGAAAGTGCATGGATATTTATAGAGAGGGAGGGGAATGGGCAAATGCTTTTACAGATGAGGAGTAGGTTAGATGCATTAAATTTCACGCGGATATATATTTGCAGGGTAACTGGCGGTGCCTTTGAATCTCACTTGTGGACTTCTGATTTTAACCTTTTTATTTTTTAATTTTTCAATAACGATGGATATGTAGATTGTAGAATCCACAGAGAATAGAGGGATTAATGCGGATACACTCATTGGGGTTTTCCTTTGTTAATGATTTCGACTTCTATTAAGAGCAAATCCAATGCACGAGAGCCATTTAGAATAGGCAAATCAACAAATGCCTATTCAAAATAGTAATTTGTCAATCTAAAATCGAGAAGTCACTCCAATTCAAATAGGCATTTATGTTAACAATTTTTATTTATTAATTTTTATTTAAAATTTTCAACTAAATACCCCACTTAATTATATAACCCAATACACATAAACTCACTTAAGCACTTGCCCAAACCAAATAATCCAATACATAAATTGAATATATAAAAATAATGAGTAATAAATAATTAAATAATACACTTTAATTAAATAATCTAAACTAATCTAATTAAAATAGCTCATTTTAATTTAATAACCAAATTAAATAACCCAATACCCAAAATAATTAACTTATTTGGAGGCAATTTATTTTGCCTAGAGGGATGAAGCTCTCCAAAAATAGCTCATGTACAAGGAAGAGCCAATTTGCCTACCATGATGGCTAGTGGGTTGAAGTTGTTATTTTCATTCTTCATGAGCCAAAATGGTAGTTAATCCATTTGGCTAGCCTTTTGGGTATTGGGTTGGAGTTGTTCTCAGTGAGCAATTCCAACCCACTTGGCAAAAGGATAAACAAATGAATTAACTATCATTCGCTACACAAGAATAGAAATATGAACTCCAACCCACTAGATATCAAAATAGTCAAAATATCCCTACCCTTAAGCAAGAGCTATATTTGGAGAGTTTCCTCCCACTAGGCAAAAAAATATGGCTCTGAAAATTATAGTTATTTTGGGTACAAATCGGGCTTGTGTTATTTAATATGACTATTGAATTAAGTGAACTATTTTAATTAGATTAGTTTAGGTTATTTAATTAAAGTGTATCATTCAATTATTTATTACTTAATTCTCTTTTTCTTTTCTTTTTTTATATTATTTCATTTAATTATATCTCATTGTGTTTTTATTGTTCAAATTTTAATAATTTGAATATTAGTTAATGTTATTTTTTATATATTCAATTTATTTTTATATCATTGTTATTATACTCAAATAGAAGTTAAAAGTTTCAAATAAAAAATTAATAAATAAAAAATTGCTAATGTAATTGCCTATTTGGGTTAGAGTGAAAACATATCTTGAAATAGGCAAAATACTATTCAAATAGGTATTTGATTCATTTAGCTGATGCAAATGTCTACGGTTGTGTTTGGGTAAGGGATTTGAGGGAGGGATTTCATTTGGGTAACTGATTTTAGAATCCCTTTTTAATAAATACCTTGTTTGGGTATTTATAAAATATTTATAAAAAGGAATTTATAAAATCCTTTTATCTTAAAAAAATAATAAAAAATAAATAATAAATAATAAAAAAATAAAAAGGTAAAATGAGAGATTTTGAAATAACTTTGTTTTAGGTGCCATTTGCCAAATCTGTCAAAGGGAGGATTTGTGAAATCGCGACAAAGATGCGAAGCGACAAAGCCCTCTTCTTCTTCGTCGTCCATTGTCTTTCTTCTCCTGCTACTTGGTCGTCGACATCTTCCTTCTTCTGCTTCCTTCGTCGTCCACCGTTCTTCGTTGCAGTTGTGGTACAGGGCTTCGCCGACGTCCGTCGTCTTTTTCTTTATTGTAGTCGTGGTCATTGCAGTTGTGATTCGTCGCCATCGCCGTCCTTATTTAGGTTCGTTTTCATTTGTTCTCCATGTTTCTTGCTCAATTTGGTATAGATCTAAGTTTGTTTGTTTCAATTTCTCCCTAGATCTAGGTATGTTCTTTCAATTTTTTGCTAGATCTAGGGTGGTTCTTTGTTAATTTGTTCTTTTGGCGAATAAATTAGAGTTCCATTTTCTATCTAGATCTAGTGGTCTTTACTATATAGATCTAGGGTTCTTTGCTATTTTGTGAATTTTTGTGCATACAAATTATAAATTTATTATCTATATTGTGCATTTTGTGGATTTTAGTAGTAGGAAGTATGTATTTCTTAGGCATTTTGTGGTGATTTGTGGTATATTTTGTGGATTTCGGTATTTTGTGCTCATTCTCATCAATAATTATGAATAATTTTGTGAAGAGGTAGTTGTTATATTTCTCCATATTCTTGGGGACAATCTAAAATATAGGGTTATACATAGCACTTATTATCGTTCCAAAAAAACAATACATATGCAGTTTAACCGTGTTCTTCTTGCTATGATGAGATTGAGCAAAGATTACTTAAAGTCGCATGACTTCGTGCTTAGTGAATCAGAGGCAGCCAAGTGAAAATGGTTTCAGGTACTTGGTTATTATGTTATAATAATTAAATTCTTATTTTCTTATATAAGTAGGTTTAATACATTTTAGAAATGTCTTGGAGCACTAGATGGTAGCCATATTCTTGTAATTGTGCCTGTGGAAATACGATCTACATATCGTAATAGGAAAGGTGGTATTTCAATAAATATGTTAGGCGTGTGTAACCGAACATGAAATTTATGTACGTGTTGCCTATAGGAGGGTTTTGCATCTGATTCTCATGTTCTGCGTGATGACATCAATAGACAACATTGTTTACAAATTCCACACGGTAAAAATAATTATAAAGATTAAAAATTTAGCAAATTATCGTAAGTTCTTAATATGACGTGATTATTTTTTTATGGTGTAAAAAAGTATTACCTTGTGGATGTCGAGTATACCAATGGACCAGGATTTTTAGCGTCATATCGAGGCATGCGATACCATCTCAATGAATGGAGTGGTAATATACCACAAAATTATAAAAGAATTGTTTAATCTTCAACACTTTATTGCTAGGAACGCAATTGAATGATGTTTTGGAATTTTGAAAAAGTGATGGAGTATATTGCGAACGCCTTCTTTTTTTGACATCAAGGCACATGTACGGATAATCAATACATGTTACATACCCCACAATTATATAGCAATTGAGAAGTCTTGCGATCCTATATTAGAAATTGAACATTTGAATTTGCTTAACTCGATTGACGGTGAAATTTCAACAAATCAAGTGGAACAAAAACATAACAATGACGAATAGATCACGTGTGTTCAAGTTACTAATGAATGAACTACCTTTCGTGAGACACTAGCAAAGAATATGTTTGACGATTATTGGGCTAGGCATAAATGATTGTTTATCATATGTTATGTATTGTATTTGACTTTATTATATCTTCTTATGTATTGTGTTTGACTTTATTATGTATTCTTATGTATCATTTGTGACTTTGATATGTTTAACATTTGGCTTTCATTTTAATGTATTTATTTACCATTTTATATCTTATGTTTATATTTATTTGAATTTGTTAGGAATAAAAATTGAAGGAAAATGGAAGGAAATAGCACGAAGGTTGGGAAAAACAAGCAAAAAAAGTAGTTTATGACGAAAAGTTGGGAAATTATTTTCGTTGGACCATTGAAATGGAAGGTGCTTTAGCAAATGTTCTAAGAGATGATAGGATTATGGAAATAAGGGAGACGGGGGACGGAGGACAAGTGCATTCAATTCGACATCTTTTGCGTTGAATTTATTATTTTGAATTCTATTAGCATGTTGTTACATATTTATATAAGCTGAAAAATCAATGGACTTGTAAATTTTGTTTACAAATACTTTGTCTATCCAAATAAGAGAATTATAAATTATACGATCAAATATTTCAGCTCAAATAGTTATCCAAATAAAGGATTTGTTAAATGAAGAAATTTCAAATTTACAATTTTAAAATCCCACCATAAACAAATCCCTTGAATTTGTCAAATTTCTTATCCAAACGCAACATAAATGAGTTGGAGTTGCTCTTATTGGTTGCAAGCAACTAGAAATTTAATTTAGGGTTATCATTATACATTCCTTATTAGTATTATTAGGAGTTTTTGGCTAGTGATCCGCGTCATTTTGACAAATATCAATGATGTCCCCAGTCATTTTCATATAATAATTGAGATATCCCTTTAAATTTTCACTTTGGTTACCTAAGACGTCCTCCATCATATTTTGTTGGCAATATATCCCACTACATAATACTTTTTATTGTTTATTTCACATTTTTTATTACTATTTTCTACTCTCTCTTTTCTATTTAAAACTTTATTTTAGCCTATGTTTTTTATTTTTTTTTTTTTTTTTATATATATATATATATATATATATTTGTATGATAGTGATAAGAAAACAAATGTAAAAATCTAGAAAGAAAATAAAAAATAGAAACAACAAAAAATCAAAAATTAGGATTTAAAAAAAATGAATTCAAAATTTTAAATTCAAAATTTTCTTTTGTTTTATTTTATTTTTTTGTTTTCCAATTTTTTTTTTATTTTAATTTTTTTCTACACCATATACAAAGAATAAAGAAGTAAAATAAATAAAATAAAAATAGGTGATGTTGCCAAGAAATGGTAACACAGCGAATATATATATTTATCCCTGCGATCTTCTGCTTCTCACTTCCAAAAGTGCTTGCACAAATTCTTAACACTGGAGGTAGATCTCGACGAAGAAACTCCGACATGAGAGTAAGGATCTTTTGGAGAGAAAATCGCAAAATCGATTGTGAGCATCAAATTGTGCGTACTTGGCCTCACGCTAACCTGAGTATATATTGTTCTTCCATCGGCTGGAATGAAGAGAGAGAGAGACACACAGAGAGAGATCTAGAGAGAGAGCGCACAATCATGAATCTGTCATTGGCGTAATCATGATTCTATTATTTCTACGTCCCTTTTGGCACGCTAATATTCTTTGGTGATTTTGTTATAACTCACATTTCGCTAGAGACGCCCGATCCTGCCCATAGACTCGACCCCCGGTAGAAGCGTGATCTAGCCAAGGGATTTCACAGTTTCTCCTCCAAAACCTCCTCCAAAACGTACCAAAAGGGTTACAATCGGTTTCAGTTGGTTGTGGTTGATCCCCATTCTGTTAAAGGCAATTAGGTAGAGTATTTCTATTGAGCGGCCACTATTTACTAGCACATGCCCCCACGTTATAGTTAGAAATTTGTAGATTAACAACCAAAGCATTGTCATGGGGCGTGCGGACCTCACGCAGATCCTCTTCAGTAAAAACAATGGCCTCTATCTCCGTAGAAGGCTTTTTGGAGACTTAGAACACATACTCTTTCGCTGGCCGTTTGCCGTATCAAGCATGAGCTTTGTTCTCAATCTAGGTGAGTCCTCCAGAGGCGAATCCACCATGGATCATGTGGATATTCCCTCGGACCTCATGTCTTCCTCTTTCTTCACCAGGGCGTTGCTCACCCTAACCTTCGTCGGCAGTGAATCTTTTTAGATGGCATCTTCAGATGAACTACTCAATCTCATTTTTAAGGTCGTAGCATCTGTTAGGGGTGTGACCACTACTTGTCCATATTGACGGCCTTTCCTCGGCCCTTTATTAGTGGAGGCCATTTGAAGAGATTCTTATCGTCGATCTGCATCAGAATCGTTCCTAACAGGACATTGAGAGGCGTGTAGTTGGAGAAGCACTGGGGTGCTTTGTTTCTCCCCGACTTCTCATTGGAATTACCTCTTTCTGCTTCGTTTTATCTTTTCTTCGACTGGGAGTCATTTCTCCTGAACTTATTATTGTTAAGCTCATCAGCCTTCCTTTTTCCATTGGCGTCTTCTTGTTCCTCAGCTCAGGCCCGACAGAGATCCTCCACAACAATGAACTCGATGGAGAGGGCGAAGGTCGTAGCCAAAGTCTTCGATGGGGCACGGGCTATTTCATGTAAGAACGGACCTGCCATTATACCCACTATTAAGGAAGTTACCACCACCCCGTCGTTGGGCACTTCTAGGTGATCAGACTAGCGATAGAACCTTTCAATATAGGCTTCCCGTCTTTCATCCTTCATCTGCCTCACCAACATGAGATGTGACAGGTTTGTGTGGTCCCCCGTTTGCTGCTCACAAAACATGTATGAAAAAAATAAGGCTAAATATTCAAATGAGTTGAAGCTACATGGATTTAGGTTCTTGTACCATTTGCGCGTTGCACCAGTAAGAGTGACCTGAAAGGCCTGGCACTTTGTTGAGTCTGACGCCCTTCGCAGATCCATATGCACATGGTAGGCATCAAGGTACTCCGTGGGATCAAAGTTTTCCTAGTATGTCCCAATCTAGGATAACATCTTGAAGTTGGACGAGATCGTCTCCCACAACACATGCGTAATGAATGGAGAAGCGTTTCGCTTCACTATCTCATAGATGTTTGGCTCTTTCCTCCTAACCTGACCCAGCTTCTCGTTGATGGCCTTGACCTGCTTGCAAAAGTTTTTATCGACTTGTTGGCTCGAGTCACACAGTTGTGACCTCAAACGAGACGTCGATGAGGATTCTATCGAGCTCAGTGGAGTTTATCGAGACGTGCCATAAGTTCTACCCGTGGCGCAGTTGTGACGTAACTTGTTCATTTGCGGGGGAGCTTCATATGCTCTATCTCTTTGCTCATCCGTGGATACCCCCGGGCCTTACTGAGACTGTAAGTTGGGGGTCTGTTCCGACCTTGGGGATTCAGTGTCTCATCGTTAGTTTTGAGTCCATGCCATAGTTTGTCCCGTTGTGTGCGGATTCTTTCCAACTTCTTTCAGAGATCGCTTTGTATGTGGCATCATTCTCCTTCCTGGCGCCACTCGCTCTAGGTCCTTTGCCCCTGATCTAATGATGGCGAATGGAGTAAATCCTTGTGGGACAAGTGACAGCAGTGGGAGTTGACTTGGATCAGCCTGTACGGTGAAGTATCGGATAGTTTGGGAGATATATCTAACTTTCATTATTTCTATTAGGAGTGATAACGATCCTCCTAATGGGCTAGCTTCATGGGCAGCCGTGCAGAGTGACTGCCTCTCACTTTCATCTTCGTTGATCATGATTCCAAACTTCAAAGTGACCATTTGCTTAGTAAAGATTGCAAGAACAATTGTACATCGTTCCCACAAATGATGTCAATATGATAATGCCTCAAAATAGATAACCGGACACGTCACTTTCGTGGCCGAAAAGGTCTTCTAGGCTTTCTCACTTTCACTCGATTAAGATTTCTGTAAGACAATGCAACGTAAGTGGGTTTGTCCGCATTACACCTTTGTTGTGACAAAATTCGAGAGTTTTACACAAGAATTTAGCAGTGTGGTAGCTAGGAGAAAGAATGTGCTAGAATTCCAAATGAATGTGTCTCGGAGCATATCAATACGTATATAAGTGTATACCAGCATATATTATGTATTTGAGCATACCTTAGACATCCAGCGTTCTAATATTTATAGAAGAGGATAAGACTCATTTGGCAAGTCCTCCCTGATTCTCAGTGCACCATTATGGTGATTGCACTAATTTTTGTCTCGTTACCATAAAGATGGTGGCGATTGTGAGAGGAGATCGTGGAGTCGTTATTTGGAGAGAGTAATCGTATCTTTTTTACCAGCGGATGTAGCTCAGACTACTTGCAGGTATGAGTGCCCTGGCGCTCACACCCGGGGAGGCATGACCTTGACCGAGTATGGAGATGGGGCTCGAACGAGCTAGCCGATTTGGAGTCCCTGTGTCAGTCGCGTGTCTGTAACACATGGTGCGCTTTTAAGCCTGGTCGAATTTTCCCTCATCATTTATAAATAATTAATTAATTTTGCAACATATTTTTCATTTAAAATGCCTAATCATTCGATATCATGACGTTGGTTGATTATGAAAGTTACAAATCCGAAAATTATTACAAATAT
The DNA here is from genome assembly GCA_016647705.1 of Eucommia ulmoides. NCBI lineage: Eukaryota > Viridiplantae > Streptophyta > Magnoliopsida > Garryales > Eucommiaceae > Eucommia > Eucommia ulmoides. The sequence goes on from CM028329.1 coordinate 6,997,175, forward strand.
GCGGAGGGGCATTTTGGTCCAACGGATGATAAAGCCCTACATTAAAACATGTTTTGAGAGTGAGATGAATAATGAATTTTAGTTCTCCATTGAGTCCTTTCCATCAAGAACCCTAGCAGATTAGGAGTTTTTTTTCTGTAAGTTCTATTTTATAATCAAACAGTTAACCAAATAAAATATTGTTCATAAGTCTTACTTAAAAAAAAATAAAGAAATAAAATAAAAAATTTGCACCAAATCCTACTAATATTTTTTAATAACAAAAATTTACATGGAAATTATTTTTGTACACATATAAAGAAGGGATCATTTTTTGAATGAAATTATTTGTGTACTTTTGGTATGAGATTATTTTAACTAGTCCTTAGAACTTCGTTTTTCAAAATTTGGGAGCTCCAAACAAATTTACCTAAGATTAAACCCTGTGTACTCATTGTCTATATATAGACACTTATGTACATCTCTTTATGTTGTAGCTTTCTCATATATCAATACAATCGTTTCATATTCTCTTGTAATATTTCGCCTCTCAATTATTTTAATAGTCTTAAAGGTTTAATCAAAATTGGATGTGTAGAAACCGAATGGACCTAACTCAATCTCAAAATACGCCTTGTAAGATGAGAATTGCCCTAAATTTATATATAGCTCATGATCAGGTAACACAAGCGATGTGGGATTCAACACGCCCCCTCACACGCACGATGGACTTTGATAAACAACTGTGAACGGATCGGGGGGCCCAACATTAATATGGGATTCGACAGGCCCCCTCTCGTGCAGGGTGGACTTTGGCAAACCACTACGAACAATATCAGGGGGGCCCATCATTTGAAATGAGATTGAACATACTCAACATTAGACAAAAGTTTGGCTCTGATATTATATAGAAACCGAATGGACCTAACCCGATCTCAAAAGACACTTTGTAAGATGAAAAATTGTCCTAAACTTTATATATAGGTCAGGATCAAATAACAAGCGATGTGGAATTCAACAGAATGATACAGGCATCAGTTATACTAGAAATAGCCAAGGTCTTGATTTGTAGTTCATTATTTTATTGGTTCATTTTTTGGGGTTAGTTTTATGCCCCCTATACTTTGTGTTGAAACAAATGAATTTTAATTTAATTTTTAGAATAGAAAGTGCCAAATGTGTCAAATTGGTTTTTTTCCTCAAAACCTTTTGTCCCACATTGGTTGGGAGAGGTAAAATTAAAGTGAATATCTAGGGGTATGTGAGACACTTGGGGTGTGCCCCAAGGGGTACCCACATTTTGTGGAGGGGAGAGGAGTTACATCCCTACCGGTTTACCACACACGCGCGTGCGGCTGCCGTCCGGCCGGGCCGTGCCGAGTCGAATCGGAAAAAATTTATTTAAAATATTTTTTCTTAAAACAGTTTAATTAAATAAAAAAAAAAAAAAAAAAAAATATATATATATATATATATTAAAACTTTTGAATTAAAATTTGAACCGTTAAAATAAAAAATAAATAAAAAAAACGTTTTAAGTCAAAACGTTTAAGCGTTTTAAATTAATATTTAAACGTTTTTTTTATTTATTACTTTCGGTTTCAAAATTAAAAATTAAATTCAAAAGGTTTAGTTTTTCCTATAAATTCAAGCCTTTTTTCCTCAGTTTTAGGCATGAAAAAAAAAAACAGTAAACTGTTTCTGATTCTACTCCGAAACTGTTTCTGTTTCTGCTTCTAATCTGTTCCGAAACTGTTCCTGTTTTTGTTCCGAAATTGTTCTAAAACAGTTTCGTTTCCACTGTTTTGTTCTTCCGGAATTGTTCCGATCTGTTCCGGTACTGTTTCTTCAGTTCGATTTTGGTTTCCGAGCAGTTTGTTCGTTTTGCGAACAGTGTGTGGGGGTGTTTGGTTTTCGGGACTTCTATAGTGCAAAGAATGTCCTAGACAGAAAAGAATTCTGGGCTGTTTTATCCTGGGGACGACGGGGCTGATACACTGCTTGCACGTTCTTGGGCAGAGCCGCGAAACGTCTTAAAGAGAGTGACCTAGTCCGCGACTCATCCCAAGAAATTTTGGTAAACTCATTCTTTATTTATTTTCTGCGACAACAATTTTAAGACGCTCAATATCTGCTAAGATGTCTGCTGATCACGATTTTAAACAAATAACTGTTGATCTCAACAAACCCTTTCGTTTCGAAGGGTTTCATTTTAAAAGGTAGAGACAGAAAATGTTATTTTTTCTTACTATCGAAAAAGTAGCATATATCTGTACAACCGAAAAACCTCAATTACCTCAAGTTCCTACAGACGCTCAGATTCAAGAAGTTAAGTCTTGGGAGGAAAATGATTTCCGTTGTAAGAATTTTATTCTTAATAGTACGTCTGATGATCTGTATGATTATTACTGCTCTAACAAAACTGCAAAGGAAGTTTGGGATGCTCTTTCGAAGAAATACGACACTGAGGAGGCTGGAAGTAAAAAATATGTTGTTAGTCGGTATCTGAAATACCAAATGACCGACGACAAATCAGTGGAGGTTCAGTCTCATGAACTTCAGAAAATCGCTCACGAAATAATTGCTGAAGGTATGTCCCTTGATGAACAATTCCAAGTTGCTGTTTTAATTGACAAATTACCCCCCCTCTTGTAAAGATTTTAAGAATACTCTAAGGCATAAAAATAAAGAGTTTTCTTTAGAAAGTTTGATCACTCGTCTTCGGATTGAGGAGGAGGCCCGAAAATAAGATCAGAAAGATGAAATGCTTGTTGTTTCTAACAACGCTCACAAAAAATCATCTTACGCAATTCTGAAACCTAAAGGGAAAAATATGAAAAATCAAATTCAGAATCGCAACCACAACAACCAGAACAAAAATGTGCATCAAAATCAGAATAGAAACAAACTCCCTTCAAGAAATAATTCTGAACAGTTTACTTGTTATAACTGTGGGAAGGCGGGCCATTTGGCTCGGAACTGCCGGCAAAGACGTCGTCCTGTTCCACAGGTGAATCTTACCGAGGACCAACTTATAGCTATGATTTTTGAAATCAATATAGTTGGTGGATCCGAAGGGTGGTGGGTAGACACTGGTGCTTCACGCCATGTCTTCTATGATCGTTCCATGTTCAAATCTTATTCTGAAAGTGAAGACAATAAAGTGTTGCTGGGTGATTCCCATTCCACTATTGTTGCCGGTTCTGGTGAAGTGGAATTAAAGTTTACCTCTGGAAAAACAGTCATCCTTAAAGAGGTTCTGCATACTCCAGAGATAAGAAAGAATTTGGTTTCGGGCTATCTTCTAAACAAGGCGGGTTTCACTCAAACTATTAGGACTGATTTGTACACCTTAACCAAAAATAATATTTTTGTTGGGAAAGGATATGCAACTGATGGAATGTTCAAACTGAATGTTGAAATTAATAAAATTTCTTCTTCTGCTTACATGTTGTGTTCTTTTAATATTTGGCATGCTAGACTTTGTCATATTAACAAACGCATTATTAAAAACTTAAGTAACTTAGAACTAATTCCTAAATTGTCTTTGAATGATTTTGAAAAATGTGAATTTTGTAGTCAAGCTAAAATTACTAAAACCACTCATAAATCAGTAATTAAAGAATCTGAATCTCTTGACTTAATACATTTTGATATTTGTGAATTTGATGGAGTCTTGACTAGGAATGGTAAACGGTATTTTATTACATTCATAGATGATTGTTCTGATTTTACTTATGTTTATCTCATGAAAAATAAAAGTGAAGCTTTTGAAATGTTTAAGAATTTTGTAACTGAGATTGAAAATTAATGCAATAAGAAAATTAAGAGATTACGTAGTGATAGAGGAACAAAATATGATTCCGATATATTTATTGATTTTTATAAATCTCATAGGATTATTCATGAAAAAACTGCACCGTATTCTCCTGAAATGAATGGTAAGGCTGAAAGGAAAAATAGAACTTTTGTTGAATCAGTAGTTGCTATTTTACTTAACTCTGGTGCATCTTCTCACTGGTGGGGTGAAATTCTATTAACGGTTTACTATGTACTTAATAGAGTTCCCAAATCGAAAAGTAAAATTTCACCTTATGAAGTTTTCAAAAATAAGAAACCAAATTTGTCTTATTTTAAAACTTGGGGTTGTTTGGCATATATTCGAATTCCTGACCCCAAAAGAAGAAAACTTGCCAGTAGAGCTTATGAATGTGTTTTTATTGGTTATGCGGTAAATAGTAAAGCTTATAGATTTTATGATTTGAAAGATAGAGTTATCATTGAATCAAATGATGCTGATTTTTATGAATATAAATTTCCTTTCAAATTGAAGAATAGTGGGAGCTCGACTTCTAGTAATGAACCTATCATTAGGATTAATGAATCTAATAAGGAATTAGATATTGAACCTAGAAGGAGTAAACGACCTCGTATAGCTAAAGACTTTGGTTCGGATTTCTATGCATATACCTTAGAGAAGAATCCACTTACCCTCCAAGAAGCATTATCCTCTATAGATGCCAGTTTATGGCAAGAGGCTATAGATGACGAGTTAGACTCTCTCGAGTCAAATAGAACTTGGCATTTGGTAGATTTACCTCCTGGTTGTAAAACAATAGGATGTAAATGGATTCTTAAGAAGAAATTGAATCCCGATGGAACCATTGATAAATATAAGGCTCGTCTTGTAGCCAAAGGGTTTAGACAAAGAGAGAATGTAGATTTCTTTGATACTTTCTCACCTGTCTCTAGAATTACATCTATTCGTGTACTTTTATCTCTTGCTGCAATTCATGATCTTATTGTGCACCAAATGGATGTTAAAACAGCTTTTTTAAATGGTGAATTAGAAGAAGAGATTTATATGGACCAACCTGAAGGATTTGTTATTCCTGGTCTAGAAAACAAAATATGCAAATTAGATAAATCTCTTTATGGTTTGAAACAAGCACCTAAGCAATGGCATGAGAAATTTGATAATCTAGTCATTTCACATGGTTTTAAAGTAAATGAAAGTGACAAATGCATTTACTATAAATCTGAAAATGATGTTTGCACTATTATATGTATTTATGTGGATGACTTGCTAATTTTTTGTTCCAATATTCATGTTGTGAATAATGTAAAGTCCATGCTATGTGTTAGTTTTGATATGAAAGATCTTGGTGAAGCAAGTGTAATCCTTGGTATTAAAATAACTAGGTCTAAACATGGAATTTCTTTGGACCAATCTCATTATATAGAGAAGATTCTAAAGAAATACAATTATTTTGATTGTAAACCAGCATGTACTCCTTATGACCCTAGTGTGAAGTTGTTCAAGAACACCGGTGACGGTGTTAGACAAACTGAGTATGCGAGCATCATAGGCAGTCTCCGATATGCCACTGACTGCACTAGGCCCGACATAGCGTATGCTGTGGGATTACTATGCAGGTTTACAAGTAGACCTAGTATTGAACATTGGCATGCTATTGATAAGATTATGAGATATCTAAAGAGAACTATGAACCTTGGATTACATTATCAGAAGTTTCCCGCTGTTCTGGAAGGATATAGCGATGCTGATTGGAACACCCTTTCAGATGACCCCAAGGCAACTAGCAGTTATATATTTAGTATAGCTGGTGGAGCTGTTTCTTGGAAATATAAGAAACAGACTATTTTGGCTCAATCTACTATAGAGTCTGAGATGATTGCACTAGCTTCGACTAGCGAGGAAGCAAGGTGGTTAAGGAGCCTGCTTTCTGATACCCCTTTATAGGAGAAACCGATTCCAGCTGTCTTGATCCATTGCGATAGTACTGCGGCTATTGCAAAGATTTAGAACCGTTATTATAACGAAAAAAAGCGACAAATACGTCGCAAACACAGCACTATTAGGGAGTATATCTCTACAGGGGCTGTGAGAGTGGATCATGTACGGTCTGATGATAACTTAGCCGATCCTTTGACGAAAGGATTAACTCGAGAAAAGGTTTACAAAACCTCGAAAGGAATGGGACTCAAGCCCATAGATTGACAAGTCACTTGTGAAGGAAACCCAACCTATAGACTGGAGATCCCAAGAAATAGATTCAAAGGGTAATAACAACTCATGAAGTGATATGAGAAAAATCATGCTATAAATTTGAGTTCTATTTCATAAATGTGCTGTTTGAAGCATGATATCTTGAAGCGATAGAAGGTTGAGTTTTTATTAACTCTTAATGAGATCTATACTCTATTTTGGAGTGGAGTACCTAGCTACAAGAGTACTCTTGATAGATTCACCTATGTGAATGTGGAAGTGTGGCCGCTTCCTATAAAATTTTGGGCAAAATTCTCTAGAGCATTCACTATACTGGGATAACGTGCATGGCCGTAAAGCACGGGCTTTTGGACTACACCCTGATAGGGTTGTGTGTGTGATGTTGTTAGAGATAGAATTCAAAACTACGAGTTACTCTAGTATAATCTAAAGCATCTTCACTATGTAAAGGTTCAAGTCGATAGACACCTTTTCTTATGCACAATCTTATATTGAATTATATTGCTCGATGAAAAAAAATTGTTGTTTTTAAAAATTCAAGTGGGGGATTGTTGAAACAAATGAATTTTAATTTAATTTTTAGAATAGAAAGTGCCATTTGTGTCAAATTGGTTTTTTCCCTCAAAACCTTTTGTCCCACATTGGTTGGGAGAGGTAAAATTAAAGTGGATATCTAGGGGTATGTGAGACTCTTGAGGTGTGCCCCAAGGGGTACCCACATTTTGTGGAGGGGAGAGGAGTTACATCCCTACCGGTTTACCACACACGCGCGCACGCGCACGCGCCGCCGCCGCCGTCCAGCCGGGCCGTGCCGAGCCGAGTCGAGTCGCGCGTGTGATGAGGTGGCACTTATTAACTTTTTAGAAAAAATTTATTTAAAATATTTTTTCTTAAAACAGTTTAATTAAATAAAAAAATATATATATTAAAACTTTTGAATTAAAATTTGAACCGTTAAAATAAAAAAATAAAAAAAATAAAAAAAAAAACATTTTAAATCAAAACGTTAAACGTTTTAAGTCAAAACGTTTAAGCGTTTTAAATTAATATTTAAACGTTTTTTTTATTTATTACTTTCGGTTTCAAAATTAAAAATTAAATTCAAAAGGTTTAGTTTTTCCTATAAATTCAAGCCTTTTTTTCCTCAGTTTTAGGCACGAATAAAGAAACAGTAAACTGTTTCTGATTCTACTCCGAAACTGTTTCTGTTTCTGCTTCTAATCTGTTCCGAAACTGTTCCTGTTTCTGTTCCGAAACTGTTCTAAAACAGTTTCGTTTCCACTGTTTTGTTCTTCCGGAATTGTTCTGATCTGTTCCGGTACTGTTTCTTCAGTTCGATTTTGGTTTCCGAGCAGTTTATTCGTTTTGCGAACAGTGTGTGGGGGTGTTTGGTTTTCGGGACTTCTACAGTGCAAAGAATGTCCTAGACAGAGAAGAATTCTGGACTGTTTTATCCTGGGGACGACGGGGCTGATACACTGCTTGCACGTTCTTGGGCAGAGCCGCGAAACGTCTTAAAGAAAGCGACCTAATCCGCGACTCATCCCAAGAAATTTTGGTAAACTAATTCTTTATTTATTTTCTGCGACAACACTTTGTTATGCTATCAATCAATTATGGCGCCCTCATAGCTCGGATATTTTTTTTATTATTCATTCAATCTCTCTCCCTCTCTCCCCGTCAAAGTTCTAAAAGAAACTTTTGTATTGAATTTTAGTCGCACATTTTCATTAATGGAGGGGGATGGGGAGTTGGGAGTGAGGAAGGGAGTAGGTAAAATGAGGTTAAGAAGAGGAGGAGAAAAAAGAGGGAAGCGTTATTGGTACTACACAAATATTCAATCTTATTTCATGCTTCACTATTTTTTCTTTTTACAGAAATAAAGTACTTACTCCCACCGTTAGGGGTGTGTCAAAAATCAAGTGAACCGGAAAACAAAACCGAACCCAAAAAAAAACTGACACCGAATAGAATTTTTTAAAAACCAAATATATATATATATATATATTGAAATTCAAAACGACATCGTTTGAGTCTTAGTTTTGTTTAGTTAGACTGGCCAGATTGGTAAACCAAATTGCTCACGGATGAACCAAAAAGTAAAAACCCTAATCTTCGCCTTCATTTTCACTCAGCCGCTCAGCCTTCCACCCATCTCCATCTCCATTCCAAGCCTTCAATCCATCATCCATCCCCTTTCCAATGTCTACATCACAAGAAGCATCGCCCTCGCTATTCTCAATCACCGTCATCTATCGCCCTCGCAATCTCAGTTGCCGTCATCCAGTTGCGACCCGTCAATCGTCATCCTCCAATCGCCTTTGTCCAACCATCGTGCCTTAGCCACCGACATCCGACCATCATCTCATTGATCTAGGAAACATGGTATTACTAATAATATTTTTTTCTTTATCTCAACTCACCCATCCATGAAATCAATGAAATAAAATGGCTGACTGATTTCATTTATTTATTTTTATTGTTTTTCTTTTTTTGTATCTTTCCCCACCCAACAATCAAACCGAAAACCGAAGTGAATTTGTTCAATTGGTTTTCTCTACATCATAAACCGAACCGCTCAATTTTGGTTTGTGATTTGTTGAAACCGACGACTTCGGTTAATCGTGCACAGTCCTAGTAGAAACGGCACATTTGGAGAGTGTCAATAGCATTTCCCGAAAGAAATGTATATTCAGTATTAAAGAAGTTAAAGGTTAAAATAGTAACTTCAAAAATAATTTAATAATGTTTTAGAAAATAAGTGGACATGTAATAAAAAAGGTCCTTCTCTGAAGTGTGCTTTTTTGGCATCTATTTCCTTCCTCACTTGCATTAATGCATTGCAATTTGCAGCTTGATTGGCCAAAGCCGTTTCTGAAAGGGAGAGCTTAACTCCATCAATTATGGACATTTTCCCAAGTCAATGCAAAAATCATGATATCCAGAGTTGACAATGCCTCATATAGACCCGTCATTTAAATGTCCTACATATTTAATTTTTTTTTTTTTAAGAGTTTATGCATTAAATACCAAGAACTCTAAGATGAGAGCTCATGGCCACTCCAATTTTCGGTGTATATATAGACTTTGGGGTTTTGGCACTTTGTACCCCTAAAGGTTTACAATTATTTCAGTCTGATCCATATAGTTGCAATTTGGACACATACACTTTAAAGTTCGGTAATCATTTCACTTCAATCAAAAATCAATAGTTCCATTACAATTTTTTATGACAAATAATCAACTTTTGTAGACCCAATTATTTTTAGGGGACTTTGTGGGCATTTTAACGTCTTTTTTTTCCCCTTCAAATGATACCCATGTTCATGCTTCAATATTAAAAATTTATAATATTTTTTTTTCTAGATGATAAATGTTAGTTGTAAATTGATCCCTAGTTTTAGACTTAAAAAAAAATTATAATAAATTTTTATATTGAAGCATGTTAATATAGCTAGGTATCATTTGATTATTACTTTTGGTAGCAATATCAGGAACCAAATGCAAAAATTTTAGGGAATAATGATATTTTATAAATAACAAAAATAAATGTACTATTAAAAATTATATAAATAATCATAAAAGCGAAATAATATTCGTACAAATTAATTTTTTTACTAATATAATATACAAACAAATAATAATAAATTAAAATTAATTTTATTAATTTTTGTAAGTCAACAAACTCTAATTTGATTAATTTATATCGTATCTACTTTCTTTTTTGGTAGAAATATTTTTTAAATCACAATTATTGTTTTAAATAGTTTAAAATGTGCACTAGAGAAATTAATTATATATTTGTGTATTAATTAAAAAAATTAAATAGAACTAAAACCAAAAAAAAAAAAAAATTGAACAGGACCACTCATTATTTGATATATATAAAAAAATAAAAATTCATCAAAAAATTTAAAACAGATATTTTCTAATCTCATTAAAATCTTTTTTTCAACTTCCCTTGAGTAGAATTAGATGTTAGATATTAGATAGATGTACGGTATTGATACATTGAGTTTATGGGATTTATAGTAAATTTTCCTTGATGATAAAAGTTTGGTGTAAATTGGTCCCTATTATTTCAACTTTTCAAATTTAAATCACCAAAGCTCTTCTCCAGACCACACCCAAGTTCTAAGTTATCTTGATCCGGTTAGATTAAATAACACACTTGTGCCCTTAACCTCCTTAAATTTTACACCAGCTTGTTGAGTCTCCAAAACGAAATACACTAATAACCCTCCAAATTTGTTAAGAAAGTTTGTATTTGCCTCTAAAATATATAGAAGAGAAATGTAAGTATTTGGGGCCACATTGAAAATAACTCAAAATATGAGGTACAAATACAATCTACTACATTAATTTATAAAATGGGTTGATTATATTAGATCGTTTTGCACTTTGTCCCCATATAGTATTTTTGTTACCACTTTATCTCTTGTAGTTAGACTTTATTGTACTTTATCCCTTGATGTAAGCCTAACTACGAGGGACAAAATACTGACGAATGAGGTAAAGTGCAGCAAAGAACTAATCACAATCACAGGGGTAATACCAAGGGGGGCAAATGCAAAATGGCCTAATCACAATAATTATCCCTTGTGAAATTCAAGTCTTCATATATTTGCCACCACTCAGATTTAATGGTCGGCAGTGGTTTGTTGGATTGACCCATGCAAATTTAATGCGTGTAACTACTACATTTGCTTTTATGAAAACCCACCAATCTTGAAGAAGAAGAAATTTGTGCACTCCTAGTGAGTTTAAGCTGTCTTTGCCGACCTCCTAGTCGGCGCTAGACTGCTCTGATGTTTTTACAAATTAAGAACCAGCATTGTCATTCTACTAGGGTTTTTATTGCATTGCCTTTTTAGTCTTCTTTTGATTGGGCTTTTTCTTTATTCGGAAGAGAAATTAAAAATAAAAACAATAGAAAATCGGTTTTTCTTCCAATACTTTAAGTACTTTTTTAGGTAGCATGGGATTAAAGCCTTGAAATTAAAAATAAACACGGGTAAATATTCGATTTTTTGTATGCGCTTATTTTTTTATTTCAATTCTAAAATTTGAATTCAATGATGTTAAACATTACACTTGGGCTGATTATTTGAAGCTGATATATGGGATGACCCTAAAATGACTTTTATGGCGCAAGAGAATTTATTACTCAACCCTAGAAAGGTGAGACAGAGACTTTATTGTGGTAAGAACGTCTACTGCCTTCAAGAAAAGAATTCTATGGAGGCATCCTCAAAGATACTTATAAGGGTTAATTGTATCTCCTTTCACTTCGATCTTATTTTAATTATCCTTCCTTTCTTAAAAATTTTTACTTTATTCCCTTCTATTTTTAGTAGATTGAAAGACTATCAAACTCTTAGGTTGCGTTTGGGTAAGGTATTTGACAAATTCAAGGGATTTGTGAAATGAAGGGATTTCAAAATCCAGGATTTCGAAATCCCTTCATTTGACAAATCCCTTGTTTGGATAGTTGTTTGAACTGAAGTATATATAATATTTTTTTTTTTCTATTTTTGATCTGGAAAAAAAAATGAAAACTAGAAACAGAAGGATGAAAACGATGAAGATGAACTGAACAACACCAAAAACGTTCGCCATCGCCATCATCAAACAACCCTATGATTTCTGGTTTTCGCTAAACAAACGTTCGCCATCGCAAGCCTGTGATTTTTCACAATCAAACAACCCTTTCTCACCATCGCTAAACAAACAACAACATTCAACCAAATTCCACCTAAATCGGACGAAGGAAATGGAAAATTTCTACAACCCTAAATCTGACGATGGACGACGAAGGAGATGGACGATGACGACGAAGAAGAAATCCATGAAGAAGCAATCACAAAGGACGACGACGATTTCGAACCCTATTTCGATTTCGTTTTTGAAATCGAACCTATTGCTGGATTTCGTTTTCGAAATCAATTGAAATTCGAAACCCAACAATTTTGATTTCGAAGTCGAACGCGGCGATGGCGATGGAGGATGGAGAAGAAGTAGAAGAAGGCTATGGAGAATGGAGAAGAACGCGATGGCGAAGGCAATGGCCATGGAGGACGATTAAGAAGCAGACGATGAAGAAGGGATCGAACAAACCATGAAGAAGAGAAGAAGCAATCGAACAAACGTTGGAAGGATTTCACAAATTACACCTCTCCCAAATTCATTTCTAAATCCCTTCATTAACCCAAAAAGGAATTTCACAAATTCTTTCTCCTATTACCCAAACAAGGGATTTACCAAAAATGGATTTCGAAATCCTTTAACCAATTAAAATCCCTCCTACAAATCCTTCATAGCGCAACTTCTTATTCTAATTTATCATATTTATTTAAAAAATAAAAATCAATAGAAGCATAGAGAGGAAAAAACAAGTGAAGGAGAGAACAAGATTGTTAGTCTCTCCCATACTTCTCATCAAATATTAAAAGTAAATTGAAAAAATAGAGGAAAATTAAAACATAAACCCTTTGCACCCCTGATATTTTGAGTGCAATCTTAATGTGTCCCCTATTTTTTTTTAATGCAATCTCTTTATTTAATTTATTTATTTATTTTGGTACATATGTTATAGGAGAGAATTGAACTTTAGAACTTCCACATGGGAGACAAACTAGATATCCAATAGGTTATAAGCCTTAGATTAGTATGTTCCTATTGTTTCAATTTTTGCAATGTACCCCTAAAGTTTGAATTCGGCCTCTAATTTGTCCTATTAACATGTTTTAGGCATCTTATTTGCCAGAGTAATAACACGAGTAATAACACGTACATCATAATTAAATGAAAAATAGCAAGAAAATTAACATGAGTGATTCATGTGTTGTTTATCCATCAATAAAGATAGTCAAATCATGTCGATTGGACCAAGTATTGGCGAAATTCAAACTTCACGGAACATTGCAAAAATTGAAATATCAAGGGGCACTTTGAGATTTCACTCACACTTTAGGAGTGACTGTCAAAAATAAGTTGTTTCGTACTTTTTTAACAAAATATTAGGCCCCATTTGGTAACCCATCCCATCTCAAAAATTCCTATTCCATTTCCAGATTTTTGGGAATTCTGTTTGGGAATAGCGTTTGGGAATTTTTGTTTCTGTTTCCATTTCATTCCCATTTGAGAATTGTGCCCATTTTTTTCTTAAGAAATGAGAAACAAAAAAAAATTGTTTCTCATTATTCCCATTCCATTCCCAAAATCCATGGTCACTATTCACCTCCCGGCCGACCACCGCCGCCGCCGCTGGTCATCTCCGGCGACCGTCGCCGGTCACCGTCTGGCCGGAAATTTTTCGGCCACTTCAGGCAGTTGCCGGCGACAGCGCCATTGTCTTCCGGCCGGCGTCGCCGGCGCCACCGCCGTCCGGTCATCGCCTGCGGGGGGCACCGCCGGCGACGGCGCCGGAGCACCGCCGGTCGGCCCGTGACGGCGCCACCTCCATCAGGCCAAAACAGAAAAGAAAAAAAAAAAAAAAGATTTTAGGATAAAATCGTTACCAAACATAATTCCCTTCCCAAAACAAAAACAAAAAAAATTATCGTTACCAAACGCAATTCTACTCCCAAAAAGAAAACAAAATTCTCATCCCATCCCACTGCTGGAATGGAAAGAAACGGTTACCAAACGCCACCTTAATTTATTTCTTCAGTAAAGAATAGAAATGAATAAAACAAATATTAATTTCTTTCTTTAGTATATTTTTAAACTAGAGGATAAAATAAAATAAGATAATAATACCAAGGGTGAAAGTATATTAACCCTACTTATAATTACCTTTCTTTCCATCTAATCTTAGATTTTATTTCAACTAACGTTACACTATTTGGCTTTCATGGTGTTATTAGAGCATTGGTATGAGTAAAATCCGACCACGTGTCTGCCACTTAGATCAAAGCAGCCACGTGGCCAGTGCGACCTTACCAAACGGCCTCGAGAGCCCAGTGAATAGGCATCTCTGACGGTTCATCAGGTCGGTAAAAGCGAAGGACATCGCCAAATCTCCAAGTCAAAATCTCCTCTAAATATCTCCTAGGAAGGTCAAGTCGGTGCCTACAGCAAGACCTTCGCCCCGGCGCCCAAGCCAATTTGTTACTCTTACCAGGCTTGGCCCGTGGGCTTCTCCATCAACAAGCAAAGGGCCCATGGCTCTAATCCACCGTGTTCCCTACACGCCTAATTGATTAGCGGATAATCGAACTTAAAGCCCTAATTTTCCGAAATGTTAATCACCTCTTCGCTTATAAATAGAAGGCTTTACCAACACTTTTCCACACGCGAGAACACTCATAAGGGTCAAGGTAATAGTTTTATCTCTCCAAACGACCTGTTTTCTGTCCTCCAAAGCTCTTACTCTCACGCTAGAGGGGACACGCCTGGAAGACCCCGATCGTCCTGTATATAAGTGACAGGTCAGAGCTCAAGCCGGACAACGCTAGTCTATCCCGAAACAAAGAATCCAAGAGGGACAAAAGCCGTCTCCAGATCAGCTGCATCTCTCCACGCAAAGAGTGGCCGGACCATACTGTTGGTTGGTCTAATTTTTTAGACCAACAGTTTGTCGCCGTCTATGAAAAACGTACAAATAGCCTTCTCCAAGTAATCAACTACCTGTTTTGCTAAGGTTTGATGAACACAAGGTCTAGACCCTCTTTGAGATCAAGGAACCAAAACACCGCGGTGAATATCGACCCCACTGAAGACATGTCGCGAGCTCCCAGACCAGAAACAAGGGCTACTGTAGACCATCCAGTCGAGGAGGAAAATATCAATATTGAGGGACAATTCGTTCTTCTGGTCCCGACCTCAGGCGTCTACCCAGGCCAGACTTTCGGGACCGTTGATGTCACCAGGCTCGACAATGTGGATCGCTAGCTTGTCAAGTTTCAAAACTACTTCAACATCCTCATCTCCCGCCTGCCTTCGGCCCTAGTTTAAAGAGGACCGGATCTCCATATTGCAGGAGAGAAAGACCGCCCTCAAGAGTCCAATGATCGAGTGGTTGCTTCTCACAGACATGTGGCACGGGCCCAGCCTCAGCCCGCTAACCAGACGGCCAGGAAAAAAGATCTTGACCCCCCCTGTTGCGTCAACATCCATGTCTCAGTCGACGCACCGGCAACGATCCGAGGATAGGTCGGGGTCATCATCGAGACCATTTTGAGCCCCAGTCTCGCCAGGTTTGTGAGGTAGACTCCCATTCTCCGTCACCAGCTCAAAGGCGTCAAGCCTGGACCGCTGCCAACCAGGTCGTTGGAATACCAGAGGCCCGACCGAGCTGCATGCTGGGGCAAGATCTCTTTTTATTGCTGAAATCACGGATGAGCCAGTTTCGTATCGATTTCCCAACCCCCTAGTGTCCCAGTACGACGGGACTACCGACCCCATAGATCATCTTTCTATCTTTGCATCCCATATGGATATGCATGCCGCCTCCAACACAGTGAAATGCAAGTTTTTCCCGGTTGGCCTAATCGGTCCTGCTCGGACGTGGTTCAACGATCTAGCTCCAACGTCAATCTCCACCTTCCCCAACTTGTGCAGTAATTCTTAGAAAGGTTCAACCGATCTCGACGAAGGCCCAAGACCGTTACACATATCCTCGCCCTCAGGCAGGAAGCGAATGAGAACTTGGGAGATTACGTTAATAGATTCTGAAAGGAATCACTTGCCTATGAGGGGGTATCCGACGCTGTGGCCCTCAACTCCTTCATTGACGGGTTAAGGCACCGGAGATTTTCCTACGATCTAAGTTCATGACCAACCTCATACCTGCGTGAAGCATTGGATATTGGCACCAGCTACTACGAGGCCGATCTCCTTGATAGGGTAAAAAGGGAAAGATAAGGACTCCAAAAGAAGAAAGGTCGATATGATGAAAGGTCGAGTTGGGCTCAGGCCTCTAGAAGACTCTAAGATGAAAGCCGGCTGGGGCCTCTGTCCGGGGACAAGAGGCCACCCCTAGGGCCCCGCCAGCACGGTTTCACCCAACTTACAGCCTATCTTCCCACCTACCCCTTCCCTGAGGGGGAAGTTTTTGGGCAGGTCGGCCAATAAATACTGTAACTTTCACAGAGATCACAACCACGCCACCAAGGATTGTTTCTAGCTTAAAGAAAAAATAGAGGCCCTCGTCAGGCGAGGTTACCTCGGGAATTACGTATGTCGGGTAAACGAAGCCCATGTCAGGGGTAATGGCCGTCGTGACGAACACCGTGGTAAGCGACGCAGAAAGAACAACAGTCGGCCTCCACCCCACAATGATAACCTCAGAGACGATGCCAATCTTAGGGTGGACAGCAAGATTAACTTCATCCACGGAGGCTAGGTCTGGGTGGCAAAACATCTTCATCTCGAAAAAGGTACGAAAGCAAAAGCAAGAGAAAGACCGAGCAGGACGTATATGAGGTTAGCACGATGGATGCCGCCTCGCATAACGTCATCTCCTTTAGCGAAGCCGATCTAAAAAGGTGCATGTTCCACACGATGACGCCTTAGTCATCTCCGCCCTGATCAACCACCACAAGATAATAAGGATTTTGGTCGACGGAGGAAGCTCGGCCGATATCATCTTCAAATGGGCCTTTGACAGAATGGGTGTGAACGCCAATGCTATTCAGCCCGTAAAGTCTCCTCTCGTCGGTTTCAGAGGTAACGTCGTCAACTCCGTCGGGTAGGTCTCGTTGCCCATCACGATTGGGTTCAGTCCAAGACGACCATTATCTGGTCGAAATTTCTCATCGTGGATAGGCCGTCGCCATACAACGCGATTATGGGTCAACCCACCGTGGCCACCCTGAAGGCCATTCATTCACTCTACCACCAGAAGATGAAGTTTCCCACCAGTACTGAGGTGGGTGAGGTCCAAGGAGACCAAGAAGCTGTCGGGCCTGTGCAAGGAGTGTAATGGAGAAGAAATAACAATTACTATTTGGAACCGAGCCCAGGGAGCTGCACAGACCTTTCCCCGAGTTCGTGGCCCTAACCGGAAGAGGCGAGCCCATCCCAATTGATGATCCCCAGGACGAAGAACCCATTCCCCGATCTCACTAATATTTGCTCGAAGTCCTCATTCACCCCACCATCGCGAAAAGGACGGTGAGGATAGGAGCTCGGCTCAGCCCTAAATAGCGAGCCGATCTCACCTAGCTGTTGAGAAAGAATTACAACGTCTTCGCCTGGTCCCATAATGAGATACCCGGGATCGATCCCGTCCCGATATCATCTTAAAAGAAGGACGTTTTATCCGAACCGGCAAAAGATAATTAAAGAAGATATGGACAAGCTCGTCAGGTCGGATGTCATAGAAGAGGTTAAGTTCCCGAACTGGCTAGCCAATATTGTCCTGGCCCCCAAGGCCGGTAACAAATGGTGACTTTGCGTCAACTTCAAGGATCCAAAAAAGGCCTACCCAAAGAACTTCTTTCCCCTTCCCAGGATTGACATCGTGATCGATGCTACGGTGGGGCACGAGTAGCTCAGCTTCCTCGACGCTTACACCGGCTACAATCAGATCCTCATGTATCCTCCCAACAAGAGTACAACCTCGTTAATCACGGACAGAGGCACCTACTTCTATAAGGTCATGTCTTTCGGCCTCCGCAACTCCAGGGCGACCTATCAGAGACTAGTGAATAAAATGTTTAAAAAAGAGATCGAGGAGACAATGCAGGTATACATCGACGACATGCTCGTAAAAAGCATCCGGGCTCAAGACCACCTCGGTCACTTCCAAGCCTTCTTCGATAAACTCCAAGCTCACCGTATGAAGCTAAATTCAAGCAAATGCATCTCCAGGGTGTCCGCTGGCAAGTTCCTTGGCTTCATGGTCTCGCAGCGTGGCATCGATGCCAACCCGACCAGATCAGGACGGTGCTTGGTATGGCTTTTCCGCCAAACAAGAAGAAAGTTCAGACGTTGACAGGCTGGTTGGCCGCCCTTAACCGATTCATCTCCAGGTCGTCTGAGAAATGCCTCCCGTTTTTCAAAATCCTCAGAGGGAACAATGCATTTGAATAAACCGAGAAGTGTGACAGCGCCTTCCAAGAGTTAAAGAAGTACCTCTCCTCAGCACCACTACTCAACACGCCGCAGAAGGGGGAAGAACTGCTCCTATACGTGGCTACCTCTACCACGGCAGTAAGCATTGGTCAAAGAAGAGGCCAGTGCACAGAGCCCGATCTACTACTCCAGTAGAGTCCTCACCGATGCCGAAACGAGATATACTAGGTTTAAAAAGTTAGCCTACGCTTTGTTGATTGTCTCGAGAAAACTCACGCAATATTTTCAAGCTCATACAATCGTAGTGTTGACCGACCAGCCGTTAAGGCAAATTCTTCATTCCCCTGATGTCTCTGGACGATTGATGAAGTACAACCTCGAACTGGGCCAATTTCACATTGAGTATCATCCCAGGACGGCAATAAAAGGACAGGTCCTGACTGATTTCATAACAGAGCTGACCTTCCCGGATTAGGAGCCCACCGCCGAGCAACAAGCGGCCGAGAAGACCTCTCCGTTAACTAGCCAGACCGGTGGATCCCCCAGCTCAAGCGGGGTGTACGCCGACCTAGGTCCCAATTCATGGCAATTCTTTGCCGACGGGTCCTCAAATCAGAACAATTTAGGTGCTGAGATAGTCCTCATCACTTCGGACAAGAAGAAAATTGAGTACGCCCTCAGGCAAGGATTTTGAGCTACAAACAATGAGGCTGAGTACAAAGCTCTCTTGGTTGGTCAGAGATTAGCCCGGGAATTCAACGTAAAGACCCTCCAGGTCTTGTGCGACTCCGAACTAGTGGTCAATCAAGTCAACAAAGAGTACCTCGCTAAAGATCCGAGCATAGTGGCCTACCTGAAAAGGGTTAAGACACTGGTGAAAAACTTTGAGAAACTGTAAGTCAAGCAAATACCCCAAGAAGAGAACAGGCCAGTCGATGCGTTGGCTAACCTAAACTCAGCGGTGGAATATACTCTCAAAAGGACAGTTCCCGTGAAGTATCTGGTTGAGCCAAGCACTGCCTCCTCGGACAAGGCTGCTACTATCTACACCCTCAGCTCCGATCTGACATGGATGGAGCAGATCGTGAATTATCTTGCCGATGGGACATTACCAAAGGACCAAGCTCATTCCTAGAAAATACGATACCAAGTAGTACGGTACGCCCTCATCGACGGCATCCTGTATCGCAAGTCCTTCTCGGGTCCATACTCCAGGTGCCTAAGGCTTGAGGAGACCGACTACGTTATGAGGGAAGTTCATGATGGCATTTGTAGAAACCATTTAGGGGGCAGGTCGTTATCCCGGAAGCTACTCCTACACAATTACTACTGGCCCAAAATGCTCGAAGATACGGAAGAGTTCGTGAAAAAGTGTAACAAGTGTCAGCGGTTCACCGCGCATCCTCACGCCCTACCAACCAATCTAGTGTCGACGACCAACCCGTGGGCAGGTCGTTATCCCGGAAGCTACTCCTACACAATTACTACTGGCCCAAAATGCTCGAAGATACGGAAGAGTTCGTGAAAAAGTGTAACAAGTGTCAGCGGTTCACCGCGCATCCTCACGCCCTACCAACCAATCTAGTGTCGACGACCAACCCGTGGGCCTTCGCCCAGTGGGGGATAGATCTCCTCGGCCCATTTCCTCAGGGGACTGGCCAAAGAAAATTCTTGGTCGTCGCCATCGATTACTTCACGAAATGGGTAGAAGCTGATTCCCTCGCTAAAATCACCAAGGAAAATATCCGAGACTTTGTCTAGAAGTGCATGATATGTCGATTTGGCATCCCCAAAGTCATCGTCTCAGACAACGAGAAGCAGTTCGACGACGACGACTTATTCGCCGAGCTCTACTTCAGGTTGGGAATCAACATGCATTTCTCCTCCCCTAATCATCCACAAGCTAATGGTCAGGTCGAAGTTACCAATCAGACCATTTTGCAAAATCTAAAGCCCAGACTGGATAAATTCAAGGAGTTATGGGTGAAAGACTTGTACCCCGTACTGTAGGCTTATCACACAACGGCTTGGACCCCCACCGGCGAGACGCCCTTTCGGCTCGGAGGTCGTCATCCCGGTTGATATCGATCTGCCTTCACCTCGAACTATAGCTACCTTCGACTGAGCTGAAAACAAAACGGGAATTGCACTCAGCCTTGATCTATTGGAAGAAATGAGAGAAAAAGCTCAAATTCATCAGGCCGCCTATCAGCAAAGAACAGCTCGGTAATACAATCGTCGGGTCCGACCTCGATCTTCTGACATCGGTGACCTCATCCTGAGGAAGGTCACTCTAGCTACCAGGGACCAAAGTGTTGGCAAGCTTGCTCCGAGCTGGGAAGGATCTTACCGAGTCACTCGGATAGCTCAGCCTGGCTCCTACAACTTGGAAACAGAATAAGAGGTACCCCTAAGGCACCCTTAGAATGTCGAGCACCTGAAGCGTTACTATACAAGAGAAGAGCCATCTCCATAAATTTGTCAAAAAAAAAAAAATTGTTTTGATCTTAGAAGCTTGTAATAGAAAATTTCAAATCAATAAGAAAAGGTGTTTGGTTCAAAAAGTTCCCCAAGGTCGCCAACATTATCCACAAGTGTGAAGACGGAGGCAAGCAGCCCTCTGTGCCGATCAGGTCGAAGATGAGCCGCCCACCAACCCCTTGTCTACGTGGAGGTAGACCCCCCACAGAATCTCCAACGCGTCCCAGCGAAAGACTAGTTATCACACCGAGGAACAAGACTAGTCTGTTGAAGAGGTCGATATTTTTAGCTTAGGGGTACTGACTAGCTGTCACCCTTTGAGGGCGTTATACCAATCGAAACTAGGGCCTTATCGGCCAGAACCTGCTCCATCTCAGCCGAGTTGGGCTCAGGCTACCTAAAGAGATAGTGCTCTAGTAAGGGACATTGAGGCAAGCCAAAAATGCTCGAAAGCTGGCCTGACTGCAGAGGACCCACCTCAGGTCGGACCCCCTCCAGTAAGACGACCACAGAAGCACGGCAAGCCGAGCTCCTATGGTAGCCTGGAAGGCAGGACGACCAGCCCTAGCTAACGATGGAAAGAACCGAGAAATGTTTTGGATTCAAAAACACGGTCGTTGGGCATCTCAGTTATGTTAATTACGTTGCATAGGAAACCGAAAAATTTAGCATGTAATCATACGGCTAACGACGCCTCCCCTGCTCGAGCAACAAGTTTCCAAAATTTATGGAAAAATTGCCACATGACCAAGAGTTACCGGGCTGAATGCAGACGCCGAGTCCGTAATTTTCAAGGCCGACGTGACTGCTCCTTCGCTATAGCCGGGCTGTTGAAAGTCGTCTCGTTTATTAAGCTAAACAACTGTCCGAGCTGATTAAAGGGTTCATAGTTCAAGATATTAGAGGTCAGTTACTTCCGTTAAGATTACAGTGATCACTAGGATTATTTGTGCAAGTATGCAATGGTGACTGTCCAGAAACCATGAACCAAACAGACCAGAAAATTGAAGCATACAAGACATAATTGGCAAATTGAATGAGTTCCATTCATCGATCAAAAAATTTGTTGTTACAAAAAGTGAGCTACCGCCCTTAATTACAAGCTCGCTCTTTCTAGTGCTGAAAAAAAATAAAAAATAAATAAAACAAATTGTTGTTTTGGTGATTGACTGGGCTGATCGAGAGCTAGTGGGGGCAAAACCGGCCTGAGCATCACTTCTTTCTGAAGGGCTCGCCTGATCTTCTGGGTCTGTGCTCAGCCTTTCGTCCTGCGCGGCCTGGGCCTCTCGAATTCCTTGGGGGCTTAGCTCGACCTGGATCTTCGTGCAGTCGAAATTGGGGAACTGGCGCCGAACAGAATTAACCGTCCATTTAAACCCAAGCTTCATCACGTCCATCCCAATCCAGTTCCGGAAGGCGACGAATTCTTGGCTCCTCTTCCACTCCGCCACCGCTCCAGCCCGAGCCCGCTCCAAGGCAGTAGCCTGGCCGCTTCTCATCACCTCGAGTTCAGAGCTGGCCTAGCCAATCGCTCTGTTTGCTCGTTTCGAGCTGTCCTCGACCTCCTTAGCCAGGTCCTCGTTCCTCTTCATCAGTTGTTTGTTCTCAGCCCGAAGCTTGTCCAGTCCCGCCTAGTACTCATTCACCATGTCAATCAACGTGGTCCTCCCAGCCTCCAACTTATCGCATTTCTCATTGGCAGTGTGGTGGCGCGATCCCAGCTTGGACGCAGAGTAAAAGGCCTGCAAGGGCGAGAGGATTAAAACAGATGAAGCATAGTAAAAACAACAAAGTCTGAAAAGTTCGTCGAAGTAAAAACTTACCGACAGCAAGTACCAGTACAGGTCGGAGGCAAGCCTGCCCTTGGATTTTTCGGCCAGCATGGTCCGATCTATCGGGTGAGTAATTTGATGAATGAAGGTCAGGAGGATGGTCGGCGTCTCCAGGATGCTGCAATCGCCCCGGAGTCTGGTGGTGACGACGAAAGGCCTCACTTGCTCCTGCTGGACCTTTTCATAACCTCGCTAGACCTTTGCACATCTCCTCTTCTAATGACCGGCAGCTGCCTCGGATGTGCCAACTTTTCGCTTCCCTTTGTCTCTCTTCTCCGTGAGGGCCGAACTCACCGCGCCCCCAAGTACCTCCGCCGGCATGGCTGGGGCAAAGGTCCCTGGTCTCCTGGGCCCTACTGCCCTACCCATCATCGCCGACCTGACAAAGGCCGCCTGAGGCACAGCCTAAAGGGACGGGTCAACAAGGGCCAACCTGGCGAATGCTGCCTGAGTCGCAGCTCCCTTCTCTGCTCCCTAAGGGGCCTTTCCTCCAACCTCCTCCTCGACCTCCTGCACCATCATTCTCGCCAGCATCTCAATGTCCATGACTGCAAAAAGATGACATCAGTCAACAAAAGACAAAAGAAAATGCAAGTATAAACAATTTGAAGAGCAAGGGTGAATCGACTTACTGCTCTCGAAATCCCGTTTCAAGGTCCGTGGCAGCAGGGAATCATCACTCCAGAAGTAAAGGTCGTACAAACACAACGTAACAAGAGCCCCGATGTGAGTGAACGGTGTGCTAATGATCTGATCTCTCCGCACGAGAATCTCTGGGCTCGGCTTGGATTTCTTTGGAACTGAAAAAACTAGAAAAAGGAAACAAGTCAGGAAAATCGATCAGGGTGGGGAACAAAATTTATGCCGGGCTTAAATGCTTACCCACGGTCCCCCACTGCTTCTAGATTGGGTATTCCCACTCTGTTGCCAGAGCAGCCTCCATCTGATTCCACCAAGAAATAAGAAGCTCAGCTTCCAATCTTTGATGGAGTAAGCGTAGCCGTCGAGGAACTTCTGTCAGGCCGAGATGTAGCACCAGCCCTTCCCACCGGGCATGGACTTCACCAGGAAGACGGCATGGAAGAGCTCAAAGGTCGGGACAATACCCTCAGCCAGGCAAATCACATGGAAGGCCACCACCATTCGCATACTGTTGGGGGCGAGCTGTAACGAACACAGCCCAAGATCCTATCACCCAAGGGTGCATAAGAAAACGCAGACCGCCCTGCAGTTGCTAATCGTAGACCATTATGAACCCTTCCGGTGGGGCGCACGCCCGGTCATTTTCTCCGGGAACACGCATCTCCACCGCGCTAGGAAATGCATACTTGGAGCGAAAGTCCTGAACAGACTTCTCCAACAGGTCGGTTTGTACCCGCCAGACTAGGGCGTCCTGATGGACCTCATAGACCAGCCGACTAGTGGCCAGGCCGGCTCTAGGTGCCCGACCCAACGTAGATGGCTGGGCTTCCGCCTCTCGAGAGGAAAGACCCTCGATATCAAGCTCCACGGCTGGGCCCGTGCCAAGCTCCACACCGGGGGCCCCAGACGAGCCCGCTTTGCTTCTCACCCTCCTCCACTAAAGCCCGCTGGTCACGCCAAGAGACTGGGAGGTCCCCGCTGCAGCCGCCCTAGGGGCCTTTTCAGAAGAAGAGGTCGTTCATTCAACGACAACCTCCTGCTCAGCGGTCACCTCGGATGCGGAGATCACCTCCAGTTCATCGACCTCAGTCAAATACGAGCTAAGCTCGATCTGCTCAAGCAGGGGTTCAGCCACAGTCTCTTCAGATTCAAAAGGGCTGTACCCCGACGAATATGACTCAGACACTGAAGACATTAAGGAAAGAAGATAAGAGAGAGGAGAGTATTGTGCTCTGAAGTCGGGCGGAGCTATCGCGAATACACTGGTGCAAGAGAACTTGAAGAAATTAAGTGTCTATTTATAGAATGGCCGGGAAGTTGAACAGTCGAGTTGATCGAACGACGCGCAGAGCGTCGATACACGCGCTGTCAGGCCACGTGTCGTGTATCCGGTCAAAGTTCCAGTCAAGCTTCTTACGGAAGCCCCGAGGCTTTCAGCCGGGCTGACCTATTCCACCAAGTTGTTTTGTCTCGGCCCGGATGTCCATCCTCCTGCAAGTCGTGACAAGAATCCTCAGCGTCTCATGTCCATCTCCCTGCTAAGGCTTGAGAAGCAACTGTTACGGGTACAATCCGACCACCTCCACGTGTCTGCCACCTAAATTGAAGCAACTACGTGGCCAGTGCGACTGCACCAAACGGCCTCGAGAGCCCGGTGAATAGGCATCCCGGACGGCTCCTCAGGTCGGTAAAAGCGAATGACATCGCCAAATCTCCAAGCCAAAATCTCCTCTAAATATCTCCTAGGAAGGTCAGGTCAGTGCTTACAGCACGACCTTCACCCCGACGCCCGAGCCGACCTGTTACTCTTACCAGGCTTTGCCCGTCGGCTTCTCCATCAACAAGCAAAGGGCCCAAGGCCCAGGCCTACGGCTTTAATCTGCCGTGTTCCCCACACGCCTGACTGATTAGCGGATAACCGAGCTTAAAACCCTAATTTTTTGGAATATTAATCGCCTCCTCGCCTATATAGAAGGCTTCACCAACACATTTCCACATGCGAGAACACTCATAAGGGTCGAGGTAATAGCTTTATCTCTCCAAACGACTTGTTTTCTGTTCCCCCGAGCTCTTACTCTCACGCCGAAATGGACACGCCTGGAACACCCCGGCCATCTTGTGTGCAAGTGTCAGGTCGGAGCTCGGGCCGCACAACGCCAGTCCAGCCTGGAACAAAGACTCCAAGAGGGACGAAAGCCGTCTCCAGATCAGTTGCAACTCTCCAAGCAAAGAGTGGTCGGACCATACTGCTGGTTGGTCCAATTTCCGACACCAGCAAGCTTGAAATTAGAATTCAAATTGAAAATAAAGATTAATCAAAATCATAAAAATTAAGAGAGTTTATTTCTAATTAATTTCGTGCTACAAAACATTATCTCAGTTTGAATTTATTCTTTTCGTCTTTATTTTTGCACAAAAACCCTTCGTTTGAGACAACAATGAGAATATAACCTTTTGAGATAATTTCATATTTTGTCTTGTAATGCATTCATTTTTGGTATGTTTGATTAGAGGTAATAAAATCTGGTGGATTGGAATCAAATTTTAAATACCCATTTACTCAAAATTTGATTCCATTGCATCGAAAATCAATTTCATTACCTATAATCATACATGTCAAGGATTTTGGAGGGAATTTTGAGAATCAAAGCGTGATGTTGGAGTAAAAGAATACAATGTAGTCGATGGATCCGTAGTAAACAAGAAAATGGTGGAGGTCGGCAGCAACATCAAATATAGAGTAGGAGTGGTGGAGCTCGATGAAGTAGGGGTGGGAGATCAAGGGAGTGAAAGATTGGAAACGCAACGAAATTGGTGGATCAATTGGGTGGGGGCTTTGGGGTGATTTGGTGGGTACTTCGACTTTAACAATCCCATCATTTTTAAATTTTTTGAGTTTATTTTTTTAATTAATTTTTTTATTGATAGAAACTGTCGGTATGCCTCATTCATCCAAAAATTTATAAAAACATTTAAAGTATTTGGAGATATCATTTTAACTCCTCCTAAAATTAGATTTTGCAATTTCCTCATAAATTAATAATTTTTTGTGGGTAATTGATGGTTGAAAGGGAATGTGCATCCAAATGCTACGATTGGATATCTAGATAGGTAATCCCTAGCTTAAGGTGTATCTGGATGGCCCTTTTGGGTGTCTAGAAGTCTGAGACTATTGCAGATATTAGTGAACCTTTTGTACATTTCTTAAATTGATTTAGAATCCCCCATTTTAAAGAGCTCGAACTAATGAACCAATGCACTGATTTTAAATTCTTTGACTTGACTAGTTACCTCGTGTGTGACTTGCTGAGTGTCCCACATTTCTTTAGCAAATGAGAAACCTGATATCTTGTTATATTCATTGACATCTAATCCCCCAAACAAAAGGTTAATAACTTAGGCATGAATAGATAACATTTTATAATATTTTTCATTGTACTTGTCCTCCTTTTTAGGGATACCAATTATTAAAGGAACACACGAACCTTCTTTAATAACAAACCATGCATTATAATTAGCAGCTTGCAAAATCTCCCTCATTCTGATTTTCCAGAAGACTTAGTTGTTGCTAGCGAATAGTGGTAGCTTGTCCATAGACTGACCCTCAGCAAGAGTAGTGCCCATATGATGTGTCATGTGATCGATTAGCTTGGTTCTTAAACTAATTAAGCTAAAGTTTAGTTCTTGTACTAATTATTGGCCCAAAATACCATCCAAAAGTGGATGAATTACATAGTTTTAAAAAAATAGATCGAAATATTTGTGACCTATTCAAATTTTTACTAAATTTTATATTTTTTAATGGAAACACTTTAAAGTATGCACACACAAACATAACCAAATAAAACAAAGATATAGATATTGACATGTTGAATAATATAGTAGTTCGACAAATTATTCTTGTCTATGTCTACTCCCCTAAGCTCTCGCAGTTAATTAAATGCGCTAATTTCAAATCTTCTTCTCAAGTGAGAATCAAACATTTACACCCAGTTTGAATAAATTTATGTTATACTCAAATACTCTCTAACTTAAACTATTTACATTTTACTCCAAGCTACAACTCTCACAAATACAAAAAATTCACTTAGACTACCAATGCTTATAAAAGAATCAAATACAATTTCAACCCAACAAAGTGTGATAGAAGTGAACACAGTGAACAGATATTCAATTTGTCAATTTCATGTTATTTAATCCGGTTAAACAATTGCGCAAGTAGACAAATAATTCAAATTAATTTAATTAAATCATTTAACACGATAAACAATATGGAGATCAATTTCATAACGAACAAGTTTAGATAACGATTTATAAGTCTTCAAATGTTAATTTTCAGATAAAACTCAAATTCAAATATTTTCGATTAAGTCTAGAGTATTGAAAAATCTTATCACAAATAATCATAGATATAATTCAAGAAGATCAAAGAATGAAAATTCAAGTTTTTAACACAATATAAATAAGGATAGAGTTCACTGGGATTAAAAGATGTAGATCAATACTCAAATGAATTTCAGCCCGGACACAAAAATCAGCACAATCACTTCATGACCTCTCAAAATTGGGCTCTCAGAGTAGGATTTCAAGAAGATGATTTCTCATCATATTTTTCCAATATTTTTCTCTTCTTTTATTTTTAAATGAATTTTTGAGATATCTAATACCTTGATTTTTAGAATACGCCAACAGTCATTAAAATCTGATTGTTTGCAAAAAATTAAGTCATTTGACTGTACACTTTGACCCAACAAATTTTAGCCCAAGAAAATTTGACTTTGACCAATTTATATGGACAATAATCAGTTTTAGACATAATTCAAAGGTCTGCAATTTAGACTTAACTTTAAATTGAGTCAAAAAGTCATACCGAAAAATTTACAAAATCAGAAAAAATAGGAACAAAAGTAGAAAACCAATAAAGTCTCTATTTTAAAAACATTAATGCATAAAAAATTCTTTTAAAAATATTTCCAACAAAATATAAATCATTTAAGAATATTAAAAAATTATGTTAAAAAGATTTTTAATTAACCATGCAAAATTATTTTTGAAAAACGTTCACGAAAATTCAAATATGGAGACAATATATCGATTAGATGTCCCATTCGATCGACTGATCAGTTCAAGACTTAAGCAATTTGAACACAATTGTTTCAATGGCCGACTGACTTGTTAAGTCGGTCGATCAACTTGATCAAAATTTGAACTTTTCTCCTCACTGTTTTAACCAGTTGACTGTTCTGCTCATTCGGTCAATCGTTTGACATCAAATTTCAACCAGAACAACTTTCTATACAATTCGGCCAATTGGCCCATTAAACCGATCAATTGTTTAACAAGAAACATCTAATTTTAAAATTCAGTTGCAATCAGTTGATCATTTTACCAATTTGGTTAACCGTTTTGAACTAAACATATCTATTTATGTATGAAAATCAACTAAGCA
Source organism: Eucommia ulmoides (assembly GCA_016647705.1). Classification (NCBI taxonomy): domain Eukaryota; kingdom Viridiplantae; phylum Streptophyta; class Magnoliopsida; order Garryales; family Eucommiaceae; genus Eucommia; species Eucommia ulmoides. Next base: position 7,025,610 of record CM028329.1, read on the forward strand.
CATTTATATGCATACACATGCATAACTTATGATAAAAACACAAAAAATAAAGTATTTTAAAGCATGTTTGGGTGTTGTGTGTGATCCTAATCGAGTTGAATTGAAAATGATAAATATAAGTTTTGTTTACCTTATATATATATATATATATATATATATATATATATATATATATATATATATCTTTCAATCATTCATTCGATTTGTAGTAAAAAAAAAAATATATATATATATATATATATCTTTCAATCATTCATTCGATTTGCATTTTCTTTTTTACTACGAGTACATTTTGGTTCAGACTAAAATTCATTAAACTGAAACAAGTCTCAAACAATAGGATTAGTCCATAAAATCATTTTATTTTATTTTAGTCCATAAAATCATTAAGTTAATGTAATCATCAAATCGGGATTAAATCCTTTAGGGTTACGATCGGTACTTATTTCATTTTTTGTTGGTACGTAAAAGATATGCTAGTTGCAGGCCCCTAGCATTGAAGAGATATCCACTCTTAAATGGAGGTTGTTCGGAGTTCGCTATGAATGATCTTGGCGCTACAAGGCAGTTCCAAATGATGCAGATTCACAGGGATATGTTGATGAAGATCTTGAAATTATTACATGCATAGTTATATGGACAAAGTAATCAAGAAATTCAACATGGAAGATGCCACAAAGGTTGCTACACCGCTAGCACATCAGACTCTCTAAGGAACAGTCATTGATGACATAGGAAGAGCGTGAGGATATGGCTAAATGTCATATGTCATATGTCAATTTATCATTAATATTGGAATTGAACTATTGATTAAATCCTTAAATCATAACTTAAGAATTAATCTTTTTTGCATTTGACATTTCCATTTCAAACAAGTTATGTTTCCACTTAAAAAATCCATACTTCCAATTTTATTTTGAAAAACATCAAATATTATAGTAATAGCGTTATATAGCAATGCAACTACATTCTCCTAAAATATAACTTAGTAGCAAATAAGTTATAATATAACTGCAAATTATTATGTAACAATGCATATTTATAAATTGTATACAAATATAACATGCGATTACTTTGTTGCATTTGATTTGTTGACTTTTCGGGAAATTCAATATTGTTACAGTTCAAAATTACATGACTGAATTATATTATGTTTTCCTAATTGATGACAATTAATGAGAGCCATGGAAAATTGATGCACTAAATCCCCTACAATTAAGAAATTAATTATATTCTGAAATCATATTTAACGGTTATAATATAAAGGGCTAAATGATCAGCGGGACCAACTCTAAAGTTCCAAACATGGTTGGATTTAGAAATAGATAAATGGCATCGATTCGGAGTGGGGGCAATCTCCCCACCACATTTTGAATCCAATTTTTACAGGAAATGGACAAGATTATTCTTATTTTAATTTTTATTTAATTTTTTCGCTACTGAAAAATGAACAAAAAATAAAAGTAAAGAGTTAAAGAGAGAAAATGTTAGTTTTTTTTTTTATTATTATTAACTTTAAATGTTAAATCTAAATTAAAAACAAATAAAAAGACATTTTTTTGAATTAAAATGTGAGTTTCTCCCTAGAGTCAAGACAAAAAGGCAATTTTTTAAACTAAAATGTAGGTTCTTAAAATAGAGGGGTTAAAATAAAATAAGACCAATGTATAAGAAGGTAAAAACAATTAACCCTTGTTTTATAATTGTGAAGAAATGTGTTCCCCTCCGCCCCCACCTCTTTTAATTTTAATTCTTTTTGTTCCAAAATTAATTAAAAGGGTAAAAAAAAAAATCTGTACTCATTTGTTACATAACATTAGAGTGGAATTTGGTCTACAATTTAGGAGTTTAAGTGGTTATTAGAAAACTCATTCTCACACCAAAGGACGGGTTAAAATACAATTAGTCCTAAAAATTAAATAAAGAATAATTTTATCCATTTCATTTAAAAATTAGATGGAAAATTCAATTTCAGTCAACTTTTTAAGTTTTTGAAGTGTAAGAAGGTAAAGTGGTATTAAGCCAAAATACAAGGGAATAAAAGGCGACTATCCCTCAATTTTAATTACACTATTAACCTCAAATGTTTGAGATTACTTGTTCATTAATGGTTTAATTTTTCCAATCAGGTCCCTACGTTTTTCAGATCATTTCAATTTGCTAACTTTTATTACATCAATGGAAGTGGGCTTGTACAAGTTAAACCAAGGACTAAATTAGAACAAATTTGAAATTTCAAGAACTTAATTGAAAGGCATGCCATCTTTATAGACGCAATTGACGCGCATGTGATTAGTAGTTTTAAAAGACCAAATTTGAACGATTTGAAAATTTTAGAGACTTAAATTGAAAAATTAAGGACAAAATCTAAACGAATCCCCAAATATATATATATATACACACACACACAACTAATGCCACTACAAAAATTGATGTAGAGGTCCTACTCACAGTTCAGTTCTTGCAGAAGAAGAGTATTGTAGAGCAATATCTTTGAAGATTTGAACCAAACCCTGCAAGTCATTACTCCCCACCTCAAGGCAGTCTCTTAGCAAGTCACCCTCCATCACTTCTCCCCGCATTGTCTCCAAAAGCTCCCTCAATGGCCCCTGTTATTACCAGTCAAAATATTCAGCCAAAGAAAAACCAGTTCAGTGGAGGAAGGCTCCCGCCATTGTCAAATCTAGAGAAGGTTAGATGTACACAACCTTACCCCTACATATAGAGAGATTTTTTTCCAAGATTTGAATGCAAGAAGTTAACATACAAATGCAACATACAGAAAAATTATGTGTCAAATTTCTTACTTCAAATGTGCCTAACGTGATATATATTTAAAATATAAAGTCACGACACTGGATACTAAATTCGGGCTACTATATATTTGATCTAATTGTACTGTACAAATAGATAATTCGACTTTGAATTCAAATTTGGTGAGGATGACATGGTTGGACATGTTAATTTCATGAAACACAGTTTAATCGATGAAGTTATGTTTGTTTTAACACTGGCTTATTTTTCTTCATATAAAAACCAACATTGTAGTTAGATTTATGAAAATGTGGGTTTATATCACTAACGCCTCCTGAGAAACATCAGGGAGATCCCCTCATATTTTTAAACCACCATGGTACTCCCCGGTCAGGAAAAATATAGTGCAAAATGATTGTGCTATCTCTAACTTTTCGCGATTAGAAAATAAAAATATTAAGGGTCGTATGGTTGTTTGCCAATAAATAGTATGGACAATTTTGAAAAACCAAATTATATGTTGATTTTCAAAGGATAAATATAAAATTTAAGCCTGATTTTTTTGATAGCCTTATTAAACTTTGACATAATATGGTACTGAGACAGTTGGGTTGGTAGAGATGGCAATGAAGCGGAATAACGGGGAATCCCTCGTTGCCTTTTTCTATTTAAAACAGATTTGGGAACTTTAATATTGGGTTTGAACAGGTACCCCACCCCATATAATGATTGAAAGTACAAAATTATACTCAATTTATTCTATATTTATATATGATGTCATTTGGTATATTCATTTAGGTTGTTTTGCTAATGCTTTCAAATAAAAAAATTGTGCTACACGATAAGTAAGATATAATTTTTCTTCTTTTGAAAATTCTTTTATTGTGTAAAATACGTATAACATATTCAAATCATGTTGATTATGAAAGTGCAAACGGGCAGAGCGGGAAAGGTTTGATTTTTAAACAGGGGATTTCATCACTTACCGGGGACCAGGAAAAGGGATACATTTCCATCCCTACAGAAGGGAGGGTAATATTGGACTTAAGTCTAGATGTCAATTGTTTGGTTAGTCAAAGACCAAAGGTAGACTCAACTTCAACAACATCTAAATCTTATGAATGAAATTAACATAGATCCTTGTATATATCATCAAACTGTAGATTATGAATATTTGTTGAATTAGAAAACAATCAACTTTTACATGTTTATGATAAGATTGACTATCTATTATACAAAACAGAACGGACATAAGAGGTCTAAATATTTCTCAGTCGTTTGATGTCTCAAGAGAAAAAAGGGTTCAAATTAAAGAAAAATATAATATAAATATAAAATGTGTATTTATATTTAACATTATAGTATTCGAACAAGAGGAAGCGATATTTGTGCATTTCCTATTAATATAGGCTTATATCAAAAATCGTCTTTAAGTCCTAATCTCTTCGTTCTAGTGATAGATGAGCTCACAAAAGATATTTAAGATTAGGTACCTTATAGTATGTTGTTCGCGAATGACATGGTACTCGTTGAGAAAAATAGAATAGATCTTAATACTAAATTAAAAAGATGTAGAGAAGCCTTAGAGTTTAAAAATTTGAAAGTTAGCAGAAACAAGACGGCATACATGCATTGTAATTTTAGTAATATCAGAAGAGATGATGGTGCGGTCAAAATTGAAGATCAAAAGTTCCAAAGGTTGATCATTATAGATATTTAGATTCAATGATTCAAGACAATGGCGAAATCAAATAGAATATTACTCATGAAGGCAAGACAGAATGGTTAGAGTGGAGAAATGCAGTTAGGGTGATATGTAATTGTCGGATACTATTGAAACTAGAAGGAAAATTCTATAAGACCACAATAAGACTAGTGATTCTATATGGTTAAGAATGTTGAGCGGTAATGTAAACACAAAGCATGTCCAGAAAATTAGTATGACAAAAATAAGGATGTTATGGTGGATGAGTGAGAACACGAGAATGAATAACATTAAAAATGAAACTATTAAGTTGTGTTTGGGTAAGGTATTTGGGGGTGAGATTTCATTTGGGCAAGAGATTTCAGAATCTTTTTTTAATAAACACCTTGTTTGGGTATTTATGAAAAGGAATTTGTCAAATCCTTGTATCTTAAAAAAAGAGTGAAATGAGGGATTTAGAAATAACTTTGAAATAGGTGTCATTTCCCAAATCCATCCAAGAGAGGATTTCACAAATCGCGTCTCCTACTCCTTCGCAATCGTCTTCTTCCCTCTCCTTCGCAGTCGTCTCCTGCTTCTTGGTCGTCCGTCGTCTTCTTGGTCTTCGGCCATCGTTCGGTCGTCATCCAATTTGGTGTACATCTATGTTTTAGGGTTCAAATTTCGCCGTCGTCTTCGTCTGCAGCTTCATCTACAACATCTTCGTCGTCTTCGTCTACAACATCTTCGTCTTCGTAGGTAGTCATCCGTCGCCGTCGTCTTCGTCTTTGCATCGTAGTCCTTCGTCCAATTTGGTCGCCGTACAGAGACGGGAATTGAAGCTTCATTTGGTCATCGTCGTCCTTTGTCCAATTTGGTCATCATCGTCCTTCGCCAATTCATCCAATTTGGTCATCGTCGTCCTTCGTCCAATTGGTCATCACCATCTTTCATCAATTCGGTCGTCGTTCAATTTGTGCATTTTGTGAAGATCCGATGTAGTGATTTTTGTGAATTTTGAAAATTTTTGAGAATTTTTGTCAATTAGGGTTCTTTGTTATTTTGTGAATTTTGTATATTTTGAAAATTCCGTTTACAAATACTTCACCTATACAAACAAAAAAATTGCAAAATTACATGATCAAATACTTCAGTTAAAATAATTATCCAAATAAGAGATTTTGGAAATTATGGGATTTCAAAATCCAGGATTTTGAAATCCCATCATTTACAAATCCCTTGAATTTGTCAAACACCTTACCCAAACGCAACCTTAGAGAGAATTTAGGAATCACACCTATCGAAGAGAATATGAGAGAAAATCGTTTACGATGATTTGGACATGTGCATAAAAGACCTATAGAACCACCAGTAAGAAAATGTAATTTACATCAAGTGCAAAGGCTACTAGAGGGAGAGGGAGGGCTGAGAAGACTTGGGACGAGACTATTAGAATTGATTTGGTGGTATTAAATCTGACTAAGGGGATGGCCCTTGATTAATCACTATGGCGTAAATGGATTTATGTATCCAACCCTAGTTAAGTGGGACAAAGGTTTAATTGTTGTTGTTTGTATATTTGACCTTATATATCATACACTCAATTAAAGGAAATAATTTATTTTTCAGGACTATTACGAAAATAGTAAATTAGAAATAATATACAAAAATTGTGGACATTAAATTTATGAAAATTATAGAAATAATATATGGACATTAAATTAATAATAATATTTAAAATATTTAGATTATATGTAAATGTATATAACTTTTATTCCTTAATAATTTATTAATTAAAATTTATTTATTAATTATTGCACGACGGCTGCTAGTGCGCGAAGCAGCTGGTGCATGAAGGTTGCTGGTGCAAGAAGCGGACAGGTGCGCGCGAGGCTGCTAGGGTTAGATTTCGCGACGGCTGCGTGGCTGTGCAAGGGTGGCGGTTGGTGGGGTGGATAGTTAGGATCAGAGTTGGGTAGGAAAAAAATCTAGCTCTAGACATAAAAAAATAAAAAAAAATAAAAAGATATAGGGAAAGAGAAATATATTCGTATATTCAGAATAGACTCTATTATCCAAATTATATAGCCACAATAGCCTACTAAATTAGGAAGGATGTCACCGAAATAAATGGGCTAAAAGCCTCCAATAACAATATCAAAAATACAATGGACACTAAAATAAATGCAGTAAATGTCTTATTCCAGTAAAATTTTCGCCATAAAACGGTTAAATTAAATCATATTTTGCATCATTTAATTTCACACGTGTATTTAATTCGTCAAAATTTTTTTATTGTTTACTATCATCTTTTTATACTTATAATACTTATAAATTACAACATCACCTTTTTTCACGAGTGATGAAGTCAAAATCTGGTTCGACAGATATGGAATTTTGGAATTAGAATTTGACTGACCTTCCTAACTTTGGTTCTTGTAAAATAATAGATTGCGGATGGGTCTACCGGCATTGCACTTCCGGTGAGAGAATCAATTGTGTTTTCTCAAAGAAATTTGGCAAAGTATTGGATACGAAAAAGTGTGTGTCCCTGGCTAGACCCCCTCGTCTAGTAATTTGGTAGGATATGGAACAATGAGTCGTTATTTTAGGAATGGGTCATCTTTTTAGGAAACACTTACAGCTCAGTCCCAAACAAGAGGGGGTTGTTACAACTGCCACCGGGGGGGATAATAGCAATTGGCGCGTCTCGGGGTTGATGCCCCTTCCCGAGGTGAGGTGGTTGAGGCCTTCGGGCTACTTCCCCTTGTCAGGGATAGTAGTCTGCTAGGGAGTGATCATACTCAATGTACTAGCCTATTCAGGGATAGTAGTCTTGTTCGGGCCTATTATGTTTTGTAGTTCGTCCTGTGCGGCACATGTCCAGTGGCAAGGGATGCGTGGCAGTGATTTAGGCCCAATTCGAATTCATCCTCATCAACTAGAAATCCTAGTACTAAAAAATCATAACACCAAATCCTATGAATTTGCATTTAAATTGGCCATCAATAATTTATGACTTATGAGTAACCTTTACCTTAAAATAGAATACTAAAACCCCTAAATATTTGAAATTCATTCATACAGTAGGCTGAAAAGATCTTGATTACCGATTTGCCAAAGACCATCAGTAGCCTGCTAATTAGCGACTTCGAGATCCTAAGGAAATTCTTGTAATTTCGCTGCACCCAAGCCACCCTCTCCATCTCCGATTCCATCCGGGTCAACTCGTTCAGGCCCCTCATCAACTCGTTTATGTCCGACAAAGCCCCGAAGATCTCCGAAGGCGATGCGTCTCTCCAAGCGTAGTTCCTCAGGTAGTCCCAGCCCATGGACCACGTGACTCCCCAGAACCCCAAGCCCAGCCCACGCTCCAGCTTCTGCGCGATCAATCTAGCGCGCGTCGACCCGCCCGCATCGCCGCGAGCAGCTCGGAGGTTAGCGATTCGGGTGGTGAGGGAGTGGGCGAGGGAGAAGAGGTTCCGGTACTGAGTGAAGGATATAGAATGGGATGTCGGTGAAATTGTGAGGAGAAGGATGGTGAAGAAGAGGAAAGAAAATCGGTTGCCGGAGGCCATTCGTTTCCGACGGAGGTGGTGGTTTGGAAAATTTGGCTCTGCAGGATTTGACGGCGAGGGCTCGGCGGAGTAGGACTGTAGGCTTGACCCAAAAAAAAAAAAAGAGCAGGACGGTAGGAGCTCGGGTCGTGATGCGATTTCGACGCGTGGGAAATGGAACCACTTACTGTACGATGACTTTCCTGCAATTCCTGTGATTAAACTAGGGAAACGGATTTTCTTGAGGCCTCCTAGGAGTTTGGAGGCACCATGCCTCCCCCTCTTTAAACCGCGAGAACTAGTGTTGTGCACATTTTCAAATGACTCCTATGCCCCCCGCTTGACCCGAATCCGCCCATCCTGACAATTGAGCCGTTCCCGTTTGTTCATTACCCAGAAAGCAGTGGGTCTTGTTTCGTTAGACTCGACCAGTTGTTGGTAGGCCTCGAGTATGCGAAGACGAAGTATGCTCACGGGCTAGTTTGACCTATCTGAACAACAATATAAAATGACCTTGTTTATGTTGTTGTATATTTGCACACTTGCTACTCTAGGATTTTATACTTCCATTTGGTTTAGTTCAACCACTCGCCTATGCCTCTCTTGAATATCCCTCGTTTCGACTCTCTTCTCCTTTAAGCCGCATCTGTTTAGTGTTTTTGTTTCCTTATTTCTATTCTTAGTTTTTGCTCCCTTATTTCTATTCTTACTCTCAGAACAAAAATAAGGGTCTTATCTCGTTAGACTCGACCAGATGTGGATAAACCTTGAGTATACGAATACGAAATATACTCGCGGGCTGACCTGACCTATCCAAACAACAGTATAAAATGACTTTGTTTATGTTGTTGTATATATGCACACTTGCTACTTTAGGGTTTTTATACTTCCATTTGGTTTAGTTCATCCAGTCCTGTGCCTCTTTGGAATATCCCTCGGTTTGACTCTCTTGTTCTTTAGGCCCCGTCTGTTTAGTGTTTTTGCCCTCTTATTTATTTTCTCAGTTTCCAATCCCTTATTTATGTTTTTACTCTCAGATTTTTTGGATTAATGTACATCAACATGTTTGGTAAACATATTTCTGATTCTAAATATTCACAAAATTTTAGGAATAATTCATGAATTCCTAGTACTTTAAAAAATAAAATAAAAAATCTTGATTCTCATCCACTTCCACAAAATTATTCTTAATCTATTTCATTAGGGCAAATGTTTAGAACTACCATGACACCATCCACCACCACCCACGCCGATTCACAACCGCCATTGTACATCTTCTTCTTTTTCTTCTTCTTCTCTCATATTCTCTCTCTCTCTCTCATATATATATATAACGATCTAAGTTTTGGTTGCAACCTGCATTTTTTTGTTCGGAGAAATGATAAAAACATTTGAAGAATAATTGTCATTATCAAGCGCGATTTTGTTCTTAGAATACTAAAAAACAAAAACAGAATTCTAATCTCATTTTATTGGGAATGTAAATAAAATAGCAAAAACATTAATCAAACGCCACCTTTGAAGAAATCTCAAGTTCCCAAGACCAAAACACATTCATAATTTGAAAATCGACACAAATTCCATATTGGTTTCCAGTTTTCACTTCTGTTTTTTTTAACATATGTTGGGGGAGAGGGTTGAACTCTAGAACTTTCACAAAAAAAATAAACTGAATATCCACTAGGATGGGATGACTTCGATAAGAGTGGTTGAAGCATGGGATCACTTCAATAAGATGGAAATAGAGTGGCGCAAACATAATATGCAATCATAGTAAAAAAAGGCAAAATATATTTTAAGCACTCTAATTATTGACACATTTATAAGTAGTCCTCCTAAATTTATGTTGTTGACCCAGTGAGCTACCCAAGAGGGGGGGTGAATTGGGTAGATAAAAAAATTATCAGATAGAAAATAATTTAATAATCCAAATAATTAATTTTAATCCTGAATTAATTATTATCTTTATATCATAGCGAAAATATAAAATTAAGTAGGTGCACATCAATCAACAAAAATAAATAACGTAACGATAGCAACACACTAGAAATTTATACTGGTTCACCAAGTTACTATTGGTTAATCCAATCCTCCAAGTCCCACGGAGAGTCGCACCCACTAAACTCAAGATTTCTTTAAAGGTAAGAACCAAACTCTTACAAAGATTATTTTATAGGCTCAAAATCACCCTTTACAAATTCTTTTTTCTAGGCTCAAGAATAACCTCTACTTTTTACAAACTCAAGAATAACCTAATTCTTTTTTAAACTAAGGCTAAATAATCAAAACTTCACAAACACTCCAAATATCCTTTTACCTGGTAAGAATTGAACTGTTATAAAATTGCTCACAAGACAATTCAATTCAAGAAGAATTACTACCTCAATCTCTTTACAGGAAGAGACTGAAACTAACTACCCTTAGATTAAATATTCACAATAGTATTCAATCCGTCACTCAATTCACCAATTAAAAATTGACAAGTGATTTTTCTCACTCGGAGTTTCTACCACCCTAGATAAATTAGAACTCAATTAATATCACAAAACTAGTGATAGAAAAGTGAGTTATTTAAAATATAATTTTAAACAAAAATGGGTAGTACGTAATTAACCACATAATCAAATTTATTCAAGAAATTATTTTGAAAATATTTTTCAATAAAAAATCAGAAAACAATTTCTAAAGATCAAATTCCAAATATAATCAAGCAATACTAAATAGAAAATGATTTGAAAATATCTCACCCAAAATCCATTAAAAGAATAATTATAGCAATATCACTTCAGATTCGATAACAGCAATGATTCACAGCAAATAATTCTCAAAAATAACTTTAAGAAAAACTCTCACAATTCTTAATATGATTTCTATTATAAAAGCTCAGTATAATACTCTTAATCTCTATCTCTCTAATATAAAAAATGTAGGTCTATATAAATGGGAATAAAATGAGCTCTCTAACGGCTAGTTCCCACTTGTTATGACATTTAATTGCTCTTATAGACTCCTTATATCATTAAAACTTCATCCTGATTCAAATCACTTAATTATAGCTTTTAAACTTCTCAATTAAGTCCCCCAAATATTTCACAATCACAATTAAATAGAACAGAAAGAATTACATGTACCAAATTGAAAAATATTCAAACTTAATGAACCATATCTATAGGGATATCATAATATATGTTGCATATCTGAAATAACGTTAAATCCCTAAAATATCTCGTGAATCCTAACAAAAAAAAAAAGGGTTTGTAACGGCTACCTTTAGAATAAAATTCAAAATTCCATAACATCCTGAAACAGTCCTATAAGTCGACCGGCCAAGATCACCTATTGACCGATCGATTCAGGATGTAACCAAGCCAAAAATTATGTGCCCATTAGTCCACCTAGAAATTTAGAGAGTTCTATTTCTTATCACAGGTCAATTGTTCTATCGACTTATAGATATAGAGAGTTCATATTTAAGCACAGGTCGACCTACCTGTCGACCGAGAAATACAAAGACTTTTCCTTCTATACTCCGATCGACTTACCTGTCGACTTATAGATGCTGGAACACTTCTCTCAATTCGTTTTTAATCCATTTTTATTGACATTTTTGCCCCTTTAATCGATTTCTTTTCTCGGTTAGCTCCACTAAATACTTAAATTCAATTTTAATCAATTATTAATATTTCTTTTTCAATTATACATAGGAGCAAATAATTTAGCTAATTAGGATCCTATAAAAAAAACACATATTTATAAAAATCATTTAAAAATCTTTTTATGTCGTATGTGATCCTAATTGGGATATTAAGAGTTGGAATTTAACATGAGTTATTTTCTCTAGATTCTTCAAATTCTTCAACCTCTTAATCCTTCATCATCAATGTCATCATATCTTTATCGTTTGGAACTAATAAAGTGAAACACTTAATCAAACCGTTAGTTACACAAAAAATATCAACCTTTAATTATTCATCAAAATCTTAGGATCAACATATGCGTTTAATTTTAAAAACTCTACTTATGAACAAAGTTTTAAAAGACTCTTATGTTGGATATTCCATCTAAACTAACAAAATTAGAGAGCAAAATAGTATTTTTCTATTTTTTTTTATTTTTTAATAATTTTTTATTTTTCTTTTTTCATTTTCTTTTTTCTTCCTCTTTTTTTATGTCTCTCTCTCTCTCTCTCTCTCTCTCCACCACCTTCTTCTGCCGCCACCGATGCAGCCACTACCCCGATGCCACCAATGCCGCTGATGGCGTGATTCACCCCCTATTACAGCGGTGGTTCACCCCCGTAATAGAGGGTGGTTTAACCCCTGAACCTGGGGTGATTCACCCCCGTAACAAGGGGTAGACCCCCCTGTTACGGGGGGTGGTCACCCCTGAACAGGGGGTGAATCACCCCTTATTACAGGGATAGTTTACCCCATTGGCGACATTGGTAGAGGCGGGGTGGTGGCTGCATCGGTGACGGCAGCATCGGTGGTGGCGGCGGCGGTGGAAGAATGTTGTAGAGAAAGAGAGAGAGAAGGGTTTGGTGAAGAGAGAGAAAGAAATAGAGAAAGGTTGGTGACATGAAAAATGAAGAAAAAAAAAAAGAAAAAATTGATTAAAAATGAAAAAATGAGAAAAATATTAGTTTGTCCTCTAATTCTGTTAGTTTTGATGAAATTTCTAACAAAATGGCATTTTAAAACTATATTCATACGTAAAGGATTTAAAATGAAACGTATAAACTTATGAGGACTACTTAGAAATGTATCAATAGTTATAGGGTTTAAAATGTATTTTGCCCTAGTAAAAATGTTTATAGCGATGACTCAAAAATTCATGGTACAAATAGTTTAAGCAATTACATTCGATTTTTTTTCTAAATATCCACATAAATAACAACTTAAGGGAAAAATAACAATGGGTCATAAACCTAAAAAAGATGGGGGAAAGGGGTGGTCAACTTGTGCTTGTAATTTTTAGTCAAGAGGCCGCTAGAAAAGCTCTTGCGGAGATGATCATAGTTGAGGGATTACCTTTTAGGTTTGTGAAAATTTGTAGGTTTAAGAGTTTTTTGTAATTTTTTATAACCAAAGTGGCTAAATATTCCATCTCGATACATAGTTTCTCATAATACAGTAAAGATATATAATTTTAAAATGAGAAAAACTAAAGAAATTCTTGAACAATCGAAAGGTATGTATAACCACGAATACATAGAAGTCTATTCAAAATTTGAGCTAAATGTGTTTGACATGTTAGTTCTTAGATAATGAGTGGAAGCTTTAAAAATAGATTTGAACTTTTGCACTGTCGATGATCATAAAGGTGAAACTTTTGGTACAAAGATTAAAAAAAAAACGTTTGCTTAAGTAGAAATTTGATGGATTTTTTACTTTAACGATATACAATGCTTGGTCAAATAGTCTTATTATCAAATTTTTATAAAGGATCACCCAAAAATTAAAAGGGAATAATCTTAGGACAGGAACTTTACATATGAGATGTTGCACTCACATCTTCAATTTAGTACTCGTATAAGGTCTAAAAGAGCTTGATAAGTATATTCAGAGTTTGTGGTGCCATAAGATTTGTGAAGTCTTCTACTAGTAGGTTCCATTATTTTATAAATTGTATTTGCATATTAATTATTGATTGTAAGAGTCTTTGATGTCTTGATATTCCAACAAGGTAAAATTCCACCTACAAAATGTTAAAAAGTGTTGAGAACTTTGAGAAGGCATTTGAGAAATTAAACGATGAGTGATAAGGGGTAGTTCCGTCGAGTACCCCGAACGACTCCTAGCGTGACACGTGTCAAGGAATGGGTCCACAATAATCTCCGTTAACCACCCACCACTGATCGATCAAAGTCATGGGCCGACTACACCAAGTCGTTTATCGACCACAGGGCAGGGTTTGGGCCTCCATTGAAGACCTGTCCAGGCTGGTCACCAACCAACAACTACCGGATAGGAACTATAGATTATTAAAAAGGCTCCTACTCTGTGGGATGGGCTCTATCTCCTGTTTATTTGGGCTAGGCAATGGGCTTCTTCTAGTGGGCCGAAATACGAGGCCCAGTGGCATAAATCATGCCACGTGTCTCCTCATTGGCCACGCATTACGCTTACTAATCGGGCTCATGAACTCTCAAAAAAAAATTCTCTAAGCATTATTAAACTATTTTTTTCCTAAACTTTTACTCTCACGTTCTAGGGACTTCGTTGGCCATATCCCCAAAGGGTCTTTGTGTAGGTATACACTTGAACTTTAGATATTTGACTTTGGACTCCACATAGACCATTGAACATAGTACACAAACTTGTTAACACGACAAAAATCTCCACATGGACACTGACTGGACCAACTTCGGACGTTAGCCAATTTTTAACACCAAAAATTTGGTGTCATTTGTGCTAACAACTACTAAAAGCCTCCATTTGATCATATCTCTCTGGTATTCTAGGACTTTATGATCACAAGGTCTGTTAAGATAATCGAACAAAAGAACGACAACCGAGTTGTTAACAGTCCGCTAAACGAAAAACCCTCTAAGGAGATAGAAGCAATGTCTCATCACCCCATATCTAATAGATGGCTAGCAGTCACTGATGAAAATCCCCATCCCACTAGCCTGATAGGGCCCTCAACATTATCCTCTATAGATACCATATTTTGTCCTGCCTGATTTTGCATTATAAAAAAAAAAAATCGGGTTTAAAGTGAAATTTCGAGCTAAATAAATTCTTAAAAGGGCAAAATTGCAAATTTAGCTTTCATTTTTCAAATTTTATGTAATACTTTAATTTGATAAATTAAAAATAAAAATAAAAATATCTGATGATTCCGACAAATTTTAAAAGTTTTGGGGTCAAAATTAAAAATTTTAAATATTATTTTTGGGCCAAATTAATTGAATTTAAAGTGGTTTTCAAAGGCATATCACTTTTAAAATAGTTAATTTTTAGTTTTTAATCTTTAATTCAAGAAATTATGCATTTTACATATATTTCCATTTTGACCCCTAAACTGTGTTTTTTGTCGATTTCATCAAATTAGCGATCAATTTCATTTCTAATTTTAACATTGAACATTTCGATCATATTTTGCATGTTTTAATTTTATTATTTTCAAATTAAAAAAAAAAAACCAATAAAAGTATTAATAAAGGGAGCTCATATCAACCAATTTGCTTTATATGCACCTCCCAGAAATAAGATGAAACTTTGGATTCCTTAATGAAGTGTCATTAATAGCCTTGGGAGTTCCCCCAGTATTTTCCGCTTATGGTAATGAGAAGCTTTAAAGATCCGTGGCTAGAATACTTCAATTAGTACTTCTCAAACTATAAAAATTCTTTTACATAACTATCTAGTGCATTAAGTCTAAAGATTACAAGTACCATAGCAATTCAGATATTGCACTCTGACATTAAGGAAATTTACCTTGATAGAATATCAAGGATGATCACATTAAGTATATTTTCACAACTTAGTACGTCCCTTTATGGTTATTCTAGTGTCTCACGTAATGATTATGAGAAGATTTACAATTTTCAATAGAGAAAGCGCCCCACAAGTTAGTGTAATCGAATTATCAAGTACCAATTCACCAATTCCATGAATATGAACATTTAGAACATTAGTTACCAAATAATTACAATCGCACTCTTTTTAATCACCATTCAAAGCTAAGATAATTTAACTAAATATACATAGTATCTAAAATCAATATAATAGAAAAATATAAAATACCAGATAAACTTACTTGATAAATACTTGAGATTGTAATTTTGAAGAAAACTCACTACAATAATAAAACCAAATTGATTATAAGGCTTAACTCCAATAATCTTCCATAAGCAGGATAGCCAATCGATGGTATAGTATCTAATAGCCAAATTTTCGTGACGTTGATCATACTTCCATTAAAGGATACAAAAAATAAAATACTAGATTTGTCAGTGGATAGTAAAATTTTTAAATCAAATAATCTTTCCATTGTTTCTAGTCCTGAATCAATAATACAAACTAAATAAGATCATATTATATTGAATAGATTAATTACTTTTGGTGCATACTTCAATCTTTTAGATAATAGTTTCCCAAATGTGAGTTTTAATTTATTTATTTTTAATATTTAAAAGCGACACCAATATCCCACCTCCAACATTATCCACACAAAGAACTCCGCCTAGATAATTCTCCTTCGATCATCTGAGCATTTGGTTTATTAGATGAAACAGACTATGGTATGTTTCAATTAATTTAATGTGATGGAAAAAAATAAATTCAAAAGAGTAGAAGAGAGAGAGAAGAGAGTCTAAGTGTGCTTATAGTGTCACAACCCAACCCAGACACCCATCACCCTGGGGCCGGCATGACAAAGATCATGACATCACCTGCATGCCAAAATATCTACAAATCGACATATGATAACTAAACACACAACCACCAAAAATAATCATACTAGTTTAATACATTCTCTAATTGGAGACACACATGTCCCTACAAAACTATAATAACCACAAAGATAAACACATTCCTGAACCTCTCATAAGTTGGCAACAACCAGCACTTCCAAAATTAATACCCTCTCAATACCGTATTGTCGGATTCTATCTAACCCTAATAGAGGACCAATTCCTAACTGTTTCACCTGCGAGTGTACTGTCTTCTTAATAAAAAATATTTAAATTGATCAAGCATATAACATATGCACATTAAATTTTCCAAATACAAATCTCATATTATAAATATATATATATACACCACAAGAAAAACATTTTTTTCCTGTCACCACAGAAACAGCGTATATATGTTTATAACATTTAAACTAAGCAATGAAAAATCAACCAGAACGTCACAACAACCATATAGTATAACGCAACTGAAATAATAGGTATATCGTCGTAAATGGATACATCATGCTAGTATAAAATGAAGTATATATAAATGGCATATACGACAGAACCCTATATACGACACCCCATCACACCACACCTCGCTACACCACATCACTCCACATCACACCACATCATACCTCGGCTAGCCATGTGATCGTTTTAACCTCACGATCGGGAGTTGCAATGGTACCGTATCCCGTAGGATATGCCTTCCTAGCAGAATATAACAACGCTCCGCTGGACTATGCCAAATGGGTGAAACAACGCTCCGTTGGACTATGTCAGACGGGTGAAACAACGCTCCGCTAGACTATACTAAGCGGGTGAATATCCGCCACCAATTTCCCCTTCACTTTAACAATAATAACTTATCTCTACCTCAACAACAACAACTCTGCCCACCATCAACTGACACCTCAACAACAAACAATGAAATTAACAATATCAGAAATACCCAAAATAACGCTTGATCCATGTAAGTTAGAAAATTCATCAATTTTCAAGTAAACACATTTTTTCATCATATATACATATGAAAATAGATTTTTGCAAGAAGACAGTACACTCACCTGGTGATCCGTTCCCCAAAAACCTTTACCGACTATGCTCTACCGTTCTTCAGGTGCCTGCGAATTGAACGACAGCCATGAACGGCAACGGTCACGCTATTGGCGATCTCACTCCCACGATCGTCGAACGAACAACCGAAGATGTACACACACAGGGACCGAACTGAGCCCACCTGCATAATCGTTTAATGATAGAACCCACAACCACGACGTCGGACAGAATACACCGCCGAACACCCTCCGATTCTCTCTCTAACTTGTGTGATTTCTACCCTTTCTCTCCCGGCTTTTGATCACCATAACATTAAATTGCATGGGTTTTTGTGGACGAATTCTTGGTTTCCATCACGCCACGTCGCTCCTCTCCATCACTTCCGTGTCTCCGGTTGATCTCATGGCACACACACGCCGTATGTATGTATATATATATATATAACTTTTGTTTAATTACACATTAGTCCCCTTTATTTCTTTAACACTTCGTTTTAATCCACTTTCCACATTCAAGATTTCCTGAATTGCAATTTCATCCCAAAAGTTTTTAATTAAAAGTTAAACGAAAATTTCAGATTAAATGTTTTTTTTTTTCCCAAATTTACAAATCGACACCTAAACATTTAAATTGGAATTTATTTATTTATTTATATATATATTTTTTTTATTTTTTTTATTTTTTTATTTATTTTTTAAACCCAATTTCACCCTGAATTTCCCAATTATTTTTAAAATGTAACAAAAATGACGTACGTGCGAAATCAGAGTCTTATATATAGGGCTGGCGATAAGTCCATATTTATTGCCTACGACTTTGTGCCCTTGAGATCTCTATTTTCTATATTACACTTTGACCTTTAAACCTTTTTAACTTGTTCAGCATTGCTATCCATTGTTTATAAAATACTGTTAGGACTTCTATTCTCCATTTGTATGGCCCATTAGGTTCATATCAAAAAGAGGAAAGTAAAAATTAGTTAATACTTAATTAATTAAACAATTGAAATAATTCTAAAACACAGTCACACAAATTAGGGATAAAGATATTGATACACTAAATTTTATAGTAATTCGGCAAGTTTCTCTTACTTACGTCTACTCCCCTGAGCTCTTGTAGGGAATTAAATCCACTAAATTCAAATTCTCTTTTTAGCTAGAACCAATCGATTGACTGGATGGTCCATTCAATCAACCGATCTGATCAAAATTAAAACAATTCAAACACATTGTATTAACAATTGACTAAATTGGTAATTCGATCAACTGAATTAATTAGATTTTAAACAAGTATAATTCTCTACTTTAACCAGTCGACCATTCTACACATGAGTTTTACTTCAAACATCAACCAATGAACTCTCTGAATAATTCGGTCAACTGATCCATTGAGGCGATTGACCTTTTGAATCAGAAACTTCTAATTTCAAAAATCAATTTCAACAATTTGACCAGTTTATCAATTTGGTTGACCATTTTGAACTTAAACAAATATATTTATGCATGAAAATCATCTTTACACTTTTATATTCAAACATATGCATAATTGATGATTAAACACATACAAAATAAAATATTTAAGGCAAGATTGAGTATTGTGTGTGATCCTAATCGGGATGAAATGTAACTAACAAATATAAGTGTTGCTTACCTTATAATATACAAAAAAAAAAAAAAAAATTGTCTTGGAAACGTGTTTACAATGAGAAACAATCTTACATCATTAATATTCATAGTAATATAAGCAGATAGTTTAAAAATAAGGATATTGCTAATTATTGCAATGAACATGGATACAATCATAACTTATCAACTCCTAAAACTCCACAGTAGAATGAGGTAGTTGGACGAAAAAGAGGTTTCTTCAAAAGATGGCCAGAAACATGATCAATGGAAATAATTTCTCCAAATATTTTTTGGGTAGAGGCCTTAAGTAGCACATGCCATTTTTAAATCATGTTTCAATTCACAAAGGATTAAGTAAAACTCCCTATAAGATTTGGAATAGAAAGACCCCAATTATATAGCATTTGAAAATTTTTGGTTGCAAATGTTTTATCGTTAATGAAAACATTTATCGAGGTATGATAAAAAACTTACTTTACCTTACTTCCAATAGGCCTGATATTATGTTCAGTGTTTGTTTATGTTCTAGATTCCAATCATATCCAAAAGTTTCATTTAATTGTTATTAAGTCTATTTTTAGATACTTTATAAGCTCAAGTGATTTAGGACATTGGTATCCACGGAGTAATAATATCTCTATATTTAGTAACTCTGACGCCAATTTTGTTGGTCGCAAAGTTGAGTGAAAAAACACTAAAGGATCATGTCATTTCTTAAGTCACACATTTATATTTTGGTCTAGCAAGAAACAAAACTCAATTGCCTTATTCACTATCGATGCTTAATACATAGCAGCCGTTAACTGTTGTCCACAAGTACTTTACATGAATTGTTGTCCACAAGTACTTTACATGAAACAATAATTACGTGATTTTGGCATTTACATGGAAACATATCTATTTTATGAGATAATACTAGTGCAATTTGTTTGAGCAAAAACCTTACACAACACTCATGCACAAAACACATTAAGATTCACCATCATTTTATTTGAGATCATCTTTAAAAAGGTAAAATATATTGTCACTCACAATCAACTAACTGACATATTCACAAAACCTCTGGTAGAAGAGCAATTATCAGAAATCATTTGGGGTTTAAGAATGGCTAGGCACAATAATATATGTCTATAATAATTGTGTTGATCCTAAAATTTTGATGAACAATTAAATGTTAATATTTTTTGTGCAACTAACGGTTTGATTAAGTGTTTCAATTTATTAGTTCCAATGAAGATATTATCATGAAGAAATTGTAAATGATGCAGAGACAATGCAGAGAAGATAACATCATGAAGAAACTGTGAAGGATGCAGAAACGGATACTAAGAGATTGAAGATTCCGAATAATTTAGGTGAAAACAACTCTAATATATTTTTACTCTTAATATATCCCGATTAGAATCACACACAACATGAAAATAATTTTATGTTCATGTGTGTTTTGATAGAATCCTTGTTGGCCCAGTAGAATACCCAAGAGGGGGGGTGAATTGGGTAATTAAAAAATAATCAGAATAGAACTTGATAAATCAAATAATTAATTTTATGCCTAAATTAATTATTATCTTTATAATACAACGGAATTAATCAATCAACTATGTGCACACACAAACAGCAAAAATAGACAAATTAAAAAAGCAATACACACAAGATTTATACTGGTTCACCAAACTACTCTTGGATAATCCAGTCCCCTGAGCTCCATGGAGGTTGCACCCACTAAAATCAAAATTCCTTTAAAGGTAAGAACCAAACCTGCACATTGATTCTTTTACAGACTCAGAATCAACCTTTACAATTTCATTTTCAAAAGTTAAGGAATAACCTCTACTTTTTACAAGTTAAAGAATAACCTAATTATTTTTAACACTTAGGCTCAAGAATCAAAACCTCACCAAAACACTCCAAATATCCTTTTACCCGGTAAGGATTGAACCGTTACAAAATCACTCGCAAAAACGCAATTCTTATCCAGGAAGAATCACTACCTCAATCTATTTACAGGAAGAGACTGAAACCCAATTATCCTTAATTAAATATCCCCAATGATATTTAACTCGTCACAACTAACCAATACAAAAATTGATAAGCAAATCTCACTCGGAGCTTTTACCACTCCAGATATATATATATATATATATATATATATATATATATATATATATATATATATATATATATATATATATATATATAAACTCAATTAATATCCCAACTAATGATAGAATTATGTGAGATGCAGAAATCTGATTTTAACAATAATATGGGTAGCAAATTGAAGCACGTAATCAGATTTAAGAAATTGTTTGAAAAAAATATTTTCTTTGAAAATCAAAAAATATTTTTTAAGATCAATTTCCAAAATAAAATAATACACAAGTAATAATAAATATGGAAATATCTCACCCGGAATCTACAGAATTAATGATAAGAACAATGTAGATTCAATTCCGGTATCAGCACAAATTAATCGCAGTTGATTATCAGAATCACTCTCTTAGAATAACTCACAGTATCGTAAAATGATAACTCTTATAAACGCTCTCTCAAAAAGATATAGACTGATTTTATCTCTTAGAACGATTAGAATAATTTTCTCTCTTAGAAAATTCGTAGGTCTATATAAGGGCACGTGTAATCAGCCTTCTAACGGATAGTTTACAAGTGTCATGACAATAAAATACTCTTATAGACCCTTCATAATATGAGGACTTTATTTAGGTTCAATTTTACTTAATAACAATTTTTAAAACTCTCAATTAAATCCCTAAAGTATTTCTCAATCAAAACAAATAAGTATAGAATCCATTTTAAGTACCAAATTGAGAAATTTCAATAATTAATTAACCATATTGAAAGGATTTAATTAGTATATGAACCATATCTCAAATGTTAAGAATATCCTCGAAATTTCTCTCAAATCTTAATATAAAACGACTACTTTTGGATTTAAAATCGGATCAACCAATATCTTGAAACTGCGCGTTCAGTCGACTGCTTAGTCAACTGAAGGATACTGGAAGTAGCTCATGCACTTGATCGGTCGACTCCTCAGTCGACTTGCATATTCAGAGAGTTTTCCAAGCTTCCACCGATTGACCGCTCTGTCGACTCGTAGATTCAGAGAGTTTGCCAAGCTTCTACCGGTCGACCGCTCTGTCGACTCACAGATTCAGAGAATTCATCTTCTTTCTCCAGTCGACTGATCCCTCCCGGATCTCTTCTCTGATCTCGTTTTTAACTTACTTTCTTTTATAATTTCGCCCCTTTATCCATTTTTTTATTTAAATTAATTCTACTAATACTCTTATATTCTATTTTACTCATTCAAAAATATTTCTCTCTAATTCACATAGGAGCAAATAAATATACTTAACCAAAAACACACATAAAAGATACAATTCATTTTGTATCATGTGTGTGTTCTTAAATGGGATATTAAGAGTTTATATTTACTTGGGTTGTTTTTCTTAATGTCTTCAAACTCGTAATACTTTTTCATCATCTTGATATCTTCATTTAGCATCCATTCATTTTGACATCTTCATTACTGGAATTTTAAATCACTGAAACACTTGATCAAACATTAGTTCCACCAAAACATCAATACTTAATTGTTCATCAAAATCTTGAGATCAATAATCCTAATTAGTGAAATTATTTGCTCCTATGTGTAATTAAAAAAAAAAAAAAAAGATAATTGATTAACATTGATTTTAAGATTTTAGTGGAGCTAACCGATAAAAGAAATCGGTTAAAGGGGTGAAAATGTCAAAGAAAATAATTAAGGAGAAGAGTTCCAGCATGGGCAATTGACAGGTAAGTCGACTAATGATTAAAAGAAGTCTCTGAATCTCCCGGTCGACAGGTAGGTCGACCTATGCTTAAAAGATGAACTCTCTGTATCTATAGGTCGACAGGTAAGTCAACTTATGACAATAGAATTTTGGCTTGGGCTACATCTTGAATTGGGTAGTCGACCGATGGATGCATGTCTGTTGACTGATGGCCAGTTTCAGATTTTGAGAATTTTGTGGATTTTGATTTAAATACTAGCCGTTATTTGTTTACTTGGTTGAGAGATTTTAGGGATATTGATATTTTAAAGATATGATACTCCTATTTGAATAACCCTATTGATATAGTACATATATTTTAAGTATTTCTCAAATTGGTATATTTAATTCTTTCTATCCTATCAATTTGAGTTTAAGAAATATTTGAGAAACTAATTTGAATGTTTTGAAAGCTATAATTAAGTCAAATATACCTAAAATTAAAGATAATGATATATGGGATCTATAGGTGCTTTTTAGATACTTATCATTTAAAAATTAGTCGTTGGAGGGTTTGTTTCAATTCCCTATATATAAACCTGCGGATTTCACATAACAAATATATCATATCAAGAACTATTCAGTTCATAAAATTTTATAAGAGTAATCATTCTGATATTATTTTGAGAGATCAAATTGTGAGATTAATTATTTAGTTGTTCTTGAGTTAAAGCGTTGATTGTGTAAGCGTCACCGAGTTGAGTTGTCTAGCGTTCCAATCTATAATTCTTCGGTGTTCTTCGGGTGAGATCTTTCCAAACTATTAATCTTTACTGCATATTTATTTTTCAATATTTGCTTGGTAGATAAGATCTTGATAAAATCGTTTTCTTAACTTTAAATCACATAAAAATATTTTAAAACGATTTTTTGGTGAAAATCTAATTACATGCTTATTTGTGTACTATTCATATTTATCATAATCAGATTTTTATATTTTCTCAGTAAAAGTGTTTGAAGCATATTCTTAATTGAATCTATTGCTATCATTGCTTACTTGGTTAATTGATTATACGAGAAATCGTTTTGGAACTTTAAAAGTATAAAAAAAAATGATTTGTGAGATAATCTGATTACGTGCTCAATTTTATGTTACCCGTATTATTTTTTTAATAATCAGATTTTTATTTTCTCACTTAATTCTATCACTAGTAATTATCGAGACATTAATCGAGTTTAAATTGATTTGAAGTGGTAGAAATTTCGAGTGGGAAGAACTTATCAATTTCTCGTAATTGGTGAGTTTTGTGTGAATTAGGTACTATTGGGAGTATCTAATTAGGTGTAGTTTGGTTTCAAGCTCTTCCGGTAAAGAGATTGAGGTGTTAATTCTTCATTTATAGAATTAATTATGAGTGATTTATAAAGGTTTCATCCTTACCTAGAAAATGATAGTTGGAGCGTTTCTGTGAGGTTTTGATTCTTTAGCCTAAGGAACAAAAAGAATTAGGTTATTTTTTAGCCTATAAAAAGTAGAGGTTATTTTTTAGCCTGAGAAAAAGAAGAAGTTATTCCTCAGCCTAGGAAATTTTTTTTGTAAAGGTTGATTCTGAGCTTGTAAAAAGAATTATTGTGTAAAGGTTTGGTTCCTACCTATTTAAATGAATCTTAGTGATTAGTGGGTGCGAATCTCTATGGGGCTCGGAGGACTGGATTAGCCAGGAATAACTTGGTGAACCAGAATATATCGTGGTATGTTGCTTTATTTATTTTACTTATATTGTTGTTTGGTGTGCACCTAGTTTATAACACATATCTACTGTTATAAAGATAATAATTAATTTTAGGATAAAATTAGTTGTTTGAATTTTTAAAGTGTTATTATTATTCTGATAATTTTTTAATACTACCAAATTCACCCCCCTCTTGGGTAACTTACTGGGCCAATAAGTTGCATATGATATCTTGAATAATACATCATGAAAAATATATTTTATAAAATTATAAATGTTAAGAATTGCTTTCATAAATTCCATATAAAGGTAGTAGACATTGCTTCAAAAATTGTGTTATTTTAATGTTTAGAATCTCATTCTACTCACTCAACTAAGAGGTTTTTATATTCAAATACATGGATTATGATGAAATCTGATCATTCCAAACACATAGATTTGATATTTTTAAAATAATTTTATAATGTTCCTAAATGAATTATATTTTATTGAAAATATTTTATAAAGAATTTTATGCATTAAAGATTATTGGAAAAAGGCATTTTCATGATATTATATTTAGGCCCTTAAATTTTCAGATTTCCTTAATCTTGCTTGATGATTTTTGACTAATTTAAATGACACTTTAATAGCTTCACATTTTTAATATTTCATTTAATGAATCTAGAGCTATTAAGTGTCCACATTCATTAAGTAATCATCATTTTGAATGGGCTAATTTGAAGGAGTCAACATACAAGGTTAATTTACAGATTTTTACTTAATAAAATTTAATTTGCTGGTTGTTGGGAATTTTTGAAAAATTGTTAATTAAATATCACGAAATTCTAAGAAATTATGAAGTATTATTGAGGAAAAAAAGATGATTTATTTTTTAGAGAAAATACTCTATTGAATATTCGTACTCGAAATCAAATTTAGTGAAAAAGAGAACGAGATTTTTCTTAAGAAATTTTGTATTGATTATAGTCATCATCATATCAGTTTGAAAAATTTGTTTATTTGATTTATACTTCATAATTCGGTGCAATCTTTCCTAATTTTGTTCATTTAGATATAATTTTTTATTTGAATATCCATCTCGTAAGATCTTCTTGCGTATTGTCTGATATTATCTACCATCTCATCTTTATCTGAAAAATACTCAAAATTGAATATAAATATTTTAAATTAATTATAAATATTTGATTGATCTGTAATTGATTTTAAATCTGAAATTCAATTTTTGTGATTATCGAATTATTAGAAATCATTATTTAAATGCGCATGCTATAAATTAATTATTTGATATTAATTGAGTTAAATGATTTGATTGACATTATCTAGATTATTTGACTACATGTTCATATTGATTAATTTTAGATAAATTGACACAGGATTATTAATCATATTTTGTCTGCATACCGTGTCAAAATCACTTCTATCACAATTAATCGAGTTGATTTCTGATTAATATTTATAAGTGTTGGTAGAAACTCTTCTTTGAGATTTTTTTTTTCTCGTATTTGTGAGGAATTGTAATTTAGACTTAAGTGTAATTAGTTTATTTGAGAGTGCTTGTTTGAGTGTAAGGGTAATGCACTCAAATAAGGTGTAAAGGTTTGATTCTTACCTATGAAGAATATCAGAATTATTGGATCGAATTCTCTGCGAGAGCTTAGGACAGTAGACATAGATAATTTGTAACGACTTGATTTTTCAAGGCCGCCACTCGGTTTCTCCTTAAGGAGAATTAAAACTAAATCTGAATCACTAATATTTTATTTTACAAATCTAAGAAAATTTTATACCAAAATCCGACTGACCAATTGTTTTATTCTATAAAATTTGGTAAATTTATACTGCAACGGTGTCAAGTAATTAATAATTTGCTTTATAAAAATATTTTATTTTTTTTACAACACGACGGTGATAATTATAATTCGTCGATTTATAATATTATGATATAATTTTCAATTATAATATATATTATGATACTACTATTATCAATAAGAATATAGTAATCATATAATATGATATAATTTAAATATCACTATTTTACCAATGCCAAAAACTAAAACTGATTCAATATATCAAGTTTACAACCTCAATATAATTTTTATTACTATGATCGAAGTGTACAGTTATAATTATAATAAATACAAACTACGATGATAATTATACTCAACTCATCAAGTCAACTTTACCTCATTACAAGTTAACTAAAAATTCAAATATAATTCCGACGTCGTCTCGTAATAATACCACTGGGCCCGCATCGCCCAAACCGGATAGCAATTGATAATTCACAAAAGTCTAATTGGATATTCAAGTAGATTAAAATAATTATCACCATTAACTCTAATATTAATAATGTCACCATACCGCTAGACATATCACGATGGATAATACTTGAATAAATCACTCAGTGATGCCAATCCCAAATCATTTTGTTATCCACTGGGATAATTTATTATTATTAACAATTCAAATAAATGTTAACACTATTGATAATTTATATTAACAATTTAGCAATTCTGGTGGTTATTATTAAAATTTAGAGAAATTTTAATTTTAATATAAATTCGAATAAAAAATTTCGGGCCGCACTATTTTCATTTACAATTATTATAAATTTAGTAGAAATTCAATTAAAATTCCTATCGCCAATCAATTTAATACTAATTCTTAAATTTGTAATTTAATATACGATTACAACGACAATTATAATTATTCATTTAAATTTTATAATACGACGACAATAATTAAATTCAATTTATTGCGTCAGTTTTTACAACGGTAAATATTAACTATAATTATTACAAATAGAGTTTCTTATGTAATTTCCGTCGCCGTTTCACTCTCACCGGCCTTACAATCAAAGTTGTGGGGTTGTAAACTAACGCTCAATAGAACTCCAACCTCTCTAATACATACATTTAAGTAATACGACAAGTAAAACACTTTGGCATGGTTTTCACGTAATTTTCACATAATCATAATTATTTTATCAAAATTTAACAACTAAAATTCTACAACAATAACAACATAATCACACAATAGAAAAATAAAATACATGTATTAAAAATGTTAGAAATTTTAACTGAAATCCGAAACCGAAATTTAAATCAAAATCAATGCTGAAATTAAGGAAATCTGCGAGATTACTAGTTTTTTTTTTGTTCTTATTGAAACACACACATATCATTTTATATATATACAACCCCAAGCCTTTGATCACTTTGTTTCTCTTTATTTTTATTTTTATTTTTTTTATTCATTTTTTTTTCTTTAAGCTTGCTACGTGTCCATGTTTTTTGCTTTCCTTCAATTTTTGTGGCTACAAGCACTTCCTTAATAGATAAGGAATATAAAATTACACTTAACACTCTTTAATTATAAAATAATTCATATTTAATAATTACACATATCTCCCCAAAAATTATTAAATATCTATTTATACCCCAAGTTGACAAACAATCTCCAAAAATCTTAAACTTATATAAAATAATATTTTTAAAAATATAAATTTAATATTTAACTACAAAATTATAAAGTATATATATACATTACAAATTTACAAAATCGTCTCCAAAAATATTAAACTTATATAAATTAATATTTTTTCAAAATATAATTTTTTGGGGTATCACATAATTAGTTTATCGAACTACTATAAAAATCATGCATGTCATTGTGTCAATTTCTTCTCTG
Organism: Eucommia ulmoides; assembly: GCA_016647705.1. Taxonomy (NCBI): domain Eukaryota; kingdom Viridiplantae; phylum Streptophyta; class Magnoliopsida; order Garryales; family Eucommiaceae; genus Eucommia; species Eucommia ulmoides. Next base: position 7,053,898 of record CM028329.1, read on the forward strand.
TTTGGTTGTGTTTGTGTGCTTGTCTTACTTCGTTTCAACTGAAAATATAAGTTTAAGACAAAATTAGATAAAATTTTGAAAAGGTCATGTACACTTAGATTAGTTTTTTCAACCACCCAATTCACCCCTTCTTGGAGAATCTTTTGCCAACAAAAACGTTTTATAATAAAAGGAAAAATATTTCAAAATAAAATTAAACACATGGACTTAAACTAATTGAACTTAATTGGAAATAAAGTACTATTTTTCACTTGGTGTCTTGGGAAGCCTAACACCTTCCCCAAGCATTAGTAAAACCCAAACTCTTTTAAATGAGTCTTTAGTTTAACCATGTTTTTGGAGTAAAAATTTACTTAGGCCTTTTTGTTGAACTTAATATTTTGATGGACAATTAAACGTTAATGTTTTATGAAACTATTGGTTTTATTGAGTGACTTTGGAATAAAAATTGCATAGGTTGAAATGAGAAAAAGAATGGGTTAAAAATATTAATCATTGAAGAATTCATGGAGTGATTATTGAAAAATTAAAAGAATTCAAGATGGGTGCAAGATGAAGATAATGAAGATTTTCAAAACATTGAAAACATTGAAGACATTTAAGTGGAAACAACTTATTACTTTTATGTTCTTAATACAACCCGAATGAGGATCATGCATGATACTTTTAAATGAATAATCTTATGTGTTTTGGTAAGAAGTGATAAGTTTAAAGTCTAAAAATGGTTTTTACAAAGTGATAAATCATAAACATATTTTCAATAAAGTATTAAAGTGAAAAAATGGTTTAAACACATAAAATAATATGTTTTCTGGTTAATTCGATTAATCAAAGAAATTGGTCGGTCAACTAATGAAAATAGTAGCTTAAGGAAGTTAAATGGGTAAATCTAATGGCCAATTCGGTCAACCAACAATTTAGGTGAGTCGACTAATGAATCCAATAGCTGAAACAAATATGTTGGCCTAGTGAGCTACCCAAGAGAGGGGTGAATTAGGTAGATATAAAATTTAATCGAAATAATAATACTTCAAAAATCAAATAACTAATTTAATCAATTTATTCTAAATCGATTATTATCTCTTTATAGCAGCGAATAAGTGATATAAGCTCAGGGGTACACCCAAACAACACAAAATAAAGTAAATGAAATAAAAAATACAGTGCACACTGATATATCCTAGTTCACCAAGCTAATCTTGGCTAATCCAGTCCTCCGAGCTCCACGAAGATTCGCACCCACTAAACCACTAAGATTCATTTAAACAAGTAGGAACCAAACCCTTACAAAAATGATTCTTTTCGTAGGCTCAGAATCAGACTTTACAAATTTCTTTTTCCAGGCTCAGGAATAACATCTTCTTTTTCTCAGGCTCAAGAATAACTTTATCTTTTCACGGATTAAAGATTAACCTAATTCTATTATAGGGAGAATCACGACCTAATTCTTTTTATACCTTAGACTTAAGAATTAAACCTCACAAAAACACTCCAACTATTATTTTCCCAGATAAGGATAGAACCTTTACAAATTACTCACAATTGATCATAATCAGGAAGAATACCACCTAATCTCTTTTCAAAAGAAAAAGAGTAACCTAACTTTTTTTTTTACTTAGGTAAAGATCAAACCTCAATCTCTTTATTGGAAGAGATTGAAACCCAAAGTTACTCCTGGTTAGACACTCCCAATAGTATCTAATCTGATACAAAACTCACTAATTACAATAAATTGATAAGTTCTTCCCACTCGGAGCTTCTACCACCTCAAATCAATTTAATTTCAATTAATATCCCAATATTTACTAGTAATAGAATTAAGTGAGGAAAATAAAAATCTGATTATAAAATTATTGTGGGTAGCACACAATCAGATTATCACACAAATCGTTTTAAAAGATTTTTTATACTTTTAAAGTTCAAAAACGATTTCTCATACAATCAATTAACCAAGCAAGTGATAATAACAATAAACTCAATTAAGAATATGCTTGGGATGATCTCAACAAAAAAACATAAAATTTTGATTATAATAGATATGAGTAGCACACAAATAAGTACATAATCAGATTTTCATCAAAAATCGTTTTAAAATATTTTTATGCAATTTAAAGTTCAGAAAACGATTTCACAATATCTAAAAATCCAAGTAAGCAAAATAATATTTAATCATAACAAAGAATTAAAGTTTGGAACAATCTCACCAGAATATTACTGAAATAATGAAGATTGAATCCTGACAAAGCTTAGATCGGTGACGCCAAAATTCACAACACTTTTTCTCAAGAAAAAATCTCATAATTAATTGCTCGATATAATCTCAGAAGGATGACTCTCAGAAAGCTCATGAACTCAAGGTTCTTGATAAAATGATAACTCTCAGAATGGCTCACGAATACTTAGTTCTTGATATCTTATCTTTCTATTATGTGAAATCCGCAAGTCTATATAAAGCCATTTGAAACAAACCCTATAATGGTTAGTTTTCACAAGATATGTCATTTAAAATCACCTATAGACCCAATATATTGATTCCTTTCAATCCTAGTATATTTGACTTAATTATAACTTTCAAAACATTCAATTTGGTCCCTCAAAGAATTTTCAAACACAAATCAATAAGATAAGAAGTATTAAAATGACCGATTTGAGAAACACTTTAATTTCCTATACAAAATCTATATGGATATTTAAATAGGAGTATCATATCTTAAATATATCCATATCTCTAATATATCTCAATCAAGTAAACAAATAACGACTAGTTTTGAATAAATCTCAAAATTCCACAAAACCTGAAACAGCATGGTCGGTTGACCGGCCTCTGCCTATTGGTCGACCGATCGATGCAGAATACTAGCTAAGCCAAAATGTCTTTGCCCACAGTTCGACCTCCATTTATTCATTTGTCGACCGGACGATTCAAAGACATTCACAAGTCGACCTCTTTGTCGACCTAACGATTCAGAGAGTTTATCTTTTGGTCATAGGTCGACCTACCTGTTGATCGGAAGATTCAGGGACTTTAGCTAATTTTCATAAGTCTACTGCTCAAACACTATGAGTCGACCGGTCCCTGCTGCACTCTTTCCTTAATTAATTTCCTATTAAATCTCTTTGACATTTTTGCCCCTTAACCGATTTATTTTCTCGGTTAACTCTACTAAATCCTTAAATTCAATTTTAATCAATTATCTTTCTTGAATCAATTGTTTCTTCTTCAATTTCACATAGGAGCAAATATATTGAACTGATTAGGATCCTATAAAAAACATACATAATCATAAAATCATTTTTGTATCGTGTGTGATCCTTATCAGAATACATTAAGAGTAAAAATATATTAGAGTTGTTTTCACCTAGATTCTTTGGAATCTTCAATCTCTTAGTATCCGTCTATGCATCCTTTACAATTTCTTCATGATATTATCGTCTCTGCATCCTTTATAATTACTTCATGATACTATCTGAAATTCTTTAAACTGAAACACTCAATAAACACATTAGTTCCACAAAAAACATCAATTTTTAATTTTTTATCAAAGTCTTAGGATCAACAAAAGAAATAAGAGAAAAAATATTGGGCGAATCGATCAATCGACGGGAAGGTCGGTCAACCGACAGCAGGCAATGCAACGGTCAGAAAGTTGACCATTATAGGGGCGGTCAACCAGCAAAGGATCGATCAACCGATTGGGTCAGATAGTCATATATTGACTGTTTCGGTTTTTTAGCCAAATCATTTTATTTTAAGCGATTTTTCAAGAAGATTTTTAGGGATTTGGGTATTTTACTTTTATATATAATATAATACTAATATCATATCTATTTGGTTCATATATTTAATTATTCTTTTAATTGAATTGGTAAAACTACTTCATATCTTTAAAAGTTTTGAATCTACAAAGTTTTAGGGACCAAATTGAGCTTTTCTAAAATTATTTTTAAATGAAACATACTTATTTTAATAGTATATGATATATGGGATACTAAAGAGTCATTTTCAGTCTTGTAACTTGAAAACTAGCCGTTGGAAATTTAGTTAGAAGTCTATATATAGAGACCTACGTTTTTAAAATGAATTAATCATGAATGTTGGCCCTAAGAGCTACCCAAGAAGGGGTGAATTAGATAGTTACAAAAATTTAACAATCGAACATTTAAACACAAATAATTTTTTCTAAATCAATTATTATCTTGATACGCAGCGGATATGTGTTAAATCTAAGTGTACACCCAAACACAATATAGAAAATAAATCAATATAGTACACAATAATTTATCCTGATTCGGTCAAGCTAATATTTCCTACGTCCAGTCCCTCGAACTCCACGAAGATTCACAATCTACTAACCCTTGATTCATTTACCAAGTAGGAACCAAACCCTTATAACTGACGATTCTTTTACAAACACAAAATCAACGTTTATGTTAGCCTAGTGAGCTACCCAATAGGGGGAGTGAATTGGGTACTATTGAAATTATCAGAATATAACATTTCAAAAATCAAACAATTAATTTTATCCTAAAATTAATTATTATCTTTATTGCAGTGGATATGTGTTATCAACTAGATGCACACTAAACAACAATATATAAGTAAAGTAAATAAAACAGCATACCACGATATATCTTGATTCACCAAACTACTCTTAATTAATCTAATCCTCTGAGCCCCACGAAGATTCGCACCTACTAAACTCAAGATTCTTTTAACAAGTAGGAAACAAACATTTACACAATGATTTTTTTCGCAGGCTTAGAATCAACCTTTACAAAAAAAAAAAATCACAGGTTTAAGAATAACCTTATCTTTTTCACAGGTTAAAGATTAATCTTTTCTTTTTTCCAAGCTCAAGAATAACATTATCTTTTTCCTAGATTCAAGACTAACCTGATCCTTTCACGTGCTAAGGATCAAACCTAATTCTTTTACACCTTAGGCTAAGAATCAAACCTTACAATCACTCCAAATATCATTTTCTCAGCTAAGGATGAAACATTTATAATTTACTCACAATTCTAATTCTAGTCAGGAAGAATTATCCCTTAATCTTTTTGTACTCTAGGAAAATATCAAAACCTCAATTTCTTTATCAAAAGAGATTGAAATCAGCTATCTCTGATTAGACACTCTCAATATTATCTAATTTGTACACAACTCACCAATTACAAAAATTGATAAGTTTTTCCCACTCAGAACTTCTACCAGCTCAGATTAATTAATACTCAATTAATGTCCCGATACTAGTGATAGAAATAAAGTGAGGAAACAAAATCTGATTATAATAAAGAATGCGGGTAACACAATTAAGCACGTAATCAGATTAACACACAAATTGTTTTTAAAAGATTTTTATTCTTTTAAAATTAAAAAACGATTTCTCAAAAAGATCAATTCACCAAGCAAATAATAATAATAAAATACTCAATTAAAGAATAAGTTTGGAATGATCTTACTAGGAAAACACCAAATAGATTGCACATAGTATCACAAGATAGCTTAGATCGATGACGCTAACTCAAATAACGCTTTAACTCAAGAACTTCTCAATAATCAATCTCACAATTGATTTCTCAAAATAATATCAGAATGATGACTCTTAGAAAAGTTTAGGAACTGAATAGTTCTTGCTATTGTGAGTATTGTCCACTCATTATGTGAAATCCGCAGGTTTATATATAAGGAATTAGAACAGGCCTTCCAACAACTAGCTTTCAAATAATAAGTATCTAAAAAGTAGTTATAGACCCCCTATATCATTATAACTTAATCCTAGTATAATTCACTCAATAATATCTTTTAGAATATTTAATTAAGTCCCTCAAACATTTTCTCAAATTCAATTAGATAAGATAGAAAGAATTACATGTACCAAATTGAGAGATATAAAAAATATATGAACCATATTTATAGGGATGACAAAATATCAATGATATATCTTTAATACTATCATATCCCTAAATTTTCTCTCATATCTTAACCATAAACGGCTAGTAACAGCTACTATTTGATCAAAATTCTCGAAATCCTCTAAATCTGAAATAAACTCGTTAGTCTACCGACCAACACCCATAAGTCGACCGCCCGATTCAGGTTGTAGCCCAAGCCAAATATTTCTTGCTCATCGGTCAACCGGTAATTCACAGTCTGTTGATCGAACGATACAAAGATCTTCTCAAGCCAAAATCTATTCGCCTAGTGGTCGACCGCCAATTCTTCATCTGTCGACCGGATGATTCAGGAAGCTTTACAAGTCGACCTATTTGTCGACCTAAAAATTCAGAGACTTCATGTATTTTACACAGGTCGACCGATCACACTCCACAAGTCGAACGAATCTGTTGGAACTTCTCCCTTAATTTATTTCAATTTAATTATTCGACATTTTTGCCCCTTTAACCGATTTATTTTATAGGTTAGCTCCACTAAATTCTTAAATTCAATTTTAATCAATCAACAATGTTTATTTTTCAATTACACATAGGAGCAAATAATTTAACTAATTAGGATTCTATCAAAAACACACATAATTATAAAAAATATTTTCGTGTCGTGTGTAATCCTAATCGGAATACATTAAGAGTAAAAATTCAACCTGAGTTGTTTTTCTTAGGTTCTTTAATTTCTTCGGTCTCTTAACATTCATCATCTTTGTCAGTTTCTTCAACATTCATTTTATTCATGATAATATCTTCACTGGAACTTATAAACTAAAACACTCAATAAATTCATTAGTTTCACAAAAAAAATCAACATTTAATTGTCCATCAAAATCTTAGGATCAACAGTTTACAATTTACCATTTTCATAGGCCAAGGAAGAACCCTATCTTTTTACCAAGCTAAAGATAAACCTAATACTTTCACATTTATCCTTTTTATTGAGAATAATGTACCTTTACAAATTGCTCGAAATAATTCAATTGAAGGATGAATCAAAACCTAATTCTCTTCAAGGAAAAAGAATAATCTAACATTTTTATAAGGATAGAGATCAAACCCTAATCTTTTTCATAGAAAAAAGATCATGTTGGCCCAGTAGAATACCCAAGAAGGGGGGCGAATTGGATAATTAAACATATATAAAAATAAAACTTGATGAATCAAATGATTAATTTTAAGTTTAAATTAATTATTATCTTTATAATACAGCGGAATAATATGATCAATCTAAGTGCACACCCGAATAACAAAAATAGCAAAATAATAATATAGTACACAAAATATTTATACTAGTTTATCAAGCTACTCTTGGCTAATCCAGTCCCTCAAGCTCCACAGAGGTCGCACCCACTAAAACCAAGATCCCTTTAAAGGTAGGAACCAAACCCACACACCTATTCTTTTACAGGCTCAGAATCAACCTTTCCAATTTTCTTTTATCAGGTTAAGGAATAACCTCTACTTTTTACAGGTTAAAGAATAACCTAATTCTTTTTAACACAAAGACACAAGAATCAAAACCTCACAAAATACTCCAACTATTATTTTCACAGATAAGGATGAAACCTTTACAAAACACTCACACTAATTCTATTCAGGAAGAATTAATACCTTAATCTCTTTACAAGAAGAGACTGAAACCCAGCTACCCTTGATTAAATATCCCCAATGATATTTAACCCGTCACAACTCACCAATACAAAAATTGATAAGTAGTAAATTTCACTCGGAGCTTCTACTACCCCAGATAAATAAAAACTCAATTAATATCCCAACTAGTAATAGAAATTGGATTTTAACAAGAATATGGGTAGCAAATTGGAGCACGTAATCAGATTCAAGAAATTGCTTGAAAGAATATTTTCTTCAAAAATCAAAAATAATTTCTAAGATCAATTTCCAAAATATAAAATAATAAACAATAAATAATATGGAAAGATCTCACCCAGAATTCACAGAAATAATGATTAGAACAGTATAACTTCAAATCCAGTATTAGCAAGAATAGATTGCAATTGATTTTCAGAATCACTCTTAGAATAGTTCACAATAATGTAGAATACTAACTCTTATAAAGCTCTCTCAAAATGATGTAGAATGATTAGCTCTCTTAGAATGATTCGCTTCTCTAATAAAATTCGTAGGTCTATTTAAAGGAATATGTAATCAGCTTTCTAACGGCTAGTTTACAAGTGTCATAGCAATAAAAAGCTCTTATAGACCCCTTATAACATAAGGACTTCATTTAGGTTCAAATTTCACTTAAAAACATCTTTCGAATATCTCAATTAAACTCCCAAAGTATTTCTTAATCAAAATAAATAAGTATAGAATCTATTTCAAGTACCAAATTGAGAAACATTAATATTTAATGAATCATATTAAAAGGATTTATTTAGTATATGAACCATATCTTAAATATAGAGAATATCCCTTAAATCTCTCTTAAATCCTAACAAAAAATGGCTACTTTTGTATTTAAACTCGGATCAAACAGTATCTTGAAATAGTGCATTCAGTCGACTGGAAGATTCTGGAAGTAGCCCATGCAGTTCATCAGTCGACCGCTCGGTCGACTCTTCGATTCAGAGAGTTTGTCATGTTTTAACTGGTCGACCGCTCGGTCGACTCTTCGATTCAGAGAGTTTGGTTATTTTTACCCGGTTGACCTGTCGGTCGACTCTTTGATTCAGAGAGTTCAGCCACCATTGATTAGTCGACTCCTCAGTCGACTGCTCCCTTCTGGATCTTTTCTCTGATCTCGTTTTTTTTACTCATTTTCTTTTACGATTTTACCTCTTTATTCATTTTCTCTCTTAAATAATCTCCACTAATATTCTTATATTTTATTTTAGTCATTCAAGATTATTTATTTTTAATTCACATAGGAGCAAATAATTTCACTTAACCAAAACACATATAAAAGATAAAATTCATTTTGTGCCATGTGTGTGTTCATAAATGGGATATTAAGAGTTAAAATTTATCTGAGTTGTTTTCTCTAATTTCTTCAAACTCTTAATTCCTCTTCATCATTTTGATATCTTCATTTAACATCCACTCAATTTGACGTCTTCATCATTGGAACTTTAAATCTCTGAAACACTCAATTAAACATTAGTTCTACCAAAATGTCAATACTTAATTGTTCATCAAAATCTTAGGATCAATAGATCGAAACCTAGCTACCCTGACTAGACACGGTCCCAAACGTTTTTAATCTACTCAAACTCACAAATACAAAAAAATATGAGTTTCTTCCCAAAATGAGCTTATATCATCTCAATACGAATATACTCGATTAATGTCCTGAATAATTAATACGTGATAGATATAATGTCAGACAATTAAAATCTGATTAATAAATAAAGTGAGTAGCACAAATTCAACACGTAATAAGATAAACAAGCAAAAATCATTTAATTTTTTTTTTAGGCTTTTAAATTCAAAACAATTTTTCTAATAATCCTATACCAAGCAATCAAGATAAATAGAAGTTTAAAGTAAATTAATAAAGCTTTGATAGATCTTACTGGGAAAAACACCGGAGGCAATGACAATATAGGAAGAAGAACTCAAATCGTTGACACTAAACAATAAGCGTTTTAAATCAAGAACTTATAACGAATCACTCATACAAATCTAAGCAAAAATCTCACTCTTATAAAAACTCAAACTGATGTTCTTAATGTCTTTTGTTCAATTCCCTCAAGTCTCTATTAATAGACCAATAATCAGCCCTCCAACATCTAATTTTTCAAAGATATATCATTAAATGACATTCTAAGACTCCATATATCATGATCTTTCATTAAAGATATGTTCCACTTAAAAATATCTTTAAAATTTTATTTTTAAGCCCATAAAACAATTCGCAATTAAAAACCACAGAAATGAGAAATATTAAATCATTTAAATTAAGAGAATATCAAAATATATGGACTATATCAATAGGGATTACTAAATAAGTTGTTTATATTCAAAATACATTCTAATCCCCCCCGAATCCCTCTCTTGAAATTAAAAAAAATGAATAGTTTTTGTCCAAGAGACTAAATCAGCTAAATCTCTAACTGAAGTAGTCGTTTGACCGATCTACCCCATTCGGTTGACTGATTGTGCTACGCTTCAACGTAGTCGTTGGCACTTACACCAGTCGGTTGACCGACCGTACCAAGTCAGTTGACCAATTGGATCGGTATGTTTTAAATTTTCACCATTTCATCTACTAACTCATTCGATTGACCGATCCTCTTCACTTGGTTGATCGATTGGATCGGTGTGCTTACTTCCATACCCATTTCAGCTACTATTTCAAATGGTTGATCGATTGCTTTTCTCGGTTGACCGATTAGAACAGTGGCGCTCTATTTTAACTCCCAAAACTAACTGTTTTAATTAGTCAACTGGTTTATTTTCTCAATTAATCGAATTGATCTGAAAACACAACTTTTTATACTTTAAAACATATTTTTCAATTAGGTCAATTATCAAATTCATTTTACATAAGGAGCACATATAATATCTCATTTTAGAATCTTAAACTTATCACTTCTTATCATGACACACATAGAATTAACTCATTTCAAGTGTCATGTCTGATCCTAATTCGGGTTGCATTAATAGTATATAAGTAAAGAGTTGTTTTCACCTATTTTTCTTCGGCGTCTTCAAAATTCTTCATATTTTTGTCATACCTATCTTGCACCTTTATGTTTTTTTTTTCCATCAAATCTTCTTCTTAATCAAAGGTATGAAACTTTAAATCTAAAACACTCGATAAAACCAATAGTTCCATAAAAAACATCAATATTTACTTGTTCATCAAAATCTTGGATTTAACAGTAAACATTCAGCTTTTGCTATTATTAGAGAGTATTTTACACTAATACATTTATAAAAGAGTATTATCGAAAGATTTCTTGATCGAAACTCGAAAAAGTATTGGTCACTGATCTTTGTTCTTCACTGAGTTATCGTAATCGTTTTTAAGAAATTTCTGTGAGATCTCTTTCCAAGTTAATGAAAGTGTTTTATTAGATTATTTGTTTGATTACTTGGATTAAGTGTTTTAGAAAAAAAAAATCTTTTCAAATCTAATATCGTGAATTTTTTTTAAAACAATTTTTATTTATGAAATTTGATTATTTACTGTTTGTGCTTTAAATTGATTAAATCATATTTGTGCCTCACATAGATTCTATCACATAGTTTTTGGGACATTAATTGAGCATAATTGGTTTAAGGTGGTAGAAGCTTAGAGTGAGAAAAAGATTAAGGTTTGATTTTTAGCCTACGAAAAAGATTAGGTTAATCTTTAGCTTTTTAAAAGATTAGATTTTGATTTTTCCTGTAATCGAATTAGAGTGAGATAAGATTCTTCCTAAGCTTGTGAAAATGATAAGTGTAATAGTGTAAATGTTGATTCTAAGCCTACGAAAAGAATCATAATTGTAAGGGTTTGGTTCCTACCTGGAAAATAAATCAAGGGTTAGTAGATTGCAAAATTCTTGTAGAGCTCGGGGGATTGAACGTAAGTAGGAGTAACTTTACGAACCAGGATAAATCATTGTGTGTTTCATTATTAATTATTTTTTGTTTGGGTGTGCACTTAGTTAAACACATTTCCGCTGCTTAACAAGATAATAATCTATTAGAAAAATTGATAACTTGTATTTGAATTAATTGTTTTATTTTTGTTATTATCCAATTCACCCCCTCTTGGGTTGATATTTGGGCCAACGGTTTTAAAATTATTTTTTAAAAATTCAATTACCTAACACATCAATTAAATTCAATGTTAGGTGGCGAATCATTTCCTTAAAAATCGAATTAAATTTTTATGAGAAAACCAACACATTTAAACCTATCTCTCTATGCTTTCTAAAAAACACACTTATTTTTTATATTAAAAAAAAAAAGGGGGGGGGGGGGGAGGATGCATCACCACCCTTGAAAATTTGCCCAACATTTTTTATTCTATCAGCCCAATAATAAGATAATACCATATTTTGGGGTAACGGATAAAATATAAGGAGTAGATCATCTTTGCCATTGACGTCCAACCTATTCTCACGTCCAACAGTGTGTTCAGCTATGGCATTATTTCCACTACACTGTCACTACCACGAACCTCAACATCTACGCCCAAAATATTCAACCTTTAACAAACATGTAAGCTCAACAACAACTTCTAAATCTTCTTGGTAAGAAATCAAACACATATCATGACCAGGCAACGAGTAATGAAGTTGGAAATAATCAACACGTTGCACCTCCTAGTGTGTTATTAACTTTTGAATGAACATATCCTTTGTGAAATCAGAATCAACCTAAATACTTGTTGTGTATCTATAAAACTTTCATATTAAAACCAAATGACTTTCAATTTTTTACCTGCGTAAAACATAAAACACATAATCAGTGAACATTCACTGGACGTTGTAAAAAATAATGTATTCCATTGACTTGGTTTAGGTATTTAAAATAGAACACAAATACATTAAGCTTGTATTAGTGAATGTTCACTAATTGCACCTATTGGATGTTCATATGCCATTTAGGCTCACTCTAGCAAATGTTAAGTTTGTGTTAGTGAATGTTCACTATTGTATCTTGTGAATGTCATGTGGTATAATTGAATGTTCACAAAATGCATGTAGTGAACATTTACATGCTACAATGTTCATTAATATTTATCTTGGTGAACGTTCAATTGACCATCCTAGTGAATGTTCAGATGCATGCATTTGGCGAATGTTCACAGATGCATGCATTGAGAGTCTTCATGCTACTATATATACTGTTTAATGTTCATTAATATATCCTTATGAACGTTCTCTTAAATACTCTATTAAATGTTCACAAAAATGCATTCAGTGAATGTTCACAAAATGCATGTATTGAACATCTACATGTTACTGTATATATTGTTGATGTTTGTTAATATATTTTAGTGAATGTTTACATAAACAACCTATGTTTACGATGGTAAATAAATCTGATGTACGGTAGTTTACTACACTACTCTACAAGATAATCTTCATTATGAACAAAAACTACAACTGCACATATACTTATTTAGCATACTCGACAAGTATTATTAGGAACAAATTATATCCCTAAACGTACAATAATATATTGACGATGAAATCAATTTAATCAGATTAACTAAAATACTATATGAGATTAATGATCTAACTTGCACAGTACGCCGACAAAAGACAAATGAAATATAATATTAGACATTTGGTGATTTTAGAATGAGCAAGCAATTGGGCGATTAGTCAATATAGCAATTAAAATCCAAACTGCCCAAAAGGAAATTACACATAATTTACTAAAAATAATACTTACCAAAATTGAAGCTTTCATTGATAAGTTACTTGAAAAGAACAAATCTTCTATTGCTAATAATTTGTTACTTTAAAAATGGCGAGGGACAATACAGTCTAACCCTTCAAATCTCTTGGATGTGGAGGACTAAACTTTAAACACGAATTATGAAAAATTAATGTAATAATAATTATTTAAAAAAATTATTTTACTACATTATTTATTTATAGAGAACTAAACAATAATTAAAAATAGTCTCTCTGTAATTATAGATATGGGTAAGACGGCGTATAATTGACTTTTTTAGATTTTATAATAACAGAAGCCTTTGTAGACTGGAATGTCGTTAGAGAACTAAACAATAAAAGTCTTTTGATTTAATTCAAATGGATAGTTCAATTATAATTGCCATCTCTAATCTTAGCCATGAGCAGAAAAATCTCATTGGTTCACATGCTTCGAGTAATTGTCAAGATATTTCTCCAATGTCCCCATCATCTACCCGTTTATTTATTAAAAAAAGAAAAAAAAAAGAAAAAAGAAAAAAACAAGGGTAAAATTACACCGTCACTATTAATGGGAAATTTTGGCTCTCTCTGTTTCTTCTCCATAAAAATTAATAATTTTTTGAATGTATTTTTGGTGCCAAAGCCACCTGCCTGGCTGCGTCTGCATGGCGAAAATAGCTGTCAGCTTCCCCCTCAACGCTTCAGCACCGAGTTGTAAATTGTAATCCTCTACTTTAATTCTCTCCCTCTATCTCTCTAGATTTATATCTCCACCCATATATGGATATGGATAGCTAATAATCTTCATCTGTATTTAGATTTAGATTTTTCTTCATCGGTACCTATCTCGGCCATCCAAAATATCCACATTCAGCCCAACTTGCACTCGTCTCTATATGGACTCTCCGTTGTTACGAAATATCGAAGAACAGAGTAGGGTTTTCGGTACAATCGATCATGAAGGTGTAATCGCCTGAAAGAAAGCCTCATTTCGAGAAATACCTCGGTGAGGTTACAGCTTTTGGGGTTTATTGAACACCCACTTCAAAATTTCAGGTAATTTTTTTTATTTGTTCTTGATTTTACTTGGGTTTATTGGGTACTTTTTCGTTTGATTTCGTGTTCGTACGGATGCTTCGAGTTCCTCCCATTTATTGATTTTTCCATGGTATATCTGTTTTTCCTATTTGATGTTGATCTTTTAGAACCACTTTATTTATTTGAAGATTGTTATGATGATCTAACAGCTGTAGATATATGTATGAATGTGTACGTTTAGACTTAGATCGCACTTGGCTTAGTTTATATGCTTAGACTTGGATCAAATTTCTATGGCCTAAATTATGGAATGCAAGTGATTATGCTTCCATTTTACTCCTAGAAAATGATAAAAATGATTATAGTAAGTGAATTTTATTCCTCCCTCTTTTTCCGTGTCCAATAAACTATTCGGAAAGGTTGCTGATTCTTTACCTTTTTGCTTTGAAGTCCACTAACTTATTTAATAAATTTCTCATAGTAGAGGGATGAAATGAAGAAAATTAAATGCTTCCATGTGTAGATCATTAGTTTGGACGATTAACGTGATGGGCTTTTATGAACTGAGTGTTCGGGTATGACATGAGTAAAAATAACAAAGGAAGAAAGTGTAGTAAGAGACCGAGATCGGGTTTAGGGCAGTGTAAATCATCCTCCATAGTTTTAGAGAACTCAGTTTAGTAATTCCGTTATTGTCAAGATATTTTACGGATTTCTGTAGAATTACCTCCATGGATTTGTTTAAGTTTTAAACGAGTCCCAATAATGTAGCTTGATATGCTTGCAATTGCCTCAAGCTTAATTTTTGGATCCGCCAGTGAAGAAACTTTATACAACTTTTGTCGTGTAGCATTTACCTGCCATTGTGTTGATTATGTAAAATATAACTAT
The DNA here is from genome assembly GCA_016647705.1 of Eucommia ulmoides. Taxonomy (NCBI): domain Eukaryota; kingdom Viridiplantae; phylum Streptophyta; class Magnoliopsida; order Garryales; family Eucommiaceae; genus Eucommia; species Eucommia ulmoides. Next base: position 7,069,116 of record CM028329.1, read on the forward strand.
TTTGTTCACAATGAGGATCTGAGAGGGACTTCATTGAAAACGGAGCTAACCTTTGGCATTGAACAAAATGACTGCTCTCAAGGTTGGAACCCACAACCTCAGGGTTATTGGGATGGACTTGTACCGCCAACGGCCCCCTGGTATATGTTTCAAATATATACAAATAGTAAATGATATTTGTGGTACCACTTGTCATCTTGATGACTCATGTGGTAATGATCTCTTCATAGGTTCTTCTATGATTTCCTCTAGTCATAGTTATCTTACACTCCATATAAGGATTGGTTTTATATATATGGATGTATATTTATGTTGATAATAAATTGAGAAATCTCAATATTAAATTTCAAAGAAGAATATATTTACATATGTGCTTCCTTATCAAAATACAAAAGCATTAAATTGATTGAAGTCTAACTTTTTTACTCATTACCGGAATTGTAACCTCCAGCTATTCTACTCGTTGCGTTATATCTATTTCTTTCCACAATTGGCCATGTTAATCATTGCATTAGCCTATGGTATTTATGGTTAGCATTATCCACTATTTGTTGTTTTGAGGAATTATTTCTGAATTTCAGGCTGAAAGCTGAATTACTAACCGAAGACATGCCCGGGGACAAATATGAGTACGATGCTGCCATGCGCACAACTAGATTGGAAAGGCTTCTGAGGGAAAGGGAGCTAAGAAAATCAAATAGATCACAACATTCGAGTGAGGAGGTGAGTAATAGAGAGGCAGATGCCTTGGGGAATGACTTGTATCCTACCGAGGCTGATGATTTGCTTCGAGAGGAAGAGCTATTGGAAGGGCTTACAGCAGCAAGAACTTTAAGCGATGGATCTAAAAGGCGAGATGGGCAATCTTCTAAGCAAAGATTGTTGGTAGTGGCCAATCGACTGCCTGTATCTGCTGTTAGAAAGGGTGAGGATTCATGGGCATTAGAAATTAGTGCAGGGGGCCTAGTCACTGCCCTTCTAGGTGAGCATGGTTTAATTTATTCTCTCTATATATCGATTGTATGTCTCTTATATATATTTTCCTTCTTGAGATCGATTTATGCTTTAATATATTTGATGCTTGATTGATTTCTTGAAGGCGTGAATGAGTTTGAAGCCAGATGGATTGGGTGGGCTGGTGTAAATGTACCTGATGAAATTGGACAAAGATCACTCTCTAAAGCCTTAGCTGAAAAGGTTCTTGTAATTTGTATTTTACTAGTGATTCCCTGTGCTTTGACGTCACTTCATGTTCTTCATCCCGATTTACTATTTAAATTTAAGAAAAATAAGCGTAAGGAATATTAAAGGTGGGAAAAAAAGTTATCTTGGGTAAAAGTAAGTGTAGGTAATGGTAAAGGTTAGAAAAATAGGCGGGAAACTAATATCAACCAAAGTAAAGATGACTCTGAACCCTTTATTTTTCCCAAACAATTCCTGACCATTAAAATGTCTCCAGTGTCATGATTTATTATAGATGAGTGGTGTTTATTTCGCTTTCTGAGTAGTATTCTCTGTTTTCAAAAACTGAAAATGCCACTATTTCTGTTTTAACAACACAATTTAAAAACACTTTTACTATTTTTTTCTTCACAATACTCAATCTATCATATGATCTACTTTTAATAATATACTTTTATTATTTTATAACTTCAATTTTAACTTTTTTCTTTATATATTTATTTTTTATTTCTCTATAAATTCTCTTTGCCATACATTCACTCAACAAACATCATTATTACCTCTCTTTTTCAACATCATATTTCAATCAATCACATCATTTTTACTTTTCAAAATTTAGCATATTATTAATAAATATTCTTTTTTTCAAAACTAAACGAAATAACTTCTCACAATTTTCAAAATTGTTTTCCAAATTTTCGAAAACAGTTTTCAAAAACTAAACCAAACAACCCCTTAGTATTTTCTACTGTTGTTTCCTACCAACTGCAGAGGTGCATTCCAGTATTCCTTGATGAGGAAACCGTCCACCAATACTACAATGGCTATTGTAACAATATCTTATGGCCGCTTTTTCATTATCTTGGGCTTCCACAAGAGGACCGCCTTGCAACCACCCGTAGTTTCCAGTCTCAATTTGCTGCTTATAAGAAGGCTAACCAAATGTTTGCCGATGTGGTGTATGAACAATACGAGGAAGGGGATGTTGTTTGGTGCCATGATTACCATTTGATGTTTCTTCCAAAATGCCTTAAAGATTACAACAGTAAAATGAAGGTCGGTTGGTTTCTTCATACGCCTTTTCCTTCCTCTGAAATTCACAGAACATTGCCATCTCGATCAGAGCTGCTTCGATCCGTTCTTGCCGCTGATTTAGTTGGGTAAGTCTCTATTTTTTCCACATGGTCATTTTTAAATTATATTCTGTATTTTTTTGGGAACAATTTTTGCTCTATCTTTAAAATAAGTTGACATGGTATCTTTTTTATTTAAAGAAAATGAAATCAGTAGAATATTTTTGACATGTTTGCGAAATAGAGAATTCTTCTTGAAGTAATTAGAAAATGGTTATGCTCTCATGAATCTTGTGTTTGTTAAATCTCTCTCATAAGTTTTTATTTATTTTTTATTTTTTCTTGTTTGATTCTTGTTTTCCAGCTTCCACACTTATGATTATGCAAGGCATTTCGTTAGTGCTTGTACTCGTATTCTTGGGCTTGAGGGTACACCTGAAGGGGTGGAGGACCAAGGAAAGATAACTCGTGTGGCTGCGGTATACAGATTAGCCATATGGTTATGCTAGAATCGATCCATTTTTTTTAGAGCTCCTTAACCTCTTTGTGATTTCAAATTATTTTTTGCATCTCAAACTGCAGTTTCCCATAGGGATTGATTCTGATCGGTTCATTCAGGCTATTGAACTTCCTCAAGTGAAGGATCATATTAGAGAATTGAAAGAAAGATTTGCTGGTCGGAAGGTAGGTGCTATTTCTTCTTTAAGTCAATTTTTTTCTTGCATATTTATAATAATTTAAGTACTTTAAGCAAAAACAATTTAATTTTAAATCATCGTTTGTTTTGCACTTAAAAAGTGCTTCTAAAAATAAAAATAAAAAAAGTAAAAAAACAAAAAAGTGATAAAAAAGTGAAAAACAAAAAAGTGATGTTAAGTACTTTTTATAAAAAAGCAAATAATGTTTACTTATAGTTTTATCTATTTTTATATTTTAAGAGATCAATGGAATAAGACCTTTCCACCCAATTTTTTCCAACTCTCTCTCTCTCTCTCTCTCGCTTGTTGGATTAAGAAATTTGGATAACACTAAGATATCCTCTTGACATTGTCAAATAGACTTCATTTTTTTCCTTTTACTTTTAAGTATGAGTAAGTTTTGTCAAATTTACTTTTAAAAAGTACTTAAGAAAAGCATTATCAAGGGTTGCCTTAGTTTGTTATGTTACTAAATTCATAGTAAGGTAATGTCTAAGTTGCAAAACATTGATACACTAAATTCATAGTAATGTATGATCGAAGTGTTGACTTTTCTAGTTATATTCTTGGTCTTGTGAGCTAGTTTTGTACATTGAGCGAACCTCTTTTTTATTTTTTATTTTTTATTTTTTTTATTTTATTGCTTTGTGTTCCAACCTTTGATCTTTATGACACTTACTATTTGAGCATGGGCAGGTGATGTTAGGAGTTGATCGTCTTGATATGATTAAAGGAATTCCGCAAAAGATTTTAGCATTTGAAAAGTTCCTCGAAGAAAATCCTAATTGGCGTGATAAAGTAGTCTTGCTACAAATTGCTGTCCCAACAAGGACAGACGTTCCTGAATGTATGTTCTATATATTGCTATCTGTAATTAAACTTTTAGCCACATTTTAGAAGGAGAATATTACACATTTCACTTTGGGGGACGGCTTTAAAATTTATTTTTTATACATAATTATCAAGCACTATAGGTGTATATTGTTTATCTTATGCTTTGACAGATCAAAAGCTGACATGCCAAGTTCATGAAATTGTTGGCCGAATCAATGGAAGATTTGGAACTCTCACAACTGTCCCGATTCATCATTTGGTCTCTCTCTTCACTTAATTGATTTGAATTCATGTAAATAGAGTTAAATATTGCTATAGGTGGTGCTGAAATATTCTATTCTTAAATTATTATATTGGCATCTGCTAAGAAAATTCATATCTGCATATCATATAGGTAGGAGATATGCAAATTTGCTTTTTTTTTTTTCTTTTGATAAATGGTTTGGATGCGCATCTCTCTATTTCTTATAATCCCGTCATTTTCTGTTTTTTGCTTTTGTCAATATCGATTACGTATGCTGAAAATGTATATTGAGAAATTTAAGCAGATAAGGGATGATTTTTAGATGATACTTGAAATTAGCATGTGTGAATGGTGCTGGTAAAGTAATCTATTTGCTTAGCTATGCATTCTAAATGATAGCAAAAGGATTCAACTAATGCACGTGTTTAACTAACAATTAATTTTTGGCTATTTTTATTATTATTTTTACTTTCCCCTTCTTTTGTGCTCGTATGCATAAAGTTCTAGTTTTTCGGATAAGGGTAAATTACGTAGACCCCCTCACATTTACACAAAATGTATAGTAATTTGTCATGATTGAAAAATGAAGATAATTATTACTATATCAAATTATTGATTTTAGTTTGGAAACCAAAAATGACGGAAGTTATGGTAAGATAACCCTTTATTGAAGTACAACACATTTTGAAGTAATATCTAGAGAATGATAAGCATTATTTAAAGAAACGGTCAATTTGAATTTGGTATTAATAGAAAATATCATAATGAACATACCCAAATTCAAATAGCCCATCAAAGCACCTCTAAAACTAAGGAAATGAATGAAACTTATGTTAGAATCCCACATCGGTTTCGCGAGACTTCCCAAATTAGTATATAAATAAAGGAGTAATTCCACTAATTCACCTATAACAAAAAAAATCATAACGAACATACCCAAATTCACAATTGCCCATTAAAGAACCTCTAAAACTAAGGAATCAATAAAACTTATGCTAGAATCCTACATTGGTTTGGTGAGACTTCCCAAATTAGTATAAAATAAAGGACTAATCCCACTAATTCACCCATAGCCATGTGGTGGTTTTAGATAACAATCTCCTAAGATGATATCAGATTTAGGTTCCGTTTCCCTCTTCTCTCCCCTGGGTCACTTGACCGTCACTCCTTTAAATCTCTTGGTCTCTGTCAATCACGCCAAGTATGTGCAAGTTGAAATAGCACGTGAGAGTGGGTGGTAGAATCCCACAAGGGTTTTGTAAGACTTCTCAAATTAGCATGCAAGTCAAAGAAGTTACTCCACCTATGACTGTATGATTATAGGTTGGAACCTCCTAAGAACTTAGAATTTATGGCAAACCACAAAATCCGTGGAGATCGGAGAGAGGCATATGCAGAGATAGAGAGCAATGCAAAGACAACCATCTAAATTATATGCTTTCTAACTAAATTATAAAACTACTATCTTCTTAATCTTCATCCACCGGGAAACTTATTGATTAGAGTACAGATAACGAATTGGGGTGATTTGATGTTACATTTGTTATTAATAGTAAATGAGGAAAACCGATAATACCTTGTGAAGATTGAAAGCTAAAAGATACTTCTAGGTGCATAATTGCATATATAGGCTTGGGTATTTATAGGACGGTAGAGATTTGGAACCAGAATAAGTAAAGGGAATTTTTCCACAAGGTTAAGCTATTTGGGGGGAGGGTTGATGTCTCATCTGAATTGGGATAACCGGTAGCTGCTTTGAATCTGAAAATAGTTTGAGGTTCTCATAACTAGTTTGTGTGTGTTCTAGGGTTAGTGTTATTTACATGAAATCCCGAATTTAGTCTATTAAGCGATAGCATATAAATAAACTAGAAATAGCTCGTCTCTATGAACGTTATAAGTGGTTTACCTATGCGGAACATTGTAAATTATATTTTTGTACATTTTTAAGCCTTTGCCGTGCCTTTATCTGTAGCTTGTGCTATTCACTTTATGTATTCGGATCTTGGTGCAAATTTTCGTACTTCATTGCCGAAATACTGTTGCTAAACCTCCTTTATGTATTAATTTTGTCTGTGATTTCTTATTTAAGTGTTGGTCCTTTTTTCCTTTTCAACCAATCTCTTGCCTAACATAGGTTTTTCATGCTAATAATCATTGAGATGCTTTCTTTTTAATTAAAAAAAACTTATGAAATGAGATCTTTATGCTGACTAATTTTTTGGGAAGATCTAAAGCACTTCCTTCTCTATTTACAGGATCGATCTCTTGATTTTCATGCATTATGTGCGCTATATGCTGTTACTGGTACTCATCCTTCTCCCATTAAAAATTCGGACTTATAGTCATTAGTTCAGACCTGGTCCAAAACCTATCAAGGATTATTACTAAAAAGGCAGCCCGATGCTACAAACCTCCCGCTATGCGCGGGGTCTCGGGAAGGGTCGGACCAATTAATCAAGGATTATTACTATGAATACAAAAGAAAAAGAAAAAGAAAATAATGGCAAGTGTTGGATGATGCACTGTAACCCAATGATAGATTAATTTGTTTTAGGGAAAAAATAAAAACAATTTGAAAATCGTCAATTTCTTGCCGATTAGTTAATTTCTGCATTTTGATTATAAAACTCTTGTTTATTTATCTACCAAATAGAGGAATTTAATTAGAAAATGGGTTTTAAATGTTTCCGGATTCAAAGGTAGAATTCTTATGACGGTTTTTTTATTGGCCTTTTTTTTTTTTTAAAAAAAAAACAAAATACTTGATTTTTTAGATGTGGCACTTGTTACTTCTTTGAGGGATGGAATGAATCTTGTCAGCTATGAGTTTGTGGCCTGCCAAGCTTCCAAAAAAGGAGTTCTTATTCTAAGTGAGGTAAAATCAAACTCAACTTCAAAATATTCTTCACTTAATGATTTATGAAAGAAAAAAAAAAAAAATTATTATTCTGTTACTCCTCATAAGCAACAGCAGTTGCACATAATGGTTGACTTTCTCTTGTTCGTGATTTTTTTAATTTATTCGATTTTTCCATTAAAGTAACTTTTTTTTTTTTTTAAACAATACCAATCTGCGTCTAGTCGGGTAATTATCAAAGAATGTGCTGTGATAGGAAAAATATTGTCTATGAAAATAAATTGAAATGACTCGAGGAGATGAATATTATGTACTTTTTAGCTAAAATGTGATATAAGGTAACTTTTGCTCATTAATTTGTCACAGAATGATATGCCATATCCATGATAAGAAGCAGTAATTGAATTTTTGTCATTATTATTGCTATTTTGTTTTTTGATTTTTGTTTCCTTTCTAGTTTGCAGGAGCCGCTCAGTCTCTTGGTGCGGGGGCAATTTTGGTAAATCCTTGGAACATTACAGAAGTCGCAGCTTCAATCGATTATGCTTTAAATATGCCAGCCGATGAAAGAGAGAAACGCCACCGTCATAATTTCATGCATATCACAACTCATACATCCCAAGAATGGGCTGAAACATTTGTGTGGTATGTTTACATAATCATCATCCGATTATACATGTAGTCTTTGCCATAAAAAGGTGTTTCCTTTCGTGTTTAACCCTTACGAATGCTGAAACACTTTTTAACAGTGATACCTAAGGAGGGGCTTGTTTGGTGTTTTTGTTCCCAATTTTCCTTTCGTGTTCAAAGCTTCTTCGGAAAAGAAACATAAATCTGGGAGCAATTATGTTCTGTTCCCAACAAATTGTTCGAAAATTTTGAGGGCAGAACAAATACATTTTCCCCTTATTTTTTATCCTATTTTTATCCCAATCCAACCTAACTCAATTCAAAAATTTTGGGAGATTTCTGGGAATGCGATTGCTAAACACAAAACTCAACCCAAAAAATGAGAATTGATTCTCAAAATCCTAAGGAAATTAAAAACTAAAAAAAGTTAATTTTTTTGTGCCTAAAAAACTCAACCCATCTTCAGGGACACACTCGGAATTAATTGATTTGTTAGTGAGTCCTATGTTCCACTTTTGTTAAGCTCAAATCAATGAAAATTTTATTTTTCTTTTTTCCCTCTACCATTTCTATCGTCTTCTTCGTCATTGCTGAAATCCCTCTCGCCATCGTTCCGACGTCTTCGCCGAACGGTCATTGCCGTCCACCTCCTCCTCTTCGTCGACATCGCTATCGTCTTCCTCGAAATCGCCGGATTCCTTCCTTCGCCGCTCGTTCCTCCTCCTCGCAATCGTCTTCGCTGCTCGTTCCTCCTCGCAATCGTCGTCGCCGTCCTCGCCATCGTCTTCGCCGAACTTGTCGTTGTCGTTGTCCTCGCCATCGCCATTTAGGGTTTCGATTTTGTTCGTTACTGAAATCGAACAGGTTTTGATTTCGTTTATTCTTTAGGGTTTGGTTGCTCTTTCATTCTCAAAAATCGATTTCGGTGCTCGTTGAAAAAATCGATTTCGATTTCATTGTTCGTTCACGAAATCGTTGTTTGTTCATGAAATTGAAATCGTTATTCGTTTACGAAATCGATTTTGATTTCGTTGTTCGTTCGTGGAAATCTCTGTGGAATTCAATCAATGAAGGTTATTCGGTGAAGATGAAGATGAAGGAAGAGAAAAGATGAAAAAGAAAAAGAAAAAAGAGAAGGAAAAAAAAAAAGAAATTAAAAAAAAAAAAACAATTGTGAGAAAATAATTTTAAGATAATATCGTTACCAAACGCGATTCCGTTCCTAGCACAAAAAAAAAAATTGTCGTTACCAAACGCAATTCTGTTCCCAGTAAGAAACAAAATTCTCAACTCAACCCATCCGAGTTGGGTTGAGAAAAGTGGGAACATTAACCAAACGCCACCTAACCTAACGAGGCCTCAAGGTTTTAGCATTCGGGATTTAAGTTATGAGATAATTTAAGATTTAAAATTCTGTCAAGGTAGTGTTCGGAAGCACTTGTCCATTTCCAATTCCTGAAAATCAAACACTACCTACAATTTCTCAGTATGCAATATTTGTTCTCTCTTCATTTTGCTCTTCCTTTTTGATATGTACTCAAAAATTCATCATTGTTTAATAACGTTTTTTAAGTACTTTTTTGCTTTTAAGCAAAAAGTAATTAGAAAAATAAAACTAACATTTGTTTTGCACTTTAAAAAAGTATTTTTGAAAAACAAGAAAGTTATTTATATGGAGAAACACTAAGAATCAAATGGTGCTTCAGTAAAAGTACTTTTTTTGTTTTATTATTATTATTATTATTTTTAATTATGAAAAGTATTTTAAAAAAACATTACCCAATGGTGCCTTAACATTTTGGAATTTCTTTTTTACAACTGTGTTACATTGAGTTTCCTGATACTATTGATTACTTCTATGCAGTGAACTCAATGACACAGTAGTTGAAGCTCAGCTGAGGACTCGACAAATTCCTCCTTTGCTTCCTACAAAAGTTGCAATTGAACGTTATACGCAATCCAATAATCGATTGCTTATACTGGTAAAACTCGCTTTCCTCAAAATGACTAAACTGGTATTAATTAAGGCTAAAACACAAAAGGAGATGTTTTGATGTTATTATTATTATTATTGTTGTTGTTGTTGTTAGTGGTCGGTTAGAGCGAATCTCTTTGCTAAAGCCTATATGTCTAATGTGTGAGATGTTCTAATTCTGATGATCATATGAAGATTAAGTTGTGACACATAATTTTTACGTGAAAATATCTTTTCGTAAAAAATCACGGTGCCGCTTTGTGACACACTGATAAATCCACTAGATAAGAGGAATAATAGAGTTACTTGGCTCGACTTGAAACTCAAGACTTAAATTTCTAACTTCTCCCTAAGAGTATTCTTGCGTTTTGCAATGCTATCCTCCTGATACTTACGTTGCTAATTACTTTCCTTGGAGAATCTTACGTCCTGTACTGCTTGATGTCTCTCGATCTTGTACACTCTGCTCCATGGTACCTCCTCGGTCTGTTCACATCCCTGACATCTCCAATCCACAAACCTCCTTGTTTTTGCACTTGTTTTAACCTTCTTTCTAGGTATGGCCAAATGTGCTTCACAGAGTTTTCTCAATCTAATCTCTATATCTGATGGTAATTAAGCGAAACGCCACAAATGTATGCAAAGCGCAGGGATGGTGGTGGTTTTCAAACAAAATGCCTCGAATCAATATAGCTTAAAGATCCGTAGAGGGGATTGATTCATGGCAGAGTTTATAAAATCAAAGACGAAGATCTATAAAAGTGCCAACCTCTATAAAATAATCCCCAGAAAACAAGGGAGGCTAGGGGTTGTACTTATTTAAAACTTTACCTTTTGAAAAGTTTCCTAGCCCTAAAAACGCTCAAGGAAGGTCTTTAAGTCAAAACTCCAGAAATCTTGAATCTGTCATCCCGGCTGTTTGGATCCAAAAAGGACCGTTAACATTCTAGTGGCTTTGGAGTCCGGATGCCCATCACTACTTCTGATGCTAGACCTATTGGAATTCCACCATTCGGACGACTCTTTCTCTTGTCTGGACGCACATAGCGTTCTTTTCTGGAAAGCACATTTTTAGTAAGATTTTGCTTTTGGAAACCAGTGTAGAGCGTGCAAGGGGTGCATGTTTGTGTAATGCATGCAACTTCCAGACTTTGTGCTTGTAGTGGCGAATGATGATTTGATTGATGATACGCATTCAGCATGAAGATCTCCGAAGAAACAGATGCAACTCACATTTCAAAAAATAAATTACAGATTCTGGTCACTAAATGAAGCCGCACTAAAAAACATGGATCTTGCCTATTTTGTGGACCTTATGGATGCCCAAAACAGCTATTGTAGAGCCTTTTTCATTTTCCTATTTTTTTTTTTTGAAAAAAATTCCAAACTGTGTTCGTAAATTTTTCTGGACAGTCCAAACAACTATTTTAACTCTGAACTCTATTAGTAATTGCACTCGTGCTCTGACCTTTCTTGGACAATTTTTTTTTCTAAATTATACACTCCTTGTACTTTACCCCCCTTCATCAACCTTTTCTAGCTACAAGGCTAAGGTTTGCCAATATGGAAAAAAAAATGTAGAACATATTATAGATAGAAAACTAGAATCAAAATTACAAGTTTTAGATGAGTTCTACCTACTATTGAATTTGAATCAATAGCTCCCGCTGCAAGGGGTATATAATCTATATACACTATCATGGGCAATTGTACTCAATCTTTCTCATTTTCTCACTTGTCATATTAAAAAAAATGACTTTACCTTGGGCAGATAGCGGGAATTGAACCCGCACATTCTCCGTGGCAAAGTGAAATTTCACCTCTCCCTCTATAATGCGAGTGACCTTTTGCTCTGTTTCCTTCCTCCAACAATTTTATTCACTTAGATGCCCTCCATAGTAGTTCCTACCTCTTGAAGAAGGGAAGGGACAACAAAAAGAAGAAAGAAACGACTAACCTTTATACTCTCTAAAAGGATAGAGGAGAGAAAGAGAAAATCATTTATTGTAATGGTATATTACAATAGAGCTCTATACTCTCCATTATAGAGCCAAAAGAAGAAAATAAATATTTCAACACTTCTCCTCACAAGCTGAAGCGAAGATATTGATGAGTCCTAACATGACAATGGCTAAGTGAAAAAGGGATGGTCCAATCGATTTAGTGAACATGTTAGCTGCCTGCTTGGACGATGCGATGAAGGTAGGAGCAATGACTATAGTTCGAGCTTTCTCTCGAATGCAGTGGATATCAACTTTGTTGTGTTTGGTTCTTTCACGAAGGGCTAAATCAAATGATAACATTATGTCATACTTGTTAGTGCAGAATAGCATAGTCGAGTCTATCCCAAGCAACCATAATTTAGTCAAAAAAGAACGTACCCAAAAGAAGTTCATTCGTTACCTAAGTTATAGCACGTGCATCAATTATAATTGTCTATGAAGGTGATATAGCACTATTTTGATATAGTATTGTAACTGCGAAATGGTAGTGATGGGGGAAGGCCCCCATATGTTTGAGTGAGCAAGATCAAAGGCCTGCGGTGCTCTGTGCATGAGAGGGACATAGGAAGTGTGAGCATATTTTGATAATTCACAAGTCACATAATGAAACTTAAAATCCTTGTCGGTAAATTAGGGTTAGTTTTGGTATGGATTTGATTGATTAGAAATTTGAATAATTTAGGAAAGTAGTGATTTGAATAAATTAGAAAACTCATTCATTGTATGGATTCTAGGGTTAGCAACCGTGTGTTATTCTTTTCCTATTTAAAGGTGTTTGCTCCTTTGTAATTGTATCAATGAATAAGAATTTTTTTTCCCTCTTTTCTTTCTATATGGCATCAGAGCCCTAGGGTTCGAATTATGAATTTCAAGGCCGCCATGATTGGCTCTGGCTCATGCTTGTCGAACAGTAGCAGCAGGGCAATGGCGTCGGGGGGTTCACAGCCATCGGGGGGTTCGCAGTCTCTGTTTTCGGCGATGTCGTAGGGGGGGTTCGCAGTCACCGTTTCCGGCGATATCGTTTGGAGCTATGCCGCCACCGCCGCCTTCTGCTGTTTCTTCGCAGTCACCTTTTTCGGCTGCCTCTTTCTTTAAAAATTCTTTTCAAATCAGCATTCACAAATTGAATGGAAAGAATTACCTTGAGTGGTTTCAGTCCGTGCAGTTAGTGATTGACGACAAAGGGAAACTCGGGCACTTGAATGGCGAAGTCACACCGCCAGCCATCGACGATCTGAGATACAAGTAGTGGCGTTTGGAAAACTCAATGGTGATTGCCAGGCTGATCAATTCCATGAACCAATTGTTGGAAAACCCTTCTTGTACTTGCTGACGGCTTGCAATGTCAGGGAAGCAGCTCGGGAAACCTATTCAGATTTGGACAATCACTCACAATTGTTCGAATTAAACACCCGAATGTGGAAGATACAGTAAGACAATCGTGAGGTAACAACCTACCATAATGATATGATGATTGTTTGGCAGGAATTAGATATGTTTGAAGTTGAACAATGAGAAAATCTAAGTGATAGTGCTCGGTACAAAAAGAAGGTTGAGAGAAGCCGGGTATTTGTGTTCTTAGTTGATTTGAACAAAGAACTTAATGAGGTTCGAGGACGTATTTTAGGAAAGCAACCCTTACCAACGATAAGGGAGGTCTTTTCCGAAATACATAGGGAAGAAGCATGACGACAAGTGATGTTGAAGAACATCGATGAACCAAAAATAGATGGTGAAGGATTTGCTCTTGTGGCCCGAGGTGCAGATTCAGAAGAAGATAGGCGAGGAGGAAAGCAGAGGCCTTGGTGTGACCATTGTAGAAAGCTGTGGCATACCCGGGAAAGTTGCTGGAAGCTGCACTAGAAATCGACAAATTAGAAGAAGAAACCAGGCAGTGACACCAGGTCAGGGGAAGATGTCCGCGAATTTCAAGCTAGCAGGCTGCTTAGATCCAGGGCAACAATCTTCCTCAGAATCGCTTCCTTTTACAAAGGAACAGATAGAGCACCTATATGGAATATTTCGGTCCCAATACTTAGGAAATTCTAACCCATTTTGTTCTCTAGCACAATCAAGCAACTCTTTCACTGCTGCCATCGCTTGTACCAAGTCTAATGGCTCCTGGATATTAGATTCAGGTGCTACCAATCATATGACTGACACTTCGCAATTTTTTTCTTCTTATACAAGGAATCAAAAAGTTAAAATTGCTGATGGCTCTTTTGCTATTGTTGCTGGGAAAGGAACAATTACTATTTCCCCTTCTCTAATTCTTAAAAATGTTCTGCATGTTCCTCATTTATCATTTAATCTCATGTCAGTCAGTCAATTAACCCTTGATCATAATTGTTAAGTTAATTTTTGGACTTCTCGTTGTGAATTTCAGGATTTAACCTCAGGGAAGATGATTGGGGCTGCTAAACAAGATGGTGGCCTCAACCTTTTTAATAACAGATCAACCTTTGGAAGGCAAGATCAGTAGACTTGTTTCAATTCTAAACCTGTTTTTAGTGATAGTAAAATTATGTTATGGCATTAGCGATTAGGACATCCAAATTTTCAATATTTAAAACATTTGTTTCCCAAGTTATTCATGAATAAAAATCCTTCTATTTTTCGGTGTGAATCTTGTGAGTTAGCAAAACATCATCAAGCTATTTTTCCACTTCAACCATATAAGAAATCAAAATCATTTACCATGATTCATAGTGATGTTTGGGGTCTTTCTAGAGTGCCAACTTTTTTTGGGAAACAATGGTTTGTTACTTTCATTGATGATCATACTCAAGTCACTTGGGTGTTCCTTTTAAAAGAAAAATCTGATGTTGAAATTGTGTCTAACAATTTTTATAATATGGTTCAAACACAATTTCAGACTCAGATTAAAATTTTTCGCAGTAATAATGGAATTTTTTTTTAACACTATATTAGGGAATGTTTTTGCCGAAAAATGGATTATTCACCAAAGTTCTTGTAATAATACACCTCAACAAAATGGGGTGGCTGAAAGAAAAAACAATCTCCTTGAAGTTGCTAGAGCTATAAGTTTTCAAACTAAGGTTCCTAAGAATATTTGGGGATAAGCTATTTTAACAGTCACTTATTTGATTAATAGGTTACTGGTAGCGAAATATTACGTTGCTACTTTCATCGCAAGTGTACGGGTCAAGTTTTAGTAGAGTGAGAAGAGTAAGGGTTGTCGTATCCACAAGGATTGGATTAGATTGTCGCTAAGTACCGCGATCGTCATAATCTAACTTTATCTAGGCGATCAATCTATATTTTTGTTAATATAATTAATATACTAAACTAATTAACCTAATATACTAATATTGATGTTTAAGGGAATAAATTGTCTAGGGATTAATTTCGTTTACTTAAATGCGTTTAATTTAATCTAGTTTGCATTAGCGACATTCACATTATCCGACAATCTAGGTATCAAAATCTCACTCATTACCTTTCCCGAGTGTAAAGTGAATGAATATGTGACTTCGCGTTAACGCCGAAGTCCCCCTCGAGCATCTATACGACACTTGGTCACATGAGTCTCGCCCCAACCTCACGGATTGCATACTTTCTAACGCTTTCCCAGGTCATTAGATCGTCACGTTGTGTTTAAACCTTAGTCCGAATCCGGGGTTACCTCTCTTGTGTGTCAAACCCGTTATTATCAAAATCAACCCTAATGCCGTAACAAGCATATCGAGATTGTAATAAAATGGTAAACACAATCGGATAAAGATAAACAATCGATAACGAAACAAAGATTCAATCAAATAACGTTTTTATAAACGAATCGCTCCCTAGACAATATATGTTTAGTTTTTCATGGCCATAACCACATAGACAACAAAATACAAGCTAAATATATACAAAGCAATCAACCAAATTAAGAAATAAAGAGAGAAACGAGGAGACTAGCTGTTATCCGAAGAACTGACGCTAAAACGACTCCGATCTCGTTTCCTCCTTCTTGGCTTTGTGATATTTTCTTGGTTGATAGGCCTTGGAGCTCTCAAGACACTCCCAAAAATGTTACTAAGTGTTTAGGAGAGAAAATGGGATATTTATAGGATCCAAAAATATCAACAAACTATCCCAAAATATCTAAACTGTCTGGCGCCTGACCGCTACAACAGTGGGATCATCGCTGCAGCGGTAGAGAAGTCA
This sequence comes from Eucommia ulmoides, assembly GCA_016647705.1. Taxonomy (NCBI): domain Eukaryota; kingdom Viridiplantae; phylum Streptophyta; class Magnoliopsida; order Garryales; family Eucommiaceae; genus Eucommia; species Eucommia ulmoides. Next base: position 7,084,788 of record CM028329.1, read on the forward strand.
GTGGCTCTCTGCCGGATGACCATTGTAGTGGTGGTTTCACCACTGCAGCAGTGGAGAGTTCAACAACTCTCTGTATTTTGATCGTTGTAGCGGTGGTTTCACCACTGCAGCGGTGGATTCAGGTTCTGAATATTGATCTTTTTGCTATTTTTCTCCACTTTTTTCCACCAACTTGCTCGTTTATGGACCGTTTTCATCTTTTTTCGCCCCAAACACCTGATTTATACATAAACAAATAAAAACATATTAAAACGCTATAAAAATACTCGAAAACTATCAAAATCGGCTTGGGAATAAATAGATAAATTACACCTATCAAATACCCCTAAACTTAGAATTTTGCCAGTCCTCGAGCAAAATACTCACATTAAAATAAAAAAACACAACTAAATTAATTAACACAAAAACTAAACACGAATAAAAACACAAACTACCTAAACATAACGATATGCGAGTTTTGAATTCAACTATCGACCAAAACGTTTTCCCCTCAACAACCCCCAATCATATCGAGTTCAGGAGTAAAACGCACCATGTGATATTCTAAAATTTCAATATTCAATAATGGTAAACGCCATTCTAGATCCTTTCAACATGTGTGTGCGAAACTCAATAATATAACTATCCAACAACCGGATTGGATTATCCACCAACGAAGCTCACGACTTTAAACCGATAAGGATTAGAATTTCCATACGCCTGATTAGGTTCTACTCTCTACTAATGTAGGCTTGGAAGTTCAAAAAGATCAATAGGACTTGGTTCGGTTTGGAACATTTGGCCAATGATATATTGGGAATATAAAACGGGTTAACATCGTTAACTCAACGATACCCAAGGCACAACGCTTGGCACACAATCACTCTTAAACCCCCATAGATAAATTTGAAACAACCCTGAACAATCATTTAAGAACGTGATAGGCCCTTAGTGAGATTTACTTATTCCAGGCGCAAAGGGTAGTTGGGCAATTAGGGCAATGGAATCTGTGCAATGGGGCAATCGGTTGGAATGGGAATATTATTTAGATTTGTTGTATTTTTTGTAGCAAGTTTGTTAGGAATATTTTCTGTTAGTAGGTTGTTAGGCGTTAGAGGGATAGTTCCTTTTAAGGAGAGAGAAGAGAAGAGTGGGTATGAGATTATTATTGTGAAGTGAGCTTTGCTCTTGAGGAGAGTCCAAGTCTCTCGAATACTTGGAGAGAGTTTATCCCTTTACCATTTCCATTTTAGTATTTCTTTAATAAAATTCCCATTCAATTCCATTTTCATTTCAATTAATTGGTTTGAGCTTATCAATTGGTATTAAGAGCACGTACCTGGGGGTAGCTGTGCGAGCCTAAATCAGTTCATCATCGTCTTCACCATCGATTACTGATGGCAGCCAAAAATATTGCTCAAAAAATCGATGCAATGGAGGACCAGAAGCAAATTCAACAAGAAGTAGGAACGATGAAAGAGGAGATGCAGAATTTGAAGGAGGAGATGCTGAAAATGAGGGAGGATACGAGGAAAAGTCTGGAACAGCTACTTAAGTACCATGAGGCTTCTACTCAACAGCCTTCGTCTTCGTCGTCGAGCAAGATGACGGGCTAGGGGGTGCGGACTGACGGTAGGAGGCTCACAAGCAAATCAAAATCAAGGTAACCCTAAGTTTCCTAGTTCGATTGTCCATTTTCTTGATTCGACGAATCAAGCCTTCGAGTCATGCTCTGATTTTCGTTGTCGGAAATTGGAGATGCCATCGTTTGATGGTACCAATCCAGATGGTTGGATCTTAAAAGCCGAACGCTACTTCACTCTCCAACGATTCACGAATGACGAGAGGATTGAAGCAGCGGTCATCAGTTTCGAAAGAGACGCCCTGCTGTGGTACTAGTGGGAAACCAAGCGTCGATCCATTGCGTCGTGGGAGGAATTGAAGTTGCAGCTGCTGAAGCAATTTCGATCATCTCAAATGGGGTCGCTACACGAACAGTGGCTGGCTTTGGAGCAAACCGGCGACATACAGGAGTATCGCCGACGGTTTATAGAGTTGTCGGCCCCTTTACATGACGTCTCTGATGAGATGGCGTTGGGGCATTTCATCAGTAGATTGCAACCGCAATTCAGGGCTGAGGTAAGGGTCTTGGGTCCAAACACACTGGGCCAGGCCATGGAGTTAGCCCAAAGAGTGGAGAAGAAACTTTTTGTGGCCCAACATAATAAGTCTAATACTTCCAAAAGCTGGGCTGATCCAATGCGGGTTGTTGCTCCAACAAGAACATTTGGGCCCAGTAGCTATTACAGGCCCAATAATATGGGTCGGCCTACTGCTCCAGCTGGGGAATTTCGTTCGTTAGCAGCTGGTGGTGCTATTGGAGAGAAACCATATGGGGAAGTATGAAGATTGACGAATTCTGAGTTACAAAAAAAACAAGAAAGGGGATTGTGTTATTTGTGTGATAATAAATGGTCGCCTGGGCATAAATGCAAAACCAAGGAATTGAGTATTTTGGTTACCCAGGAATCGGAAGATGACTTGGAGGACACAAACGAGCAGCTGGAACACAAGGGGCCATTGTTGGAAAATGCCGAATTGTCTCCAATTGCGGAAGTATCAGTAAATTCGATGGCTGGCCTTCACCAAAAACTATGAAAGTAGAAGGACTAATTGGGGGACAACGAGTGGTGACCCTAGTGGATAGCGGGGCCACACATAATTTTATATCCACAACTTTGGTTGAGAAATTGAAGTTACCTATTACAGCTACGGAAGCTTATGGAGTGACCGTTGGTACGGGAGAAGCCGTTAAAGGGGAAGGCGTGTGTAAGGGCGTTTACTTGCAACTTCAAGGAATCTATATTGAGGAAGAATTTTTGCCCCTAGGATTGGGAAGTTCTGATGTTATTTTGGGAATTCAATGGCTGGAAACGTTGGGCATGACGTATACGAATTGGAAGACATAAGTGATGAAATTCCGATTGGGTGACGATACAGTCACATTGCGAGGAGATCCTTCTCTAGGAAAAACCTTGGTGTCTTTAAAGGCCATGATGCGAACATTGAAACGTGAAGGGTCGGGCATTTTAGTAGAATTGAATCCTCTCTCTATGGGAGCAGAGGGAGTATCAGACACGCTGACTTTTGTGCAGGCCGTCCTATCCAAATACGATCAAGTTTTTTGTCCGCCAGCGGGGTTACCACCAATATGGGGACGAGAACACTCTATTGTTCTTAAGGACGGCACATCTCCAATCAGTGTAAAACCTTACAGATACCCACAGGCCCAGAAGGATGAGATCGAGAGGCTTATTAAGGAGATGTTGACTGCTGGTATTATCCAAGTGAGTACTAGCCCATTCTCCAGTCCGGTATTGTTGGTCAAGAAAAAAGATGGGAGCTGGGGGTTCTGTGTGGATTATAGGGCTTTAAATAAAGCCACTGTACCTGATAAATTTTCAATCCCAGTCATTGATGAGTTATTGGATGAAACTTCATGGGGCTCGAGTTTTCTCAGTTAGATCTCAAGTCTGGTTATCATCAGATTCGAGTCAAGGATGCCGATGTGCCAAAGACTGCCTTCCGGACACACGAAGGACACTACGAGTTTCTGGTGATGCCTTTCGGTTTTATAAATGCACCGGCCACTTTCCAATCTTTGATGAAAAAGGTATTTCGACCCTACTTTCGGAAATTTGTATTGGTGTTTTTCGATGACATTTTAGTTTATAGCCCGACAGAGGAATTACATGTGGAGCATGTGGCCAAGGTATTGGAGTTGCTGTAGCTCAATAGTCTATATGCCAATCGCAAGAAATGTGAGTTTGTCAAGACTCAAATTGCTTATTTGGGGCACCTAATATCAGGAGATGGGGTGGCAGTTGACCCATCCAAGGTTCAGGCGATGCTATCGTGGCCCACGCCTAATACCATTAAGGAGTTTCGTGGATTTTTGGGGCTAACATGGTACTACAGAAAATTCGTTTTGGGCTATGGGAAAATGGCTCTTCCACTGACTGAACAACTTAAAAAAGATAAGTTTGGGTGAAGTGTGGAGGCAGAAGAGGCTTTTCAAAATCTGAAGCGCGCTATGACTCAAGTACCCGTGCTAGCTATGCCCGATTTTACTCAACCGTTTATTATTGAGATGGACGCGTCTGGATTCGGCTTGGGGGCAGTGCTACTTCAAGGGCAGCGTCCAATAGCTTATTATAGTCATACTCTCGGATCTCGGGCACGCCTACAGTCTATCTACGAGAAGGAGCTAATGGCGATTGTGTTCGCAGTATTGAAGTGGTGGCCTTACCTTTTGGGTCGCAAGTTTATAGTTAGAACCGACCAACAAAGCCTCAAATTTTTGCTGGAGCAACGGTTAGTGGGCACTAAGTACCAAAAGTGGATCATTAAGTTGATGAGCTATGATTTTGTTATCCAGTACAAACCAGGGGCTAGTAACAGGGTGGCATAAGCTCTTTCTCACATTCCAGACCGCATTTCTTGCAACCAGCTCGCCGTCCCTCAGTGGCAGCATTGGGATAGCTTACGGGTGGAATTGGAGGCCAATGCCTTCTTACAAAAGTTACTTACAGATATCACCACGGACGTGGTCCTACATACAGGATTTTCGGTTGCAAATGGGGTATTGTATTACAAAAACAGGTTAGTCATTCCCCACAAGTTTCAATTAATGCCGATCATCATTGTTGAGTTTCATGGATCGCCAATGGGAGGTCATTCAGGCGAAACAAAAACCTATCAACGCATTGCAGCGGAGGTGTACTGGTTGGGCATGAAAAAAGATATCATTAAGTATGTACAGGAATGAGAAGTGTGCCAACGCAACAAACACATGGCAACTTCACCGGCAGGACTCTTACAACCCATTCCTATTCCGGCACAAGTATGGGATGAATTGACGATGGATTTGATCGAAAGGTTACCTCGCTCGGATGGCTGAGACACCATCTTGGTCGTGGTTGATCTGTTGAGCAAGTATGCGCATTTTGTGGGGCTTAAGCATCCCTTTACTGCTACTTCTGTGGCTGACATTTTTATGAAAGAGGTGGTCAGGTTACATGGAGTCCCAAAATCAATCATCTCAGATCGTGACAAGATTTTCATGAGCCAATTTTGGCAAGAATTGTTCAGATTGCAGGGTACTACATTGAAAAGGAGTACTGCTTACCATCCTCAAACAGATGGACAGTTGGAGGTAGTCAACAAGTGCTTGGAGACATACCTCCGTTGTTTTGTGTCCGAGAAACCCCGCTACTGGTTTCGATGGTTGGCATGGGCCGAATATTGGTACAACGCATTTGTCCATTCCGCCACTCGTTCCACTCTTTTCTGGGCCCTATACGGGAGAGATCCACCACCGATTCTTCGGTATGAAAAAGGGTCTACTCCGATGTCTGCGGTCGACGAACTGTTGGAGGATAGAGATGCTATTTTGGATGACTTGAGGATGCACTTGCTCCGTGCACAACAGCGGATGAAGGTGCGCGCTGATGAGAAACGAAGCGATGAGGAGTTTTATGTAGGGGACTTAGTTTTCCTCAAGTTGCATCCTTATCGGCAGCGTTCGCTTGCTCAGCGTCAAAACGAGAAGCTTGTTGCTCGCTATTATGGGCCCTTCCAAATCCTTTAGCGTATTGGGCAAGTGGCCTATAAGTTGGAGCTTCCGTCGTCGGCCAACTTACATCCTGTTTTTCATGTCTCTCAGCTGCGGCGTGCTAAGGGGGTTTCCAACTCTTCCCTTGTTATTCCGCCACAGCTATCACCGGACGTGGAGTTAGTTGTCATTCCTGAAACGCTGCTTGGAGTACGGCCCAAACGACATGGCAGTTCGGGGGAACTGGAAGTACTACTACAATGGAAATCGTTACCTCCTTTTGAAGCCACTTGGGAAGATTATCATTCCATTTTGAAGCAGTTTCCGGATTTTCACCTTGAGGACAAGGTGAAGGTTTGGGTGGCGGGTAATGATAGACCCCCAGTGAGATTTACTTATTCCAGGCGCAAAGGGTAGTTGGGCAGTTAGGGCAATGGAATCTGTGCAATGGGGCAATCGGTTGGAATGGGAATATTATTTAGATTTGTTGTATTTTTTGTAGCAAGTTTGTTGGGAATATTTTCTGTTAGTAGGTTGTTAGGCGTTGGAGGGATAGTTCCTTTTAAGGAGAGAGAAGAGAAGAGAGTGGGTATGAGATTATTATTGTGAAGTGAGCTTTGCTCTTGAGGGGAGTCCAAGTCTCTCGAATACTTGGAAAGAGTTTATCCCTTTACCATTTCCATTTCAGTATTTCTTCAATAAAATTCCCATTCAATTCCATTTTCATTTCAATTAATTGGTTTGAGCTTATCAGAACGTTGTATTCACTTATCAAAAGAAACGAAAATTTAACTATATTTACATATGTTTTTTTTTTTCAACAACCACGCCCCCAAACTTATTCGATTATTACAATTTCACGGGTGTGGTTAAAACGAAAGAAAAATGACGAGTACTCGAATACCGAACCAATCAAAAGTTCGTCCTAAACCCAACCGCTCACTTTAAATAGCATACACGAATGTTAACTTGATTCACTCAAATTGTGTTTTCGGTTTAGTGATATAGGTTTGGAAAAAATTCAATTGGCCAGGGTATTTGTTACGAGTTCAGAATTGAAACGGCTTTATTGGCTTCGATTGGGTAATGTGGGATAAACATATAGCATGGTAAGCTTCAAAGGCTCAAGCGAATCAAATGAATGCCTAAATCATATCTTCTGAACTATCTCGTCTAAGATTTCGCCTCAATCCCCCAATCAGGTTTTAGAATTCTTAAAATTATCATGAATTTGGCTAATGAATAATCAGCCTCAAATCAATTGAATAGCCATATATTGAGTTACGTGCTCGTGCAAATTAAGATCCACACTAACTTTTACCAAAACGACATGCCAAACACACAGGAATGGACATTACCCTTGATCTCGAAAAACAACCAGGAGATAATATCATCATCGGGTAATGGCTCAGATGAACGCAAAACTCAGCACACAACAACACATCTACAAACATAAACACATACTACTCTAACATACATGTATATAATAAACTAAATTACACAACTAACAACAATTAAACATACTAAACATCACCCCCAAATTTAAAACGGTCAGTGTTCACAATGACCCAATCATTAATCTCAACATTTAGAATAAAACATGCCAACAAAGGGGGTTTAGAACACGTACCTGGGAGGCGAGACAATCTCGCCTTTGAATGAAGTCGGTGGTCATGATCTAATTTATTTTGATAACTTGGGTTGCCTCTCAAGAAACGCTTGGTTTAATGTCCTCGGCTTGACATAGAGAAGTGCTCTAAAAAGAGCGACTTTCGCCCATAGTAAGTGTCGTACAACACCACATATGGGTCTTAATTTTGAACGCCCTCAAGCTTGGCGAGATTTGTCTCTGATCAGCTCGTGCTTTCAACAAGACTCTTCATTGGCTCATGTACTTGGTGGGCATGAAAGAACATTGCAAATGGTGGCGAAGGATAAGTGAGCCATATCGGATCCTCGTAGATGTGATTGTCTTGGATCGGTGGTGACATCACAATATGGATCTCCAATGGTGAAGAATCACAATCGTCGATCTATGCTTGGGTTCCCGTCTCATTCGAATAATCATCATTGAACTCACCCAAGCTCCTTCCACTCGTATCTGGTTCCTCCCGGTGGCTTTCACAAATAAATGTGGCTTGTTCGTCTCTCAGTGCCACCGCTTCAGACTCGGCCTCAATGAAATAAAGAAGATGACCGATTTGAGTCTCAAGAGACTTGACGGTCTCATCAATTTCAGCACAGGTTGTCTCAATAGTGTTAAGACGAACCTCATGCTCATTAAGCCGATCATTCATTTCCCTTCAAGATGCTTGGCTCTCCCCCATAAATTCAGCGAACATTTCTTCCAGGGAGGAAGAAGGCTCTAGTCCGGGGTGTCAATTCATGGCTCCGAAATGGTGAAACTATCTCCCAAGTTTTGGTAGCTTGTTGAATAATTCCAACAGTGAAAATCAAACTCCGCCATGTCTTCCAACAACCAATAGGCTTCATCCGCAGTTAGTTGGTCCAAAGAGGTGGTACCGTTTTCTCTTTTCACCCATGTTCTAGTTGCGGCTAATAACCTGTCGAGGAAATTCAGTAGTTAACACTCCCTAGGGAAACGATGATTGGAGAATCGGAATCACAACTCCTTGTATCGATCCCAAGCACAATAAAACGGCTCGGAATCTCGTTAAAAGAAATGCAAAAGCACTTGTTGATCTAATATCTTCAAGTACCTTGCAAAAGAAACAAAACTACAAAGAAAAAATTATAAACACAATAAATGCCAAAATTAAAATCAAGTTATTTACTCACAATATTAACAACAATCTAAAAACCAATCCCTGGCAACGGCGCCAAAAACTTGGTAGCGGAATATTACGTCGCTACTTTCACCGCAAGTGTACGAGTCAAGTTTTAGTAGAGTAGGAAGAGTAAGGGTTGTCGTATCTACAGGGACTGGATTAGATCGTCACTAAGTACTGCGATTGTTATAACCTAATTTTATCTAGACGACTCAATTTATATTTTTGTTAATATAATTAATATACTAAATCAATTAACTAATTAAACTAATTAACCTAATATACTAATATTAATGTTTAAGGGAGTAAATTGTCTAGGGATTAACTTCGTTTACTTAAACGTGTTCAATTCAATCTAGTTTACATTAACGGTATTCATATTATCCGACAATTTAGTTATCGAAATCTCACTCACTACTTCTCCCGAGTGTAAAGTGAATGAATATGTGACTTCGCGTCAACGTCGAAGTCCCCCTCGATCGTCTATACGACACTTGGTCACATGAGTCTCGCCCCAACCTCACGGATTGCATACTTTCTAATGCCCTCCCGGGTCATTAGATCGTCACGTTGTGTTTAATCCCTAGTCCGAATCCGGGGTTACCTCTTCTGAGTGTCAAACCCATATTCTCAAAATCAACCCTAATACCATAACAAGCATATCAAGATTGTAATAAAACGGTAAACACAATCGGATACAGATAAACAACCGATACGAAATAAAGATTCAATCAAACAACGTTTTTATAAACGAATCACTCGCTGTCCACATTGTTTTCTTTGTTAGTTGTATTGGCGGATATTATGTTGACGGCTATACCCCAACCGTTAACAATCCGCAAGTTGAATGAGACCAATTACTTAAATTGGTCTAAGGCTGTGAAAATAGCCCTTACAGGACAAAGGAAATACCGTCATCTCATGGAATCTGCCCTGGCAGAAAATGATAAGAAGTATGAGGAATGGATTCAAGCTGATGCGCAGATTGTAGTGTCGTTGTGGAACTCGATGGAGCCTCAAGTAGCTGATCTTTGTACTCATCTAGACACGTGTAAAGCCATATGAGAATATCTTCATATGTTGTATTCCAGTAATTTCACCAGGATGTATGATTTATCGACCGAGTACTTTCAACTTCAGCAAGGCATGCAATCCATTACAAATTATTTTGCCATATTCAACAGTCTTTATGAGGAGTTAAATATTATTCTACCGATGACTATCGATCTGAAAGAAATGAAAAGACAACGTGAGCAGATGGCTTTCATGAATTTCTTAGTTGGATTGCTCCCAAAATTTGAACCGGTCCGATCTCAAATTCTTTCCAGTGCTACTCTCCCGACTATCACTGAAATGTATTCTCGCGTTTCATGTAGCACTACCAAGAACAATATTTTTGGCTCGAGTTCGTCTGCGCCATCTGACCGTTCGGCGCTTGTTATGCAGATTCCTACACGAAATCGAGGTGATCAACTTAGTGGTGGTCATGGTGGTTTCTCTCGTGGTGGTCGTGGTGGTTTCTCTCGTGGTGGCCGTGGTAGTGGCCCTCGGGGTGGACGAAGTGGCCGTGGTCGTGGCTCACCTTGTCAGTGCTCATTTTGTGGTAAGGAGAATCATACTAGAGAAACATGTTGGGATTTAGTTGGCCGTCCACCCAAAATTCGCCAATGCAGTGACATCTGATCTAGATACTCCTACTATTCCAGAAGTTCAGGCTGCCAAGGACATCTTTGATGAGTAATATGCTGAATTCCTTCAGTATAAGGCATCGCAACAGACATCTTTTCCCATTACTTCTTTAGCACAACGAGGTACTTCTTCTGCTTGTCTTTCCATTCACCCTTCCCCTTCGACACCTTGGGTCATAGATTCTGCTGCCATTGATTACATGTCAGGTATATCTTTCTTATTTATACATATTCATTCATCTTCTTCGTTGTCTCCTGTTACAGTTGTTGATGGTTCCACTGTCCCTATCCGTGGCGTTGGTACAGTGGAACCCTCACCCTCCTATCTCTCTCCTTTGTCTTGTATATTCTTTCATTTTTTTTTTAATTTGATGTCAGTCAGTAAGCTTACCAAACATCTTAATTGTTCTGTCTCATTTTTTCCTGATTCTGTCATTCTTCAGGATTTGAGGACGCGAAAGACGATTGGCATAGGGCGTGAGGAAAATGGCCTTTATTACCTTGATGATTATGACGAGAGTCCTGGTAACTCGCTTGCTGCCTGCCTTGCTGTTCCATCCGCTCACCAGATCCATTGTCGTCTTGGTCATCCCTGCCTTGACAACCTCAAGTTACTTGTTCCTAATTTACGTCATTTGTCTTCATTAGAGTATGAGTCTTGTTAATTGGGTAAGCATCATCGTATTTCATTTGCTTCCTCAATTCATGTTCGAGTATCGAGTCTTTTTAGTTTAGTTCATTCAGATGTTTGGGGTCTTTCTCGTGTTACTTCTACATTATGTTTTCATTATTTTGTTACATTTGTGGATGATTTTTCCAGAATTACTTGGCTTTATTTAATGAAAGATCGTTCAACATTATTCTCTATTTTTCGTGTGTTTTGTGCTGAAATTAAAACTCAATTTAATGTACTAGTGCGTATTCTTTGTAGTGATAATGCTCAAGAATACTTTTCTCAACTATTTACTTTATGTCACACTCTGGTATCTTGCATCAGTCTTCTTGTCCTCATACACCACAGCAAAATGGAGTTGCTGAGCGTAAGAATTGACATCTCTTAGAAGTGACCCGTACTCTTCTTTTTGAGATGAACGTTCCCAAACACTTCTGGGGCGATGTGGTTCTTATAACTTGCTTCCTAATCAATCGGATGGCCTTATCTACCCTAAATGGCAAGGTTCCTCATTCAATTATTTTTCCTCGTACACCCTTGTTTAGTTTACCTCCTCGAATATTTGGGTATGTTTGTTTTGTTCACCAGTTGACTCCTGGTAGGGACAAGTTAGATCCCCGTTCTTTAAAATATGTTTTTCTTGGATATTCTCGCACACAAAAGGGTTATCGATGTTATAGTCCATCATTACGTTGCTCATTCGTGCGTGCAAATGTTACATTCTTTGAGTCTATCCCTTACTTTTTTGTCCTATCCTCTCGCGATGATCTGGATGTTACACTTCCTTTGCTAAGTGTACCAAACCCTACACTATTTTCCTCTACTCCAGATCCTATCCCATCTCGTCGTTCTTCAGCTCCTTTGCAGGTATACTCTCGTTGCTAGAATGTAGCCTCCACTGTTGTGAGATTCTGTGCCCTCAGATTCTTCTCCAGCAGATCCACCTATGTCTGACCTGGACATGCCCATTGCCATCCGGAAGGGTAAGCGCACCTGTACTAACCATCATCTTTCTAACTTTGTCTCATATGCACACCTATCTCCTTCATACTCCTCTTTTGTTGCTTCTCTGTCCTCTATTTCTATTCCTAAGTCTGTTTCAGAGGACCTCACTTACCCTGGTTGGGCCAAAGCAATGGAAGAAGAAATGCTTGCTTTACATCAGAATGACACTTAGGATCTCGTCTCCCTTCTGCCTGACAAAACTATAGTTGGATGTAAATGGGTGTATACTGTCAAAGTTCATCTGGATGGCACTATTGATCGACTCAAGGCTCGCTTAATTGTTAAAGGCTATACTTAGGTATACGGTCTTGATTACTATGAGACTTTTTCTCCCGTTGCCAAGCTCGCTTCTGTTCATTTGTTTCTCTCTCTGGCTGTCACTTTTCGCTAGCCATTATATCAGCTCGATATCAAGAATGCTTTCTTAAATGGCGATCTGACTGAGGAAGTATATATAGAGCAACCTCCTGGGTTTGTTGCTCATGGGGAGTCTGACTTGGTATGTCGTTTGAAAGAATCTATTTATGACCTCAAGCAGTCTCCTTGAGTATGGTTTGGAAGATTTAGTGAAGTGATCACTGAATTTGGTCTTTGGCGTTGTGGAGTCGATCATTCGGTCTTTTACAAGCATAGTAAAGTCGGGAGAATATTGTTAATTGTGTATGTGGATGACATCGTGATTACCAGGGATGACCACGGTGGTATTCAAGAACTCAAAAGTGTTTGCATAGTAAGTTCCAAACCAAAGATTTGGGGCACCTAAAATATTTATTGGGTATTGAAGTTGCTCGATCAAGTCAAGGCATGGACCTGTCTGAGAGAAAATATGTCCTTGACCTATTGAGCGAAACAGGAATGCTAGGAGCAAAATCGATTGACTCGCCTATGGATCCAAACACTAAATTGTTGCCAGATCAGGGTGTACCACTGACAGATTCAACACAATATAGATGGTTAGTTGGGAAGTTGAACTACCTGACAGTTACCAGGCCAGATATCTCATTTGCTATTAGTGTTATCAGTCAGTTCTTGGATCGTCCAATGACTTGTCACTAGGATGCAGTGATCCGTATTCTCCGATATCTGAAAGGTGCTCCTGGTTGCAGTTTGCTATATCAAAATTTCGATCATGCTCAAATAAAGGGCACACGGATACAGACTAGGCTTTATCACCCTTAGATAGGAAATCTATTACTGGGTATTGTGTGTTTGTTGGTGGTAATCTTGTCTCTTGAAAGCCTAAAAAGCAAACGGTAGTGGTGCGGTTAAGTGCAGAATCAGAATATAGGGCAATGACCCATACCACTTGTGAGTTAACTTGGTTGAAATATTTGTTGGAAGAACTTGGATTTGAACACATTTCACCGATGGATCTGGTATGTGATAATCAAACAACACTTCACATTGCATCCAACCCAGTCTTCCATAAGAGAATAAAACACATTGAAGTTGATTGTCACTTTATTCGAGAAAAAATGTTGCAGAAATAGATTGAAACTAAACATGTAAATTCAGTTGATCAGTTAACTGATATATTTACTAAACCGTTGGGGGGGTTCAAGGATAAAGTACATTTGTAATAAGTTAAGAGCATACAATATATATGCTCCAACTTGAGGGGGAGTGTTAAAGGGTATTTATGTCTTTTCCGTATTACTTAGGGTTTCCCGTACGGTTTAGGGTTTATTGTATAGTTTCCTAATTCTTATTATAAATAGTGGGAGAGACTAACACAATAGTTAAGCCGTCTCATTCTTTTCCTATTCTTCTTTTATTTTAACAGGAACAAAATTTCCATCGGAGTAGAATTTCCATCCGCAATACAAACAGATTGTTTAACATAATTGACAGTGAAGGTAAATATAAAAAGTTCACCAGTCTTGTGATTGTTAGCCCTGGAATCCAGAACTCAAGTTGGTTTACTAGAGTTACTATGAAGAGTGGTAGGGGTACCTTTAGCAAGTGCATCCGTTGGACCGGAAGATGATTCCAGGCCTAAGTGCAGTTGGAGCTGAGCAATCTAGGCCGGAAGTTGAATGTAATCGGGGTAACATGAGTGGGTTCCAGTGGGATGGGTGCCACGTCAACTATTGCGCCAGTTCAAGGAGCACTTTTACCCCAATAATTCTGAGAATGCTGTGTCTGTAATTCATAGTGGAGCTCAGAGCATCCGTCTATAAGGTGACCTGGCTTACGATAATACTGGTAGTTAACAGTTCGTGGTCTGCTTAACGAGTGCCAAATGGAACAGCAAAGGCCACATGTTCTGGGATGGTATGGGAAGGCTCATGTGGCAGGAAAAGTTGGTGTTGTGCATAACCATCGATTTTTGCAAGAGCGTCGTATAAATTGGGCATCAAAGATGTGTTTAAAATCTGAGTTCGGCGATTCTCAAACTCAGGGTTTAAACACATCAAGAAGTGATAAGTTTGATGACAATCTTGTCACTTGGTCTCAGTAGAAGCATCATTGGGGAAATTAGTCAGAGGTTCGAATTGAGCCAGCTCCTCCTATGAGTCTTGACTTACCTGAAGTTATCACAACTGACAGCCCCAAGGATGATCGAGAGGCATAGGAGATCTCACGACAGAGCTCGAAGATTCAGGGATTGTTCCGGGCGTGGGCATACATCTTCGTTAAGGCATACCAAAGGCCATAAATCATCCTATGGTTCATGAACATATTGTACATGTGTTCCTCTATAAAATTAGAAATCCAACCCTAGATTACATAGTTATACGCATCCCACTTGGTGAATTTGGGATCAGTTGTTTAGGATTTTGGCTCAATTCCTAAGATCCATCCCGTCGTGAGTTTCCCACTAAGGTAGAGACGAAACGAGTGAGACCAGGCATGAAAGTTAGTCGTGTTCAACATTACACTAGTAAGACAATGAGCCGCTGCATTAGGTTCATGGGAGAGATCTGGGCGAGTAACCGGTTGAATATCTCATTTTTTGGTAGCCATAAGTCTCGAAAACATAGATTGTTCGAAAACAACACGACGGAGACAACCAAAGAACTATCGGGAGGTCAGGAATAAAACAACAAAGGTAACCAGATACACAATTACCTCGACAAGAGATAAGAGAGGGATATCGTTGTCTAGTACATTTGAGATGAAGATTTTAGGTCCCACTAAGCAATTCTGCTAGGAGAACCACGGGAAGGCAATGACGCTGGTGGCAGTAGTACGCGTTGGGCTGGGGGCAATGATTTGCACAAGCGAGAGGAGGGTTTGCAGTGGCGTTGGTGGCAGTGATTCCCGCAGAAGTAGTGTTTTAAAGCCAGACCGGCCGGTTTGATCGGTCCATGTTCCAGTCCGATCACCCTCCCAAAACTATTTTGCATCAAAAACCACCAAACCTGTGCAAACCGACCGGTTGATCCAGTAAACTGGTGAACTGGAACAGTTTCCTTGCAACAGGCCATTTTTTTAAAATTTCACCTTTTAGTATAAAATGGCCCAGAAAACAACCCCAATCCTAATATTCCATTCTTCTCCCCTCGCTCTGTTTTGCTGTGGCTACCCTCCTCCATCCACTTTCTCATGTGGTCACCCCGTCAGCCCATCAATGCCCCTCGTCCCCATTCTATTCTATTGTGGCTGCCTCCTCCCTCCACTTCCTCATGCTGGTCAGCTCATCAAGACCCCTTGCTGCCCCAATTGTCATCTTCCTGTCCTCACTCAACAGTCCATGAGTCCAATCTTCCGACGATGTGCATGACGACCAACAGTTTCCTTCACGAAACACGATGATGTCCACTCGGCGATGTCCACGATGATGACGATGTCTATGAAACGATGCAAAGGTAGTCTTATTCGATTTTTCTAGTCAATGAAGTTTTAATTCATCATTTGATTCATTTCATATCATAGATTTAGTATTGATTTTATAATTTTCTGTTTAATTAGGTTTTACTTGTTCATAGTATAGTAACCCAACGAGCCTAACTCATTCTCAAAAGGCGCCTTGTAAGATGAGGATTGTTCTAGGCTTTATATATAGCTCAAGATTAGATAACACAAGTGATGTGGAATTCAATACATAGTACTGAATATTGATTTATAATTTTTTGTTTTAATTGGTTGCGTCTTACTTGGTTTTGGGTTTAAAGTTAAAATTCTTCATTTCATATTCATAATTAGTTAAATTCGTATAGGGTTAATACTGATTATTAATTCTTCAGGATTTATTGTCAATACTAATTCTTCATTATCTTGAAAATATTAGATTTTATTGCTAATTTAATTCAGATTTGTTTATTTTCATAGTTTTTAATTTTTAAAATTTATTTTTAAATATATCATGACGTAATTATGATGTCACGGTTGAATTGCGGTTGGCCCGACAGTTGAACTATTGACCTTTGACTTGGTCATTTTTCCTGTTTGATGACCGGTCCGGTTTTAAAACATAGCACAAGAGCAGGGCAGAGCTGCGTGACTGATTTTGTGGCGGTAGAGGCGGCTATTCTGCACGAGGTGCGCAGCACGTGCTAGGGTTTGCAGCTGGGCCAGCCCCCTCCTGCCTTTTTTTTTCTTTTAGACTCTAGATACCAAAAATAATATAGGAGAGAAGGGAAAAATCTTTTATTGTACTGGTATCTTAGGATAGAGCTCCATTATCTCCATTATATAGTCAAAACAAGAAATTGAAAATGTTTATCTCAGTAGTTTCAGTCTATGAAAGACTGAATTTTAGCTCTATATCCAGTGAAAGTATGTGAAGAAGTGTACCTTGGGATGGGATGCTAATTGTGATGTGAATTGTTAGGGTTTCAATGCGACATTAACTGAACCGGTGGATACACCAGGAAGAAGGGTTGATCAGTTCAAAGAAATGGAGCTTAAATTGCACCCTGATTTGAGAGACCCCTTGAAGAAGCTTTGCAGTGACCCCAAAACAACCGTCCTTGTCCTCAGTGGAAGCGATAGAACTGTTCTTGACGAGGTTAACTATCCCATATCTATCTCCCTTGGCTTAAAAAATCAAAACATCCATGAAAATACTATTTTTGTCTTCAACAACATGGGGGGAGGCTGTTGAAGACAAAGGAATAAAGACAGACGAAGTGGAGGGGGAAAAGGAAAAAAAAAAAGGTTTGTTTTTAGTAAGCAAAGGCTAAATTGGTAAATTCATAAATGATTTGAAATTTTCTAAATAATTGAAGGTCTATACAAAATGGGAAATGGGTTTACTTGATCACTTAGATTGCGTTTGCGTAAGGTAATTCAAGGAGGAGGAGGGATTTCATTTTGGAAAGGACTTTCACAATTTTTTTTTTTTAAATCCTTTGTTTGGGTATGTTAATAAAAGGAATTTGTAAAATTCATTGAATGTGTAAAATGAAATTTCAAATGGGAAAAATAGTATTTTCAAATTTCTTTGAAACAAGTGTTATTTCCAAATCCTACCAAAGAGAAATTTCACTTCTATTGAGGTAGGATTAAAATGATATTACTAAAATTATATTCTTAAAATATGAATAAAAATAATGTAATTAAAACAGTACATACTTAAAATGATATTACTGAAATTATAAAATTGGTATAAAAATAGTATAATTAAAATTTTATTATTAAAATAAATAAATAAAATTATATTATTAAATTAATAAAATAAAAATTATATTGTTATGTATATTTTCACATTTTTTATTATTAAAATTTTAATAAATTTTCAAATTCTATGTACAAATACTTGCCTATCTAAACAAAGAAATTATGAAATTACACAATTAAATTTTTTATCTAAAATAATTATTCAAAGAAGGAATTTGTAAATGATGGAATTTTTGAAATCCCATCATTTACAAATTTCAAGAATTTATCAAATCGCTTACTGAAACATAACCTAATAACCTAATTGTTTTTGTTCCATACAGTATTTTGGTGAATACAACATATGGTTGGCAGCTGAACATGGGATGTTTTTGCGACTTACAAAAGGAGAGTGGATGACAACAATGCCAGAAAATGTACACATGGATTGGGTTGACAGTGTGAAGGTACAATACCAAAAAAACAGTAATTTATTTCATCTAATTTTCAAAATTCAAATTTATATTCTGTAAATCGGTGATTGTGTCTATTTTTCAGCATGTTTTTGAGTATTTTACCGAGAGAACACCCCGATCTCACTTTGAGCTTCGCGAAACTTCACTTGTATGGAATTATAAGTATGCAGGTGATTAAACTCGTGTTTTCTCCGATTATTTACAATATTTAATTTTTTTTGTTTTTGTTTTGCATCGTTAATATTATGTGGTTATGATTTCTAGATGTTGAATTTGGGAGGCTTCAAGCTAAGGATATGTTGCAGCATCTGTGGACCGGACCTTTCTCAAATGCTTCTGTCGATGTGGTGCAAGGTGGCCGCTCCGTTGAAGTTCGAGCAGTTGGTGTCACGAAGGTGCATACATTTTTTGGTTTTTCTTTTTCCAAGAACATAAAATAGAAGAACAGAAGGAATCTGAAATCCAGGAAAACAACAGAAACATATTATTTTTTCTGTTTCCAGATTCTGTTCCAAGTCGTTCTGAATAGAAAAACCGGAGAAAATATTTCAAATTTATTTTCAATGATCTAGTCTAGTAACTATATTTATAGGCAATACTGCAACCCAAAAACAACAAAATTATTGAAATACTCCGAACTCCCAAAATTACAAAAAAGACTTTATTTTCGTTCCTGGTGAGCATGTTTACATCTGGCGTTTTTTATGTCCATGTTAGGGTGCGGCAATTGATCGTATTTTGGGCGAAATAGTTCATAACAAGGACGTAAAGGCGCCCATTGATTATGTCTTGTGCGTCGGCCACTTTCTACCGAAGGTATACAATATCTTTCACAAAAATTAATTTGCATTCTTTCCATTACAAATTTTAATTTTGTGTTACAATTTTTAATTTTTTTCAATTGCCTTTTAATTGAAAATATTGACCAAGCATTTTAATAATTTTTTCTAATTTTAACGTTAAATTACACAGCCAAATATTCACCAAATTCACTTGCTACAGTAACTTAGTAACTTAGGAGTCTAGTAATTCTGTTAGAAATCCAAAGTCAGGGCAAGAATGCTACTTCATGTAGTAGGTGTCGGATATAGTATCACAATTTTTATATAACCAATTAAGTCTAAATTTGAAACATCGTGTCAAATTATGAACATTTCGAAATTCTACTTATTTGTTTTAGGACGAAGATATATACACATTTTTCGAGCCGGAGCTTCCGGCGGCACCGGCTGCGATGGTGAGAGCCAAGGCTGCCAATCCGGTGAGCCGGGCCGCTTCGAATCTTTCCTCTTGCAAGAGTGTTTTCCGGGCATTTTCTGGCAAGGCCCCTCAATCCTTGTCGGAAAAAAGAGCAACACATCATATTGGTAACGGAGCGAATTGGTGGTCGGTGACTCACGATAGAACCACCGTCCACGAGGGTTCGTCGGTTCTTGACCTAAAAGGTGATAACTACTTCTCATGCGCTGTTGGGAGGAAGCGGTCAAGCGCTCGGTACCTTCTCGGATCATCAGCTGAGGTTGTGTCATTGCTCAAGGACCTTTCGCAATGTTCGTCGCCAATTTGATTATAATTGGTGGTGGTTGACTTTGGATGTTTATTTGGTAAAAAAACTCAACCCTTTTTATTTATTTATTTATTTTTGGGTGGGGGGAGTTAGATGATTATAATTAGGTATGCTTAATTAGTATTTGTCACAAGAAGTGACATCCTTAACTATGTAGCAAATAAAACTATTGGCAAAAGGGAAATAAAGAAAGGGGGATTAAAGAGTTTTTTTTTTTTTTGGTGGGTGGTGGGGTGGGGGAGAGAGAGAGATCCTAATTAATCATTTGTAAGGGAGTGGGGAATGAAATTGGAACCATGGTCTGAAATTCGAGCACGGGAGAGTATTTCATAAAAGTAAGACCGCAAAAACATTAATTAAAAAATAAAAATAAATAAACATGGATCGTAAAATTCACAAATTTGATTTATTTTGTTTTATTTTTATTTTTTTTAACAAATTTAATAATGGGTTGAAAAAGAATTGTTTTATGATGGCTTGCGGTCTAAAAATGCTTTTGATGCAATGGTTGTCGGGTTTGAGAGAGGAGTGAATGGCTAGAGATAGAGATAGAAAGGGAACGGTTTTTTTTTAATAGAGGATGTTTCCTTTGTTAGGGATGGAGAGAGAAATGAAACTTTTGATGAAAGAGAAAAGAGGGAGAAAGAGAGGTGTGAAATCGTCATTCCACCTTCGATTCTGAATCTCTTGTATGATGTTCTAATGGAATATAAAAATTGATTCCATTGGAATGAAAAATGATGGAATTGAATTCCATCCTTGATGAGGTGGAATCAATTTAGCCAAATGGAATAAAAAATTAATTTCCACAAATGCTCATTCCTAAAAGTCTACCTTAATATTTATCCAATCGGCACGCCCACATTTTAAAGCATTATATATATATAGACACATACACACACACGCACACACTCAACACCCACAGATATGGGAAAAACTCAAATTCATTGTATTGGCATAACCATAAAAAAGATCATTAAAAAAGCGTGAGCTGTGATTAAAATATTATACAGTTGGTGATTCAACCGATAGGTTAAGGGACTCGGATAACGGCTTTATAGGAAAACACGAGATCAGGGCGGAAGCCCCCAGTAAACAGGGATAGACGTTGGGTGTAAGGGAGGACCCTATATTTATTCTTAGGAATGAATCTGCATCCACTCGACCGAAGTTGGTAATGTCCCAAAGGTAATGCAACAGGGAAAGCGAGCAACACGGTAAATCACCCAACCATTTGAGAAATGCCCCGGGGGAGTACTTTTTGTTCTTGCATAGTTGCATTGGCTGTTAGGACTTGCGATATTACCACAACATCGCATGCAGGGAAGGAATCAATCTTCTTTCAAGTTTCCATTGATATAGAGACCATTCCAATAGACTTATTGGGGGCTCCCATTGGTGTGCATTCAGTAGGAATTGAACCTGCGAATTCGACAATTATGAGTTGGACGCTTTAACCATTCAGCTATGGATGCTTAGTAGAGATTCTCGTATATGGTGAATAACCAAATTCTGATTGAAATGACATCTTTAGGATAGATGGATTATTAATTTATTTTCATTTTCATTGAAGAATATAGATATTTAAATGAAATAATTTCTATTTAGAGAGATTGACAGAGATAAAGTATTATCATATTATTATGTAACTTTATGATCTTTGGTGCGATTCGACTGGAACAAGACCTTTTTCCTCTATATCTTATTCCCACCAATGAAATAATGAAGCAAGCCTCTCATTTTCAATCCACGATAAAGCTCTACTAAGCGTTTATTGGTTGGCCTTACGCATCGCAAAGACAAGACTTCCAAACAACCAACTTTCCTCGGCTCAATATCATCACAAAATGAGCAACTGCCTCAAGGAATCAATCCATTCTTGTGCTGCTATTTGTTCAGAGATGGAAATAGATATGGCGAAGATGAGTCAAAGAAAGTGAAGTACAAATGGTTCTGCAACACGTTGAGCATATGCGTGCTAACACCTTAGGGCTTTCACACCTTGTGCTCGGGTTACTAAGTTTCTATTGTTGTCTTGGGTCCACAATTAATCCTACGGATTCTTATAAGATATTCCAATAAATCTTTTATATCTATTCTTTTGTATTTTTATTTTGTATTTACAGTTTATTTATAATTTATAAGAGTTTATTGATTAATCAGAAGAAGATTCATACGCTTCATATTGTGGATGGTCAAGGTGCTGTAGGTATTATTACAGGTTAATCTATTGGAGAACTGGGTACTCAATTAACATTAAGAACTTTTCATATTGATGGAGTATTCACGGGGGTACTGCAGAACATGTAAGAGCCCCTTCGAATGGAAAAATAAAATACATACACGTCACGGACACCCTACCTTTCTTTGTTCTATTCAAAATGCTCTGGGATAGAATAGAGTGAATGTCTATAATACCTGAGCTTAATCAGATACAAGTTGAAGGATTTTATCGGTTTATTGTTCAAGGCTTGACTAAAGAACTTTATAAGTTTTCAAAAATTGAAGATACCGAGAAATATAATTTCAATTATTTGTAGAAACGTATCAATTGATAGAATCGTTGATAAACGAAAGAGATGTTGTGTATGAACAAAAATTGTTCTAGGCCCAACCGACCATCGAGTAGATCCAAAGGCTGTTGTTGTATTGGTAATAAGAGAGGATTTCCGAACTGGTGTAATGAACACGTCATTGGATACAACTCTAAGTGCCTGACTCGCACGCAACATTCTGGGCGAGACAACGAAACGTTTTTCGTAAGTAGGAGCAAATGAGCCAACGTAATACTTGTCAAAGCATTGATTCTAAACCTTTCTTCTACCCGGGGGGGGGGCTAGCTTAGAGTTAGCATTGAATGAAACTAGAAGCTGGCTTGCACTTCGATTCCATTGATGGCTTGTTGTGATTGCTTCGCTTACGGGAGACCGACGTCAAGTGGTTGATATTTTCCCTCTTGCTTATTCTAAAACTTTTCAAAATCATCTCAGTTTCTTTTCGGGTGGTTGTAGGATGGACGATCGCTTATAGGTGGTAGGGTAGGGTAGGGTGGGTGGTACTACTCAGATTGTGAGAAATGAATGAAATCCACTAAAAAAAATGTTAACTAGTCCCAAAGAGTTTGCATTTGAGAGAGAAAATTGTTGATTGACTGACCAGATTCTTCGCGCGACTCCCAACCATCTATTTAGAGAGAAAAGAAATAAGCAAGAGTTTCCTACTCCCTAGGACTTTGGGGTTGCTTTGTTTATGGAACCAAGGGAAGTCATCTTCAAGAGCAGGAGAAAACCAGACAATAGAGCTGCTTCCATCGGATGAACTTCACACCTAGACTGGAAGGAATAGTTTTCGTTCTTGCTCACTGAGTAGAAGAAATAAGTCCAATAATAAGTCTCGCTTAGACTGCTTTAATGGTAGTCTTTACATTTTCCCTTTCACTCGTAGTGTGGGGGAAGAAGTGGGATCTAGAGGAATTACTCATATCTAATGGGTATCTACATATATACATATAAAGGAGGGGTCCTTGAAGAGAGTGTGGAGGATTTATAGAATCATATAATTTGGGCTCCTAGAATATGGCTCCCATGTTTTTTATTTATTTATTTATTATTATTATCTAATTGTATCGAAAGGACCAATGAATTGGAATTTTCCTATGGGTCCAGGCCATTTTGGGGCATTTCTGATGAAGGGTATGAGTTTGCCTCTAATAAAAAAGATATACCTTGGTTATATTTTATCTCTTCAACAAGTTTAGTAATGAGCATAGCGGCCCTATTGTTCCGATAGAGAGAAGAACCTATGATTAGCTTTTCGGGAAATTTACAAATGAATAATTTCAACGAAATCTTTCAATTTCTTATTTTACTATGTCCAACTTGAAGCATTTCTTTTTACACTATTTTGAAAACTCAGGGACTCAATCGTATGGATATGTAAAATACATGATTTCCAATCCTAGCAGGAAAGGGAAGAAAATGGATACTCGATTTAAAGTGAGTAAACATAATTTCATACTCGATCTCATAGATACATATATTTTTCCCATTTCTTATGAATACATAGTAGCGTGTAACCTTTCGGTTGAACTCCCATCACATGCCCAGTAAGAACTATAGGTTCACTCATAAACATTTTCTTTCTCAAACTTGGTGGTAACCACTTCGTATTATCAGAAGATAAGTTCTTTTTCAAACTTGGCCACATCCTATTAGAAGAAGATAAGTTCTTGATCAACCTCTTAGGGTGGCATTAAGCAACATAACTTTCCTTATCTATGAAAATACGTTTATACCTACACATTAAATCTTCTAAGGAAACGTCTTTCCAATTAGATCTCAGTCTCGCTTATTTCCTTTCCTCGGCAGCACCTCGAGGTGCATTTGGTTGTCTTACATGAGACTAGGGATATTCCCTACCCGCAAAACCATTTTAGATAGCTAGCGTCGTCATAACTTTGACAACATCGTATTCGAGATGGGCTTGAAAACGGACCCGCGAGATTCGTTTGATTCGACTGACTCGGGACAACTGACTACACATCCAAGTCTCCATCTCACTTCTCCTAATGGCGAGTACTAGCAATAATCTATAACAAAGAAGGGATAACCATTGGAATAATGGTATCCATTACTATTGTTGTTAGTAAATTCGGTGAATTTAGTGAAGCGACGGAAAGAGAGGGATTTAAACCCTTGGTAAACAAAAGCCTAGATAGCAGTTCCAATGCTATGCCTTGAACCCCTTGGCCATCTCTCCTGCATAATGATTATGGCCCAAAAACCGATTGAATAGCGAGTCATTAATATGAATTGGATAGGTATGACTGGTCACTTCAAACTATAAAAAATAGAAAATTGCTCATCAAAGTAAAATAAAGATATTTTTGTCGAGACTCGAGGATAAAGATCCAATTGTTTTCTTAGGAAAACTCTTAAATGTAAATTAAAAAAAAATAAAAAAAAATAATAAAAATAAATAAATTTGATTCACAATTCTACAGATCTATTACACCGTGAGAAAAGTTCTTGAGAAAAAGTGCTAAGTGTTTTGGCGTCACCGATCTAAGTTGTCTAGTGATTCTATTTTCATTTTTTTGGTGGTATCTTTGTGAGATCTTTCCAAGCTATTATTTCTTATTTTGATTTGATATTATTCTATTTGCTTTGTTGATAAGATCATAGTAAAATCGTTTTCAAACTTTAAGAGCATAAAAATTCTTTTTAAAACGATTTTTTATTATTATTTGATTACGTGTTTAATTTTGTGCTATCCAAACTTGATATAATCAGATATTGTATTCCTCACGTAAATTCTATCACTAGTAATTATCGGGACATTAATTGAGTTTAAATTGATTTGAAGTAATAGAAACTCCGAGTGTGAAGAAACTTATTGATTTTTGTAATTGGTGAGTTTGTGTGGATTAGATACTGTTAGGAGTATCTAGTTAGGGGTAGCAAGGGTTTCAATCTCTTTCGGTAAATAGATTGAGATTTAATTTTTACTTAAGATACAAAAATATTAGATTACCCTTTTCAACAGAAAAAGTTAGGTTACCATTTTTTCTTGAAAAGAGTTAGGCGTGATTGCTCATGATTAGAATTAAAATTGAGTGAATTGTAACTGTTCCATCCTTATCGGTGAAAATGATACTTGGAGTGTTTTTAGTGAAGTTTGATTATTTTCCTAAGGTATAAAATAATTAGGTTAGTTTTTAGCCTGTTAAAAAGATAGATGTTCTCTATTAGCATGTGAAAAAGAAATTGTAAAGGTTGATTCTGAGTCTGTTAAAGAATCATTGTGTAAATGTTTGGTTCCTATCTGTTAAAGGAATCTAGTGGTTTAGTGGGTGAAAATCTCTGTGGGGCTCGGAGGACTGGATTAGCCAAAATTAGCTTGGTGGATCAGGATATATTGTAGTGTACTGCATTGTTGATTTTATTTTATTTCTTATTGTTTGGGTGTGCACCTATATTTATACACTTATCCGTTGTTATATAAAGATAATAATTAATTTAGTATTAAATTAATTATTTGAATATTTAAGTGTTGAAAGATAAGAAGTTGCTTTAATTTTTGTCACTACCTAATTCACCCCCCTCTTGGGTAGATCATTGGGCCAACAAAATCCATTCACCAAATGTGGATCAACTTTTTGCATGGACTCTATGTCATGAGGCATGAGCACCGAGCAATAGAAGTTCAAAGAGGTCGAAAAATCTCGGTGTTCCTCACCTCCAATGCAGGGAGGATCAATGACTGAGGAGTATCCGGAGGGAGGGAGCGAGCTCTTGGGGTCACCACCCCCTCGTTGACTGGCTTGCCCATTCTCTGCCAGAGTGGACAGTATTGGAGGTCCTAAAACCCTCATCTTGGTTTCGCCATTCACTATTTTTAGAAGCGACACATGTTCAAAAGGCCAAAAGGCTCGTTTCGTAGAATGAAACAATTTTAAAAAATGCCCTACAGTAAAGAAGGTGGTACATTGATGGTACAAGGCTAATGACATGTGTCATTGTAAGAAGGTTTGTACTAAAAGACTCCTAGGACAAGACCACCTGACCTAGGAGTCAAGGGGGCTACTGATGGTGGCGTATTTGGTTATAGGCCACTTAGCGAAAAAGCCCAAGGAACTTGGGAGAGAGGCGTGGGATGCACACGGGTCATATGGGCCCAGGTCAACTTTGCCAGTGGGTTAAAACTTCTGGGAAAAGAACGATACATTCTGAAAGCCCGTAAGCACCAAAAGCTCGAGACCTGCAGACAAGATTGAGCGAGAAATTTGTTAGCAAATGGTAAGTCAGAACAAAATCACCAGAGAATATTCGTGTGACATGGAGAACGGGCAAATAATAGAATCATCATTTTAGAAAACACAATTTTAGGGGCTTTTTTAGACGCCCATTTTGAAAACATTTATTTGGGCCGAAATTTATTTAAAAAATGGAGCCGTCACCTAGTATTGAGTTAAATAGTGTACTAGGTCATTGGGATTTAGAAATTCTTTTTTATTTTGAAATGGCCAAAATTTTGATTTGAAAAACGTTTGGTCAGATTTCTTTAAAGTTTGGGGGTCGGTTATGCTCGGGTAAGGTATTAGGCACTCAAAGACACCCGTCTAAAGACTATACCTAAGTTTAAATAAATATTTAAATTCAAACTAGTCTAAGTGATTTTTTTTTTCCCGATTTTTGTTAACACACTAACTCCCAATTGTATTATTTATCCTTTTTTGTGTTTATTTTATGTACAAAAATAATAATAGAAAAATAGTTAAACAAACAACAACAAATAAAACAGAAAATAAACAAAGAACAAATGTCCCTCTTTTAGACTGCCTATTGATTATAGAAGAACCGACAAGTTTGCCCCCGAGGGGGGAAGATTTTTATTGTTTAGTTAAAGTTTATCTTGACAAAACTAGTATGCATTTTAAAAAGAAGAAAAAGAGTAAAGTAATTTTAAGAAAAAAATATTTTATTGGAATGGAGAAACCATATGTTTTTAGTAAAAAAAAAACATAACATAAAAAAGAGTAAAAGTTTTAACTATAAAAACAAAGTATATATAAAACATTTATTGATAGAAATAATTTAGAAAATAAAATGTTTTCAAGAATATTCTTTTGAGAAAATCTTTAAAAAACATATTTTGTTAAGAAATAAGTTATAAGTTTAAATTCAACTAATTTGAAAAAAAAAAAAGTTTCAAATAAAAGAGCAAAAGGTTTTTTGAGGAGACATTTTTGGAAAAAAACATTTTCAGAAAATAAAATATTTTTGTGAAAACTTGAGAAATGATTTCTGGCAATGATTTAAAAAGGTTCTTGAAAAATAATAATAATATTTTAAAAGAACTTTGTTTAGAGAAACCTTAAAAATCATTTTTAAAAGAAGAAACTCTCTTTTCTAAGAAAAAATACGAACAAGTTAAAAAAAAAAAAGAAGACATATTTTTATGAAACAAGTAAAAAAGATTTTTTTGGGTAAAACCTTGTTAAAGACATCTTTTTAGAAATATATGATAACTTTTTGTAAGAATCATTTTTTGAAAAAAAGATATTCGTAAAGACAACATTTAAAGTATTTTAGAAAAAAACAAGTTAAGAAAACACTTTCAAAAAGACATTCCCTTTTTTTAAGAAGACACTTAAAAATCATTTCTAAGAAAACTAAAAGCTTTATTTTTTTAGAATAAAATCAAAAGTGTCTTTTTGTGAAGAAAACTTTCTATGTAAAACTCATTTTTCTACTTTTTCTTGTTTTTTGTTTGTTAAAAATAAGGACAAAACATGAAACTAAAAATGAAATGCATTTTTTATTTTTGTCAAGAACACCACAACTAAACAAACTTGCTTAGGCAAGGTTAGTGTTTTTGTTTGCTTTTTATTAGTTAAAACAAATGAAAAATATAACTAAGAAGGGGAAAATGTTTCTAAAGAAGGCATACACTTATCCTGCAAGGAATAGATGGCCTCCCTGTATTCCGCCTTTTAGCCACAAGGGACTTGACAAAGATTTATATAGGGCATGTTTGAAGACTTGAATTACATATATATAGGGCGCTAGTCGATAGTCCATGACTTAATGCCGGTCCATAATCTAGGATAAAAAAGAAAAAAGAAAAATGGTGTCAGTCTATGACCTGAGACTTAGTGCCAGTACATGATCTAGGCTAAAATAAAATAAAAAGGATGCCAGGCTGGAGACTAAGACTTAATATCAGTCAAAGACTTAGGCTAAAAAAAGAAAAATTGGTACCAGGCCGGAGTCTAAGACTTAATATCAGTCAAAGGCCTATGCTAAAAAAAAAAAAAAAAGGCGCCAGACCATGGTTCATGACTTAGTGCCAGTCCATGTTCTAGGCTTAAAAAAAGGAAAAAAATGTAAAAAAAGTAAAGCATGGAAAGACGTAGAGCGGGAAAATAAACAATCAGTAGTTAATAGTTATGTTAGTGGGTTTATTTTAGGTTTTTTGAGTTTGGTTTCTTGTATTTCTTGACGAAAGACAAAAATGGTATGCAAACAAAAGAGGGTTGAAGAAAAACTTACCTATCTTAGAGGAGTAATATTTCACTAAGTGTTTACCTTGTTCTTCTCCTCCTCATTCTTTTGTTTGGTTTTTCTTGTATGGTTTCTTGACCTTTTTGTAAAAGAGTATCAAGATGATGTTTTGAGAGATTTTTAGAGGCTTTTTGAGAGTTTTTGAGAGGTTTAATGCTTAGGAATCAAGCAAACCTGAGAGAGAATTTGGAGAGAGAGAGAGAGAAAGAGAGAGAAATCAGATTAGTGTCTTGTGCCTTGAAAAAAAGACCCCTATTTATAGGGAATTGGTTGCCTGTGCATTCCTGGATGCAGAGGCAAACCACAGGGAATTTGATGCCCCTTGATTGATGGGGGGCTACCCCCTTAGGGTGGAAACATTACACATAGGCCCCCTATAAATGGAATGGCGTGTGGAATCTACTATATTGCTTCTTTCAATGCATGCTACTCACAGTAATGACCTTGAGATGCTCTAATTTGTCTATCACCACTCCCAAGAAGCATCCAATGCTTTGTCATATTCCTTGGGCTGTGCTCGTAGTGATTTTAGTGTTTTGGGTATCTATTTGTCTAATTAAAGACTTATTAATTGATTTTTTTGAAATTAGAAATTTAAACATGAAATTAAACTATCTAAAATAGTATTGGAAAGTTCAATTTCGAAAAATAAAATATTTTTGGTTGTTAATTTGACAAAACCGGTAAAAACAAAAGTTTTTGGGGTCAAAATGTAAAGTAATTGTAATTCGTGAAATTTATTGAAATTAAAGGATGGAAACTGAAATTAAACATATTAAAAGTGATATACATAGAAAACTCACTTTTCATTTGGTCATTTTAGTCTCCAATTAACTTTTGAAATTTTCAATTTGACCCAAAACTTTTGCTTATACCAAAGTTCGATCGAATTGGCGATTTTTCATGTTTTTCTTGATATTTATTTATTTATTTTCTAATATTAACGCCTTATCTAAGGTGTGAATTTATCTCCCTAAACCTCGGATTATAGTTTGTCTGAATTTGCATTTTAGACCCGAAACTTTTAAAATTATAAAACGAGTGAGATAAAATGCGATGTTTACAGTATGAGAATAAGAAATCGAGTGATGCCTCTTTTACGAATTTATTGTGGTACAAATATTTAATCCATGGATAGGTGACTTATAATCTATACCATGGATAGTTGACTGTTAATCCATAATTTAATGTACGTTCCAAATGGTATGTTTTGAAAATATGCATACGCATAAAAAGTTACATTTTTTTTGACAAATAATAGTAAATTTCAAAATCTACAATTTATTTTCCTTCATAAGTCACAAGAATCTATGCAGATGAGTGTTCTTTTATACGGTTCGTTTGGTTGGATGTAATAGAATTAGAGTGCAATGGAATGAGACAAGTAATAGAATTAGCGAAGAAATAGAATGAATTGATCAATATAATCACTATTCCATTATTTTGTTTGGATATTATTGTATGTTTAAAAGAATGAAATAAAATAATACTCTTTTATTTATCCATTTTGAAATCAAATTTATTCACTGTATACCTAATAATAATTTATTTTAAAAAAATGACTACAAAATATGAGTAATATCCCATGTAAAAAATGTTCAAAATTTATCAACAACTTAAATCGTTTTGTTCTTAAATTTTTGTTTTTGTTTTGGGAACATAAATAATTTTTTTTTTCTCAAATATTTAGTTTTGTTTAGGAATAGAAACATATTTTTTGTTTTCAGATTTCCACTTTCATTTCCTATATAATTTTTTTTTTCCTCAAATTTCTATTTCTGATTCAGAAAAACCATTAGAGTTATATAACTAAACACTGAATCCGCGTTCAAATTATGCACAAGAACTGTATAAATTTCCCCAAAGTTATACAACAACAACACACGAAGCTTATATATGAAAATAGGGAAAAAAAAAACAAACACAGGAAGCTGCAAAAAAAAAATGAAATAAGCAGTGATATCGTGTTAACCTAACATTAAAATTTGCCAATTTAATATTTAAAGAACACATAATTAAGGAGAAAATCAAAATTTACAATATAAGAACTATATATATATATATACCCGAAGAACACAAATATGTAGTAAAAGAACAACCCTAGCTGACGAACTTATCATCATCTTTATCTGAAGATGCAGAGCAAGAACCGACTAAACCCAGAGAAATGAAGGCAACGATGATGGTTGAGAAAAGAAGGCGTGACTGAGAAACGAAGACAAGGTGGCGATGGCTGAGAAATGAAGCAACGAAGGTTGAGAAATGAAGTAACGAAGCGGCGATGGCTAAAGATCTGAGAAACGAAGCGGCCATGGCTGAACATCTGAGAAACGAAACGATGGATTGGCTACGGCTGAGATCTGAGAAATGGGCTGATTGGGAGTTGGGCTGAATGGAATGTGCTGAAGTTGATTCTAGCTCATGAACTATGGAATTCCATTCTAATGATTTTTATTATAATGAAATTAATTTTTTTATTTAATTGGACAACCAAACAAGAGAATTAAAATTGAAGGTGAAATGACAATTCAATTCTATCCTGATTCCGTTAAACGAAACTACCCGTTAAAAGTAAAACTTTAAATTAATTAGTGAACTCAGTGGGATACTATTTGGAACTGAAATATAAAATAGATGCAGAATTAATTACAGCCTAATGACAATTATGCTGTTAAGTACTTATTACCGCCTAGAAACAACAAATTCTAGAATTGAAAATGATTTTCTCATCAATTAGGATATGTTCGGTTGGAAGGAAAAAAAAAAAAACCAAAAAGAAATGAGAAATAATATTTTTATGAGATTTTTATTTAATAGCTCTTATTTAAGACTTCATCTAGAAAAAAAAATCATTTTACTATTGGTGAGTAATATATTAAATTAATTGAAATATTGTCGAAAATACTTAGTAAACATTCACACAGAAGTTCTAATGACACGGTTCGTAAATAAGAATTAACAGAGAGGACGTTTGTTGAGGATTTTCTTGTAATGTTTATTTGAGGAGTATAAATTTAATTATTTGAGTCAAAGATTTTTTTTATAATTTTACCATGTTCGGAGGACTAAATAATAATTTTTCTTTTTTATTTATTGTGAAAGAAAAATTATTTCTCTGCCGTTGTTGTTTGATTAGGGACAAAACAATTCACTTTAATGTAATTTACTATTTTACACTTTTATATTACAGATTTAATTATATTATATGACGGGTATAATTGTATTTTTTTTCCACTTGAAATTTTTTCCTTCATTTTCCATCAATAATTTTCTTCCCAAATTGGTGAAAAAAAATTTGCTTAAAAAATTGTATATTTTCCTTCTTTTTTTCTCCCATTCTCCATTCGTATTAAAAAAACTTTTTTTTTTTTTTTTTTCTGATTTTCCATCTTATATTTTTTTTGGGATAATTTGTGATTAGTCCCAAATAGCGAGTGTAATTTGTTATTAGTACCATTTAATACATAAGTTTTGATTTAGTCCCTTAAATTGATTTTTACTCGTGTATTAGTCTCGCATATGCTCACGTCTGTGTAATATTAGTTACATGTACCTGTGTAATGTTAGTTATTAATTACAAATTACATGTAATTATATTCCATATACATGTGAAATATCTATTACATCCAACAAATATTTTACACGCAAGTTAAATACATGTGACTGTGAGAGGGTTGCACATGTATTGGGCCTTCCTTTTTTTTTTTTTTTTTTTAATGCGCAGAACTAAAATACAAGTTGCAATTGCTTATAAGACTTTTTACAAGTTGAGGACTAAATAATGAGATTTTTTTAGGGTTGTTTTATTGTTTACACTATTTTCATCTTTTTCTTTTCTCGTTTAACCTTTTTAAGAAAAAGGTTATTTTGTAAACCTTTTGGAAAACCATCTTAATATTTAATATTTTTGGCAATTAAAAAAATAGTGAATGGACAATTATATCCCTATATAAATATAATAACCATTAACCCTAATTGCTCATCCCTCATTCTTCTCTCCAAAACACACAAGCTCATTTTCCTCTCCTTTTTTGTTTCTCTGGCTCCTCTCTCTCCTCTCCGAAACACAGGATTGGGCATTCTGAACCATCGTTTTATATCCTTATTTCCATAATCAATATCCTCATTGCAATAATCGTCTTCTCCAAACCCTAATACCGTGCTCGATCTGTGGTTAATCTAAATGACAAACGGCGGGATCTGTAAGCGATCTGATGTTTTCGATATGACTTTCTTTCCAAACCTGTTCGTCGGATCTGAACAGCGGTGATTCGGCTCCTAGGGATCTGAACGACGGTGAATCTCTTCGTTGCCCAAGCTTGGGCCAATTTTAGAACAACAAAATCGGCCATGAACGAACCATCACCTCCCATCGAATGAACCATAAATTTTTAGATCAGACGAGCCAACGATTTTCAGATCCGACGAACCAGGTGGAAGGAAATCGACTCCTAGGGATCCATTTCCATACCTGTAAAATTGTGAATTTGGTTTGAATGTTTATTTTTTGTTTGTGGTGCTTTGATTTGGTTTGGTATTGATTTGTTTTTTGTTCATGTTTTGATCTGGAAATGTTCATGTTTTGTTTTTTGTTTGTGGTGTTTTGATTTAGTTCAATTTTGATTTGTTTTTTGTTCATGTTTTGACTGCCTCTAAGGCCACGCATCCATCAACGGGAGGCAGTTTGCTGTTGTGGTGGTGAGAGGGTAGTGGTGATTCGTACCTCTCCCTCTACCTTTCATTGTCTTTCCCAGATCTAGTTCAAATTTTAAAAAATCTAGATTGAATGTTCATGTTCATTTTCAGATCTGAATGTTCATTTATCGATTTGTGGTTTTGGTAGATGTTCATTTGCGATTTGGTGAATATTCTCATTGGTTTGTTTTTCGCTGATCTTTAGGATTTTTTCAAAGAAATTTTTGAATGTTCGTGATTTGGCTTTGTGAATGTTCGCACCGGCTAAAATCTATTTTATTTTGTTGATTTTTTGTGAAGTTTTGTGTTATTTACGTGAATGTTCATTTTGTTGATTTTAGATTTCTTTCAATGTTTTTGATTTTTGTTTCGTGAATGTTCGCACGAGTTTAGATCTATTTTGATTTAGTTTTCAAGTGAATGTGTTGTTTGTGATCGTTGAATGATCTTCTCGTTGATCTTAGGCTCTTTTCAATGTTCTTGACCTATTTTTTTGTGAAAGTTCATATGGGATTCAAATATGTTTTGATTTAGTTTTCGAGTGAATGTTATTTGCGATTGGTGAATGTTCATACTAACTTTGTTTTTGTTGATCTTAGGGTTTTTTTTCAATGTTTTGATTTGTTGTTTTTTGGTGGTTTTGGGTGAATGTTCATAAATGTTCATGTTGTGTTTGTTTTCATTGATCTTTTATAGTTTTTTTTTTTTTTTTAAATTTTTTGAATCGGTTTGGCTTTTCGTGAATGTTCGTACCGGGAACATAATGACGCTTAATTTTATTCATATAAAGAACAATGAATATTCATAATAATACAATCAGTGTTAAAATGTATTAAAATATTTAAAAATAGAAAAATAAAAAATGTGAATATTCACGCTGTGCTATGTTTTACGAAATGACATTGTATGTAAATAATAGAAAAAATATGGTTATGTCATTTTGCACTTTGCCCCTCATGTGGTATTTTTGTCACCACTTTACCCCCTATAGTTAAATTTTGTTTCACTTTACCCCGTGATGTAGGCTAAACTATAGGGACAAAGTGCTAACGAGGAGTTAAGTGCAACAAATGCCTAACCACAGGTGGCAAAATGGTGACGCGAATACCACATGTGATAAAGTGCAAAACAGACTAATCATAGGGAATAAAGTGTAATTAACCCAAAATTTTATTATGGTAATTTTTTCATTTATATATCTTATAAGGATTATATAATAAATTTTCATTTTTTTATTTATTATTTTTCCACAAGAGAACGTACCCGTGATCCGAAAATAAGTGATTCAAATTTGAAATTACAGTGACTTTAGTCAACAACTGCAGGAATTGCTGAAACCACGCACTCAACAAGAAGCGCGTCTACAAAGAGCAAATCACGTAGACGAATCCAAACAAACCTTAACGTCTTCTACTAAAAGACCGCAGCAAAAGATGGCCTAATATTCAACCATGACTTGATTTCTATATTTTCCCTCTTTTTTTTATTTTTTATTTTTTGAAAATTAATCCTATAAATACCAGAAAAAAACTTCTTCTTATTGGCTATGGCGTTAACAATGGCGACGAAATTCTGTTTTCTCTCTCTCATCTTTCTTCTAGGCATTCATCTTCCTCATGTAGCCTCATCATCTGCTGAAAAACAGGTTCATTTGATGTTCCTCCATAGATTGGAACCATGAATCTTGTTTATTTATTTATTTTTTTTTAATGATTTTTAATTGTTTTTTAATGTTTATATGTGTAGGTGTATATAGTGTACTTTGGAGGACATAGTGGAGATAGAACATTGGAAGAGATTGAAGAGAATCATCACTCTTATCTCTTCTCTCTCAAGAAAAATGAGGAAGAAGCCAAAGCTTCTCTCATCTACAGCTATAAGCACGGCATCAATGGCTTTGCGGCGGTGCTCAGCCCTCATGAGGCGTCGAAACTCTCCGGTAAATATGTGAAACCCTCTAAATTGACTGGTTTTGTCTTCTGTGTGTGTGTTGTGTGTACATATATATATATACTTTTTTAAAAAAGAACAGAATTTTGGAACAAAATTCTTTTTCTGTTTAAATTTTCTGGGAACGGAAAAAAGAAAATTGAAACAAAAGCAGCGTTCCAAACCTACTTCGGTTTCTCTCTCTCACTCTCTCTCTCTAACTATGGAGTTTGGACAGAGATGGAGGAAGTGGTGTCAGTGTACAGAAGCTATCCAAGGAAATACTCGACGCACACCACAAGGTCATGGGAGTTTGTGGGATTGGATGAGAAATCCAAATGGAAGCACACGAAAAGTGATGATTTGTTATTCCAAGCAAGATATGGGAAGGATGTCATTGTTGGTGTTCTGGATAGTGGTAATTTTCCCCAACTTCATGTACATTTCTGGTTTGTAGATAGGGTTAATAAATTATATTTTATACCCATATAAACCTATATCTTGAAAGGTACAAAATATAGTTAAATTCAACTGTTTTAGAAGTGTGTGAAATTTTTAAGCGGGTGTTCTCCCCCTAAATATTTCATTTCATTTCTTGTGCATAGAAGTTTGAAATTACTAGATTGAGAGATTGCACGAGTTTAATCTCAACCCATTCACCTTTTAAATTTAAATATACACCATTTAAATGTCTAAATATTTCATAAAATTTAAAGTATAATATACTGTAATTAAGAGTTTGTAGCTCACCACAAAACAATATAAAGTTATTTTAAACACTAGACCCCACAATGAAGGCACACTAATTAACCCTAGGCTAGAAGCCTTGACTTGATTTTGATCTCTAAAGTATCACTTTTATAAGTTAAACCTACATGTGTTTCTATTCAAAATTTTCAGTCAAACTTATTGATTATTATGAAATTGATAGATGCCTCTTTTCTTTTTATGTACATGCTTTTCCACTAACAAATGGTGTGTGAAATGATAATAGGTGTGTGGCCAGAATCAAAGAGCTTCAGTGATAAAAAAATGGGACCGATTCCAAAGTCATGGAATGGAATTTGCCAATCTGGTGATTCTTTTAATTCATCACACTGCAATAAGTGAGTTTTCTTAACTTTATTTTCCCTCAATATTTGCTACCTTAAGATTAAGACTGGAAAATCATAGCATCATGTAGTGTCATGATCTGACACAAATGTGATAACACGAAACAATAACTTATCGTGTTAAAAAATCAAAACACGAACGCGACATTGTTATATTATTGTGTCTACACAACATGACATGATCACCTATTGTGTCACAATAAAAATTTGTTTAATCCATTACAAATTAAAAGCCTGTTAACATACAATTTTTTATAAACAATTAAAATAACAAAACACATTACACATGAAAATTTTAAATCTGTTAACACATCATAAACAACAAACTACCACATTCAAGAACAACAAACTAAATAACAATAAAAAATAAAATAAATAATAGATTTCCTTTTGCCAAAACTCTGAATCTGAAATTGTAATATTGAATAAGTATTGGATAATATTTGTAAATAATTATATAATTACATATTTTTATTTCTAAAATAATTTATTAAAATTACCATATCATATATTATGTCATCTCTAGCCTAAAACACAATTAAGGTTATTGGGTCATTTGTGTTAATTATCGGGTTATCGGATTAACCAAAAACACGACACTGTTTCTTACCATGTTTATCGATAACGATCCCACTACCCATTAAGCTAAATCCGTACCCAATTATTTCGTGTTGGTTTCGTTCCTTGTTTCCATGTAACTACCCATCTTACCAACCCTACCTAATATGGTATTTGATATCAATTGCTGTCTTTTTCCTCTTTATTCTCAAGAGAAAGGGAATTTTTCGGTCAAAATGACAAACCTAAAATTATGGGGTCATATTTGTAAATTTTAAAAGTTGAAAAATTGCATAAATTTTAAGAAATTAGGAATGACCCACGAAATTTTTTGTGGTGCATATAAATTGCGAGAATGGAAAACCGTTGATTCATTACATACAATTCAACCATTTCCAAATGAAGAAAAGAATTTGAAGAAACAACTTATATGTAGTGCTTTTTATATGTAGTATAATTGATGCTTACGTACTTTATGAATCAACGACAAATATTTATTTATTTTTCAAAAGGGCCACTAGAGCATATTATTAAATAAAAAAAGATCACATCTTGAGACGAGGAAGCCCCTGACGATCCTCCCTTAATAATGAACGAACGGAAGGAGATAAGGAACTCTCAGAATGAAAGAAACTAGCACTACTAGTAGTGACATTGGCTAGACAGTCTGCTACAAAATTACATTCACGATAGATGTGAGAAATGAAAATATCAAAAGATAACAGAAAAAATCTAATGGTATTCCAAAGAACCGACACCGACCAAATTGGACAATTCTTCTTGATAGCTTGCACAAGCGTCAGCGAATCGCTTTCCATAAGTAGCGGATGGAAACCCAAAAGTAGAGCCATTTGAATCCCAATTCTCATATTATGTTATAAAATTAATGATTTTCTATGTCTTCATGCATTCTTTGATTTTTTATTTAATCAAAATTAAAAATAGTAAATGGCAAAAAAATCTATCTTTTCATTAAAATTACATTTTCAAAAGCTGTTATGCTTTATAATATAGACTAAGTATTAAATTTTTAGATGTAAAAAATAATAAATAAAAAAATAGCTAATAAAATAGATATATAAAACTTAAAGGTAAATAAATATAATTCAATTTAATCGCTTGTGAAATTTTTAAGCAATATTTTTTCCCTTCTAAATATTTCATCAAGTCATGTAGGCCATCTATTATCCTCAAATCAATTTAAACCATTAAAATTGTAGGAGTGGTTTTGCATCTTTCTCAATCCCAAAAATCAGCTTTTGATGTGAGACTTTCTCTTATATTTATAATCTGACCACCACCTCCTTCCACATCCATTGTGGGACAAACCCAACAATTTTTTCCTCACACATTAGGCCTTTAGTTTGCTAATTCTCGACTAGTCTCTCTCTTTGTGGTTATTGGGTCAAAGTTATTGTAACATTGACTTTAATACCAGTGTAGGGGTGATTTTCTGCTTCTCTCAACCAAAAAAACTAGCTCTTGATGTGAATATTTCTCTCACACTTATAATTGGATCACCAATCCTTTTGACATTTGAGGTGGGATAAACTTAACAAAAGATATTTAAAAAAATCATCTAGACAGACTACCTATTTTGAAATGTGGAATAATTTTGTAGTGCCCTATACCCGACTGGTGCAACTGAAAAGCTGTCCAGTAGGTGTGCATGGGGTCCTATGTTGGTGCCCATACAAAGGACTCTAAATTATGTAGGTGGAGTGGTGGTGAAAGATGATGATGAGTCCTAGTTAGCTATAGCTTGTCTTCTCCAATCAAAACAAAATGACTGAAGATTAACAACTGATATGTATTTTATAATATTGGTGTCCTTTTTGTCTTGTTGTTTCACGGTAATCCTGTGAGCTTCTTCTTCTGCTCTGTCTCTCTGCAGTGCCATGAATCTTTATATAGAGCTCAATCAATCTCTTGGAAGTCTCCACTGAGTTCCAAACACATTTTCTTTTTCCAAGTTCCAAGCATAGAAACCCTCTTTTGTTCTTTTATGCTACTTTTGTATAGGTGTGGTTTCAGGTTTTTTTTTTTAAATATTGTCCGAGCCAACTTTCGCGTACCTCGACTAATTATTTTCTTGTATAATTTTAAACACACATTCTCTCCCATCTACCTGATTCATTCAAAATTTAATTCTTGGAGTGTGTTTTAAGAGAGTCAAATCTTTGTAGACAAGGAAATGGAGTACCCCTTTGCCAACCGGACTATCATCTCATGTAATTTTTGAAATAAAAATGTTATTTGTGAAAGTTAATTTGAAAAAAGTTATGGCGAAAATTGGTCTGATTATTGCCTGTTTTAAAGGTTGGTATTTGATTTTGGCTAGTGCTATTCGCACTCATATTATCATTTCTTACCTTGTTTTTGTTATTATTTATTTGAAATTATAAGTACGGAAAGACGTGTCATTTCCCAGACCACAGTCTATTTGAAAATTTTTTGCATAAGAAAAACCACCGAAATGATAAAGAGAACTAAATCCTCAATAAGATTTTTTTCTTCAATAAATTGACTCGTACAACTCCAAAGTAATACTACGTCTCTATAGTACATATATATATATATATATATATATATATATATATATATATATATATATATATATATATATATATTCTATGACCTGAAATAACAATTTTTTTTTTTTTTACGTCATATAACAATCATATTCTCATTAACTATAAGTTCCACTCCAAACCCGACAACACTATAATCGATAAATCTAAAGAAAGAAAAAAATATAATCCAATTTGGGATAGCTCCCAATTGATAATTAATTAACAACCTAACAAGTTGGAACAAGCATACTCAAAATAATAGATATTGCGCATAGATAATTCATCAAAGTCATTGTTTCTTGTGATTGAAGGTAACTTAATCAAATACAGATATCGATAATCAATAACAAGTGATTCAATTAGTATAATTTTCTCATTTATAGATTTTCCAAAGAGAATGCAACAACTAGAATGACTATGACCACATTATTCCTCATGGTTGGGCCAATAATTCAGAAGACACAATATTCGCTACGATGGGCTCGATAATTTTGAAGTCTAATTCAGAACACGTGTCAATGTCAATCCCTACCGGCAACTCCAAAACATCAGAGTCTTAGTGTTTACCCCCAAGGACAATGTCTAGATCATAGTCAGACACAAAATTAATATTTCTAAGATTTTGATAAAATAAAATGTAAACTTGACTTCTCCAATCTAGCCACAATTGTTGAAGTCACCTTTGTTGAAGCATCCAACCTAGCCATGTTTTTGCGTTTCTGTCTGAAAATTAAAGTTGCTCAAATTTTAATTTTGAGCACACAGTCTTGTATATCTCATCGAGACGATTGAAATCATATAAATAACGCCCTAAACAAAGTTTTGTAGCCCCCATAATTGCCGGTCAAGGTTTTGGAAAAAGTCAAACTGTGCATAGAGCCTTTTTCTCTGGCAGCCGGCAGAAATCCTCCTTAAAAAGGATTTTTATCCTGTGTTTTGCAGGCATTAATTCTCGTGCTTCCTGATCATTCGATTTGTAAGAATTGGTTTGGCTTGATCTAAGTTATATGGAGTTCGATTTAAATGATCAAATAGTATTTTCCAACTATTTTGATTGTTCTGGACACATCTAACGAGCCATATTTTTAAAATGCTAACTCCAGAAGGGTGTATAAAATAAATCTTATACTTTCTCTAAAGATGGCGAACGGAAACACACAAGCGTTCATTCTGAAGATCACCAAATTCAATTACGATAATTGGTGCATTCAAGTGAGAGCTTTATTAGACTCTAAAGATGTCATGGAGATTATTGAGGATGGTTATACTGAATTAGTCACCAAAGAAGCAGAAGGTGCGCTATTAGAAGCATAAGGGAGAATTTTTCGAGCAGATCGAAAGAAGGATTGTAAAGTTAAATTCATTCTTTATTAAGGGCTCAATGAGTTAACTTTTGAAATTATAGCATCGACCAAAACATCAAAACAAATATGGGAGACGCTCAACAAAACCCACAAAGGTGCGGACAAGGTGAAAAACATTTGACTTCAATCATTACGAGGTGAATTCAAACCTTTAAAAATGAAACTCCCAGAGTCTATTTTTGATTACTTTACTCGAGTTATGTTAGTTGTAAATCAGCTTAGAAGAAATGGAGATGATCTCAAAGACAACAATCTTAGAGAAAATTTTGCGATATTTGGATTCAGAATTTGATTATGTTGTAGCAATTGAAGAGACAAAGGATATGGAGACTTTGTCTGTGGACGAACTAGTGGGCTCGTTGCAAGCTCATGAACAGAAGGTGAATATAAAAAGTGATGATAATACTTTGGAGGCATTGCAGTCAAAGCCATTCCTAGGTGAATAAAGGTCCAAGCAAGGGGGGACGTCACACCAAGGAGGTGAACGAGGCCGAGGATCTTGTGGCATAGGTTCAAAAAACTTTGAACTAAGAGGCGAAAGTAATGGCAGAAGAGGATTCAATAGAGGAGGTCGTGGACAACAAAATTATGTTCCATGAAGACGAGGTCAAGGAAGAAGAGACGGTTTCAACAACCATGCAAATGTGGACAAGAGAAATGTCCAATGTTATAATTGTCACAAATATGGCCATTATAGCAAATGAATGCAAAAGTACTCAACCTGCAAATGAAACCAACGACAGTGTTAACTTTGCAAAGAAGAATCATGTTGAAGATGATTCGTTGATGTTGATGGTGCACAAGCCATCTAATTAGGACCAAAATATTTGGTATCTTGACTCTGGAGCCAACAATCATATGAC
Source organism: Eucommia ulmoides (assembly GCA_016647705.1). NCBI lineage: Eukaryota > Viridiplantae > Streptophyta > Magnoliopsida > Garryales > Eucommiaceae > Eucommia > Eucommia ulmoides. The sequence goes on from CM028329.1 coordinate 7,126,282, forward strand.
TGATAAGAAGAATCTATTTGTTAAACTTAATATAAAAAGTTCAGGGAGACATCTCCTTTGGCGATCTCTCAAAAGTTCTAGCCCAAGGAAAAGGCGATGTGTTGATCAAGCAAAAGAATGAAGATCATGCTTTTATCTCAAATGTTTATTTTGTTCTAGATATGAAGACCAGTATATTGAGCCTTAGTCAACTAGCAGAGAAAGCCTATAACATTAGTCTTAAAGATCTGCATCTGACAATTGTAGGCTCTTGAGGAAATGTGGTGACTCAAGTGAAGATGGTGAAAAACAGAATGTTTCCATTGGCTATTCATCATGACACTCCAAGGTGTCTGAGTGTTATGGTCTATAAACTTAATTATTTGAGTCAACGATTTTTTTTTTTTGAATTTATTCAATTTTGGAGGATTAAACAATAAATTTTCCTAATACAATGGACATAATTTGTGTTATTTCTTTTATTTTTAATTTGCAAACACATATTCTTATTTTTTTGCAGGAAACTCATCGGAGCTCGCTACTACATTAAAGGCTACGAGAATTACTATGGCCCCCTGAACACCACATTGGATTCTAGATCCCCACGCGACAAAGACGGTCACGGGACCCACACGGCGTCCACCGCTGCGGGCCGCCGCATCCGAAAGGTCTCCGCCCTCGGCGGCTTCGCCCATGGCACCGCCTCCGGCGGTTCGCCGCTCGCCCGACTGGCTATCTACAAGGTCTGCTGGGCGATTCCTGGCCAGGGAAAGGAGGATGGAAACACGTGCTTCGAAGAGGATATGCTGGCGGCGATTGACGACGCCATAGCCGACGGCGTCGACGTCCTAAGCATATCGATCGGAACTAGGGATCCGGTGCCGTTCACGGAGGATGCAATCGGGATCGGGTCGCTCCACGCCGTGAAGAAGAATATCGTGGTTTCTTGTAGCGCCGGAAACTCCGGACCCGCCCCGTCGACCCTTTCGAATCCGTCGCCGTGGATCATCACCGTCGGTGCCAGCAGCGTGGACCGGGCGTTTATTGCGCCGGTGAAGCTTGGAAATGGTTTGAAATTGGAGGTAAACCAGTACATAAAATATTCAGCTAAATTACATCTTACACCCCATAACTAGATGCCTTTTTCATTTGGATCCATTCTCTGATGTTCCTTTTTTTTTTTTTTTTTTTGTCTCTCTCTTAATAAATCCAATTAATTTCGAAATTATATTGTGAAGAAATAAAAAAGTTTAAAAAGAAAAAAAAGAAAAAAAAAAGAACAACTATTCTCATTTATTTTGGGTTTCAATAATTAAGTGACTAGGGTTTATTGAATTTTAGTACATTATATTTTATTAAGATAGTGATATATTGTACTTGTGTTTTATTTATTTTCTTAAAAACCATATTAATTATAAATATTCATATATTTCATCATAATTTTAAAGAAATTATGATTTAAATCATAGGTGAGATATACAAAACTTTTCTTATTTATTGCAATTTATTTATATATCTTTTAACTTGCGTCACCTAATTAAAATTCATGTTTAATTAATTTATTCTCTTAGGGTCAAACAGCAACACCAGACAGTCTAAAGAAAAAAATGTATCCATTGGTTTATGCCGCACAAGTTGTCAACTCCGACGTCTCCAAGAGTACAACGGGGTAATTTTCCTATATCCACAAATTATATTTCTAACCCACAATTGTCTCATGATTTCTATTTTGATCCCTCTAAACAAAGTACAAACATAACAATTTACACCTCTACTCATCAATATTAATAGCTGAGGTACTAAAATGAAAAATATGGTAGGATTAAAGAGTGCAAGAAGGCCTTATTTACCCAATACTTTGTGCCGCTAAACATGAGGTCTAGTTGATTAAATTTGTAAAACAAAAAAACTGAAAAAAAATATGCTTTTCAATTTATAGTATTTTTTTTTCTTTTTCTTTTTAGGTTTTTGATTTCTAGTTTCTAACTTTTGATTTGTTTTATTTTCCATAGACACCATACACAAAACACAAAAGTCAAAGAAATGAAAAAAAAAAAAACAAAACAAAACAAATGAAATAAATAATACAAAACCAAAGTAAAAATAAATAAACAAATAAATAAATAAATAATAGAAAGCAAGAGAGAGAGGAGTAGAAATAAAACGATAAAAATGAAAATAGACATAAAATACTATGTTACGAGAGTATTTTTGTTAATAAAATTTGATAAGGGGTATTTCATACATTATTAAAACAACAAGAATTGTTCTTAGTGTTTGTCAAAATGACAAAGGTAGCTTGGGTTTAAACTCATATTTATTTATTGACACTTCGCAAACTAGGTTTTGTTTGGGTTAGTTTTCGAAACTGTTTTGAAATTTTTTAAAATAGTTTTTCTAAATTGCGAAAAGTTTTTTGGCTTTATTTTGAACAATAAAATATTTATTAATAATGTGGTAAAAATTGAAACGTATGGTTGAAATATAACATTAAAAATGAGAGATGATAATTATATTTGTTGAGAACATGTAGTGGAGAAAATTAATAGAGAATTAAGAAGTAAAGATATAGAATTTTTTAACTAAATTTATAAAATAATAAAAAATATAATATGAAAAGTAGGTACTGTGTTAGACTGTGTATTGTAAAATTATTTTGTAAAAGTATTTTTGAAAGGAAAATAGTATTATAATATTTTGAGTTTTTGAAAACTGAACAGTATGCGAGTAGAAAATCTGACCTATTTTTTTTTTCAGCCAATGCCTACCTGGTTCACTTTCACCTGCAAAAACCAATGGAAAAATTGTGCTGTGCTTGAGAGGAGAAGGAACAAGAGTTGGGAAAGGACTAGAAGTGAAGAGAGCCGGTGGCGCCGGTTTTATTCTCGGAAACAGTCCTGCTAATGGAGCTGACTTGGCGGTGGACGCTCATCTTCTCCCGGCGACGGCAGTGAATTCAGAAGATGCAATTAGGATTCTCAACTACATTAACTCTACAGAGAATCCAATTGCTTATATTCATAAGGCTAAGACAGTTATTCATAAAAAACCAGCACCTTTCATGTCTGCCTTCTCTAGTAGGGGTCCAAGCACAACTTTCCCACATGTTCTCAAGGTAAATTACACTTATAAACCCCTTAATATTTTATTTAGTTTGAAATTGCACCTTACTTTTTTTCTTTTCTTTTTTTAAATTTATTTAAAGATAGTTAATTTCACTCCTTTCGGTCCTTATAAAAATGGTTTAGATTCAATTTTTTATTTTGTTGACTATTAATTTTACGCTCATTTTTCACTACATGTCTATATCCTACAACAATTATGCAATTAAATTATTTTTTACACCTATAACTACAAATGGTAAATAAATTTATTGGATCCCAATAAATGGATTAATTAGACTAGATATGCAACGAAGGGTTTAGATTCAAATGAATATTATGTTTCGGATTTTTGGTGAACAGACTTAATTTTTTTTTTTTTTTCATATAAAGTAATTTATTTTAAGTCCAAAATTATTGTATTGTAATTTTTTCATGTAAAAAATTATAGTAATTTTTATGCAGTGCAGTGACTTTAGATTTTTGATTAAATTATTGGACTTCTAAATAAACTATTATACCGAGTTAATTGGATAAATAGTGAATTGCAAAATATAAGATCATGACAAAAACGAACCTTTTCTTTTGTTAATATATATACATGGGGCTTGGCTCACTATCACTAGGAAAACCAAACGCTAACGCTACCAGAGTTACCCTAGTCACCTCTTATATATAAACTCCCAATATATCTCTTGTAAATATATTTTTCTTATATATCAATACAATCGCTACATGTTCTCCCAATATATGCGTATGGGCCTTTGGCCTACCATGTAAAATTCTAGTCTCACTAGGAAAACTAAATCTTAATCCAATTATGGTTATTGTTAGCCCCATGAGAGTAGGATAGGACTGGGGTTTGGATTCATGTGCCATGTCCAAATCAACGTCCTTACCAGGTTAACGGGGTATCAGAGCAGGGCAACAAAATGGCTCTTATGTCAAGCGTAGGCTATCAACTTGAAGCATTTGAAGACTATGTCGGTGCCACTGGCGGGCAACGAGGTGAATCTGTTTGTCCAGAATGTTGCAATGAGGGTCGACATTGCGAATCTTTGAGCCACCTTCGAAGAATTATGTAGCGACACAACGGCCATGATTAAGTCTATGGCAGAGGACATGATCGCACTGACCGATGTGTGGAAGATAAATCTCAGAAACACAGAGGAATAAGTCTCTATATTGAAAATAACCGTTGCTGGGCAGGGAACGCGAGACGGACCAGGGAAGGTAAGAATACTGGAACCAAAACCATTCTTTGGAGCTAGAAACGTCAAAGAGTTGGATAACTTTTTATGGAATGTAGAGTAGTATTTCAAGGTTGCGCACGTTCCAAATTCAGAATGGGTAACCATAACCACGATGTATCTCAGCGGCGATGCAAACTTATGGTGGAGGACGCGTGTTTCTGATAAAAGACCATGAATAGATCACGGAGTGGAGTGATTTGCCAAAAGAACTTAAAGGAACAATTCTTGCCCAACAAAACTTCATGGGTTGCTCGGGAGTCCCTAAAGAACTTAAAATAGATTGGTACGGTAATTGAGTATGTGAAGAACTTTACCTCGATTATGCTGGACATAAAGAACATGTCCGAGGAGGACAAACTGTTCAATTTCATATTGGAATTACTACATCGGGCACAGGCAAAACTAAGGCAGCATGGCGTGTGTGACTTGCCGACTGTGATTATTGTTGTAGATAGTCTAGTTAATTACAAATTGAGTGATTGACGTAAACTTTCTATCAGCACGAAGGGCAGAGAAAAATATGGTGGTTCTAAAGACGGGAAGAACAAGGCCTGTGATCAAAAGGAGAAAGAAAATGTTGGAGATTTCCAAACCAAGTCCAAAGGCGATGGACCATTCCGGTTCAAGGATAGCAAGAAACATGGGTGCTTCCTATGCAACGGACCCCACCGAATGAGTGATTGTCCGAAAAAAGAGACAATCATTGATATTGTTGCTGAGACTCGGGAATGACAGTGAGGAATATCATACGCGAGTCAAACCTTTACAGATTCTCAACGCACTTCGTGCAGAGAAGACTCCATCACAACAACGCAATTTGTTGTATGTAAGGATGCCGATAAATGGTTGTGAAGTGCTAACAATAGTAGATACCAGAGCTACTCACAACTTTATTGCTCATTGAGAAGTTGACAACCTTAAGCTAGAATTGGTAAAGAGTCCTAGCCTAATCAAAACGGTGAACTCTAAAGCTATGCTCATCTGTGGCCAAAAACTTGGTAGCGCGGGAAAAACACGCCGCTACTTACACTCGCAAGTATACGAGGTCTAAGTTTTAGTATAGTGTAATCGTTAATATCGGGTTATCGTATCCACAGGGATTGTTGTCGTTACTATCGAATACCGCGTTTGTCGTGACCTAATTTTATCTAGGCAAAAAACAAATGTATTTAATTAATTAAACTAATACTAATATATCCTAAATTAACTACACTATTATGCTAATATGTTTTAGGGTGAAGAATTGTATAGGGATTAACGTGTTTACAAATACCTGTTCGATTCCGATTTACTCCCGTTTACATTGTTCGACCTATTTGACAACCTCGGTACGTAAACTCCACCGTCACCTCTTTCGAGTGTAAGACGGGAGAATACATGACTTCGAGCTAACGAAGAAGTCCCCCTCAACGTCTTAACGACCCTAGGTCATCTGAGTCTCGCCTAGCGTCATTGATTGCGCATAATCCAACTCCTTCCCGGGTTATTGGATCGTCACGTTGTATTTACCCTTTCGACAATCTCCGTTCTAAAACTCCCTCGCCACCTTTTTCGAGTGTAAGACGAGGGATATAACGTGACTTCAAGCCAACGAAGAGGTCCCCCTCAACGTCTTAACGACCCTAGGTAGCGTGTGTCTTGCCCTACGTCATCGATTGTCCACGATTCGAACCCCGACCGGGTTATATAATCATGGCGTTTGTTTACCGTAATCCGAATCCGGGTTTTTTGTCAAAACCCCGTATTCTCCATTTATCAATCCAAGCATAATAAACAAATAATATGATAAATACAATCAAACTACGAAGAACAATTATAAACGAAACACTGAAATCATCCAAATAACGTATTTATAAATATATGTTAATCCCTACTACAATCCATATTTAACTCGGGGCCATAGCCGCATATACAATGAAATAATGAGCTAAACATGCTCACATGCTCCAAAGATAAAGAAATAATAAAAAACGATCGAAGAATTTAGCCTCGTCCGAAGATAAACCGCTAAGAACGTTCTACGATCGATTCACCGTCTTCTCCACTTCGGGATACGAGCTCCACACCTAAAATTCCTAACCCTTGGCTTAACTATAGCCTAAGGGGATAAAAAATGCAAGAGAGAGGAAAGAGATTCGGCCAAAGGGGGAGGAGAGGGGATATTTATAGCAAAAATATTCTAAAAATATCTAAAAATATCTAAAGGCTGTGTAGGGCAAATCCGCCTAGGCGGTGGAAATTCCGCCTAGGCGGAATTAGGTCAGTTAAGTCTGATTGCCTGGGCGGTGAAGTAGGCGGTGGACTGAGAGAACATTCTGTTGGATTTTCGCCTAGGCGGTAGAAATTCCGCCTAGGCGAGTGCTTATCAGTTGCCCTTCTTCGTCCTCTGCTGGATTTCCGCCTAAGCGGTAGAATTTTCGCTTTCGGCGTTCGTCCGTCAGTAACATTTTTCTCTTCTCTGCATTTTCACCGCTTAAGCGGTGGTTTGGAAGATTAAGCGGTGGGTCTGTTTCGTCTTTTAGCCTCCGAGCATGTTTATCCACCGTAACTTCGAACCGTTTCAGCTCGATCTCATCATTTTAGCTCCAGTTTCCTATCTTTTTGACCCACACACCTGAGTTATACTAAAAGTATAAATACTAATTAAAACATAATAAAAATAACTATAAACATATTCGAAAACTAATCAATTCAGATTGGAAATAGATAGGTTTTTCATACCTATCACTTAGCTTGTGCCGAATTGAAGATTGGTACATGGAAAAGAAATGTGAACTTGATGGCAGTACTTTAGATACTTTGATGTTATCTTAAGTATGGAATTTCTGGTGGTGACCAAGGTAGCAGTGAGGTCCTATTTTGCGGGCACGTTGATTGTAGATGAAGGAAGACCTACTTTCGTTTACGCTGCTGAACATGAACAATATAAAAGGGAAGGTAATCGAAAAGTTGGCATGTTGTCGGCTTTACAAGTTAAGTCAGGTTTGAGGCATGGCGAGGTAGAAATACCTGACACCGTTCCTAAAATTCTCAAGGCGTTTAGCGATGTTATGGGTTTGGAACTCCCAAAGACTCTTCCTCCTAGGCAGGCCGTCGATCATAAGATCGAGCAGGAGCGCGGAGCAAGGCCTTCTACGCAAGCCCCTTATTAGATGTTCAACTCAGAGTCGACAGAATTAAGAAAACAGATCGGAGAGTTGCTAGATTCTGGATATATGAAGCCACCTAAAGCTTCGTATAGTGCACCAGTTCTGTTCCAAAAGAAGGCCGATGACTTGATGCGTATGTGCATCGACTACAGGGCGCTAAACAAGGTGACAATTAAAAACAAGTACCCTGTTCCCAACGTTGCAGACTTGTTTGATCGACTTGCACGAGTGGTGGCGCGTAATTAATGCACACCACTTTCACCGCAAGTATACGGGTCAAGTTTTAATATGGATCAAGAGAGTAAGGGTATTGTGTCCACAGGGAATGATTGAGATTATTATCGAGTACCGTAATTGTTACAACCTAATTTTATCTAGGTGGTAAAAAAATGTAATTTATAATTAATAAAAACTAATACGAAAATATTAATTAATCTAATTAAACTATAATACTATTTTGAGGCGTTTAGGGGAAAAGATTGCCTATGGATTAATTTCATTTACTTAAATGCGTTTGATTTCGTTTTAGTTTACGTTAACGGCGTTCGACTTATCCGACAATCTCGATTTGTAAACTTACTCGCCACCTCTCCCAAGTGTAAGGTGAGTGAATACGTGACTTCGCGTCAATGAAGAAATTCCTCTCAACGTCTTAACGACACTAAGTCACGTGAGTCTCACCCCAACGTCATTGATTGTACACTTTTCAACTTCCTCTCTGGTTATTGGATTGTCGCGTTGTGTTTACCCTAGTCTGAATCCAGGAATACCTCTCTTGAGTGTCAAACCTCGCATTCTCTATATATCATTGTAAGCATACAAACAATACAAGAACGATAAACACAATCAAACACCGAAGAACAACCGCTAACGAAACATAATTCAATCAAACAACATATTCATAAATTTATATTAATTCCTAAATAATCCATGTTTAGCTAACGGCCATAACTATATAATAAATGAATAACTAGCTAAACATGCTCAAACAATAATCCTAAGTTAAGAGATGAAGAAAGAAACGATAGAAACTAGTCGTAGTCCGAAGATTTGTCGCTAAGAACGTTCTAAGATCGCTTTTCCTTCTTCGCTTTGTGTTATTTTTCTTAGGATTTGCTTGAGCTCCCTAAAATCCTCTCAAAATATGCTCTAAGGAGCTATATGCCCGAAAATGAGGGAGGATGAAGGATTAAATAAAACAAAATATCCTAAAATATTAAAATCATATCTAAATCTGGTGCAGAGTAACCGCCGCGGCGGTGAGGATGTCGGTTTGATCTTCGCCGTAGTGATGGAGGAAGCGGTGGAATCAGGAACCTCTCTGCAGTTTCACCGCTGCGGTGGTGAATGTTCAGCAAGAAAATACGCCTCTCTGCATATTCACCGTTGCGGCAGTGGTCTAGACCCTGCGGCGGTGGGCTGCTTTTCAGAATATTACCTGCATGCTTGTTTTCCCACCGTTTTTGATCCGATATGATCGTTTATGATCCGTTATTATCTCTTTTTACCCCACACATTTGATTTATACCAATAAAAATAAAAACATATTAAAACATATAAAAAAAACTATAAAAATTCCTTTAAAACTAACAAAATCGATTTGGGAATAAATAGATAAATCACACTTATCAACGAGCCAAGTACTTCACAAAGCTGGACTTGAGATTGGAATATTGGTAGGTTTGAATGGCAGCAAGTGATGAACCGAAGACAATTTATGACACAGTACGGTTCCTACGAGTTCTTGGTTTTGTCGTTTGGTTTAACCAATGCTCCTCCTACATTTTGTAATCTGATAAATGACATTTTGTATGAGTTCTTGGACCATTTTATTATCATCTACCTTGACGACATCGTGATATATAGCGAGACACTAGAAGATCATCTTGTACACTTGAAAATGGTTCTCTCTAGGCTGAGAGAGAATCAGCTGTATGTAAAGAAGAAAAAATGTGAGTTTTGCCATGAGGAGGTGATGTTCCTTGGACACTAGGTAAGCCAAGGAAAGGTACGAATGGATGAACGTAAGGTGCGAGCCATTGTTGACTGGCAGTACCTAGGAAGGTTGTTGAACTGCGTTAATTTCTTGGACTTACAAATTACTGTCAGAAGGTTATACAAGGGTATTCAAAGAAGGTGAATCCCCTTACGAATTTACTAAGGGAAGATGCAAAATAGGAATGGACTCTGAAATACGAATAGGCATTTAATTGACTGAAAGATGCAGTTTCTTGAGAACCTGTTTTGAGATTGTCAAGATTCGAGGTGCCTTTCGAGGTTTGGACAGCTGCATCTGATAGAGCAATCGGTGGTGTTATACTACAAGAATGACGCCCAATTGCTTACAAAATTCAGAAGTTGAAAGATGTTGAACAACATTATTCAACGTACGAGAAATAGATGACGGTAGTTGTTCGTTGTCTTGATATGTGGAAACATTACTTAATGGGGACGAAGTTCACGGTGATGACGAACAATGTGGCGAACACCTACTTCAAAACCTTGAAGAAGTTAACCCTGAAACAGGCATGGTGGCAAGCGTTTCTGGCTGAGTTTGATTTTACCTAAGTGCATAAACTAGAAAAATCAAATTTGGTTGCTAATGTGTTGAGCTAGAAGGTAGTCCTAGAATATGTTGTGTCAATTTCGCAAGTGAAGACTGATTTCTTACTAAGAATTAGAGACTAGTTCCCACATGAAGCTTCTTACTGAAAACTTCGAAAACAAGTCAATGATGGTATTGTCCGAAGATATTGGGTGGAAGATGGGTTGTTGTATACCAAGGGCAACCAACCTTATGTCCCGAGCAGAGGGGAACTAAGGAGGGAGTTGTTACGGGAGACACATGATAGTCAATGGGCGGGTCACCCAGGCATTGAAAGAATGTATGTGCTATTGTCTTAGTCATTTTACTAGCGAAAAATAAAGGATGACATAGAGACCTATGTCAAGACTTGTCTTGTATGCCAACAAGACAAGTTGGAGAGAAAGAAAGAAGTTGGGCTGCTACAACCACTATTGATCCTAGAAAGTCTGTTGCAGTCCATCTCAATAGATTTCATATCTGGTTTTTTAAAAGTTGACTCAGGAACAAGAAACCACAAAATCTACAATTTTGGTGTAAATGTGACACCTGTCTGACACTTGTCCAGTCCACAGATTGGGAATTTTATCCAGCCTTATTTGTCCAGAACTTCTAATTATTTGCCCAAAGTTTCCATGCAACTTCCATTCATCTTCAGCTTCCATGAGCTAGAACCTCAGCCCATTATTTTTGCTTGTTGGATGTCGTTCCACCATACTGCTAGATCGTTATCTTATTTGCTTGGTCATGCCAACGAATGTTGTTGCCTCGCTCTGCCGTCCGCATGTACAAAACGTGTCTTGCACCCACATTTTGTTTCGTTTGCTTGGCCTCATGCTCAAGCTTGCCTTCATGTTGTGCCCATGAATGTTGATCCTAGCATTGTGCTTAGGATCACCGCACCTCATTTCAGCTACGCCCGATGTCCACCAACATCATCCAGTGACGCCCTTGTATGCCCATGCATAACGACGCATGCCGTTGCCTTTGATCACCTTCTGTCTTGCCTTGGTATCACCTAGCACCGTGTTCTGTTTAGCCAAGTTAATCGAGTTTTGCTAACCTGGCAAGGATGTTGGCTTGGACACAATACATGAATCTAAACCCCCGTCCTATCCTACTCTCATGGAGCTAACAAACCACCTCCACCAGAAGAGTCCGATGTCCTTGTTGGAGGGTTTTTGTCCCAATACTCCTTAATTTGTTTTTCAAACTGGAAGAGGGTCACGTCTTTCTTCCAACTAGCATCTGCTTCGGTCGACCCTTTCCATTGAACAAAGAAATAGCTTTTTCGGTTCTTCTTACTCATCCCTTCGATTTTGTGATTCAAGATCTTTTCAACATCCTTCTCAAAGTATTTACGAATTGAAGGTGGTGCTCGTGTCGCATGTTTCCTTTCCAAACCTAGTAAGTCCACATTGAAAGGTTTTGGAAAACTTACGTGGAATATGAGGTGAATCGTCAACAGATCTGGTAACTTCAACCAGTAAGCAAGGTTTCCGACTTTCTTGACCACCGCAATTAGTCCATTGTGCTACGAAAAACCAAATATGAAATCCATTAAGACGAACTTCCACGGTCTCTTCAGGATCGACAATGGTTGTAGCAGCCCAACTTCTTTCTTCCTTTCTAACTTGTCTTGTTGGAATACAAGACAAGTTTTGACATAGGTCTCTATGTCATCCTCTATTTTTAGCCAGTAAAATGATTGAGACAACAATGCATACATTCTTTTCAAAGCCTGGGTGACCTACCTATTGACTATCATGTGTCTCTTACAACAACTCCCACCTTAACCCTCCTCCGCAAGGGACATAAGGTCGACTCCCCTTGGTATACAAAAGCCTATCTTCCACCCAATATCTTCAGATAACACCATTATCGACTTGTTGTCGAAATTTTTGGTAGGAAACATCATGTGGAGACTGATCTTTAATTTTCTGTAAGAAATCAATCTTTACTTGCAAAATTGACACAACATATTCGAGGACTTCCTTTCGGCTCAACTGATTGCAACCAAATTTGATTTTCCTGGTTTGTGTACCCAGGTAAAATCGAACTCGGCCAGAAACTCTTACTACCGTTCCTGTTTTGGGGTTAACTTCTTCTAGGTTTTGAAGTAGGTAATTTCCATATTGTCGGTCATCACCGTGAACTTCATCAACATAAAGTAATGCTTCACGTATCAAGACAATGAACAACTGTCGTCATTTGTTTCTCGTGCGTTGAATGGAATTGTTCAACATCTTTTAACATCTGGCTTTCGTAGGCAATTGGGTATCATTCTTGTATTAGAACACCACTGATTGCTCTGTCGGACGCATCTATCCAAACCTCAAAAGACACCTCAAATCTTGGCAATCTCAAAAAAGGTTCCGCAGAAACTGCTTCTTTCAATAGGTCAAATGGCTATTGGCATTTCAGAGTCCATTCCCACTTTGCGTCTTTCCTCAGTAAATCCGTAAGGGGATTCACCTTCTTGGAATACCCTTGTATAAAACTTCCGATAGTAATTCATAAGTCCAAGAAATGAATGCAGTTTAACAACCTTCTTAGGTGTTGCTCAGTCAACAATTGTTTGCACATTATGTTCATCCATTCATACTTTTCCTTAACTCACCCAGTGTCCAAGGAACATCACCTCCTCACGGAAAAACTCGTATTTTTTCCTTCTTCACATACAATTGATTCTCTCTTAGCCTAGAAAGAACATTTTTCAAGTGTATAAGATGATCTTTTAGTGTATCGCTATAGATCACAATGTCGTCAAGGTAGAAGACAACAAAACGGTTCAGGAACTTATACAAAACATTATTCATCAGATTAAAAAACATAGCAGGAGCATTGGTTAAACCAAACGGAATTACCAAAACTTATGAAATGTACCGTGTCAAACACGCCATCTTCGGTTCATCACCTGCTGCTAATCGAACCTATCAATATCTCGATCTCAAGTCTAGCTTTGTGAAGTACTTGACTTATGACAATCGATCAAACAAGTGTGTAACGTTGGGAATATTGTACTTGTTCTAAATTGTCACCTTATTTAATGCCCTATAGTCGACGAACATACACATCGAGCCATCAACCTTCTTTTGGAACAAAACTGGTGCACCATACAGAGTTTTAGATGGCTTCATATATCTAGAATCCAACAACTCTCTTATCTATTTTCTTAATTCTGCTAATTTTAACGGAGACATCCGATAAGGGGCTTACACAAGGGGCCTTGCTTTGGGTTACAGCTCGATCTTATGATCGATAGTCTGCCTAAGAAGAAGGGTCTTTGGGAGTTTCGGAGGCATAACATCGCTAAACTCCTAGAGAATTTCACCAATAGTATCAGACACTTCCACTATCTGGTCAGGTTTGATTTTGATTTGCGCACGAAAGTATGTATTCTCACCATGCCTCAAACCCAACTTGACTTGTAAAGCCGAAAACATGCCAACTTTCCGCTTACCTTCCTTCTTACATTGTTCGCATTCAATAGTGTGAACAAAAGTAGGTCATCTTTCATCCGCAACCAATAAGCCCCCAAGATAGGGCATCATTGCTACCTTAGCCACCACCAGAAATTCCATACCTAAGATGATATCAAAGTCGTCCGAAGGTACTGCCATCAGGTTCCCATTTTCTTTCCACATACCGATCTTCAATTTGGCACAAGCTAAGCCACGGATGGGCATAGCTTCAGAGTTCACTGCTTTGATTCGGCTAGGACTCTTCATCAATCCCAGCTTAAGGTTGTCAACTTTTCGATCAGCAACAAAGTTGTGAATAACGCTAGTATCAACCATTGCTAGCACTTCACAACTATTTATCAGCATCCTCACATATGACAAATTGTGTTGTTGTGACGGGGTCTTCTTAGAACGAAGTGCATTGAGAATCTGTAAGGGATTGACTCGTGTAGAAGATTCCTCACTGTCATTTCCTAAGTCCTCGGCAACAATAGCACTGATTTTTTCATTTTTCGGACAATTTCTCATCCGATGGGGTCCGTTGCATAAGAAACACCCTTGATTCTTGTTATCCTTGAAGGGAATGGTCTCTCGCCTTTGAACTTTGTTTGGAAATCTCTAGCATTTTCTTTCTTCATTTGATCATGGGCCTTGCTCTTCCCGTCTTTAGAACCACCATATTTCTCTTTGCCCTTCGTGCCAACATAAAGTTTGCGTCGATCACTCAGTTTGTAATCAACCCGTTTATTTGCACCAACAATCGCAGCCGATAAGTCACACACACCTTGCCCCCTTAAAGCCTACGCCCATTGTTGCAATCCCGACATGAAATTGAACATTTTGTCCTCCTCGGACATGTTCTTTATGTCTAGCATCATCGAAATAAAGTTCTTCACATACTCACATACCTACCTTACCAGTCTGTTTTAAGTTCTTTAGGAATTCCCGAGCAACCCATGAAGTGCTTCTAGGCAAGAATTGTTCTTAAGTTCTTTCTGCAAATCACTCCACTCCGTACGTGTTCTCCACCATAACTTTGCATTGCTACTAAGATACATTATGGTTATGGTCAACCGTTCTGAGTCTAGAACGAGCGCAGCCTTGAAATACTACTCTACATCCCATAAAAAGTTCTCCAATTCTTCGACATTTCTAGCACCAAATAATGGTTTAGGTTCCAGTACTTTCACCTTCGCTAGTCTATCTCGCGTTTCCTACCCAGTGACGGTTTTTTTCAGTATAAAGACTTATTCATACACGTTATCGAGATTTATCTTCTAGACATTAGTTTGTGCGATCTTGTCCTCCACCATTGACTTGATCCTGGCCGTTGTATCTCTACAGAATTCTTCGAAGGAGGCTCGAAGATTCGCGATGTCGACCCTCATTTCAGCGTTCTGGACAGATAGGTCCACCTCATTTCTCGTCAGTGGTGCACCAACATAGTTTTCCATCGGTTCAAGTCGACTGCTTACACTTGACGCATGAGCCATTTTGTTGCTCTATTCTGATATCCATTGTCACAAAGTCAATTTTTCACATCGAATGTTTAATCGAGCGATGGCCTGATCGTTGGCACAATTAGTCAGCCACGTTCCTGCAATGTTATACAACACAATGCAGAGAAAACAGATAGTATAAAAATGCACCCACGCAAAGCACATAAACAATTGCGGGAAAGTCCAACCTTGTATTTAACACAAGAATAATAAACCACAAAGTCTACAATTTCGTTCTAATTTCACAGGAACAAACTCTCTGCTCAAATCAGACAGATACATACAATATTTATAGAAAACATTTGACAGCCTCAACTGTCTAGGCAGAAATGTGACACCTGTTTGACACTTGTTAAGTGCACAGATTGGTAGTTTTGTCCAGTCTTATCTATCTTGAACTGCCAATAATTGCCCAAAACTGCCATGCAACTTCTAGTTACCTTTAGCTTCCAAGTTCTAGAACCTCAGCCCAACGTTTTTTTGGATGTTGCACGTTGTGTTTCAATGTTGCCTGGCTGTCGTCTTTTTCCCTTGGTCATTCCGACGGATGTCGACACCTCGCCATGCCGCCCACATGTCCAGAACGTGTCTTGCGTCTACGTTCTATCTCGTTTGCTTTGCCTCTAGCTTAAGTTTGCCTTCATGTTGCGCCCATGAATACCGATCATAGCATTGCGCCTATGATCACCGCGCCTCGTTTCAGCAACGCCTGATATCCACCCACATTGTCCAGCGATGCCCTTGTATACCCATACATGTTGATGCATGCCGATGCCTTTGATCACCTTTTGTCTTGCCTTGGCATCACCCGACACCGTGCTCCGTTTAGCGAAGTTGACCGAGTCCAGCTAACCTGGCAAGGACGTTAGCTTGGGCATGGCACATGAATCCAAACCCCCGTCCTATCCCACTCTCATGGGGCTAACAGTTACCTTAATCACCTCCTATATATAGATTTCTTGTATATATCTGTAGATGTACTTTTTTCATATATTAATACAATCGCTCCACATTCTCCCGAATATTGTTTGCCTTCAATCCGTCAGTTCAGCTGATCAGACAATAGATATTTTCACCGAGGCTCATCTACCTACTTTTATATGCGAATTATTTCTCTTCTACCACTTTTAGTGTTTCCTATATCTATTTCTACCGGTGGTAAATTACGTCCTTCTATTGTGTTTAATCTTTTAAAAAAAAGGTATTAGTTATCAACAATATATGGATTATTAAAAAAGTAATGATTGACGGTTTTCGTAGAGAGTCACAAAAATTATAAATTATATATGCACGGGAGGACAACGGTTTAAAAAAATACATGGATTAATTAGTGAACTTGAATTAAAACTTAATGTTCACTAGGTCATGGACTTTTTTCTAACTATTTTTGTACATTTTCTTTGCTTGGTATTGGGCAGCCTGATATAACAGCACCAGGACTAAACATATTGGCAGCATGGAGTGAAGCATCCTCGCCATCAAAATTGGAAGTTGACAAAAGAGTTGCCAAGTATAATATTATATCTGGGACTTCAATGTCTTGTCCGCATGTGAGTGGTGCGGCTGCTCTTCTCAAGGCTGTGCACCCTGATTGGTCCAGTGCTGCCATTAGATCTGCTCTCATGACCTCTGGTATGTTTCGGACCACACTATTCCTGCTTTTGTCTCTATTTTTCTTTTGTTTTTTGAAACGAAATCTTAAAATAAAAAAATAAAAAAAATGGAGAAGAGGAAAAAACTGATGCATGAACCTTTATATTTCATGTTATGTAATTTTTATAAACTGATAAACCAATACGCCTGACATAAAGCAGACAACAGTGGTTTGTTTTAATTCATTTGTATTTGGTTTAACTAGCTTATCATACACACACACATATATATATATTTTGTCAATAAACTTTGGAGTTTTTGGTGGACGGTCCACGTAATTAAGTTTTTAAGCCCGCAGTCCACATGCCACAAAATATTTTTTCTTAAAAAATTTAATAAATTGGTGATTCCTAACATTAAGTGATAACATTTTAGGTTTTCATTTCGTCTGAGTTCAACATGGTTTCTAAAATTTTACAGTGATTCAATTTATATGATAGTATTTTAGGGTTTCATGTCCGTTCAATTCAACATGATTTCTAAAAAAAATTAGTATGAAATCAATAATTCCATTTAAAATGTGCAAACCAATATTAAACAAGAAAGATTGAATTTTTGGGTTTTTGTTATTAGGTTGGGATGTGGTGGTGGGGATGGGTGGCTTAAATATCTCTTTGGAATATATGTGTAACTTATTTTTTTTTTTCCTATGTGAAAAATATTAGGAATTCTCACTATATTATTTTTTAACTTTTTTTTTTTTTTTTTTTAAAAAGTAATAATAAAAAATTGTTAATAAAATAAATATATAAAACTTTAATGGTATAAAGTGTAATTAAATTCAACCACTTTCAGAGTGGAAGTATGAAATTTTTAAGCGGGAATTTCATCCCTAAATATTTTTTCTCTTCATGTAAACCATTGAGTGGGTTCAGTGGCATAAAGAAATTTGAACTTTGTGAATTTATAGATTGCACAAATTAAATCTCAACTATTCATCTTTTCAATTTAAATGTGAACCATTAAAATATTTTTTCGTCCTGTTTTATTAATTGTGTTTGTCTATTTTAGACGTTGTGTGGATCAAATTTTGTAATTTTTAAAATTTTAATGTGTCTTCTAGCCTCCTAATCGCACAACTCTACTATTTCTGGGGAAGGGTATATGTTGAAAAGCCAAAATTTAATTCATCTCACAAAATTGAAAAGTTGAAGGATATAAATGTGTAAATCAAAGAATATGTGGTGTAATTTTCTTATTTTCTTTTATCTTACTAATATTTATCATTTTCACCATGCACAGCCGGAGTTACAAACAACAAGGGTAAGCCAATAACCGACGGATCAGGCACCGACCCTGCCGACCCTTTCCAGCTCGGCTCCGGTCACCTGCAGCCGTCAAATGCGGCAGAGCCCGGGCTCGTCTATGATGCCTCCTACCACGATTACCTCCTCTTCCTCTGCAGTTCCGGAGTGAACAATACTGTAGACCCATCTTTCAAATGCCCCAGAAGTCCGCCTCCGGCATACACCCTGAACTACCCGTCACTCGCAATTCCTGATTTCCGGCACCAGGTCACCCTCCGGAGAAGGGTCAGGAACGTCGGCTACCGCGATAGCATGTACTTCGCCAGGGTGTACTCTCCGCCAGGATTCACTATGAAGATAATGCCGGCGGTCTTGGGTTTTGACCTTGTCGGGGACGAGAAGAGCTTTAAAATACACATAAAGGCTGAGAGAGGAATCTCCGCCGCAGCAGCGGAGAAAGGTAAGTACGCGTTTGGATGGTACACTTGGGAAGATGGAAATGGAATTTATAAAGTTAGAAGTCCCATTGCAATATCCTTAGCTTAGTCATTTTCTTTTAGTCTTTTTTTCTTTTTTCTTTTTTTTGGTAGTTAGTATTTTTTAGTTTTCTGATGAATTTATGCAAATAAAAAATAAAATTTGATTTTAGGGTATATATAATAACACAGATTTTGTG
Organism: Eucommia ulmoides; assembly: GCA_016647705.1. Classification (NCBI taxonomy): domain Eukaryota; kingdom Viridiplantae; phylum Streptophyta; class Magnoliopsida; order Garryales; family Eucommiaceae; genus Eucommia; species Eucommia ulmoides. The sequence continues at coordinate 7,144,887 of CM028329.1, forward strand.
TGATTTTTGTCTATGAGTTTTACATGATCTTTTTACCTTTTCACCTTTGTTAAAATTAGTTTGTGAAAATATATAACTACCCCAGTGTATAATTTTACCAACTTATCTATGTTTGATGTGGGGAAAATCTCCCTAGCTCCAACCTCTACTCAAAGATCAACGTGTGGTACAGTGACCCCTGCTGAGGTCCACCTCATCGTTTGAATGGCCACATGCTGTCCATCTACATGGCCCTCTCCGTTCACTGACATGTGACCATAGCAACCTAAGGCATGACACTTCCTATTAAGGCCGATCAACGATCAAGGGTCCACTGGCTTCATCAACTCTCCCCGCCAAGCACCAATCTCAAGATGCTGGTCTCGTATGACCCCTCAAGCCGAGCACCGACCTTAAGATGTCGTCTCGTATGACCCTTCAAGATTAAGGCATGAAAAATGAAAACTTTATATTCAACAATTTTTTCATTAATCTTGTCTCTTAATTCAAAATAATTGATTCAATTCAAAGAGAAAAGTTTAATTTACATTCTAAATGCATTTGAATCAATTTTGTGTTCAATTCAAGTTCAAATTAAAGAGTTTGTTCAAAATATCACCGACAATCGGTTGATTGATGTTCTTGGTTGGCTATTTAAGAACCTACTGATATAGTTGGTCCATTAACTAGGTTGGTTGGTAGATTGGTTGTTCAAAATAAATATAGTTCAACCTATTTTCATAATTGGTTGATCGGGGATGCTTATCAGTCAACCGGGTTAGGTTGGTTTTTATTCTTTCGAGGCTATTGGTTGAATTGGTTGACCAGATAAGGGTACTGGTCAACTGGTTTTTATGGGATTTAAATTTTAGCCCATTTCTCAATCTATTTTTGTTCGTTCTTACTGTCTTATATTCAGTTATACACATCTATAAGAAATCCAAACACACACACACACACACACACACACACACACACATATATATATATATATATATATATATATATATATATCACAATAATAAAATGCCATGTAAGAATACAAGTGTAGTTCGTGTTTGTCCTAGTAGAGTCAATTTGTATTGAACTATAGGAAAGGAGTTACCTTATTTTCAACCCTTCTAAGACTTTGAATCTTCATCTTGACTTGTATCTTCAATCTTGATCATTGGATTTTCAATGTCTTCAATCTTTTCAATCCTCCAATATTTGATCATCTCTTCTACATTCTTTTATTCTTCTTCTTCTTCATCATTCTACATGGTGTTGTTTTTCCAGTGCAACATTTCTTATTCTAACACACTTAATGTTGACCCTAAGGTATTATTTGATGTAACTTGGATGTTTTGTAGGATTAATGGTTTTATTGAGAATTATTTACAAAAATTAGATCCAGTGTTAATAAGAAGAAATAAGAAATTTTATTATAAGTTCAAGTTGATTGCAATGGAAGTTGTTGAAGATTTTTTCATAAAAAATATTTTTTGTATTCCTAGGTAAAAACAACTCAAATTCTTTTTAAACTCTTAATGCAACTCGATCACGCATTGCACTTAAAACTATTTAATAAGTTTATATGTATTAATGGTCAAACCTTGTTTTGAAAAGAAGTCAAAATTTTGAATAATAGTTGTTTTGATCGACTAAAAAATAGACCAGTCGACTGCCGGATACAAATTCCAAAAACAGTGACGTTTAAGCCCTTTTTATTGATTCTTTGAGTGAAAGAGAGATACAAAGTTGAAATTGGTCGACCGAAACATCTTGAAAACCTAACCTAACCTAATTATATTCAAAGGAAAAGAATAATCTAACCTTTTTACCAAGATAAGGATCAAACCCTAATATTTTTTCATAGGAAAGAGATTGAAACCAAACTACCCTAACTAGACACCATTCTAAATGTGTCTAATATATTCAAACTCACAAATATAAAAAATATAAGTTTCTTCCCGTAAGGAGTTTCTATCACCTCAATACAAATATACTTGATTAATGTACTAAATAGTTACTACGTGATAGATACAATATAAGGTAATTAAAATCTGATTAATAAATAAAGTGGGAAGCACAAATTTAGCACGTAATAAGATAATCAGGAAACAATCGTTTAATTTTTCCCCCAGGTTTTTAAGTTTAAAACGGTTTTCTAGCAATCCTAAATCAAACAATCAATATAAATATAACTTTAAAGCAAATAATAAAATTTGGATAGATCTTACCGGGAAAACACTGAAGACAATAGCAATATAGCAAGTAGAACTCAAATTGGTGACGCCAACAATAAGCGTTTTAGATCAAAGACTTATATAGAATCATTCTTTGAAATCTCAGCAAAAATCTTACTCTTATAATAGCTCAAACTAATGTTCTTAATGTGTTTCATTCAATTACCACAGGTCTCTATAAATAAACCAATAACTAGCCCTCCAACGACTAGTTTTTTAATGATATGCCATTAAATGACACTCTAAGAACCCATGTAATAAATCCTATCAATATAGGTATGTTCCACTTTAAAAATATCTTATAATTCTCACTTTTGAGTCCATAAAACTATTCTCAATTTAAAACCACAATAACAGAAAGTATTAAATCATTTAAATTAAGAGAATCTCAAAATATATGGACAATATCAATCGGGATTACTAAATAGGTTATTAATATTTGAAATACATTCAAAACCCCAAATCCCTCTCTTGGAATCATAAAAAACAGATAATTTTTTACCAAGAGACCAAATCAGCCAAATTCCTGACTAAAGTAGTCGGTTGACCGACCTACTCTATTCGGTTGGCGGACCTGTGCCAAGGTTAAATTAGTCGTTGGCACTGCACTCATTCAGTTGATCGACCTTGCCTAGTTGGTTGACCGAATTGATCAATGAGCATCCAATTCACTCTACTTCATCTAGTGACCTATTCAGTTGACTGACCCTCTTCATTCGATTGACTGATTAAATCAATGTACTCACTTCTTTACTCATTTTAGCTACTGTTTCAAATGGTTGACCAATTGGATCAGTAAGACTTCATTTTAAATCCTAAAACTCACTATTTTAATAAGTTGACTGATTACTTTTCTCGGTTGACCTAATTGACCCAAAACACAACTTTTTATGCTTTAAAACATATTTTTCAATTAGGTCAATTATCAAAATTATTTCACATGAGGAGCATATACAATATCTCATTTTAGGATCTTAAACTTATCACTTCTTATCATGATACACGTAGAATCAACTCATTTTAAGTGTCATGCGTAATCCAAAATTGGGTTACATTAAGAGTATATAAGTAAAGAGTTGTTTTCACCTATTTTTCTTCAACGTGTTCAAAACTTTTCATGTCTTCAATATGTCCATTTTCCACCCTTTATGTTTCATTCATCAAATCTTCTTCTTAATCAAATACATGGAAATATAAATCTGAAACACTGGATAAAACCATTAGTTCCACCAAAAGCATCAATTCTTAATTGCTCATGAAAACCTTGGATTCAACACTAGCTGTTATAAGACAGATTTATTTAAGGGGACTATATGAGTATTTTTTGGCTATATCTTTTGAAAAATAGTTGTTATTGGCTATATTTGAAAACCTTATATATAAATCTTCGAATTTCAGAAATAGTATCAAGAAATATAAGCTCTTAAATGAGAAATCATATATATTTTTGCAAAAGTATTTTTGAGGAAAATTTTTGTGAAATTCTTGATCGAGAAAAGTTGAATAAAAAAATAGAGGAAATCGTGCTCTTGTCATAATCTTTCTTGAAGATATATCTTAGTAAGATCTTTCTGTTTATTTTTTTGTGCTCAAAATATTGTACCATGATTGTTATTTATATTTCGATTTCTGAGTGTGCTATAATTGTGATAAAAATCATTTTGCGAAAATCGTTGAATATTATTTAAAATAATTTTCTAAAATCTGGTCTTAATTATTTCTATGCTTCTTTTAAAAAACCCAGATTAATTAATTCCTTACACATTGCATAAACAAATCTATCAGTAGATGGGGACATTAACTGAGTTTATCTTGAATTGAGTTTGTAGAAGTTCTTGTAAGAACAAGCACATATTTTTTGTACTTGTGAGTTGTAGTTTAAACCTAAGTGTAATTGGTCTAAGTGAAGGTGAGATTAGGTATAAAGGGAGCTTACCTAATAAGGGTTTGTAAATGTGTAATTCTTACATGGGTAAAGGATTAATGTGAAGGTTTGATTCTTACCTGGAAAAATGATCAAGATTTGTGATTGGATTCTAATGTCGCATGCATGTAATCTTCTAACATTATCACATTTAATTTATTTTATTTACAATGAAGTATCTCGATATTTTAAATTTTTATTTTTTCTCTTGATCTATCTATTCATTTACAAAAATCCCCGACCCATAAAAAAGTTTAATTACCTTTGCACTTTAAATAAAAATAAAATTATTTTTTGCAAATCATTTTAAAAATTTTATTATATTATCTCCAAAACATTGTCTTATGGTCCAAATTTTTAAATGATTACGGCACATTAATTAATTATCATTTGTAGGGATGGTAAAAAAATAATCGAATCAATGGGTAACTGGTGGCCACTAATTAAGCGCTGCCACTTTCACCGCAAGCTTACAGATCAAATTTTAATATAATGGACCTTTAGGTCGGGTATCGTATCCACATGGATTGATGTTGTTACTATTGAGTACCGCGATTATCATAACTCGACTTTATCTAGGCGACAAAAATGTAATTTAATTAACTAATACTAATACTAAAATACTACTTTAACTATACTAATTACTAATACGAGATAGTTTTGAGAGAATAGGTTGTCTAGGGATTAGTTTCGTTTACGAATATGTGTTTAGTCTTGTTTTAGTTTATGTTAACGGCGTTCGACTTTTCCAACAATCTCGATATCTAAAACTCCTCCACCACCTCTCTCGAGTGTAAGACGGGGGATGTAATGCAACTTCATGTCAACGAAGAAGTCCCCTTCAACGTCTTAACGACCCTAGGTTGCGTGAGTCTTGCCCCAACCTCATTGATCGCACATAAAACCTCAGTTCGTAAACTCCTTCACCACATCTCCTGAGTGTAAGACGAGGGTTATGACGTGACTTCGAATCAACGAAAAAGTCTCCTTCAATGTCTTAATGACTCTAGGTCACGTGAGTCTCGCCCCAACGTCATTGATTTCGTGCGTTGTGTTTACTCTATCGACAATCTCAGTTCTAAAACTTTCCCGTCACCTCTCCCGAGTGTAAGACGAGAGAATACGTGACTTCGCATCAATGCCGAAGTCCCCCTCAATATCTTAATGATCCTAGGTCACGTGAGTCTCACCCCAATGTCATAGATTGTCCATAATCCAATTCCCTCCCGGGGTTATTGGATCGTGGTGTTTGTTTATTCTAGTCCTAATCCGGGATTTGTCAAACCCCGTATTCTTGATATGTAAATCTAAGTAATATAAACAAACAATACTGCACACACAATCAAAATAACGAAGAACAACCGTAAACAATAACACAAACTCAACTAAACATCGTTTTCATAAATTATATTAATAATCCCTATACAACCTATGTTTAGCCAATAGCCATAACCACATATACAATGTAAAATGGCATAAACATGCTCAACAACTACCAAAATATAGAAAACAAAGAGAAGAAATGAGCGACATAGCCAATATTCGAAGAATAGCCGCTAGAACCGTCGAACGATCACTTCCCTCTTCATCCTCCATCTCGGGTTGAGAGGTCTCCCTAAAAAATCCCTAGACCTATTCCTAAAATATGGCCTAAGGCCTTAGGGGCAGAAGAAATCGGAAGAGAGGAGGAGAGAAGGGTATAAATAGGCCAAACACTATCTCAAAAATATCTCCCATTGTGTAGAGGTTTCCGCCTAGGCGGAGGTATATCAGTTGAGGGTTTCGCCTAGGCGATGGAGTCAGTGGTAGACGAGGAACACATTCTGCTGGATTTTCACCTAGGTGGTGGAATTTTCGCCTAGGCGGAGGGACTACTTCCAACATTCTGCCTTTTTTTCACCTAGGCGGAGGAATTTCTGCCTAGGTAGTGGTCTGTCAGTAACAAATTATGTTTTCTCTACATCTTTTCCGCCTAGGCGGAGGGCTTCTTTCAGAATCTTGCCTCCTTGCTCATTTTTCCACCGTTCTCCGACTGTTCTCGATACGAATTGATCGTTTATGCTCCGATTTCATACCTTTTCACCCCACGCACCTGTTTTAATACAAAAAGAATAAAAACATATTAAAACATATAAAAATAGCTATAAACATACTCGAAAACTAATAAATTCGGATTGAAAATATATAGGTAATTTACACCTATCAATAATCGTGAGAGACCGAACCAAATGATTCGATTTTAAAATCAACTAAATGGATAGTTGTGGTTTTGATTTTGGGAGTGGCAACTGAAACGATTTTGTTTTTGGCTTCGGGATAGTAACCGCGAAACTGAACCACGAAAGTATTATTTTAGATATATTTTTATGACATATATACCCTTATGTTTGTTATATATTTACAGTTTAACCCCTTATACAAATATATACATACATATATATACATACATATACATATATACAAATATATATATATATATATATATATATATATATATATATATATATACACATATATATATGTATATGTATATTTATTTACACTTTAATCTTCTATATATATATATATATATATAAAATAACGGTATGTGGTTTCACGATTTTGGTTTTTTATAAATTTGAAAAATCTTAAACGGTTTTGCAGTTTCACTGTATTAGTTTTGGTTTTTATAAATTTAAATGGCTCAGTTGTAAAATCGTTTAAAAAAAGCCTGCGATTTTGGTTGCGTTTTTGGTTTGTTATATGTCTAACTGTTCTGGTTTTAGTTTTATATGAAATTGGATCGAAATCAAACCATTGACATCCCTAATCTTTTGCCAATATTATTGCTTTAAATTGTAATAATACATGAGTATGGAAAAGTATTTTGACCGGAAGAGATGCCATTATCCAAGTAGTAAAATGGATCCCAAGTCATAATTATATTTTACAACTATATTTCAAATGATTTTGATTAATATCCTCCCCATGTTTAGATTCCCTTCTTTCCCACTATCATTGATATAATTTTTGGGCTCTTCCTCTTCTCTAAAGATTCTTTCATTGCGAAAATTTCTCTTATCGACAAGAAAAACACTACTAAAGTATTTTTCGTTAATATCTTCATACTCATTAATCAAGACCACTCAATTTTTTTGTAATTTGATGAAATTTAAAATCTTAAAGGTGTCAATGCCTATGAATAGAGAGAACCTCAAAAAGTGTGTCATTTCCAAATAGAGTTGATTCGTAAGACCAAAACCACACCCATTAACATAGTGACTATTCATGAAACTTGGAATCCATGTGGACGCTCCATGAGTCAACCCAACCTGCTTCATAATCCAACTAGTGGATTCACAAAACTCTTCCCCTCCCAAATGTTATCTTTGAAGGCTCGTTTGTGGTTACCTCACAAGGCTTTTATACTCTATTTTCTCAAAACATTTTCCTTTTATTATACTTTTAATTGATTAATTAAGAATAATATTTTACACGTTCATATTATCTCTAATATTTATTTCTCTTTTTTCTTAGTGGGAGGCTTGAAGAGCCTTTTTTTTTTTTTTTTTGGCTCCTATTGTTTTTGACATCTTGAACATGAGTATTTTGTTGCATCTCTTTTATGTCATCTCTCAGTTGTAATCGTATTAAAACAAGTTATCTTTTTTTCATTTTTTTTTTTTTACAAATTCTAGTAATTTAGTAAATATTGAGATGATATTGTAGAGTCAATTGACAACAAGTTTTGGTTTTTGGTTTGTACATACATATGTGGTTCTTTAAAAAATATTATTGATGCTCCTCGATTTTCGAAAAGAATTAGGATGTGAAATAAAAAATGCTTAAAAGAGAAGGAATTTTTAAAAGCGCCGATTTTTTCAAAAATACCTAGGCCATTTAGAAATAAGGAGTCATCACCTAGCATGGGTTTTAAATGGTGCGCTAGGTCACCGGATTTTTAGAAAACAATATAAAAGGCCTAAGTAAAAATTGATTCCAAAAAATACGGTCAAACCAAAAATTCATTTAAAGAGCTTGGGAGTTAGTTATGCTTAGAGAAGGTGTTAGGCATCCCAGAGACACTCGTCCAAAAATGGTACCTTATATCCAATTAAGTTCAATTAGTTTAGTCTGAACGTTTTATTTTATTTTGAAATGTTTTCCTTATAAAATCCTTTTGGCATTTTTCAATTTTTTTTGCTATTTTTGGGAATACTCCCCCGATATGACATCTTATCAAATATTAAAGGATTTAACAAGGATGGTCCCCGGGAGATGGTTTTATGTATGTTTCTGAAAGATTTCTTGAATTTAAATGGACAACTAAAATAAGTGAAAAAGAATGAAGTATGAATGTGATTACAAATGAAAATATTAAAACTAGCATGAAATGAATTTATTTTACCCGTGAGCGTATGAAATGACCTAAAAAACAACTTATATGATTTTTATGCAAGAATAATTTTAATTTAAACGTGTCAATGCAAATGGTATGAATACATGAATAAATCAGAGAAACTATATGAATTAATGTGATTATATGTGGTAATGATTTAATTATCTAATATATATGAAAAGTGCAAGTGGTGTACGTGTGGTAACTAAATGAGAAAAAGTAGCATTGATTAATCTATATATAATGAAATATAAAAAAATATAAGTGGTGAAAGTGTCCTAAACATGTCGTCTAAATGATACAAGAAAAAAATATGAATTATGAAATCTAAAAGAACCTATATGTAATGAAATATAATAAAGTATAAGTGGTGAAAATGTCTTAAACACGTTGTCTAAATGATACAAAAAATAAATATGTGAGATAAATGCAAATGATGTCTATTTTAATTTTGCCCAATTAATTTAAAAAAATCTCGATTTGAAATTCCCTTAAATTCTATGGAGATAAGAATCGAGGGAAGATCGTGGAAACAAGTTTGTCAGAATTAATCTTTTCAAAATTTAGGCAAAATCCCACAAAAAGATTTACCGAGGGAAGAGATTTCCTAAAACTAATCATTTCTAAATTTTACTCTAGTCGGAGAATTGAAATGAGGTCACAAAAACTTTTCCTCGATTTATCGAATCATTGGATTCATCCTAAGATTTGTAAGGATTAATGCTTACAAACTAAGTTTTTATTATTTGTTTTTGGATTTCTTTATATATATATATATATATATATATATATATATATATTTATAACAAGGAGAAAAAATAAAAATAAATAAAGATTGAAAACATCCTTCACCTAACACTCGGGGATTAAGTTTAAGCACGAGAAACTCGTCCTGGCATTTTCATCGAATCATTGGATGACTTATTGTTTAGTTTTTTTTAATGGATTGCAATAAAGATAAAGTAGAATACAATATATATATATATATATATATATATATATATATATATATATATATATATATATAAAAGTGAGATAAAGAGTGTTCTCGTTTAATGTTCGGAGGTTCAGATTGAGAATGGGGAACCTCGTACTGGCGTTTTTATAGAGTCATCGGACAATTCTAAAATAAATAAGCTTGCACGAATTTAATATTGTGAGAAACAATGAAAGAATGAAAAATCTAAAAACATACATGTTCTGGCTAAAATTTTCGACACTACGATTCTTTCTCTCTCATAGATGACTTCCCTAAAGGGCACTTGCTAAGAATCACTCTCTAAGAGATTTTTTCTCTCAATTTCTGAATGAATAAGCTAGGAGGAGGGGATCCTATTTATAGGAGAAGACTAGGTGTGAAAAACACTAGAAAACCCTTAAAACTAGGTTTAGCCGCCTAAAGCCTAGTCCAAATTGGATAGAGAAAGGGAAAATTATGAAAAAAAATGAAGAAATAGAAGTTTCTAGACTCAGAGCACGTGAAAAACACGTGCCCTTTTTCCTCTTCGCTCTCGGATCGCCACGTGGCAGGGGGCCCACGTTTTTTCTTTTTATTTTTTTTGTTCAGCGGCTAACAAGTTGGATAGGGGCCCACCTTCTCTCTTTCTCTCTCTCTCTCTCCCTTCATCTCTCATTCCCTTTTTCTCTTTCTCACTCTTACTCTATCTCTCTCTCTTTTCTCTATTTCTCACGTTTGGCCAACCAAAGAGGGCCAACACCTTTACTCTCTTAACCGACGAAAGGGCCCCCACCATCTCTCTTATGTCTCTCTCTCTCTCTAATTGACAAGGGGCCCACACCCTTCTCTTCTCTATCTTTTTTCTTACTTCCATCGCCATCTCTCTTTCTCTTCTATTCTTTCTCTCCCTTTTATTTATTTTTCTTATTTATCTTTTTCTTATGTCCTTTTCTCTCTTTTTTTATTTTTTCGAATTTTTTCCTTGCCAATTTCTTTTATCTTTCTTTTTCTCTTTCCTTCTTCTTCTTCTTATTCTTCTTCTTCTTTTTTTTTTTTTTTTTTTTTTTTTTTTTTTTCAGCAAATAACCTAAAAAAAAGAGAGTACATAGTAAAATTAAATTAAATTTTTACGGGACAGTCAAAATGTCGTGTCTACAAATACTTGTATTCGTTTTATATTTTTTCCTTTTTCTTTTGTAGGGTTACCACGTCAAGTCGGTTTATTCTCTTCTATTGTTGAATATCTTTTAGATTGTTCAACATATAAACTTTTGTTTAGTTTGTTTTTTTTTTTTTTTTTTAATGAATAATTTTTATTACTTTTTATGTTTTGTCATTTAGATTTCTATTATAACACAATTGTTATTTTTTATGCTATGCTATTTATATTGTTATTCTTAATTATGGACATGGGGGTTGATTGTTCTATTTTGTTGTATTTAATAGAAGTTATCTTAATGCAATGGAATTAATGTTATTCTATCTTTGTTGTTCTCTTACTTTGGTACAATTATTAATTAATATGCCAATTATACAATTAATTTTTTAAGCTAAAGTATTTTAATTTTAGTTTATCATTTATTCCGCATTGGATACTTATAAAATCTATTGTACATAACTAATTTTAATTGAACACTTCAATTTTAGATCTTTGAAATACAAATGTGATATATTATTTTCTAAAAAATAATTTCGTTTTTTATTTTTTAAGGAAAAATATTTAGCAATGGAAAAACATAAGGCGAATGATGACAAGTCGAATAAAAGTTCTACTTCAAATAGTATAGGAAAAGAAAAAAGTGCGTTTTATTTCAAATAGTGCAGAAAACAAAAAGGAGAACGTCAACATGGCACATGTGTAATTACTAAAGTTACTTCGAGTCAATTACTTTTTAATTTTAATTATCACTATTTTTATCATCCAACCATAATCACATGTTCAATCTATCAAATACTATTTATCTCAATCTAACATGTATTATGTCACATCAACAAATTGTATAGACTAATCATAACAATACATTCAAACTTGACATAAAAAATAGAGTACAAATAATACACTAAAAATGATAGAAGGAGAACCAGAATATTTATTGTGAAAGAAACATCTCTAAAAAATATACACATTGTTTATAAATAAATTCTAAACCAAATGACACTAGTTCACAATACAACCATAATCAAAAACGAAAATTAACAAATAATTATTTTCAAATGATAAGGTTAACTATTTGTATCCATTTAAGGTTTATAAAATATTATTTATCCGACTACTAAATGATAACTTGTTCTCTATCAGCAACAACAAAAAATGATTCAGTTGTATAGATTATTCCTAAGAACATACATTTAAAAAAAAAATCTTAAACTGAAAGTAAACATGAGAAGAACATATTCACAAAAATATATACGTTTATAAAGGCACTATTCCCCAACAGTAATGTTTGATCTCTATGATCAAATCGAAAAGAGAACCACCAAAGAGCATAAATCAAATAACTAACTGTAGGACAAGGACAAAATATCATTGACATTATAGTATAATCAATTAGATAACTAATCATTATAGTTAGTCGTCATTTAAAATTTATAGTTATTTATCAAATGTGATTTTGTATTTATACTCTTGTATTTGTGGTGATATTGAATTAGTTGTATTCTTATTTATACAATAGCGTATTACATGTTATTTATGATTTTTTGTAGTATCCCTTTTAGTTCGTATTTTGTCACGGACTCCTTTTTTATTTCTTCAATCTAGAAAATTGAAAATTCAACCCCATGTTAACACTAGGTATTCACCAATAAATCAAGTACTTTTAGATTCAAACTGTTGATCATAAGATTTTGATGAATAATTAAGTATTGATATTTTGGTGGAACTAATGTTTTGATTGAGTGTTTCAGTTTTAAAGTTCCAGTGATAAAGATGACAAATTAAATGGATGCTAAATGATGATGTTTAAGATATTGAAGAATTAAGAGCTTGAAGAAATTAGAGAAAACAACTTAGGTGAATCTTAACTCTTAATATCCCAATTAGGAACACACACATGACACAAAATGTATTTTATTATTTATGTGTGTTTTGATTAAATGAAATTATTTGCTCCTATGTGATTAGAAAAGAAATATTTTCGATTGACTAAAATAGAATATAAAAATATTAGTGGAGCTTATTTAGAAGAGTAAATGGTTAAAGGGGCAAAAACGTAAAAGAAAATAAGTTAAAAACGTGTTCAGAAGAGAGATCCAGAAGACATCAGTTGACTGATGAGTCGACCGAATCAAGCTATTGAAAGATCTTGTATCTCTAAGTCGACCGACAGGTCGACCGGCTAAGAGAAGCTGAACTCTCTGAATCCACAAGTGGACAGGTAGGTCGACCGATGAAGGTAAAATAAACTCTCTGAATCTACAAGTCAACAGACAGGTCGACCGATGAACGTAGCAACGATGGCTTGGCTACAACCTGAATTGGGCAGTCGATTGGTTGGTCGATCGGATGCGTTGTTTCAGGATACTGTTTTATCCTAAATTATATCCAAAAGTAGCAATTTTTGGTTGGGATTTGAGAGATATTTCGGGGATATTTTCTATATTTAAGATATGGTTTACATATTTATTAAATTCTATTAATATGGTTCATTAAATATTAATGTTTCTCAATTTGATACTTAAAATTGATTCTATTCTTATTAATTGAGATTGAGAAATACTTGAAGGGTTTAATTGAAAGATTTGAAAGTTGTTTTAAAGTGAATTGAACCTAAATGAAGTCATTATGATACAAGGGGTCTATAAGTTCTATTAATTGTCATGACACATGTAAACTAGCCGTTAGAAGACTGATTTCATACTCCTATATATTGACCTGCGAATTTCTTATAAAATATATATATATATATATATTGAGAGAGCAAAGAAGTTAAGATCATTTGTAAGATTTTATAAGAGTTATCATACTAAGATATTATGAGCTTTTCTGAGAAATGATCTTGAAGATCAATTGCTATTAATCTTTGCTACTACCGGATTTGAAGTTATATCGTTCTAATCATTTTTTCTGTGGATTTCGGGTGAGATATTTTCAATTATATTATTTTATTTCATTATCTGATTATTGTTTGGAAATTGATCTTAGAAATTCTTTTTGATTTTTGAAGAAAATATTTTTATAAACAATTCCTTGGATCTGATTACGTGCTCCAATTTACTACCCATATCTTAGTCAAAATCAGATTTTTCTATCTCACATTTTTCTATCACTAGATTGGGATATTAATTAAGTTATTATTTATTTGGGGTGGTAGGAGTTTCGAGTGAGATTTTCTGCTTATCATTTTTTGGTAAGTAGTGTGACGGATTAAATACTGTTGAGGGTATTTAATCAATGGTAGTTGGGTTTCAGTCTCTTCCTCTAAAGAGATTGAGGTAGTAATTCTTCCTGGACAGAGAATTGTGATTTCAGTGATTTGTAAAGGTTCCATCCTTACCTGAGAAAATGATAGTTGGAGTGTTTTGTGAGGTTTTGATTCTTAGTCTTAGTGTTAAAAAAAATTAGGTTATTCTTTAGTTTGTAAAAAGTAGAGGTTCTTCCTTAGCCTGAGAAAATGATATTGTAAAGGTTGATTCTAAGCCTATAAAAGAATCGGTGTGAGGGTTTGGTTCCTACCTTTAAAGGGATCTTGGTTTTAGTGGGTGCGACCTCCGTGGAACTCGGGAGACTGGATTAGTCAAGAGTAGCTTGGTGAACTAGTATAAGTCTTTGGTGTGCTGCTATATTTACTTTGTTATTTTTGCTGTTTGGGTGTGCACTTAGTTGATTATATTATTCCGCTGTGATATAAAGATAATAATTAATTTAGGATTAAAATTAATTATTTGATTTATTAAATTCTATTCTGATAATTTTTAATTACCCAATTCACCCCCCTCTTGGGTATTCTATTGGACCAACAATTGGTATCAGAACTGGTTTAACTCGAAATATTTAGCTAACAAAGATTATATGGCACACATAGTAGGCGCACTAGCTGAGGGGTAGTCTCTACACGGACCACCCTTGTTTGCTCGTGAAAGTTACTCGATTTGGAAAGACAGGATGATAGTCTTTCTTCAGGCTACAAATTACGACATGTGGATTACAATACGATGGTCCATTCATTCCAATGGAAAATGGAGTTGAGAAGAAGAAATAACAACTCACTGCTTACGATAAGCAGAAACTCTCCATTAACTCTCAAGCTATCAATATTCTCTTTTGCTCTTTAGACGCTAACGAATATTCTAGAGTTTCAGGTTGCAAATCTGTAAAGGAGATGTGGGATAAGCTACAAGTCACTCACAAAGGAACAAGTCAAGTGAAGCAGTCAAAAATCAATGCTTTTATGAGAAAATTTGAACTATTCAGAATGGAGGAGAATGAATCGATTCATGAGATGTACACTCGCTTCAACAACACATGCAACAATATGAGTCAACTCGGAAAGCCATACTCCATGGAGGATAGAGTACGAAAGGTCCTAAGGTCTTTGACAAAAATATGAGAGTCAAAGGTGACGGCAATCGAGGAAGCCAGGGATTTTGACAAATACGACATTGATGATCTCATTGGCAATTTGATAACTCATAAATTGGCGATTAAAGGTTATGAGGATGATACCGAAAATGGCAAGAAAAAATCCTTAGCGCTAAAAGTTCAAAAAATTGAAGAAGAGGATGATAGCGATTATGAAAGTCTTGATAGTGAATAAGAGAAAAATGTATCACTTCTCACAAACAATTTTAAAAGAATGACTCGGCACACATTTCGTGGAAGAAGAAACCTCAACATGTCTAAAGTGGAATGCTACAACTGTTATAAGATTGGTCATTTTCAAAATGCAACCAAAGAAAGATAGAGAAAAGGAAAAGAAGAAGAAAAAAAATAAGAAAGCAAAGAAGAGTAAGAAGAAATCAATGAAGGCTACTTGGGATGATACCGATTCAAGTAGCTCGGAATAATCAAATAGTGAGGATACGTCTATACTTGCATTAATGGCCACTGGTGGTGAGGTAACTGATTGTTGAAGTTCTTGTCCTTTAAATTTTGATGAATTATTTGATATTTATCAAGAACTTTCACATGATTATAAAAACTAGTGTTCTAAAATAAATGCCCTTCAAAGTACAATTAAGACATTAGATAAGCAAGTGGTGGACTACGAATCTGAAAACAATGGATTAAAATCTAAATTGATGGATTTTCAATCAATCGTTCTCAAATTCACCGATGGTGCACGTGAAGTTTTTGATAAAGCCGGTATTGGATTTCAATAAAATCTTAAACAAAAACGCTTCCATAAATTCTTTTCTGAAACCAAGGATCTTGTTAAATGTTTTAAATGTAACATTGTGGGGAATACTATTCATAAATGTTTTGCTAAAATATCTAACTGTAGACAAGTTTGGGTTCCAAAAGGAACTAAAATTGTCTCGACTAACAAGATCAGACCCACTTAGGCTGGGTACCATTTAGGAACTATTTGAGGTGCTCCTTACAGGTTATTCTAAAAGCATCGATAAGCAATGACAAATGGTTCTTGGATCGTAGTTGTTCTCGACACATGACAGGAGATAAAGAAAAATTTATATCTTTGACGCCTAAAGATGGAGGTCATGTGACTTTTGGAGACAACACAAAGGGTAAAATTATCGGTATAGGTAATATCGGTAATGGTACTACTCTTATTAAAGATGTGTTACTAGTTGATGGACTTAAACATAATTTGCTTAATATTAGTCAACTATGTGACAAGGGCTATAATATTATATTTGATCATGATAGATGCATCATTAAGAATAGTTATGATAGTAGTATCTTGTTAGTTGCATCACGTTTTGAGAATGTGTATACTTGCTCTTTTGATGATTTTAATTTTCAAAATTTATCCTATTTGAATGCTTTATCTAAAAATAGTTCATTATGACATAGAAGACTTGGGCACGAAAGTATGGAGTTAATTTCTAACTTATCTAAGAAAAGTTTTGTACGTGGCCTACCTGATTTGAAATTTGTAAAGGATAAAGTATGTGATGCATGTCAATTTGGCAAGCAAGTTAGATTATCATTTAAGAAAAAGATGCACACGTCCACGTCTAGATGTCTTGAATTATTGCATCTTGATTTGTTTGGGCCTAACTTTGTTGCTAGTTTTGGTGGTAAGTTTTATGCAGTTCTCATAGTTAATGATTATTCTAGACTTACTTGGGTATATGTTCTTGCTAATAAAAGTGAGGTTGCTTCTGTTCTTACTAATTTTTTTAAACGTGTTCAAAATAAGAAGTAATATTTTATTATTAACATTCGTAGTGACAGAGGAAGAGAATTTAAAAATGATGAAGTGGTAAGTTATTGTGATGAGCATGGTTATGTTCACAATTTTTCTGCACCAAGATCATCGCAACAAAATGGTGTAGTGGAAAGGAAAAACAGAACGCTTCAAGAGATGGCCAGAACGATGCTCAATGAAAATTACTTACCAACCTACTTCTGGGCTAAAGCAGTAAGTACAACTTGTCACGTGGTAAATCGAGTATCAATTCGTAGAAGGTTTAACAAAATCCCATATGAAATCTGGAATGGTAAGACTCCTAATATTTCATATTTTAAAATTTTTGAATGCAAGTGTTTCATTTTGAATGACAAGGATAATCTTGATAAATTTGATGCTAAATCTGATTATGAATTTTTTCTTGGATATGCTACTAACAGTAAGACTTATAGAGTTTATAATAAATGTATTTTGGTAGAAGAAGAAACAATGCATGTTGTGTTTGAGGAAGTTAATACATTCTTGTCGATAAAGGTTTTGGATGATGATGATGCATGTATCTAAGAACTTTAATATGAAATATTTGGGATAAGCATATGTGATTTTAGGAATCAAGTTAGAAAGGACCTCTAGAAGTATAATCCTTGATCAATCAAATATTGTAGAGAAAATGTTAAAGAACTTTGAGTTCTTTGATGTAAAACATGTTACCATACCTTATGTTCTAGTGTACATCTGAATAAGAACAAAGGTCAACCAATATTTTAATTGAAGTATTCTCAAATGATCGAATCACTTTTATATCTATCAATAAATCTATACATGATATATCTTATGTTGTTAGGAGATTGAGTAGATATACTCACAATCCCAGTAAGGATCATTGGATAGCATTAGAAAGGGTATGTACGTATCTTAGAGGAACTTTAGATTTCACCTAATGCTACAAAGGTTTTCCTAGTGTAGTTGATGATATAGTTATGCGAATTGTATTTCTAATAGTTTAGATGTGAAGTCCGTTGCTAAATTTGTATTTTTATTAGGATGAGCTCACATATCCAGGGTTCTCAAAAAATAAATTATTATTTCAAGGAGTACAATATAGGCAACACTTATAGCACTTGATACCACTTGTATGGAGGAAGAATGGACTAAAAACTTACTTTTAGATTTACCCTTAGTTAGTAAACCTATTCGTACTATATCGATGTGCTGTGATAATAGATTTGTTATTAACTTAGTCAAACAAGCACATACAAATAAGAAAGTAAAGACATATACAGATGGCATACAAGTTAAGAGTATGTTGAGAAGTGATATAATATCACTAGATGTTTTTAGATTAAAAAGTAATTTTGTTAATCATTTGACCAAAGGTCTATCTAGGAATGTAGTCTTAGATTTGTCGAGGGGGATGAGACTTAAGCCCACAAAGAAGTCACCTAGGGAAGAAACCCAACCTCTGTGATTAGGAACACCATGGAGGAAGTTTAATGGATAGAAACAATATGTACTTCATGACTTATTTACCGGCACTTAATAACAACAACAAAATAACTAAGCCTTTATCCCACTTATGTAGGGTCGGTTACATGAATCTGTTTACGCCATAGTGATCGATCAAGGGTCATCCTCTCAATTACATTTAATGTTGTCTAATCAATTCTAATAATTTTGTCTAACGTCTTATTAGGTCTACCTCTCTTTCTAGTAGCCCCATGCACTTGAACTAAATCATATTTTCTCACTGGTGCTTCTATGAGTCTTCTATTTACATGCCCAAACCATCGTAACGATTTTCTTTAATCTTCGATAGGTGTTATTTCTAAATTCTCTCTGATAGTTTCAAGAGACATTCTCAAGAGATATTCTCTCGATCATCCCTATGACAATAGTTTTGCTGAAGTGTGATGTTAAGGAATGCTTCTATCCCAGAATGAGACCAAGGAAAGCTCATACAAAGTGTAGGTCACATATATCGTTGGAGGACACCTAAGTGAGAGCTACCGTGAGACTGTAATTATGAAAATTGGGTTGTTCCCCGATAACTTTCATGAGAATCAAGATCCAAATGGCTGGCATTAATAGCACTAATTCACGAACCATGTCTAAATATCGATGTTTTGACCTTAAAATTTACAATGAGTGTCCAATATATCGAGAATTTAGAATTGCAGGGATCAATTAAACAACTATATGACTGTCTCAAACTTTAAAGGTCAAATGCACGTCTAATCTCCATCCTTCATAATAAAGTGTGTGCTTGTCAAACTATTTCTACACCTCTTTTCACTTCCTTAAATATGTACACAGATTTAATTTAAGAAATCAAGAGTAATGCACTCGAATATCAAATTTTATTGATTTTTATGAGTAACGATACAATCTATAATACAATTTTCATAATTTAAAAATAAAAATAAAAAATCATCTAATTCATATCTCCAAATGGTTGATTTTCAAGGGCTTGCGTACCTTAATCTTTGGGTGATTTCAATATATGTGGCAAAGATTAATCGATAAAATTTTTGATGGCGGCCGAGGGCTTCAGTAGCCTGATCCCAGTATGGTCGAAACAATCTCTTTACTTGAGACGATAAATCTCTTTTGTCCATATATAGACTTAGGGCACAGAGATTTACAAGTTTTATCATCAATTTGAAGATTGTTTAGAATTTAGGGTTTAGGGTTTACAAGAAGAAGCAGTAAAGTTCTGGCGAATTAACAATATAAAAACTCCTTCTGGCGTTCACATCAAGCATCCGAACAATCTTCAAGTTCAAGTTAGTTGAAGAAAACCGAGAAGATCAATATAATAAATCTCTTATGTAGATTAATAGCATCGCGAATAGAGCTTTACGAGAATTATTACAGATTTTGAACTTGTAAAGTTCCAAAGTTTGAAGAAAAAAGTCCGGGAAAGCTTTCACAATTTAATCCACTAGCCTTTGATGCCTCTTCTTCTTTACTTGTGATCCCCCAAAAAATAACTACTAGAAAGATTGTACCACATTTTTCAATACATCTTCCACTCAGCTCATACAGTGTTGTAAAAAGTGGAGGCATTGGGAGGAGCGTTTTGACTTTTTCAGAGCGAGACGTAAACTCCACGATACATAATTTTTTAACATTAAAAATATTATACATAATTAAAAAAAATATAAGAAATAAATAAAAAGAACATACATTAAAATTAAATATAGATAAAAACATAAGATGACAAAAGTTATGAATCATAAATAGTAATTTAATTGAAATTCTATTTTTCACATGAAACCAACTTATATATTTAGATATGCTATTAAATATTATTTTTTTATTTTGTTATCTATTTGTAACAAGTAATAATGTTCTTTGAATTATATTTAGATATGCTATTAAATATTATTTTTTTATTTTGTTATCTATTTGTAACAAGTAATAATGTTCCTTGAATTATGGTCAAAGACTCAAAAAATTTTCTTTTTTTATTTAGAGGAAAGAACTATTTTATTTCCCCCCCAAAAAATAAAAATAACCACCACATAACTTAATCTTAATTCCTCATATTTCCACCGCCATCAACCTTTGATTCCTCATTTAAATGATAACATTTGCAACCCCAAACTTTAGTCACACCTCCAGCCTTCAAGGTCTGGCATCGGCAAAGTGAAAGAGACGAAGACAAGTACACCAAACAGATGCAAAATCATGTTTTGTCTTTCTTGATTTTTCCAGTGATGGAATCACAAGGTATAAACCCCGTCAAACTTCATCCAGGGCGAAGTTGGACACAACCACAGTTGAAAAATAGGCCCCTCATTGCCCAAGACAATTTAGGACCGCCCTGACTTTGAACGAGCCCCACAAATGCACTTTGAACGAGCCCCACAAATGCATTTTACAACATTGTTCATATAGAAATAATTTTCTTTTTGATGGGCCGGTGCATTTCGCAATACAAGTGGCAATGATGGAATAGATATCTACCAAAAATTTGATACTACTTTCATACCCCCGAGTTTTTGTATGAGCCCTCTATTTACAGAAGTGACAAAAGATTTTTTAATAAATAAGACAATTTGTTTTTCAATTGGTGACTTGCAAATAGACATTGATCCTATTTTTTATGGTGTCTACAACATTAACTTTCACTTTCATTTAAGTTCTATAAAATTGTAAGTTTTTTAAATCTCTACTGTTAATTCACAATTTATATTAAATTTACACACATTTACATGATGGCTTTTTTACAAAACTTCGAGTAACTTTCGCTGCACTCGACTGGTTATCGCCGTCCGAATAGGCATCGCTTTTGAGGTGTGAGGACATATTTCTATTTTGTTAGCAAAAAAATTGGAAGAAAAACAGTAATTTAGAAGCAATTGTGTGTTCTCTTCCCAAAAATTGTGAAAACAAAACATCAACAGATTTTTTTCCCCAAACAAGAAAGCAAATCGAAGTAAATAAAAACCACAAGAACAGAAGATAACATTAACCTTTGTCATGCTTTATATTTGGATATTTACACATGCCAGCTCCAAAATTTAGATTCCATTTGAATTTTTCACAGAAGCGTAAACTTCACCGCCTTATCAGAAACCTGCGAAGAAAAATGGAACCACTAATATGGTTCTTCATTTTTTATTCTGCTTTTTATTTTCTACCAATATTTTAGTTAACTTTAACTACCATATTAAATAGAAATTCAACATCTAGTTCATTGTAAGTACACATATTCAATCTAGTTGACATTAACTTTAAGCATACTAAAATCTCATTCTCAATGTCTAAAAAATTAAAAAGAGAAAAAATAGAGATAAAAATGATAAGTGACTTATTTCAAAGATAACATAAGCACCAATGGTAATTCATTTTTTAAGTACATTTAATAATAAAATAAAATAAAGTATTTTGACAAGAAGAATAGTTTTGCTTAAAAGCAAAAACAAAAAATCAGAAGTTTCATTTATAGTGTAAAGATAATATTTTAGTATTTTCCCTATAAATAATCTCAAAAAAATAAAATAAAATCATAGATGGTTGAAAAATGTAAATGGACATATCCCAAGCCATCGAAGAAACCGATCTATCGATATTTTGCAATAAAAAAATTGGAAATTTATTTTAATTTTTTTTGTTTTTTGAAAAAAGTACTTGAAATTATGTTTCTTATTATTTTTTCTTTTTTAGAAATACCTTTTTTAAAGTGCAAAACAAGCGGTACTTTAAAAAGCCAAAAAGTACAAAATCACACTTATTTTTAAGCCTTTCACTGATATTTTATTTGCCTTTAACTAAATCATTGAATTTTCCCTTGGGTTGAAGAGGAAGTACCTTGTGGGGGTGTCTGAGTATGGACATATTGCAGAGGTTGGTTCCATGTTCACGAGAGAGCTGAAGCCGCAGGTGCGGGATTGTCTTCCAACTCTCACCAAGTGCTGGCTTAAGAATACCTCCCTCTCCACTCACCATGTGATTTGTCACCTGAACAAATAAATGCTTTTTCACATTAGATATTGTTCAAGCTCTATTACATTGCCTGTAGTGGTTATAATGCACAACGCTTTAAATTAAAAAGGAAACAGTTTTTTAGTTCTAGAACTGGAATTAGGCTGAAGGCAAGTGTGGAAGTTCAAACCACGTTTCTTCATGCCCCATTTGGTTGTTCTTCAATTCACAAGTTATATTTTGGAGTTTGGTGTAAAAATTAAAGATCACGTAAGTTACCAAGTTAACTGTAGACACCCAACGGGCGTAAAACGCCTTGAAATAGGACAATTGCCTTAAACTTTATATATAGCTCAGGATCATGTAACACAAGTAATGTGGGATTCAACATGCCCCTTCACACGCAGGGTAGACTTTGACAAACCACTACGATCGAATATCGAGGGAAAGGACCCAATACTAATGTGGGATTCAACACGCCCCCTCACATGCAGAGTGGACTATTTTCAACAAACCACTATGAACGGAGATCAAGGGGCCCACATCGATGTCGGATTCAATACAGTTAACATCAAACAAAAGTCCTGACTCTAATACCAAGTAGACACCCAAGTGGCCTAACTCACTCTCAAAAGATGCCTTGAAAAGAGAAGGATTGTCCTAGGCTTTATATATAGCTTAGGATTAGGTACAGTTACACAAGCGATGTGGGATTCAACACGTCCCCTTACGTGCAGGGTAGACTTTGACAAACCACAGCGAACGGATATCGTGGAAAGGGCCCAACATTGATGTGGGATTTAACACGCCCCCCTCACACGAAAGGTGGACTTTTTGACAAACTATTGGGAATAGATATCAGGGGGCCAAACATTGATGTGGGATTCAACACACCCAACATCAGATAAGAGTTTTACCTCTGATACCATATACAAACACAATGGGCCTAACTCTGAAAGAGGAGGATTGCGCTAAACTTTATATATAGCTCAGAATCAAGTAACACAAGCGATGTGGAATTCAACATTAACCATTGTGTTTCTACTTTCTAGTTTAAACAAGGTTCTAAGTATCAGCCATTATGTACCGTAAGGGCTGATACGTAACGAAAAATTGGCTCGCCATTACAGTTATGGACCAAAATTTCGTGCTTGGTCCGATTCACAACGAATCAATCCGTTATGGGCCGATACAAGACCGTAACGGGGTCTTTTCCCATTACAGTGAGGCGTAACGACCGTTACAGGTTGTATTCAACTTTGTGCAGGCCTCCTTCCATCAAATACAGGTTATATTTAGCCTTGTACAGCCCTCTCCCATAAAAAACACCCCTCCCATCAGCAAGCTATAATTTCAGCCTTGTGCAGAGGGCATGTAATGGTTGGAAATTCATCATATCTTCAGATTTCAGCCTTAATGAAGAATTCGCCTTTTTTCATATCTTCATTGTGTTGTATATGTAGTTAAATGTCATAATATCTATTAGAATATGTTTACTAAGGGTTACATGAGTAAAACAATTACCATTATTGAGTTTTTGAGGATGTTCTGGTGATTTTAAAAAATTCTCCCGTTACAGACATACCGATAATCCCGATACCATTACACCGTGACCGTGACCATTACATAACTCGATACCGCGATTTAAAACCTTGGGCTTAAATCCTCTTTTATTGTGTAGTTGGAGAATAGATTAAAAAAAAAAAGGACCCTGATAGTTATCTGATTTTGGAAATTATCTTATTTTGAATTTTAATAAATTGATTGGTATATCTTTCCATTTTAAAGATGAACCAAGTAAATGTACATACTATTTGGTTGATGAAGAAATATATAATTGGTTTAGGTTGAGTAATTAATCACAAAAATCCATGAAATAAAGGGAAGAAAGTTAATTAGATGCAAAGACAAATGCCTTGAAAATGTATATTAACATAAAAAGGGATCTTCCATAACTGAAATTTGAAAGGCCCAGCACATTAGAAAACCAAGAAGTAAGAGCCACGACAGAAAATAATGTTCATTATGATGACAAAATTTGTTTTGGGGAATCTTAATGCTGAATTCTTTATTAAATGATAAGTTTGATTTAGATTGAACTATTCCCTAGGAAGAGTGATTTTAAATTGGTAAGTTACTCCAATGCTGATTTTGCCGGTTACAAAGTTGAGCGAAAAAGTACAAGTGGGTCATGTCATTTGTTAGGACATGCTTTGGTTTCTTGGTCAAGCAAGAAATAGAATTCTATAGCTTTATCTACTACTGAGGCTGAATACATGGAAACTAGTAATTATTGTGCTCAAATTTTATATGTTAAGCAACAGTTAATTGATTTTGGAGTTTGTATGGAGAAAGTCCCGATCTTTTGTGATAATAAAAGTGCTATTTGTCTAAGTAAGAATCCTACACAGCACTCACGAACTAAGTACATAGAGATTAGACATCACTTTATTTGTGATCACATTCAGAAAAGGGTATTGTTATTGAGTATATTGATATCTCCGACCAGCTTGCTGATGTTTTTACCAAACCACTAGCGGAAGATCAGTTTGTGAAAATCATTCATGGTTTGGGTATGACTAGGCATAATGATGTTTGCCTAAAGTAAGTTACATGTGTGTTCCCCCTCCCCTTCCCTAAATTTTGTTTTTTGAAGATGACAAAGGGGGAGAAAGTAGTGATATTTTATTAAGGGAGAGATGTTTTATTAAGGGGGAGTATGTTTAAATTTGTGCTTTATTATTGAATATTTTTAATTTATGCTTTATTGATAATATTTTCATTCTTATGCTTATATGAGTTAAAAGAAGCCGTCCTCAGATTCAGGGGGAGTGTGGTTATATTTTTATTTTAAAGAAAATATCAAAGTAAATTGTCATTATAAAAAAGGGGGAGATTGTTGATTCTAAGATTTTGATAAACAATTAAGTATTGATATTTTGGTGGAACTAATATTTTGATTGAGTGTTTCAGTTTTAAAGTTTCAGTGATGAAGATGATAAATTAAATGGATGCTAAATGATGATGTTGAAGATATTGAAGAATTAAGAGTTTGAAAAAATTAGGGAAAACAACTCAGGTGAATCTTAACTCTTAATATCCCAATTAGGAACACACACACGACACAAAATGTATTTTATTATTTATGTATGTTTTGATTAAATGAAATTATTTGCTCCTAAGTGATTTGAAAATAAATATTTTTGATTGACTAAAATAGAATATAAGAATATTAATGGAGCTTATTTAGAAAAGAAAATGGTTAAATGGGCGGAAACGTAAAAGAAAATAAGTTAAAAATGTGTTCAGAAAAGAGATCCAGAAGATTTCAGTCGACTGATGAGTTGATCGGACCAAGTTGCTGAAAGATCATTTATCTCTAAGTCAACTGACAGGTCGACTGGCTAAAAGAAGCTGAACTCTTTGAATCCACAAGTCGACAGGTAGGTTGATCGATGAAGGAAAAATGAACTCTCTGAATCTACAGATCGACAGACAGGTCGACCGATGAACGCAACAGCGATGGCTTGACTACAACCTGAATTGGGCAGTTGACTGATCGGTCGACCGGATGCGCTGTTTCAGGATACTGTTTTATCTGAAATTATATCCAAAAGTAGCCATATTTGGTTGGGATTTGAGAGAGATTTCGGGGATATTTTCTATATTTAAGATATGGTTCACATATTAATTAAATCCTATTAATATGGTTCATTGAATATTAATGTTTCTCAATTTGATGCTTAAAATTGATTCTATTCTTATTGATTGAGATTGAGAAATATTTGGAGGATTTAATTGAAAGATTTAAAAGTTGTTTTAAAGTGAATTGAACCTAAATGAAGTCATTATGATATAAGGGGTCTATAAGTGCTTTTAATTGTCATGACACCTGTAAACTAATCGTTAGAAGGCTGATTTCATACTCCTATATATTGACCTGCCAATTTCTTATAAAACTATACATATATATATATTGAGAGAGTGCAAATAAGTTAAGATCATTTGTAAACTTTTATAAGAGTTATCATATTAAGATATTGTGAGCTTTTCTGAGAGACGATATTGAAGATCAATTGCTATTAATCTTTGCTACTACCGGATTTGAAATTACATCATTCTAATCATTCTTTCTGTTGATTCTGGGTGAGATCTTTGTAATTATATTCTTTCATTGCATTATCTGATTATTGTATGGAAATTGATTTTAGAATTTCTTTCTGATTTTTGAAGAAAATATTTTTACAAACAATTTCTTGAATCTGATTACGTCCTCCAATTTGCTACCCATATCTTAGTTAAAATCATATTTTTCTGTCTTACGTTTTTCTATCATTAGATTGGGATATTAATTGAGTTATTATTTATTTGGGGTGGTAGAAGTTCCGAGTGAGATTTTCTGCTTATCATTTTTTGGTGAGTAGTGCGATGGGTTAAATACTGTTGGGAGTATTTAATCAAGGGTAGCTGAGTTTCAGTCTCTTCTTGTAAAGAGATTGAGGTAGTGATTCTTCTTGGACATAATTGCGATTTGAGTGATTTGTAAATGTTCCATCCTTACATGGAAAAATGATAGTTGGAGTGTTTTGTGAGGTTTTGATTCTTGAGTCTTAGTGTTAAAAAGAATTAGGTTATTATTTAGTCTATAAAAAGTAGAGGTTCTTCCTTAGTGTGGGAAAATGATATTGTAAAGGTTGATTATGAGCTTATAAAAGAATTGGTGTGAGAGTTTGATTCCTACCTTTAAAGGGATCTTGGTTTTAGTGGGTGCGACCTCCATGGAGCTCGGGGGACTGGATTAGCCAAGAGTAGCTTGGTAAACCAGTATAAATCTTTGGTGTGTTGCTATATTTACTTTTTCATTTTTTGTTGTTTTGGTGTGCACTTAGTTGATTATATTATTCCGCTGTGATATAAAGATAATAATTAATTTAGGATTAAAATTAATTATTTGATTTATTGAATTTTATTCTGATAATTTTTAATTACCCAATTCACCCCTCATCTTGGGTATTCTACTGGGCCAACACAAAATTTTGTGAGTTTTCAAGTATTATTTTTGTGTTGTTTTGTAGGATTCATAAATTATTGGGTGAAAAGGTGAAAATTTGGTAAAATGAGGTGAATTTGGGTTGGAATGGTTCATCAATAGTGTAGGTGTAGTAACTTCAATACTAAGTTTGACTATTATTGATTCTGATTTTGGAAAACCTCAAACCATATAAGTTATACTGTCTTTTTCTTATCTATCCGTATCCTTTTGAATCATCTCAATCAGAGTTTGGAAGAAAAAATTATGGTCAAAATACGAACAAGTGTCAAAACTGCCCAAACCCCACTCCAATGCGCGTTCAGCAGTTTGGCGTTGCCCAAAGCGCGCTATAGATGGATTTTTCTCCACTTTAGTGCACCTCCTGCAGCATAAAACGGTAAAAAACCCTAGTTTGAGCCCTATTTATACCATCTTATGCCTCAAACCCAAGAGGGTAGCGAAATTGGGTGGAAAACACCATTGGTGGCTAGATTTTGGGGAGAGAAACACCATTAGAGGCACAAAAATACCTAGAGAGAGAGTTTGGAGTTGAAGAGTATTGAAGATTTGAAGTCTTGAAGCTCATCTTCACAAAACGTTTTCTCCTCCTTTCTCTTACCCTAATCTTTTTATTAAATTTTGTTTTTGTGATATTGTGTTGAACATGACTACATTTATGAATTTCTTGAAAAGATTAGTCATGGATTCCATTATGTTGAACTTCTATCTAGGGGGATTTGAATTGCTTCGCTCGAACTATGCTTTAAGACTTAAGATTTGGTTAATTGAATTTGATGTTTCAATCATTTGTGTTTTTTTTATACTTTCTCCGATTTATGCAAAAGATAAATTAGATATTTTAGATAGGTGGGATTAGAACTCGATAGAGCTAATTTTGCACAGTGAGATAGGAGAAACAGAACCTCGAGTTTTCGAGCACAAAAGGCTGTATAGTTTGGGTAGCCATTAGATGAGCAAAACTTAATGATTGGATAATTAATTGAATATTAAATAGACATATTTGTTTAAGTGATTATTCAAACTACTGTACTAGACTCGACAAAGGGAGCGAGGTTACTATAGAGACCCATGGTTAATGATTGAGAATGAATTTCATTAGCAAACTTGAAGTGTATTAGTTTGGTTTAGCAAAGTGATTGTTAGCCTAAGTGGTTTCAATCATAGGATTCCTGGATAAAAGTGCTTTTAACGATAACACACATATTTGACGTTTTAAATGATCTAACAATGATTTTTAGTATAGAATATCCAAACATCACCAAAACATATCATGAAAGAGAAATCAAGTCAAAAAGGTATGGAAAGTTATGGTTTACATTAAAGCAATTTTTTATTTCGACAATACTCGCAGAATATTGAACTCAGAACTCTATAGGACGTACACACACACTGTATGTGTTTGTAATTGTGATATACTGATCTTAATATGTCCAATATGCTTATACATCACAATGTGAAGTATGCGCTTGATCATTACATGCTATATCGGAAAAAACACCTATTGATCATAATTGTGCAAAATCATAATTTTATATTCTTAATATGATCATGAGGTACATTGAGCTTTTGGATCATCTAAACATTATGATAATAATTGTTACATGCTTTATAAAGTGTTTGGAATGATAAATGGTCATAATTCGAGACCAAAAATCCAAAATGGACGAAAACGACATGTCACAAGAATTGCATCATAAGTAGTCGACTATTTATGCTGGAAGTAGTTGACTACTTCCAGGTAGTAGCCTTTCTCTCTCCTACTCTATTTTTGGCTTTGCGTTTGGCGTCATATACTTGTTCTAATTGGTGTATGATGATTCATATGCCTTATAATAATTTTATAACATGTTTTCATAATTCAATTTGATCAATACAATGTTAAATTGAAAAGGAATTGATCAAAATATCTTGAAACATTCTAGAACTCAAAATTAAGAATTTTGTTATAAACTCAAATTTGAATTTGCATATCATATTTTGTTCAGAACGTTCAAATTATGTTATGGGATGTTGGTTTAACATATCTACATGATATATGCATGATCAATTGATATGTTTATTATTATATCTATGATTAATTGACAAATTGACACAAAGGGTATGAAAATTATGTTTTCATCATGCTAAATGAATTATAAGTGTTCAAATACTTGAAATGCTTGTATATGCTTAATTGGAATGTATACATGTATAATATGTTTTAGACATACTATATACACATGCTTAAATATATAATCATGTATAAATACAAGTATTATATTTGAATTTGTTAATATAACCAAGTGGGAATACAAAGATATTATTTTGACTAAGTGGTAGGGTAGCTCATTAAATACTAGTCCATACCTTGTCTCCCACAATGTGTATGGCATATTATCTTGAACAACTTGCTGCATATTTCAAAGTTGAGGAGCCTTACATTAATGATTCCAACCCAACTTTGAATATCTCTATCATGATTTGTCTAAATTTATTATTATCAACCATATTCAATTATATGTATTGTATATGTGATATATAGTTGTAATTTTTCACTATCTCAAAAACATAAATGAACTATGGGTCCTTTGCATTTAATTATACTATCTAGCATTAATGAGGTTGGAAAAAAGGAAATAGAATCTTAACAAATCTGCATAGATAATGGAGAGGAGCCTATGAATTTTGAATCTTGACATTTGAAGAGGAAACCCAACGGTCATATGCTCACTACACTCTTTAATTGAATTTTCCTCCATTCATTTACTATATCTATAAAAGAAATAAGATAGCTAGAAGTTCAACAACAATCACCAACGAAGAAACTCACCAAGTATCAATCACTCAAACTTGAGCTACAAAGATCAAAGAGATACTACCTAAGGCTTCCAAGCTAAAATATGTCTAACAACAGTTCTATTATTTCTTGATTCATATTTCTTGAGTGTTTGTTGCATTTACTTCTCACACATAGATTCTTGAGTTCTATATCTTGTGAGTGTTGAAGCTTTATTTTGTGAGACGGTGAGAATATTCATTATAAATCTTGAGTAAAGGTTTTACTCAAGATGAGAGATTTATGAGTGAAATATATTCACTCTAGATTGTAAAGTCTTGAGATACATACTTCTCAAGTGGTAACTTAAATGGTTTGTTCTTCACCCATAAGAAGATCAAAGATAGTGAAATCCTCGAAGGAGCTTGGGGAAGTAGACTAAGCAAAGGGTGTTTACCAAACTACTATAAGTACCGATGTCAATCTCTCCAACTCTACTCTTTACATTTCACATGTATTTGTGTTTGTGATTATTACTCTTGTTTGAATGTTCGCTGTGCACTTGACACAAATCATATAAACACTTAGTTTATATTGAGTAGATTTTAATTAAACATAAAATTTGCCAAAACCCAATTCATCCCCCCCTCTTGGGTAATTCTTGGGCCATCAGTGATGTCAAACTCCCTGGAACAATTGTGTATAGGAAGTTCATATTTTATTTTTCTTTTGATTTTATATATATGTTTTAGCTTTATTTTTATAAACATCAAATTTGGACACCTAGATAAAGTTTACGATAATTGTAGTACTTAGCGACGATTTAAACCAATCCATGTGGATACGACACTCTACTCACCACTACACTATTAAAACTTGATCTGTACACTTGCGATATGTAGTAAAATAAATCTTTATCATTTAGTCGTCCAATTCTAGAATGTCAAGAAGGTGGAACATCGCGCATAAGTGACATTTCAAGAACATCTAGCATAAACGACGTGTTAAGATGTTCTCTACCTCAACGAGAATGAAGAGAACGGAAAATAGCTGATCGAGAGAGGTGTGATTGCTTCAATAAAAATTTTCATGAATGTCTTGATGCGACTACTTTTTTCACGTCTTAAATTACTCACAAGTGCACGAGGTCAAGTTTTAATATAGTGGATCTTTTGATTGGATATCGTCCACAGGAAAACGCGTTTGATTAATTGAATACCGTAATTTGCATAGTCTTATATTATCTCGATGGTTCAAGAAATGTTTGAGTTTAAATAATTAAAAACTAAGTTAAACTAAAAACTATTGGGTTAATTCTAATTAAATGGATTACCTAGGGATTAATTTTATTCAATTAATACATGTTTGACTTCATTTAATTAACAATAACGGGGTTTATCCTCTCCGATAATCTAGGTATCTCAAACTCACTCATTACCTCTCCCGAGTGTAAAATGAGTGATTATGTAACTTCCCGTAAACGCCGAAGTCTCCCTCTAGTGTTTCATATAATACATAGTCACATGCATCTTGACCCAATCTCATGGATTGCACACTTTCTAACGTCCTCTCGGGTCGTTAGATTGTCGTGATGTGTTTGACCCTAGTATGAATCCGGGGTTACCTCTCCCGAGAGTCAAACCCCGTATTCTCAAAACCAACTCTAATACCTTAACAAGCATATTAAAATTGTAATAAAATGGTAAACAGAATCGAATTTAGACAAACAACCGTTAAAATAACATATATTCAATCAAACATGTATTTACATGAGTTACATCAATCCGTAGATAATATTTATCTAGCTTACTATGATCTTAGCCATACAAATATTAAAACAAGAAGGATTCATCATCATTTGATATTAAAAGTTCAGTTACAAAGATAGAAACAAAGGAAGAATGATCAAATCTTAGAGTGGAGTGGTCCACTGTCGCCAAAGATCGGTCCTGAAATGATTCTTCTTCTCCAAATGTTGAATCTCCTCTTTGAGCTCTCAAGAAATGCTTAAGATCATGTATATCAAGTATGGAACGTTCTTCACAAATAGGGGAAACAAGGGCTTAAATAGAAGGCTTCAAAATATCTAGAAAATTAGATATTTTCTGCACAGAGTGACCGCCACGGTGGTGGTTCACTGCTGCGGCGATGAACCAAAACCTAAACTCTCTGTACTTTCACGATCTTGGCGGTGAATGACTGCTGCGGCGGTGAAACAAAACCTAAGCTCTTTGGACTTTCACCACCTCGGCGGTGAATGACTGTTGCGATAGTGAGTTTTGCACAATTCTCCCTGCATCTCCACTACCTCGGTGGTGGCCTGACTGCCGCGATGATGGGTTTGTTGTCCTGAAACCTTATTTCTTTTACCTTTTTTCTTTGGCTTCGTTTGCTTATCACTTGATTACGTCCCTACACCTGATTTACATAAAAACAAACAAAAATACAATAAAATATTAGTAAAACACTTAAAAACTATCAAATTTGGCTTAGAAGTAGATAGGTATTTTAAACCTATCAAATACCCCCAAACTAGGATTTTTGCTAGTTCTCCAGCAAAACACCCTAACACTAAAATAAACTAACTATACTAATTAACTAACTACTAAACTAAAAATGAAACCTTAACAAATAAGAAGTAAACACATGTGAGTGCCAAGTTCAATTGAAGAAACCAAGTTGTTCTTCCCGCAATAGCCCTTGATCAGATCAAGTTCAGAAATAAAACACTCCATGTGGTGTTCTAGAATTTCAACACTCAATATCAATAAAAGTCATTCTAGATCCATTTAAAGTGTGTATGTGTGAATTCAAATATATAACTATCCAAACACTGGATTGAATTATTCAATAACTAAGCTCATGACTTCAACCGTTAACGATTAGGAAAACCATATGCTTGATTGGGCTCGACTATCCACTAATGTAGGTGTAGAAATTCATAGAGATCAATAAGGCTTGGATAGGCATTGGAGAAAATCCAAGGGTATCTTAGGAATTGAAAACAGGTAATCGTTATAATTATGATAATTCAACAATACCGGAGGCACTAACGCTTGTCGCTATATCTCTCTCGTAACCTCAAATATTTAAAACACAACCCTGAACAAGAATTTAAGAACTTTGTATTCACTTGTTGAAAGAACGTAAATAAAAACTATATTCACATTGTTTTTTTTAGAACATAACACACACCAAAACTTATTCGATTTTGTACAATTTTAGGGGCGTGCAAATAGAATTCGAAGAATGACAAGTGAATATACTAATACTGAACTAATAAAAATTTGTCCGGAACCCGACCGCTCACTTCAAGCAGCATAAAATAATGCTAACTCGATTTCACTTAATTCGTGCGTTTGGCTTAGCGACAATGGTTTGAAATATTTTTAATTGGCTATGTTCTTGATACATGTTCAGAGTTGAATAGGTTATCGGCTTCGATAGGGTAACGAGGAATAAAATTTTCAAGGTTAGCTTCAAAGGTTCAAGCAACAAAAATGAAGGCCTAAATCATACCTCCTGAACTACCTCACCTAGGATTTCGCCTCAAGTTTCCCCAAGTCAAGTTCTAGATTCCTCAAATTTGTCATGAACTTATTACTGAATAATCGGCGTTAAATTATTCGAATAATTATACAGTGAGTGTACGGAGAGCATTTGTTATGCACTCGCGTATTGACTACAAACAAGTATACGAGGTCAAAGTTTTAGTATAATGTGATCTTGAAAGATTGAGTATCATATCTACAGGTATTGGTTGTCGTTATTATTGAGTACCGTGTTTATCAGGGCCTAACTTTATCTAGGCTGAAAACAAATGTATTTAATTAATTAATACTAATACTAATATAACCTAATTTAACTATACTAATATAATGAGATGTTTTAGGGATTTTTTTTTTCTAGGGATTAACTTGGTTTACAAATACGTGTTTGATCCCGATTGACTTACGTTTATGGTGTTCAACCTGTTTGATAATCTCAGTTCGTAAACTCTCCCGCCACCTCTCTCGAGTGTAAGATGAGGGATATAACGTGACTTTGTGTGAACAAATAAGTCCACCTCAATGTCTTAACAACCCTAGGTCACGTGAGTCTCGCCCCGACGCCATTGATTGTACACAATCCAACTCCCGACTGGGTTATTGGATCGTCGCGTTGTGTTTACCCTATCAACAATCTTAGTTCAAAAACTCCACCGCCACCTCTCCTGAGTGTAAGACACGAGAATACATGACTTCGAGTCAATGAAGAAGTCCTCCTCAACGTCTTAACGACCCTAGGTCATGTGATTCTTGCCCTAATGTCATCGATTGGCGTTATGTTTACTTTAGTCCAAATCCGAGGTTACCTCTTCCGAGTGTCAAACCCCGTATTCTCTTAATATCATTTTAAGTATAATAAACAAACAATACGACAAACACAATCAAACTACGAAGAACAAACATAAATGCAACACTAAAATCATATGAATCACATATTTATAAATATATTGTTAATCCCTATACAATCCACGTTTAACTAACGGCCATACCCATATTTACATGAAAGCACGAGCTAAACATGCTCACAAAATCCTAAGTTAAATAAATAAAGGAAGAAATTGAATAACTTAGCCTCGTCCGAAGATTAGCCTCTAAGAACGTTTAACGATTGCTTCGCCGTCTTCCGCTCCCTCGGGATGTGAGATCTCCCTCTAAATCTTCTAAATCCACCCCTAGATATGTTTTAAGGGTGGTAGCATACAAGAGAGACCGAAAATGAGAGAGGAGAGGGGATTATATAGGTTAAATATCTTAAAAAATATCTAAACTGGTGTAGAGGCCACCGCTGCGGTGGTGAGTAGGTCGGTTGGTTGATCACCTTGGTGGTGAAGAAGGCGGTGGATTAGGTTGACATCCTGTATTTTCACCGCTGCAGTGGTGGATTTCACCGCTACGGTGGTAGACATTAAACAAGATAAGCCATTTTCTGCATTTTCACTGTCGCGGCAGAGGTTTGGACATGAATGGCATCACTCCCGACCTCGATATACATTTGGAGAATAATTTTCATCATCGAAAAATGGCCCTGACGAACTCAACAACTCAACACACAAATACTACCTCATATATAAACATCTCTACATTAAATCTAAACACTAACATACATGCACTAAACTAAGCATTTCACATGCATAAACACAAAAATTAAAATAAAATTTAACTATATGTTAAAATCTACAATATACATCAAAGCTTCTACAAAGCATAACTAAGCATACATAAACATCCAAATATAATACATCAAAAGTTTGTTCATCATTTTCTAACAAAAACAAAATTGGATGAATATCCCCCCAAACTTGAAGTAGGCAGTGTACACACTGACTGAGCAGTGAACCCAAGAGTAGTATATAACAATCACAAGAAAAATTGGGTTTTGAACACATACCTAGGAGATAAGATATAGAAGTCTCACCTCCTACTGTCCACCTGGAGGAACGTCATCACCACCACTGTCTCGTCAGAAAGGAAAGTGTGGCGGTTGTAAGAGGTGTGGCGGCAATTGTGGCATTGGCGGATAAGTGCTCATGCCAATGCGGTGAGTATTCTAGCTTGTCACGCGGGTGACCCGGGTTCGATACCTGGAAACAACGCCCAAATCTTGGACGCAACTATTTTTTTCATGTCTTAAATTACTCACAAGTGCACAAGGTCAAGTTTCAATATAGTGGATCTTTCGATCGGATATCGTGCACAGGAAAATATGTTTGATTAATTGAACACCGTAATTTGCATAGTCTTATATTAACTCGACGGTTCAAGAAATGTTTGAGTTTGAATAATTAAAAACTAAGTTAAACTAAAAACTATTGGGTTAATTCTAATTAAATGGATTACCTAGGGATTGATTTCATTCACTTAATACATGTTTGACTTCGTTTAATTAACAATAATGGTGTTTATCCTCTCCGACAATCTAGGTATCTCAACCTCTCCCGAGTATAAAATGAGCGATTATGTGACTTCTTGCTAACGCCGAAGTCTCTGATAGGTGTAAATTACCTATCTATTTTCAATCTCAACGTTGTTAGTTTTCGAGTATATTTAGTATATTTTAATATATTTTGATGTGTTTTTATTCTTTTTGTACTAAATCAGGTGTTTAAGGAGAAAATGTATGAAAACGGATAAAAAACGATCAGATAAGATCAAAGATGGTAGAAGAATGGTGGAAAAAGGGCAAAGAAAACAAAATTCAGAACCTGCAGCCACCGCCGCAGTGACCAAAACACTACCGCAGCGGTCAAACTTCAGAGCTAGCCCAAACTCTCTGTAAATTCACCACCGCGACGTAGAAACCACCGCCGCGACGTACAAAATACAGAAAGTAAGGCCACTGTTCCACCGCCGCGGCGGTCACCTCTGCACAGATTTGGATATTTATTTAGGTATTTTCCCTATTTATACCCCTTCCTCCATCTCCTCTCCTCCGGCCATTAGAGCCCTAATAGACTTAGGATATTTTAGAGAGAGGTTTTGGGAGTACTCATTCAAATCCTAAGGAGAAGATCACGTTTTGAATAAGGGGGAGCGATCTCAAAACGTTTTTAGCGATAAATCTTCAGACTAGGCTAAGTTTCTCTCTTTTTTCCATTATTTCTTAACTTAAGACTATTGTTTGAGCATGTTTAGCTCCATTTACATTATATAATTGGCTATGGCCTTGAGCTAAACAGATTTTTTTTTGGTGATTAATATATTTATGAAAATGTTGTTTTGTTGAGTTTGTATTTCATTTGCAGTTGTTCTTTGTTATTTTGATTGTGTTTGCCGTATTGTTTATTTATCGTGCTTAGATAGATATATAGAGAATACAGAGTTTGACACTCGAAAGAGGTAACCCCAAATTTAGACTAGGGTAAACGAATGCCACGATCCAATAACCCGGTTGGGAGTTAGATTGTGTGCAATCAATGACATTGGGGCGAGACTCATGTGACCCAGGGTCATTAAGACGTTGAGGGGGACTTCTTCGTTGACACGAAATCATGTATTCCCCCCTCTTACAATCGGGAGAGGTGGCGGAAAAGTTTATGAACAGAGATTGTCGGATAAGTCGAATGCCGTTAATGTAAACTAAAACGAGACCAAACACATTTTTGTAAACAAAAGTTA
The DNA here is from genome assembly GCA_016647705.1 of Eucommia ulmoides. Lineage (NCBI taxonomy): Eukaryota > Viridiplantae > Streptophyta > Magnoliopsida > Garryales > Eucommiaceae > Eucommia > Eucommia ulmoides. Next base: position 7,182,071 of record CM028329.1, read on the forward strand.
ATCCCTAGGTAATACTTTCCCTAAACATATCATATTAGTATCAGTATAGGTTAATTAGTATTTTAGTATTAGTTTATATTAATTTTATATACATTTCGTTTTGCCTAGATAAAGTTAGGTCATGACAATTATGGTACTCAATAATAATGACAACCAATCCCTATGCACACGATACCCTTACTCTCCCCATCTATACTAAAACTTGATCTGTGCGCTTGCGGTGAAAGTGGCGATGCTTAAATTGTGGCCACCAAGTTTTTGGCACCGTTACTAGGGATTGTGTTTGAGATTTATTATTGATATTGTGATTAAATGACCAAATTTTACTTTAGGCATTTATTTTGTTTACAACTTTTTCGTTTATAGTTTTTGTTTTTGTTTTCCGTAGGGTGCTTGAAGATGGTAGATCAACAGATACTCTTGCAGTTATTTCAATGAGATTCTGAGCTCTTTTACTGTGCTTGGGATCATTACAAGGATTTGCTACTTCGGTTTTCGAACTATCATTTCCCAACGGAGAGTCATCTCCTCAATTTTCTCGACGGGTTACAAGCCGCAACCAAAATATGGGTGGAAGGAGGAAATGGTACCCCCTCTCTCTACGACCTAACCGCGGACGAAGCCATTTGGTCATTGGAGAAAAGGGCGGCCGATAATTATCAGAGTCGGAATCATTCACCGAGTTACCAAAACTTAGCGGATATTTCCAAAACCACACTGCCATGGCTAGACATTATGGACCAAGATAATGAGTCTTCTCCCGCCTTGGAGGAAATGCTCACAACCTTTACGGGAGAGACTTAGAGATTGTTGAAGGATATGCATGATCGGATCAACGAGCATGACGATCGTCTTGATCATATCGAGACGGTCTGCACCGACATCGATGAGACCGTAACGTCTTTGCAGACGCAAATCGATAATCTTCTTTGCTTCGTTAAGGTCAAGATGGAAACGGTGGCACTGAGAGATACCAATGCTACATTTAGTGAAAGCCACCATGAGGAACCAGAAACGTGCGGAGGAAGCTTGGGAGAGTTCAACTATGCTTATCCGAATGAGCCGGGAACCAAGCCTGGATCGACGATTGTGATTCATTACCATTGGAGATCCAAATCGTGATGCCACCATCGATCCTAGACGATCATATTTATGAGGATCCAATGTGGCTCACTTGTCCTTCGCCGCCGCTAGCAACGTTCTTTCATGCCCACCAAGTACATGAACCAATGGAGCATCATGTTGAAAGCTCGAGCTATACATTACCACATCTCGCCAGTCTTGAGGGCGTACTGAACCAATATCCGTATGTGGTGTTGTATGACACTTACTATGGGTAGAAGCCACTCTTTGACGAGCACTTCGGCGTGTCGAGCTAACGACCTTAAACCAAGCGCTTCTTGGGAGGCAACCCGAGGAAAAATAAGTTAGATCCATCTCCACCAATTTGAGTTAGAGGCGAGATTCTCTCGCCTCCCAGGTATATTTTGTTTATTGGGATCACTGATGGATTGTTTTGATCATCACCTATTTTAAGTTGGTGGTATTGTGTTAGTTATGTTTTATTATTTTTTATGTATGCATGCTTGTTTAGGATTAGTGTATTTAGTTTAGTTATTGTGCATGTGTTGAGTTTTGACGTCATTTGGTCCATTACTAAATGATGAGTCTGTCCCCTGGTTGTTTATTGAGGTTGAGAGTAAAACTCATGCATGCATGTTCTGTGTGCTCAACGTTATGTTTTAGTAATAGTTCTTATAGATCCTACTTGCATGAGCACGAAAACTCATTATATAACCATCTAATTTATTTGAAAATGATTATCTGTCACTTCAATTCATGACATTAGGGTTTCTAGAACTTGATTCAGGGAAAATTCGAGGCGAAATCCTAGGCGAGGTAGTTCGGAAAACATGATTTAAGCATTCACTTTCTCGCTTGAGCCTTTTAAGCTTACTCTGATATATCATTACCCCTCATTACCCTATCAAAGACTAAATTCCGTTTTAATTTTGAACACTTAACCAATACCATAGCCGATTGAACCTTGTCAAACCCTACATCGCTTAACCAAAGGCACAATGTGAGTGAATTAAGTTAGCAGTTGTAAATGCTTCTTGATGTGAGCGGTTGGGTTGTAGGCGAGCTATTAATTGGTTCCGTATTTGAGTACTCACTTATTTTTTTCGTTCATATTTCACACACCCCTTAAATTGTACAAATCAAATAAGTTTGGGGGTGTGTTTGTTTGGAAAAAAAATCAAGTGTACATACAATTTTTATTTTTCATTTCTTTTTTACAAGTGAGTACGTCGTTCTTAACGTATGTTCAGGGTTGTTTCCCTATTTAACTATGGGGTTTCAAGTGTAAGATTGCCAAGCAATGTGCCTTGGGTAACATCAAATTAACGATGTTAACCAATTTTCTCTTTCAAATTTATCTTTGGCCATTTGTCCTAAACCGAACCAAGATCTATTGATCTTTTTGAACTTTCGACCCTACATTAGTGGATAATAGATCCCGAGTCAAGCCTATGAATTCCCTATACCTTCGAATTTTTTCTGTTATGTGCTTATGTGGTGGATAATCCAATCCGATTAAAGGACAATTATATATTTGAGTTTTAAACACACACACACACTTTAGCAGGATCTATAATGGAATTTACTATTCTAAATGTTGAAATTCTAGAACATTACATGGTATGTTTTTATGCCTGAACTCGATAGGATTGGGGGGCGATGAGGGATAGTTCGTTTGGCCGGTAGATGATACTCAAAACTTGCACATATTTGTTTTTCGTGTTTTTGATTTTTAGTTTTTAAGCTTTTATATTTTCTTTTATTGTATGGGTGTTTTACTCGAGGACTAACAAAATTCCGAGTTTAGGGGTATTTGATAGGTGTAAGTTACCTATCTATTTTCAATCCGAACGTTGTTAGTTTTCGAGTATGTTTAGTACGCTTTAATATATTTTGATGTGTTTTTATTCTTTTTGTGCTAAATCAGGTATTTGAGGTGAAAATGTATGAAAATAGATTAAAAAAAAAAAATCACATCAGATCAATGATGGTGGAAGAACGGTGAAAAATGAGCAAAGAAAATGAAATTAAGAGCCTGCAGCCACCGCCGCGGCGACCAAAACACCGCCGCGGCGGTCAAACTTCAGAGCCAGCCCAAACTTTCTATAAATTCACCGTCGTGGCATACAAAATATAGAGAGTAAGGCCATTGTTCCACCGCTACGATGATCAAACGATCGCCACGACAATAATCTAATCGACCTTCCACCACTGCGGTAGTTACCTCTGCATAGATTTAGATATTTATTTAGATATTTTCCCTATTTATACCCCTTCTTCCCTCTCCTCTCCTCAGGCTATTAGAGCCCTAATAGACTTAGGATATTTTAGAGAGAAGTTTTGGGAGTACTCATTTAAATTCTAAGAAGAAGATCACGTTAAGAAAAAGGGGGAGCGATCTCGAAACGTTTTTAGCGATAAATCATCGGACTAGGCTAAATTTCTCTCATTCTTTTCTTTATTTCTTAACTTAGGAGTATTGTTTGAGCATGTTTAGCTCCATTTACATTGTATAACCGGCCATGGCTATGAGCTAAATGGGTTTTTGTCTAGGGATTATTATATTTATAAAACTGTTGTTTTGTTGAGTTTGTGTTTCATTTGTGTTGTTCTTTGTTATTTTGATTGTGTTTGTTGTATTGTTTGTTTATCGTACTTAGATAGATATATGAATAATACGGGGTTTGAAACTCGAAAGAGGTAACCCCAGATTTTACTAGGGTAAACGAACGCCACGATCCAATAACTCGGGAGAGAGTTGGATTGTGTACAATCGATGACGTTGGGGCAAGACTCACGTGACCTAGGGTTGTTAAGACGTTGAGGGGGACTTCTTCATTGACTCAAAGTTGCGTATTCCCTTGTCTTACACTCAAGAGAGGTAGCGAGGGAGTTTACGAACTGAGATTGTCGATAGGGTAAACACAACGCGACGATCCAATAACCCGGTCGGGAGTTGGATTGTGTGCAATCAATGATGTTGGGACAAGACTCATGTTTCTAGGATCGTTAAGATGTTGTGGGGGACTTCTTCGTTGACACAAAGTTATGTATTCCCCCGTCTAACACTCAAGAAAGGTAGCGGAGGAGTTTATAAACTGAGATTGTCGGATAAGTCGAACGCCATTAAAGTAAACTAAAACGAGACCAAACACGTTTTTGTAAACAAAATTTAATCCCTAGGCAATACTTTACCTAAACATCTCGTATTAGTATTACTATAGTTTAATTAGTATTTTAGCATTAGTTTATATTAATTTTATATACATTTCTTTTCGCCTAGATAAAGTTGGATCATGACAATTACGGTATTCAATAATAATCACAACCAATCCCTATGGACACAATACTCTTACTATCCCCATCTATACTAAAACTTGACCCATACGCTTGTGGTGAAAGTGGCGATGCTTAAATTGCGGCCACCAATCCCCCTCTTAAATTTTATATAACACATAGTCACATGCGTCTTGACCCAACCTCATGGATTACACACTTTCTAACACCCTCCCGGGTCATTAGATTTTCATGATGTGTTTGACCCTAGTCCAAATCCTGGGTTACCTCTCCCGAGTGTTAAACCCCGTATTCTCATAACCAACCCTAATACCTTAAGAAACATATTAAAATTGTAATAAAATGGTAAACACAATTGGATTTAGACAAACAACCGTTAAAATAACATATATTCAATCAAACATGTACTTATTAACTAACTACTAAACTAAAAATGAAACCTTAACAAATAAGAAGTAAACACATGTCAGTGCCAAGTTCAATTGAAGAAACCAAGTTGTTCCTCCATCAATAGCCCCTGTTAAATCAAGTTCAGAAATAAAACACTTCATGTGGTGTTCTAGAATTTCAACACTCAATATCAATAAAAATCACTCTAGATCAATTTAAAGCGTGTGTGTGAGAATTTAAATATATAACTATCCAAACACCGGATTTGATTATTCAATAACTAAGCTCATGATTTCAACTATTAAGGATTAGGAAAACCATATGCTTGACTGAGCTCGACTATCCACTAATGTAGGTTTGGAAATTCATAGAGATCAATAGGGCTTGGATAGGCATTGGAGAATAGCCAAGGGTATCTCAGGAATAGAAAATAAGTAATCGTTATAATTACGATAATTCAAAAATACCCGAGGCACAAACGCTTGCCGCTATATCTCTCTCGTAACCCCAAATATTTAAAACACAACCCTGAACAAGAATTTAAGAACTTTGTATTCACTTGTCAAAAGAACGTAAATAAAAACTATATTCACATAGGTTTTTTTTTTAGAACATAACACACCCCCAAACTTATTCAATTTTGTACAATTTTAGGGGCGTGTAAATAGAATTCGAAGAATGACAAGTGAATACACTAATATCCAACCAATAAAAATTCGTTCGAAACCCGACCGCTCACTTCAAGGAGCATAAAATAATGCTAACTTGATTTCACTAAATTCGTGCGTTTGGCTTAGTGACAATGGTTTAGAAATTTTTTAATTGGCCATGGTTTTGATACATGTTCGGAATTGAATAGGTTATCGGCTTCGACAGGGTAACGAGGGATAAAATATTCAAGGTTAGCCTTAAAGGTTCAAGCGATAAAAATGAAGGCCTAAATCATGCCTCTTGAACTACCTCACCTAGGATTTTGCCTCAAGTTTCCCCCAGTCAAGTTCTAAATTCCTCAAATTTGTCATGAACTTATTACTGAATAATCGGCGTTAAATTATTTGAATAATTATACAGTGAGTCTATGCTACGTGCGATTTTAGGATCAAAATGATTTTTACCTAATCGACATGCCAAGCACACAAAACACACATGAATGCATCACCCTTGACCTCGATATACAATTAGGTGATAATTTTCATCATCAGGAAATGGCCCAGACGAACTCAACAACTCAACATACAGAGACTACCTCATATATAAACATCTCTACATTAAATCTAAATACTAACATACATACACTAAACTAAGCATTTCACATGCATAAACACAAAAAATAAAATAAAACTTAACTATATGTTAAAATCTACAATATACATCAAAGCTTCTACAAAACGTAACTAAGCCTACATAAAACATCCAAATATAATACATCAAAATTGTGTTCATCCTTTTCTAACAAAAACAAAATTGGTTGAACATCCCTTCAAACTTGAAGTAGGTAGTGTCCACATTGACTGAGCAGCAAACCCAAGAGTAGTATATAGCAATCACAAGAAAAATTGGGTTTTAAACATATACCTAGGAGATAAGACATAGATGTCTCATTTCCTATTGTCCACCTAGAGGAACGTCATCGCCATTACTGTCTTATTGGAAAGGAAAATATGGCAGTTGCAAGAGGTACGGCGACAATTGAGACATTGGCGGATAAGTGCTCATGTCGACGCCGAGGCACTCACTAATGAGCTATTGGACTTGATCTTGTTGACGCGCATATTGATCCAGGAACATTTGGAGCTTGGTATTTCGAAGATCCAAATTATATTGCCTTTGGCGAAGAACACGATTGTCGAGCTGGATATGTTAGAGCTCCTTATAGACCCTCTCCAAAGTAATCGAAGGTCGATCGGGCTCTTCTAGAATTGAGGGCTCAGATGGCCCCGCCTCTTCCGCTTCGGGCCCTTCCTCTTTTTCAGCTTCTGTATCCCCCACCCATTGTGTTTCGCTTTTCCATATCCGAGTTATCATAGCAAGATCGAACGTAATGATAGGGGGCAAGGGCTATCCCCAATTATTGATACATTGGCCCAACGGAATAGGTCGATCAATAGCGATAGAAATGAAAGACAGACCTTTGTTGTTTAGATTACATGAAGAGTGGAGGAATAGATCAAGAACCTGACATTGAGCAGATTGCCCATCTGAATCGAATATAGCGTCATGGCCCTTTCTTTAGAGATGTCTGATAAGTGAGATGTCGGGAGAAGGCTTCCATAAACAAAATGATGCCATATTTTGGGGATCAGATTAGGGAACTTCGTTGAGAAAGTGGCTAGACCCGGCCTTGTGTGAGTCCACTAGACGTTGCCTGAAGTTATGGCTCGGATTACCATTTCCATGCTCGGATCTCTACCCCCATACAGTTCGTCAGTGGCTGTCGGGGCCGCCAATCCCAAAACTTCATTAATGCGCTCGAGACTGAACAAGATGGGCCGAGTTCAGACCCTTATCCGATTGTCATTTGCTTCGGTGATATTTGCATAGAATTCCCACACTAAATCCACATTGCCCCAGGTGGTGATTTTGCAAAAACCTTCCCAACTGCAACTTCAGATCACATCCTGAAATTCTGTCGGGAGACTTTCCAATTTCCCAAAGTCTCGTTGTCGAATGCATGTTCGCTTATGTTCGAAACAGTTAAAATGCTCATCGGCCTGTTTGGAAACAAACCGGGCAGAATCATAGTCGGTGGTGGGACCCCCGGCGCGAGAACTCGAACCTCTTCCCCTCGGTCTCTTTGATGTGGCTCGCTTAGTCATGGTTTCTATCAATCACAATCACAAACATGACAGCCCAATCATATATGAACAATGGAAAATAATCCTCCGAATCAACACCGTCAAGAACAAAACACAATTGCAATACGCACATACCAATCGCAATGGTTTCAACAAAATTTCAAAAATGTTGCATATAATTTTGTATCACACAATGAAACAATCCATAGAAATCGTGTTCATCACCAAAAATCAAACTGAAATCCCATAGTGATAAAGAAAATCATGAAAATGGGGTTCAAGATTGATTTGTGGTGGAAATCACAAATTTTGAAAATGGAAGGATGGATTTGAGGGTTGAAAATGGTTTGGGAGGATAAAAATAGAGAGATTTGGGGTTTTAAAGGTGGTTGTGACGGTTTAAATGATCGATATGGTCTTTATTCAAACAGAGATTTCACCATCGCGACGGTGGAACGTCTTTTTTAAAATTTTATATTCTGTTGTTTCACCACTTCGGCGGTGAAGTACATTTTTTAAACCATTGAAACCTGAAGTTTCACCGTCTCAGCGGTGAGCTGCCTGCTAGATTTTCATGATTTCTTCAAGTTTTCACAACAAGACTCCACACCACACGCTTCCACTTCGCTAGTTCAATGATTTTAAGTACGAAACACATCCCCGAGTATCCACACTCCTCAATTCACCTCCAAACACGCTCCGAGACTATTTCGGCCTCCAAAAAGTAAGTAATAGCAAAAGTTGGGCAAAATCATACCCTCGGTTTCTTATAAAAAAATGCTTGATTTATCGTCCCCAGCTAGACTTAGTGAATATCAAGATCAGTCGTCAATGAGGGAGATACTCTCCACAACTCGCTTTTCGTTCTCGAAGTAATGTTTAATCCACTCCCCATTGAATCAAAAAATTCGTCTGTCATCGCCTTTCAATTCGACGGAGTTGAATGGAAATACATGCTTGATCTGGAATGGTTCGAATCACCAGGACTTCAATTTTTTGAGAAAGAGACTCAGTCGTGAATTGAACAATAGAACTTGTTGACTTGGGCTAAACTCTCTTCTCTCTATCTTCTTGTCATACCATCTCTTTGTTTTGTCTTTGTAGACCTTGGCATTTTCATACGCTTTGTTCCAGAATTCCTATATTTCATTGAGTTGGAGGAGACATTGTTCACCTGAAGCTTTTAGATCGAAGTTCAATTTCTTTATTTCCCAAAAGGCATGGTGCTCCAAGTTGACTGACAAGTGACACGTTATTCCAAACACCAATCGATACGACGACATGACGATCGATTTTTTAAAAGTCGTGCGATATACCCACAGTGCATCATCCAACTTCATCGCCCAATCCTTGCGATTAGAATGAACTATTTTCTACAAAATTTGTTTGATCTCCCTGTTTAATACTTTGACTTGGCCGTTTGTCTGCTGATGGTACGATAACGCCACTTTATGCCTTACCCCATATTTTTTCCACAAAGTATTGAACATTTTGTTACAAAAGTGGGTTTCTTCATCACTAATTATGGCCCGATGTGTCCCGAATCGTATCATGATGTTTCTCTGAAGGAACTTAAGAACTACTTTGGCATCATTGGAGGGCGTCGCCACAGCTTCAACCCACTTAGACACATAGTCCACCGCCAGTAGAATATACTCCTGAACGAATGACGATAGAAATGGTATACATCAAATAACTCTAATTCAGGAATAGACGTCAACAACAATTTATGCCTTCTTGAAATGTTACTCACCCATTGGCATCGATCGCAAGTTTTCACAAAAGTATAAGCATCTCTAAACAATGATGTCCAGTAAAAACCTGAATGAAGCATTTTTACGGCTGTTTGAGTCGCTCCAAAGTGACCACCACAAGGTGATGAATGACAGTGATAAAGAATACCCGCCATCTCTTCCTCCGAAACACATCGCCGGATCACTTGATCAGCACACTTCTTGAGTAGCAACGGCTCGTCCCACATATAGTGTTTCGAATCGAACAGGAATTTCTTCCTTTGGGCACTTGTAAGATCCGGTGGTAATACTTTGCAGGCTAAAAAATTGATGATATCTGCAAACCACGGAAGTGTAGTGCCAATTTTGAACAACTGCTCATCAGGGAATACCTCCATGATACAGGACTCATCACCGACGTCCTTTTGCACCAGCCGTGACAAATGATCAACAACAACTTTTTTGCTCTCTTTCTTGTCTCTTATCTCTGCATCAAACTCTTGCAACAAGAGAATCCACCTGATTAGACGCATTTTGGTATCTTTCTTGACGAATAAGTACCGACTGGCGGTATTATCCGTCTAGATAATCACCTTGGATCCTATAATGTAGGATTGAAACTTATCGCATGCAAAACCAACCGCCAGTATCTCTTTCTCGATTGTAGTGTAATTCTCCTATGCATCGTTCAAAGTCTTGCTTGCATGATAAATGGAGCGGAAGATCTTCTCCTTGCGCTGGCCTAAAACCACTCCAATCGCATAGTTGCTAGCATCGTACATTATTTCAAATGGCTCGTTCCAATCCGGAGCAACTATTATAGGAGCCATGATCAATTTTTTCTTCATTGCATTAAAAGCTTTCAAGTAAGCTTTGTCAAATTCAAATGGGGTTTCCTTCTCGAGTAAGTGACACAACGGCTTCATCGTCTTTGAAAAGTCTTTGATAAAGCGCCAGTAGAAGTTGACATGTCCCAAGAAACTATGGACTCCCTTCACATTTATCAAAGGTGGAAATTTTTCAATTGTTTCAATCTTGGCTCGGTCAACCTCGAGCCCCTTCGAAGAGACTCAATAACCTAAGACTATTCCTTCTTTAACCATAAAATGACATTTCTCCCAGTTGAGAACCAAGTGTTTCTCTTCACAACAATTGAGAACAAGCGGCAAGTTGTACAAGCAATAATCAAAGGATGAACCAAAACTGAAAAGTCGTCCATGAAAAGCTCCATAATATCTTCTACTATATCCAAAAATATAGCCATCATACACCGTTGGAATGTGGCCGGTGCATTACATAGACCAAACGGCATATGTAGGTAGGCAAACATCCCGTACGGGCATGTAAATGTCGTCTTCTCCTGGTCTTCTGATACTATGGCTATTTGATTACACCCCGAGTAGCCATCAAGAAAACAATAATGATCGTAGCCGGTAAGATGATCAAGCATTTGATCAATGAATGGAAGCAAAAAATTATATTTTCTTGTTGCATTGTTCAATCTTCGATAGTAAATACACACTCGTCATCCAGTGATGGTTCGTGTCAAAATAAGATTATTCTTCTCATTTTTCACAACCGTCATACCGTTTTTCTTTGGCACCACCTGCACCGGACTAACCCACTCGCTATCGGATATAGCATAAATAATTCCAGTGTTTAAGAGCTTCAATACCTACGCTCTAACGACTTCTTTCATTGCCGGATTTAGCCTCCGTTGATGCTCAATGAAAGGTTTAAACGAATCGTCCATTAAGATCTTGTGCATGCATATTGTTGGGCTAATTCCTTTAATGTTGAAAATAGACCACGTAAAGGTGGATCTATGCCTTTTCAGAATTTCTAGCAACTTGTACTCTTCATTCTCCATCAAGGATGATGAGATTATCACCAGATTAGTTAAATTCTCCCCCAAAAAGGTATATCGGAGTTGATTCGATAATTTCTTGAGTATTAATCCACCGTGAGGCAGATTGGACAGTTCTGGAGAACTAAGTTCTTTTTCAATCATAGCCACATAAATCGGATCCTCCACGTCTTTAGATGGAGCCTCCATAGAAAGAGCATAGTCCACGACACCAACTTTCATGGTTGAGTCCTCCTCACCAAAATTCCCCATAGATAAGGAATTTGTGAGTGTATGCTCCAATGGATTCATATCCACATTTTCATGAAAGAATTACCTCACACACAAGTTAACAACATCTACTTGGTTGCATTTAGGACATTCATCCAGAAAGTTTATAGTTTTGAAAATGTTGAACTTTACCTCATCTTCGTTTACTTGCAACATCAAATTGCCATTATGCACATCAATTAAAGCCTTTCCCATTGCAATAAATGGCCTTCACATTCTTCTGCACATGTGTATACTTATCAAGAGTTTTCTCAACATTTTATTTGGAATAAAACTAATTTTTTTGGAAATCGCGATAGAGGGAATTTGTCATCGACAAAATGTAGTTTGCGCCTCCAAATTCGGGAGAACGATTTTATCTACATCTACTATTGATCGTAGTTAAAGAACCGCAATCATTTAGGTGTCTACATATTGTTAACAATGTTGAGCATGCAATGTTAAAAGCCGTATGTGTAGCAAGGTGAATGGATACAATGTCTTCTAGAGGTGTCTATTATGAGTATTGGATATCAACTGAGAAGATTATTTTGTGTCATTCTTACACAATATTCTCTTGTAAATCCATGTGAATTCTGGGATCAATTTGTGAGGCATATATGTGATGATCTCCCACATAAACTGAGCACGTTGTTTTCGACTATGGCTTATATCTTTTGAATCAACTATTTCAAGAATCAGGCAAGTGCTTAGCACACTTTGCGCCGATTCCACAACTTGTCAAAAATTAGAATATGGTAGTTGGAAAAAAATTGATATGGGAATATCGCCAAATGCAAAGTGAAGCTAAATGTGCAATGTAATATTGATCATCTCAATGAAGGCCAACGTGGTGCATACGAAGCAATCACTTCATTAGTGTTTGAAGATCTAGGAAAAATATTTGTTTTGAACGGTGGTAATGGTATGGGAAAGACATTTCTATATAATGCCACAACAACAAAATGTCATAACATCGGTCATATTGTCATTACTGTGGTATTGTTCGGTATTGCATCTCTACTACTTGAAGAAAGTCAAGTTGCACATTCCATGTTTTTCATTCCTCTAAATATTCTTGATAATTCAATTTTTCATTTTGTAAACAATTGTTGCATACCGAATTGTTTAGAGAGACAAAGTTAATTATTTGGGATAAAATTCTGATGCAACATAAATATTGTGTTGAGTCTCTGGATCGCACGCTACGAGATATTCGCGATAACTCAAATCCATTCGGGGGTATCATTATCATTCTTGGAGGTTACTTTCGATGAATTTTACCTAACATAGCTAAAGGTGTCCATGAATAAATTATGGCAGCATCGTTGAGACGTTCGTTCCTTTGAAATGATATACATGTTTTGATTTTGAATTTGAACATGCGCTTAAATAGTAGCAACATTGAAAATACAGAGTTTTCAAGATATTTATTTAAGGTAATGTTTCATTTAAACGTCTTTTAACATTATTTTGTTTATAATAGATTGCTTATATATGTGTTGAGACTAAATTATCCATTTTATTTGCTTTTAAAAAAATATATATAGGTTGGCAGTAATCTGTGTGAAATCGTACAGTTACCATCCACTATGCACAAGTGTCATAATATGACCGAACTAATATATTCAGTTTATCCATATCTAGGTATACCCGGTGTTGCTGCCCCTACATTTCTAACCTAACATTTTATCTTTTTTGTAAGAAATGACGATGTCAGTGCTATAAATTCGGCCGCTTTAAATATTTTTCCTGGATAAATGATCACATATTTGGCTTGAGACAAAATGTTTGAAGATGATGGAGCCAAATGTTAAATTACAAATTGTTATCCTAATGAGTACTTGAATTCCTTAGATCTTCCAGAATTACCTTCAGTCAAGTTAGATTTGAAAATTGGATGTTTAGTTATGTTATTGAGAAAATGGTAGCGCGTGAAATATGCAGCTACTTACTCTCGCAAGTATACGAGGTCTAAGTTTTAATATAGTGGATCTTTGAAGATTGGATATCGTTCCCACAGGGAAAGTTTGAATAATTAATTACCGCAATTTACGTAGTCTTTTATTATCCTGACGATTCAATTAATATTTAAATTAAACTAATTAAAACTACTCCTAAGGATTAATTCTAATTACACTAATTAACTAGGGATCGATTTCATTCACTTAGTACCTATTTGGATTAGTTTAGTTATCAATAATGGTTATTATTACATCCAAAAATCTCGATATATATAACTCACTCTCTCCCTCTTCCGAGTGAAAAGCGAGCGAATACATGACTTCGTGTTGACTCTGAAGTCCCCCTCGAATGCCTTTTCGAACACATAACCACATGAGTCTTGACCCAACCTCATGGATTGCACACAATCCAACTCCCTCCCAGGTTATTAAATCGTCGCGTTGTGTTTATCCCTAGTCCGAATCCGGGGATACCTCTCCCGAGTGTCAAACCCTGTATTCTCGGTTTATCGTAATAAGCATAATAAACATGATATAACGATAAATACAATTGGAATTGGATAACAAACCATTAGAATAACTTATATTCAACCAAAGAGATATTTACATGAATTACATCTAACCCTAACTAATCTCTAACTAAACTAACATGATCTTAGCCATTACAATATTAAATCAAGAAGAGATCATCATCATCAATAATAAACATTAAGTACAAAAATGGAAATAAGGAAAGAAAATCCAAATCTTAAAGTGGAGTAGTCCACTTTCGCCAAAGAATAATCCTCCCGAGCTTCCTCTTCTCCATTGATGAACTTCCTCTTTTAGCTCTTCAAGAATTGGCCAAAATCACTTCCTAAAACTAATATAATCTACTTCCTAAATTATCTAATCCTATCTAAGGTGAAAAGGGCTCTCCAAATATCATAGGGCATAAGACAAAAATGGGGAAGAAAGGGGTTAAAGTAAAGGTTTGAAAACTATCTTCAAAATATCTAAAATTAGATATTTCTCGTAGAGTGTCACCGCCTAGGCAGTGGTTAAGTCGGTTTAGGTTCTGACGGATCTTCGCCTAGGCGGAGGAATTTTTGCCTAGGCGGTGGTTGCTGGCACAAACATTCTGATGGATCTCCACCTAGGCGGTGGTTCAACATCCCAACTTCCTACCTCTTCTCCACCTAGTCAGTGGTCTTTATGTACCGAAACCTTGGTCTTCTCATTTTGTTCACCGTTTCTCCACCGTTTTCACTTGTTTATCACTTCTTTTTGTTCCTTTACTTATTTTACACTAAAACAAACTAAAACAAAATTAAATATAACTAATACGCTCAAAAACTAACAAATTCGATTTAAACGTAGATAGGTTATTTCCACCTATCAGAAAGATTGCACCAAAAGATGGATTTTGTAATGGCACATGATTAATGGTTGTCAGGTGTTCTTCACATATAATCGAAACTCGAATATTAACATGGGATAAAGCGAAAAATTTGGCATTCATTTCAAGAACATCCTTGATATTGTCGTCTTCTAAATCTCTTTTTTAAATGATAAGATGTCAATTTCCAATTCGTTTGACATATGTTGTGACGATAAATAAATTACAAGGACAATTAGTAAAATTTGTTGGAGTTGATTTGACTACGCCAGTTTCAAGTCACGGTCAACTATATGTGGCCCTATCAAGATGTACATCATTTGATCGATTAAGTGTGTTTCTTCCCAAATATGGATCTCTATCTACGACAAATATTGTTTATCCAGAAGTATTATTATAACTGTAATTGTCTCAACTGATACAACATTTAAAGTTCTAATGAAAAATGTGAAATTATTATAAATTAGTTACTTATTTTTTGTTTAATGTTTGGGACATCCTATTTTAGCAATGTCAATGGGTGAGCTTTGTTATAAGATTTAATTATTATTAGATTATAGATTTTCAATTGTTAATTAATATTGATATTTAAATAAAATAGGTGCCGAATAGTTATCTCGATTGTTAGTTATTATAGACGTTATAACGAAATAGATGTTGAATGTTTTACGTTCATGCCTTCAGGTATGGGTTCACTATATATATATGTTTTTTTTTAAAAACTTTAATATATATATATATATATATATATATAATAACGGTCTGCGGTTTCACGGTTTTGGTTTGTAATAAAATTACAAAATCTTAAATGATTTTAATATTTCACGATTTTGATTTTGATCTGTATAAATTTGAATGGCTCAGTTTTAAAATCATTTAAAAAAATGGTTATTTTGGTTGCAGTTTTGGTTTGGTATATGTCTAATAGTTTTAGTTTTAGTTTTATATAAAATCAGATCGAAATCGAACCATTGACATTCCTAATCCTTTGACTAAATTACTATTTCAAATTCTAATAATACATGAGCATGGAAAAGTATTCTGGCAAGAAGAGATGCCATTATCCAAGTAGTAAAGTGGATCCCAAGTCAACTATATTTTACAACTTTATTTCAAAATATTTTGATTAATTTCTTCCCCATGTTTAAATTTCCTTCTTTTCCCCTATCATTGAGAGACTTTTTGGGTTCTTTCTCTTCCCTAAAGATTCTTTCATTGCGAAAATTTCTCTTGTCGACACGAAAAATACTACTAAAGTATTTTCTATTAATATCCTCACATTCACTAATCAAGACCACATAAATTTTTTTTAATTTGATGAAATTTAAAGTTTCAAAGATATCAATGCCTATGAATAAAGAGAACCTCAAATAGGGTGTCATTTCCAAATAGAGTTAATCTTTAAGACCAAAATCATATCCATTCACATGTTGACTATTTATGGAACTTGGCATCCATGTGAACACTCTATGAGTTGACCTGGCCCGCTTCATAATCCAACAAGTGGATCCACAAAAACTCTTCCGCTCCTAAATGGTATCTTTGAAGGCTCATTTGTGGTTACCTCACAAGGTTTCATACTCTACTTTCTCAAAACATTTTCTTTTTATTGTAATTTTAATTGGTTAATTAAGCATAATAGTTTACACATTCACATAATTTCTAATATTAATTTCTCTATTTTAAGCGGGAGGCTTGAGGAGCCCTTTTTTTGGCTTCTATTGTTTTTGAAATCCGAAATGTGAGTCTTTTGTTGCATTCATATTGCATCTTTTTTATGTCATCTCTTAGTTGTAATCGTATTAAAACATAAAGTAATTTATTAAATATTGAGATGATATTGTTGAGTCAATCAAAAATCAAGTTGTGGTTCTTGGTTTATACGTGTAAATGTGGTTCTTGAAAAAAATATCTGTGTTTGTTTTATATTTTTCCACACATAGCACGGTTAACCTTATTTGGTAGGTCCAACCCATGAGGAGATGGACGTAACCCAAAAGGCATTAAGACATTATGAAAGAAAAATAAAATAAAATAAATCCCAATTGGGCTTGCGTAATTAAAGACAACAAATAAGAAGAAAGCTAAATGGCCTATTAGGGCTTCTAAATATGTGACTTGCATGAGTGATCATTGATTATAAGGTAGAAGCCTTGTCCTGTAAAGAATTGAGCAAAAAGAAAAAAAAAAAAGATATTGTGTGTCAATTTTGAGAGAAAAGGAAGAGAAGAAAGAGTGTGACACTTCGGCTTGACGATCGGATGGCGATTTAGATTTTTCTTGGGCTGAAATTTTATGGATTTGTTCTTGGCATCACGTACTTTGTTTCTATCAGTTTTGATCTTTGGTAAACATCTTCCGCTTGGTGATTCGGTATTCCTCTCTAAACCCGTATTTAGCGTTTCTTGTTGTATTCACTTTTTCGGTGATGTTTATGTGGTGAGCCAATATTGTTTCTCTTGAAGGTGAGAATAATTGTAATCCCATTATTTTTGTTGTGCTAGTGAAAGTTGAGAGCAAACTTTGGTCCCACGATTGTTTTCCCACCTTGGGGTTCTCCTTGTAAAAATCATGTCTCCCAGTTTATTTATTACTTGTAATTATCTTGGTTACTATATGTGGATATTGAAATTAGTAATTCCATTTTAATTACATAAAAAGGTAAAATAAAATCTAATTAATCGGTGAATTTTTCCAACAAACTAGTATCAAACGTTTCATGTTATTGGGGATAGATTTATTTCGGTGATTTAAAATGGAAGATATGGAGTCATGGTAAAATTTACATTGACTAATTATTTGATTTGAAAATCTTGAATGATGAATATCCTTTATTGTAAGAATTCGTATGTCTTTAAAAGGTAATACAGGTAAACCAAGTGACAAAAATAATAAAAAATAGGAGATAATGCATAGGAAAACAGTTGGTTACATTCGTCAATGGAATAATCAGAGTGTGTACCAACATGTTATTAATGAAATCAAAGCTGATAAATTGAGGAAAAAACTAGAGTCCTTGTACGAGCGAAAAATGATTGAATAAGGTTAATTTGATTATAAGAGAATTATTGGCTTGACCTATAAGGATGGGAAAAATATAGTTGATCATATGAATAATTTTCAAAGCCTTATTAATCAGTTGATTACTATGAAACTTGTTTTGGAAGATGAAGTGCAAACATTACTACTTCTTAATACGTTTCCTGACAGTTGGAAAATGCTCAGAATATTACTCAACAATTCGACGCTATATAAAAAATTGACAATGGATATGATCAAAGATAGTCTGATTAGTGAAGATGAAAAGAGGAAAGAGCAAGGCTCATCCTCATAGGCGCAGGTACTAGTTACTGAAAATCAAGAGAAAGAGAGCAAAAAAAAGAATCCTCGTAATAATGGGTGGTTTGAAAAATTGAGAGGTAGATCGAAAGGTAAAAACTGACTTCAGGTGCTTCCATTGCAATAAGCCAATATACATGATCCAAGATTGTAGAATATTCAAAAAAGGGAACACTCTAAAGATCGAACTAACAAGGATAAAGAATATGAGGAGACTAATGCATTTGTTGCTAATGGAGATATTATGATTCTCTATGAAGATGGATATGTCAACCTTACATGCTAGGATATCGACTGGGTGATTGATTAAGTTACATCATTTCATGTTACTTCTCATGGTAATGTCTTCTCCTCTTACACTAGCGGTGACTTTGGCTATGTAAAGATGGGGAATGACGGTGCATTCAAGATTATGGGTATGAGAGATATTTATCTTGAAATCGGTATCGACTGCAAATTGCTACTTAAAGATATTAGACATATTCTAGATATTGATCTCTTCTGAAAAGTTGGACGATGAAAGTTACAATAGTCGTTTTCGTGAAGCAAAATGGAAACTCACAAGAGGTTCTTTGGTTTTAGCTAGAGGTAATAAACTAAGCAACTTGTAAGTGATGCAAGCAAAATTAGCTAAATGGGAGATTAATGCAGCTGATGATTCTTCTATGGAGTTATGGCATCGACGACTTGGTCACCTAAGTAAAAAATGATTTCATATGCTCTCCAACAAACAACTCCTCACAGGTATAAATGGTATATCTCTTAAAAACTTGCATGTATTGTTTTGCCGGTAAACAACATAGAGTTGTATTTCAGAATTTTAATCCATCTAGGAGACGTCATCATTTGGATTTGGTGCATACAGATGTTTGTTTCATAAAATATAGAACACTTGGTGGTGCTTCATATTTTGTTACATTTATTGATGATTTTTCTCGAAAAGTATTTGTGTATTTATTGAAAATTAAAGACCAGGTGTTGGAGGTGTTCAAGCATTTCCACGCCAAGGTTGAAATATAAATAGGAAGGAAGCTCAGGTGTGTGCGCGCAGATAATGATGGTGAATACAAGGGCCCGCTTGAAGAATAATGCAAGAAATACGACATCAAACTTGATAAAAGTGGGCCTAAAACTCCTCAGCATAATGGAGTTACCGAGAGAATGAACAACACCATTTGTAAATGAATCAAGTGTATTCTTTCCCACACAAAGTTGCCTAAATCATTTTAGGGTGAGACAATTATAACCTTAGTTGACTTGATCAATTTGTCTCTATTAGTTCCTTTGAATGGAGATATCCCAGAAAGTGTATGGACTGGAAAAGACATCTCTTATAAGCATTTGAGGGTATTTGGATGACACGCATTTGTTCATGTTCCAAAAAATAAGAGTTCCAAACTTGATGACAAGATAAAGCAGTATATATTCTTGGGCTATAGACATGAGGAATTTGGCTACAAATTGTGGGATCTAGTTAATGGGAAAGTGATTCGTAGTGGGGACGTGATTTTCCCTAGAGATTAGATTATCGATGATGTTGAGAAATGTGTAAAACGAAAGTTCTCTACTGAGTATCCAGTTAACATAGATCCAGTTCCAGCACCTGTGATAGATCCACCAAAAGAGTAATTTTGTAAGACTATCAATGAAGCATGTGTCGGTGATAAAATAGTGCACGAAAAAGCACCTCCACCTTTTCCAATTGATGTTCAGTTGAGAAAGTCCAACAGGGATCGAAGGACTTCTACAAAATATCAATCTAATGATTATGTGATGCTTACAAACGAGGAGAACCAGAAAGCCATGAAAAGATTGTGTTAAGTAAAAACAAAAATTAGTACAGTAAATCCATGCAAGAAGATATGAAATGTTAATCATAAGATTTTGATGGACAATTAAACGTTGATGCTTTTGGTGGAACTAACGATTTGATTAAGTGTTTTAGTTTATTAGTTTTGAATGATGAAGATTTGATGATAAGGATGATGAAGGAAATAAGAGGTTGAAGAATTTGAAGAACCTAGGGAAAACAACTCAGGTTTAAATTTCAACTATTAATATCCCAATTAGGATCACACACGATACAAAAATATTTTTAAATAATTTTTATAAATATGTGTGTTTTTAATAGGATTCTAATTACTTAAATTATTCTCTCCTATGTGTAATTGAAAAAGAAATATTTATAATTAATTAAAATTGGAGTTAACTATTTAGCGGAGCTAATTAAGAAAAGAAAACGGTTAAAGGGGCGAAAATGTAAATGAGAATGTATTAAAAATGAGTTTATAAAAGAGATTCAGCATGCATAAGTAGACTAGTAAGTCGACTGGACAAAACAGATGAAACTCTCTATATCTCTCAGTCGACAGGTAAGTCGACTGATGAAGAGAAATGGAACTCTCTGAATCTTTAAGTCAACAAGTAGGTCGATCGGTAAAGGAAAATGAAACTCTTTGAATCTCTAAGTTGACAGATAGGTCGACTGATGGGCACAGAATCTTTGGTTTGGCTACATCCTGAATCGAGCGGTCGACTGGTCAATCGACTGATTGCGCAATTTTGGATATTGAGAATTCCGAATTCATATCTAAAAGTAGCAATTTTTTATTGAGATTTGTGAGATATTTTAGGGATTTTATGATATTTAAGATATACTACAGCTATTATTTAATTCCTATTGATTTGGTTTATTAAGTTTGAATATTTCTCATTTTGGTACATATAATTGTTTCTATTCTATTTAATTGAGATTGAGAAATATTTGGAGGGACTTATTTGATTATATTATTTATTATTTGGATTTTAATCTTTGAAATTATTTTCTGAATTTTTTATTGAAAAATATTTTTGAAACAATTTCTTGAGAAATCTGATTACGTGCTCAATTACATGCTACCCAATTATTGTTTAAAATCAAATTGTGAATATCTCACTTTTCTATCACTAGTTTTGGGATATTAATTGAGTTATAATTTATCTAGGGTGGTAGAAGTTTCGAGTGGGAAAATCACTTATAAATTATTTGTAATTGGTGAGTTGAGTGTCAGATTAGATTCTACTGGGAGTGTCTAATCAAGGGTAGCTAGTTTCAATCTCTTCCAGTAAAGAGATTGAGGTTTTGATCTTTGCCTAAGGTATAAAAATATTAGGTGTTAATTCTTCCTTGAATTAATTTGTGAGTGATTTTGTAAATGTTTCATCCTTACTTGGAAAAAGGATAGTTGGAGTGTTTTTTGTGAGGTTTTGATTCTTAATACTTAGGTATAAAAAGAATTAGGTTGTGATTCTCCCTGTAATAGAATTAGGTTATTCTTGAACCTGTAAAAAGTAGAGGTTATTCCTAAGCTTGAGAAAAGGAATTTGTAAAGGTTGATTTTGAGCTTGTGAAAAGAATCATTGTGAGAGTTTGGTTCCTACCTATAAAGGAATCTTGAGTTTAGTGGGTGCGAATCTCCATGGGGCTCGGAGGATTAGATTAACTAAGAGTAGCTTAATGAATCAGGATATATTGGTGTGTACTATATTATTTATTTCTTTTATTTTATCTTGTATTGTTTTGGTATGCACCTATAGCTTATTACACTTATTTGCTGCTATAAAGATAATAATTAATTTTAGGATAAAATTAATTGTTTGATTTTTGAAGTGTTATTTTTTCTATGATACTGAGAAGATACTAAGAAGGCCCTAAAGTCTCTGAAGTTTCACCACCTAGGCGGTCAGAATGCAGAGACTCAGATCACTATTCCACCACCTAGGCGATAAATTCGTCGCCTAGGCGATCACTGAACCGACATACCTACCTTAGCGGCGCTCTCTCTTTACACAAAAATAGATTTTTTTAGATATTTTGAGCCATATAAAACCCCTCATCTCATCCTCTCTTCCAATTTAATCACCCCCTAAGCTACTTAGAATATATTTAGGGTGAGTTTGAGAGATTTTTGAGGGAGAGCTCTCAACCCGAGGTAGAAGAAGAAGGAAGAAGTGATCATTCTATGGTTTTAGCGCTAAATCTTTGAATATCGGCTAAGTTCTTTCATTTCTTTTCTATGTTTTCTTCATTTTGGTAGTTGTTGGGCTTGTTTAGTCCATATGCTTGTTTAGATATATCGAGAATATGGGGTTTGACATTCGGGAGAGGTAACCCCAGATTCGGACTAGGTTAAACACAACACGACAATTTAATAACTCGGGAGGGAGTTGGTGAGTGTGTAATCGATAACGTTGGGGCGAGACTCACGTGACCGAGGGTCGTTAAGACGTTGAGGGAGATTTCATCGTTGACACGAAGTCGCGTATTCCCCTGTCTTACACTCAGGAGAGATTGTGGGGGAGTTTACGAACTGAGATTATCGGATACGCGAACGCCATTAACATAAACTAAAACGAAACCAAGCACGTATTCATAAACGAAGTTAATCCCTAGACAATCTATTCCCTTAAAACTATCTCAACATAATATTAGTATAGTTAATTAGTTAGTTTAATTAAATTAGTATTAGTATTTAATTTTATTCCATTTATTTTCATCTCGATAAAATTAGCTTATGATAATCGCAGTAATCGATAATAAGTCTTACCTATCTCTGTGGACACGATACCCTTAATCTCCTAATCTATACTAAAACTGGACCCGTACGCCTGCAGTGAAACTGGTGACGCTTAATTGTGGCCACCAAGTTTTTGGCATCGTTACTGGGGATTGGTTGTTTGTCATATGCAGTTTCCGGCAATCGCCACCACGTTTTTGGCATTGTTGCGAAGGACTAGTTTGTTGATTTTTATTGATATTGTGAGTAAATAACTTGATTTTAATTTAGGCATTTTTTAGTGTTTAAAATTGTTCTTTGTAGTTTTGTTTTTGTTTTCCTACAAGATGCTTGAAGATGTTAGATCGACAGGTACTCTTGCGTTCCTTTCATTGCAATATTTTTCCAGTCTTGAGGGCATGTGTCGGATCGAGGACATTAAACCACGCGCTTCTTGGGAGGCAACCCAAGGTCACAAATAAATTAAATCCATCTCCGTCGACTTGAAACGAAGGCGAGATCCTCTCGCCTCCCAGGTACGTGTTTTAAACTCCCATCTTCATTTTCATGCTATATTCTGTCTATTGGGATCGCTGACGGGTCGTTTTGGGTAATACCTGTGTTAAGTTGGTGGTGATGTGTAGTATGTTTTTGGTATGTGTTTATGTTATTAGTTATGTTTTATTATTTTCTATGTATGCATGCTTGTTTAGGATTAGTTTGTTTAGTTTAGTTGTTCTTTTGTGCTGAGTTTTGACGTCATCTAGGCCTTTATCCGATGATGAGTCTGTCCCCTGATTGTTTATTGAGGTCGAGCATAAAGAACATTCATGTGTGTTCTGTGTGCTTAACGTATCGTCTTAGTAAAAGTTATTGTAGATCCTAAATGTACGATTTAGATATTTTTTAGGATATTTTTTAGATATTTTGCCTATTTAATCCCCCCCCCCCCCCCCCCATCTCCTCTCATCTTTCTCTCTCTGGCCATTTGAGCCCCTTAGAATATATCTAAGGGTAGGTAGAGAAGTTTTAGAGGGGGAGCTCACATCTCAAGGTGGAGGAAGACTGTGGAGCGATCGCTAAACGGTTCTTAGCGGCTAAACTTCGGATTAGGCTAAGTTCTTCGATTTCTTCATTTATTCCTTTAACTTAGAAATTTGTGAGCATGTTTAGCTCGTGCTTTATTGTAAATACGGTTATGGCCATTAGTTAAACATGGATTGTATAGGGATTAACAATATATTTATAAATATGTGTTTCAAATGATTTCAGTGTTGCGTTTATGTTTGCTCTTCGAAGTTTGATTGTGTTTATCGTATTGTTATGTTTATTATGCTTAGATAGATATATCGAGAATACGGGGTTTGACACTCGGGAGAGGTAACCCCGGATTCGGACTAAAGTAAACATAACGTCAATCGATGACGTTGAGACAAGACTCACGTGACCCAGGGTCGTTAAGACGTTGAGGGGGACTTCTTCGTTGAGTGGAAGTCATGTATTCCCCCGTCTTACACTCGGGAGAGGTGGCGGTGGAGTTTTAGAACTGAGATTGTCGATAGGGTAAACACAATGCGACAATCCAATAACCCGGTCATGAGTTGGATTGTTTACAATCAATGATGTTGGGGCGAGACTCACGTGACCTAGGGTCGTTAAGACGTTGAGGGAGACTTTTTCGTTGACACGAAGTCATGTATTCCCCCGTCCTACACTCGGGAGAGGTGGCGGGGGAGTTTACGAACTGAGATTGTCAAATAGGTTGAACACCGTAAACGTAAGTCAATCGAGATCGAACACGTATTTGTAAACCGAGTTAATCCCTAGAAAATTCTTTCCTATAAAACATCTCATTATATTAGTATAGTTAACTTAGGTTATATTAGTTTAGTTAATATAAATTAAATACATTTGTTTTTAGCCTAGATAAAGTTAGGTCATGATAAACACGATAATCGATAATAACAACAGTCAATCTCTATGGATACGATACTCGATCTTAAAGATCATATTATACTAAAACGTTGATCTCGTATACTTGTGAGTGGTCAATACACAAGCGCATAACAAACACTCACCGTACAAGTTTTTGGCGTCGTTGTCGATGATTGGTTGTTTGTCATATGCAGTTTCTGGAAATCGCCACCAAGTTTTTGGTGCCGTTGCCGAGGACTGGTTTGTTTATTGTTATTGATATTGTGAGTAAATAACTTAATTTTAATTTAGACATTTTTTAGTGTTTATAACTTTTCTTTGTAGTTTTGTTTTTGTTTTCCTGCAGGATGCTTGAAGATGTTAGATCGACAGGTACTCTTGTGTTCCTTTCATTGCAACATCTCGCCAGTCTTGAGGGCATGTGTCAAGCCGAGGACATTAAATCACGCACTTCCTGGGAGGCAACCCAAGATCACAAATAAATTAAATCCATCACCGTCGACTTGAAACGGAGGCGAGATCCTCTTACCTCCCAGGTACGTGTTTTAAACCCCCCGTCTTTATTTTCATGCTATATTTTGTCTATTGGGATCACTGACGGGTCGTTTTGGGCAATACCTGTGTTAAGTTGGTGGTGATGTGTAGTATGTTTTTAGTATGTGTTTATGTTATTAGTTATGTTTTATTGTTTTCTATGTATGCATGCTTGTTTAGGATTAGGTTGTTTAGTTTAGTTGTTGTTTTGTCCTGAGTTTTGACGTCATCTAGGCCTTTACCCGATGATGAGTCTATCCCTTGATTGTTTATTGAGGTCGAGCATAAAGATCATTCATGTGTGTTCTATGTGCTTAATGTATCGTCTTAGTAAAAGTTATTGTAGATCCTAAATGCACGAGCACGTAAACTCAATATAGCACTATCTAATTGATTTGAAACCGATTATCCTTCACTCAATTTCATGACAATAGGGATTCTAGAACTTGATTTGGGGGAAATTCGAGGCGAAATCATAGGCGAGGTTGTTTAGGAGATATGATTTAGGCATTCATTTGATCACTTGAGCCTTTTGAAGCCTACCATTCAATCTCATTATCCCTCATTACCTAGTCGAAGCCTAAATGCCAATTCAATTCTGAACATATGAACAAATTCCCTGGCCAGTTGATTTTTGTCCGAACCTACATCACTTAACGAAAGGCATAATGTGAGTGAATCAAGTTAGCAGTTGCAAATACTTCTTGATGTGAGCGGTTGGGTAATTAGTTCGGTATTTGAGTACTCACTTGTTTTTTTTCGTTCATATTTCACACACTCCTTAAATTGTACAAATCAAATAAGTTTGGGGCGGTGTTTGTTGGAAAAGAAATATGTAAATGCGGTGTTTATTTCTGTGGGGTTTCAAGTGTGTGAATGCCAAGCATGTGCCTTGGGCATTGTCATGTTAACAACGATTAACCTGTTTTGTATTTTCAATATACCGTTAGCCATTTTTTAAAACCGAACCAAGTCCTAATGATCTTTTTGAACCTCCAAGCCTACATTAGTGGAGAATAGAACCCGGGTCAGGCGTATGGATTCCTTGTGCCAAAAGGTTTTAGTCATGAACTATATTGAGGGCTAATCTCATCTGATTGACGGATAGTTGTATATTTGAGTTTAAACATGCACACACTATGGTAGGATCTATAATGGCGCTTACTATCATCGAGATGTTGAAATTCTAAAACACCACATGGTGTGTTTTATGCTTGAACTCGATAGGATCGGGGGTCGATAAGGGAAATTCGTTTGACCGATAGATGATACTCAAAACTTGCACATATTTGTTTTTAGTGTTTTTCATTTTTAGTTTTTAGTTGTTATATTTTTTTTTATTGCATTGGTGTTTTGCTCGAAGACTAGCAAAATTCCGAGTTTGGGGGTATTTGATAAGTGTAAATTACCTATCTATTTCCAAATCGGACATTGTTAGTTTTAGAGTACGTTTAGTATGTTTTAATACATTTTAATGTGTTTTTATTCTTTTTGTATCAAATCAGGTGTGTGGGGTGAAACAGGATGAAAACGAATTTTTTTTTTTATCATATCGGATCAAAGACGGTTGAAGAACGGTGGAAAAAGGGTAAAGAAACCAAAATGCAAAACTGCAGTTTCACGGCCTAGGCGGTGAAAATACTGAGAAGGCCCTAAAGTCTCTGAAGTTTCACTGCCTAGGCGGTCAGAATGCAGAGACTCAGATCACTATTCCACCGCCTATGCGATAAAGCTGTTGCCTAGACGATCACTGAACCGACATACCCACCGCCGCGCGCGGTCTCTCTGCACACAAAAATAGATTTTTTTAGATATTTTGAGTCCTATAAAACCCCCCTCCTCTCTTCCGATTTAATCACCCCCTAAGCTACTTAGAATATATTTAGGGTGAGTTTGAGAGATTTTTTAGGGAGAGCAATCAACCCAAGGTGGAAAAAGACGGAAGAAGTCATCGTTCTATGGTTTTAGCGCTAAATCTTAGGATATCGGCTAAATTCTTTCTTTTCTTTTCTTTGTTTTCTTCATTTTGGTAGTTGTTGGGCATGTTTAGTCCATTTCACATAGTATATATGGTTTTGGCCATTAGCTAAACATAGGTTGTTTAGGGATTAACGCTATATTTATGAAAACGTTGTTTTGTTAAGTTTGTGTTTCATTAATGTGTGTTCTTAATAATTTCAATTGTGTTTATTAGTTTGTCATGCATGTATGCTTGTTTAGATATATCGAGAATATAGGGTTTGACACTTGGGAGAGGTAACCCCGGATTCAGACTAGGTTAAACACAACACGACAATCCAATAACTCGGGAGGGAGTTGGTGAGTGTGCAATCGATAACGTTGGGGCGAGACTCACGTGACCTAGGGTCGTTAAGACATTGAGGGGGACTTCATCGTTGACACGAAGTCGTGTATTCCCCCGTCTTACACTCGAGAGAGGTTGCAAGGGAGTTTACGAACTGAGATTGTCGGATACGCAAACGCCGTTAACATAAACTAAAACGAAACCAAGCACGTATTCGTAAATAAAGTTAATCCCTAGACAATCTATTCCCTTAAAACTATCTCAACATAATATTAGTATAGTTAATTAGTTAGTTTAATTAAATTAGTATTAGTATTTAATTTTATTCCATTTATTTTCATCTCGATAAAATTAGGTTATGATATTTGCGGTAATTGATAATAAGTCTAACTTATCCCTATGGACACGATACCCTTAATCTCCATATCTATACTAAAATTGGACCCGTACGCTTGCAGTGAAAGTGGCGACGCTTAATTGCAGCCACCACATGTAATTATTAAGATTCATGTTCTTATGCAAAGCATGTTACTTGGGATAACTTCATTGATTGATAGGATTAAGAGTGCTTGGAATTAATTAGTGATCATATATGTTGATGAGAATAATTGATAAATTATTCTTGAGATATGCTTCTTATTCTAGTGCGTTAAAGATCACATGTTTCTAGATTCGAGGAAGATATTAATTGATATCATACTACATTGCTGAAATGTTATGATTATTCATATGTGCATGAATTTTCTCATTTTTAATTATATAGAGGAAGATTGCATGCTTAGAATGATGTTTTTGGTATAGCCTAAGCATAATGAAATTTGCCTAGATTTGTGTTTTGTGTTCCCCCCTCCCTAAATTTTGTTTTTGAAGATGACAAAGGGGGAGAATTAGTTAATATTTTATTGAATATCTTAAGGGGGAGTTTAATTTTTATATTTGTGCTTTATTGATCATTTTTTTTAAATCTTCATTCTTATGCTTAAAAGCATTATAAAACCCATCCCCGGATTCAGGGGGAGTATGGTTATATTATTGTTTTGAAGAAAACATCAAAGTTAATTGTTATGATAAAAAAAAGGGGGAGATTGTTGATCCTAAGATTTTGATGGACAATTAAATGTTGATATTTTTGGTAGAACTAGCGTTTTGTTTAAGTTTTTCGGTTTATTAGTTCCGAATGATAAAGATTTGATGATAAAGATGATGAAGGAATTAAGAGGTTGAATAATTTGAATAACCTAGGAAAAACAACTCAAGTTTAAATTGCAACTCATAATATCCCAATTAGGATCACACACTACACAAAAAGATTTTTAAATGATTTTTATAAATATGTGTTTTTAATAGGATCCTAATTAGTTAAATTATTTGCTCCTATGTGTAATTGAAAAAGAAATATTTATAATTTATTAAAATTGGAGTTAAGTATTTAGTGGAGCTAATTAAGAAAAGAAAATGGTTAAAGGGGCGAAAACGTAAATGAGAATGTATTAAAAACAAGTTTAGAAAAGAGATCTAGCATGCTTAAGTCGACTGGTAAGTCGACCGGACACAACAGGTGAAACTCTCTGTATCTCTCAGTCGACAGGTAAGTTAATCGGTGAAGAGAAATAGAACTCTCTGAATCTCTAAGTCGACAAGTAGGTCGACCGGTGAAGGAAAATGGAACTTTCTGAATCTCTAAGTCGATAGATAGGTTGACCGATTGGCATATAATCTTTGGCTTGGCTATATCCTGAATCGAGCGGTCGACTGGTCGGTCGGCTGATGGCACAGTTTCAGGATATTGAGGATTTTGGATTTATATCTAAAAGTAGTCATTTTTTGTTGAGATTTGTGAGAGATTTTAGGGATTTTATAATATTTAAGATATGCTACATCTATTATTTAATTCCTATTGATTTAGTTCATTAAGTTTAAATATTTCTCATTTTGGTACATATAATTATATTCTATTTAATTGAGATTGAGAAATGTTTGGGAGACTTAATTGAGAGATTTAAAAGTTATAATTAAGTGAATTGAACCAAAATAAAATCATAATAATATAAGGGGTCTAAGACAGCAATTAAATGTCATGATAAATGGGAACTAGCCGTTAGAGAGCTGTTTTTAATCCCATATATAAAGACTTGCGTTTCACTTGAAAGTGAGATGAGATATCAATCATTCTGAGCTATTTAGCTCTCGTGCTTTCTAAGAGTTATCATACTAAGAGTTTTGTGAGGATTATCTTGAAAATCATTCTTGAGATATTGAAAAAATTTATTGTTGATCATCGATTTGAAGCTGCATTGCTAATCATTATTTATTCGGTGGAATCCTGGTGAGATAATTCCAAATTACTTGTTATTAATTGTTATTTGATTCTATTATTTATTATTTGGATTTTGATCTTTGAAATTGTTTTCCAGATTTTTTATTAAAAAATATTTTTGAAATAATTTCTTGAGAAATCTGATTATGTGCTCAATTACGTGCTACCCAATTTTTGTTTAAAATCAAATTTTGAATATCTCACTTTTCTATCACTAGTTTTGGAATATTAATTAAGTTCTAATTTATCTAGGGTGGTAGAAGCTCCGAGTGAAAAAATCACTTATCAATTATTTGTAATTGGTGAGTTGAGTGTCAGATTAGATACTATTGAGAGTGTCTAATCAAGGGTAGCCGGTTTCAATCTCTTCTGGTAAAGAGATTGAGATTTTGATCTTTACCTAAGGTATAAAAATATTAGGTATTAATTCTTCCTTGAATTAATTTGTGAATAATTTTGTAAAGGTTCCATCCTTACTTGGGAAAAATGACAGTTGGAGTGTTTTTTTGTGAGGTTTTGATTCTTAAGCCTTAAGTATAAAAAGAATTAGGTTGTGATTCTCCTTGTAATCGAATTAGGTTATTCTTGATCCTGTAAAAAGTAAAGGTTATTCCTAAACCTGAGAAAACGAATTTGTAAAGGTTGATTATGAGCTTGTAAAAAGAATCATTGTAAGGGTTTAGTTCCTACCTGTAAAGGAAACTTGAGTTTAGTAAGTGAGAATCTCCATGGGTTTCGGATGATTGGATTAGCCAAGAGTAGCTTGGTGAACTAAGATATATCGGTGCGTACTGCATTATTTATTTCCTTTATTTTATCTTGTGTTATTTGGGTGTGCACCTAGAGCTTATTACATTTATCCGCTGCTATAAAGATAATAATTAATTTTAGGATAAAATTAATTGTTTGATTTTTGAAGTGTTATTTTTTCTCTGATAATTTTAGGATAAAATTAATTATCCAATTCACCCCCCCTCTTGAGTATTCCACTGGGCCAATATGAAGTCTTTGCGTGAGAACTACACTTATGACTTGTTACAACTTCGTAAAGACATGAGAAGTTTGAAGAATAAATGGATTCACAAATTGAAAATTGAAGAGAATAACTCACATCCATGGTACCACTGGATTCGTGATGGTTGGATATGAAATTGTTATAGTTCAATAAGATACAAGCAAATGAGAATGGGTCAGATATGATGACAAAATAATTTCTTAGACAAAAACTTGAGAGTTACAGAGAGAGAGTAGATCTCTTGCATTTATCCCGTGAGATGGAGGGAGAGATTTGTTGAGTAGGTCTAGTCCTTATGGATATGGACCTAACCAAAAAAGGCCATTTGGGCCTTATGAAAGAAAAAGAAAAGAAAAACCTAATTGGGCTTTCTTAATTAAAGAAAACAAATACAAAAATTAAAAAAAAAGATTTTATTATATGGGCCCCAAGACCCAATATTAATTTCATAAAATCCCTATTATTCATTTTGATTTAGACAAAAAACCATCTTCCACTGATGTTTGACGCTCAACAATATTTTTCTATATAACAGTATTTTGAACCATGTTATAAAATGTCTACATTGAGTTTCCAAATATTTTATGCACAACAATATTGACGGTATAGTAACTGTTATATCAAATATCGACGGTCATATTAAGAATAAAAATTGGATAACAAATATTTAGTCATATCCATAAAAAAAATGTTGCACAACAAATATTTATAATTCAGATGTCGTTGTCATAAAATATCATCGGGACACTCCATGTAAACACCCTTGCCATTGAAAAAACTTGTCATCAACTGTCTTTCTCACCAGAAAAACCTTGCTGCCAAGAAACACTTGTCACCATAACATTTGATCTCCATGGAATCGAAGTACTCATTTAACAATAGAGTATTTTGTAACTCAGGGCAATATGAATAAAAATTGAATTAAACAAAATTCTTCCATTTTTGACACTTGATTCATGCTTTTTAAGTAAATGATTTCTTTTTTTTAAGTTGCGTTATTGTTTCCATTTTGGTCTTGCAAGATATGTTTTTTTTCATTACCCAAATGTGTGTGTTTGTGTTTTGCTAATTTTTTTTTTTTTTTTTTTGAAATAAATAAATCAATGGGTTTAAGATGGTATGGACTTTGTCCCTTGGGGCTCATTTTAATATGTTTGCTAATATTGGGTGTTATCCTAAAAAAACCTAAAAATAGGGCTTCTAAATATATGACCTATGGAAGTGATCATTGATAATAAAGTAGCAGCTTTGTCTTGTAAAGAATTGAGAGAGAAAATAAGGGGGGATAATGTGTGGGAGTATGGAGAGAATAGGAAGAGAAGAGAGAGAGTGATACTTCAGCTTGACGATCGAACGTCGATTCGGATTCTGATTGGGCTAAAATTTCAGGGGTTAGTTCTCAGTATCAAGTACTTCATTTCTATCGGTGTTGATCTTTGATAAACCTCTTCCAATTGGTGACTCAATATTCCTCTCTAAATCCATATTTAAAAAAACTTGTTGTATCGATCATTTTTGGTAATGTTTATGTGGTGATCCAAGAGTGTTTTTTTTTAAGATCTAAACGATTATAATCCCGTTATTTTTTGTGATAGTGTAAGTTGAGATCGGACTTCGATTCTCTGATTTTTTCCCCGCCTTGAGATTTTCCACAGAAAAATCGTCTGTCCCCATTTTATTTGTTACTTGTGTTTACCTTGGTTAATATTTTTGGGTATTAAAATCAGTAATCACATTTTAATCACAAAAAAAAAAAAAAAAAAGAGAAAAAATAAAATCTAATTAATTAGTGAATTTTTCCAACAAATCTCTAATGTAATAATATAACGATCTAATGATAAAAATAAAGAGTTTATACTAATGACCTTCCCTGTTATTTTGCACTAAACCACATACCTCCCTTGTTATTTTACAAATACCAGTCAACTCCATTGACCAATATTTTTGTATGAAAAGACCATTTTACCCTTTTCTTTTGTTCATATATTATATAATTAAAACAGTATAAGTAAAATTACTGATTAACCCTCTATTTCCACTACTTGCATTGCTTTAGAGAGTATGAGAGGAAGAGAGAGCGCTGGAGCTAGGGCTTCATCGTCATCGTCGTCATCATCGAAGGGTAGAAACATTATCATGGTTGTCGAAAAAAGCTTGTAGGAGGAAGATCGTCGGAGGAGGCTGCTTGGTTGCGACTTTGAAGTTCGTTGGAGGAGGAAGGTCGTTCGATTGTGAAGCTCTTGAAGAATTTCTTCTTCAAATCTATAATTAATCGGTTGTTATTGGGGGTAAATTCTCCGAAATCCGAAAACCCGTTTTTTTTTTTTTTTTCTCTTTGATCTGTTCAAATGGTATTTTTCACAATGATTTGAAATCTAGGGCTCCGATAATGTTTTTGCGATGTTTTCGGTTTCGTTTCCGATGGGGTATGTGTGATGAGTGGAGGTGGCTCATACCGTGGCAAGGTGGTTGGGTTCGGTGAAGAAGATGACGCGTTCGTTCCGATATTCTTGGCCTCCGGTTTTCTGTCGTAATCCAATTTCGTTCATATTTTCTCTCTAGACTATAAAAAGTATATAAATCTGTTTCAAAAAGGAGATTTTTGAGTTGCATTCAAGAGATTCGAGAGCTCGAAGCTCTATTCATCTGTCCTCCATTGACGGCCTTTTGAAGGAACACAGTGAGTTCACGAAGCTGTTCATCTTCAATCTTCGTTTTTATTCATTAATTCTAAGATTCTTGGTATAAATTTTCATAGGTCTGTGTTTTATTGATTAGATTTTTGAGTTGTATTCAAGGGAATTGATTCAATCAAGAGCTCGAAACCCTGTTCATCTATCCATTGATGACCTTTTGAAGAACAGTGAGTTCATGAATCTGTTAATCTTCAATCTTATTTTTTGTTCATTAATTCAAAGATTCATGATGTAAATGTTCATGGGTATGTGTTTTATAGATTAGCTTTTGCTTTTTGGTCTTGTCTGCTGTTTCAGATGATGGAGAAAGTTGGCATTTCTCCGGTATGGATTTCCCGATTGAATCCGGTGATTCAAGGGTGGTTCAAGTTACTCACTCTGGCTTTTTTCTCCAGAATATTGATCGTATGTCTCATCGACGGTGTCAACGTCAGTAACTTCTGGCGAGATTTTCTTGTTCAGAAGGTGAAGAAGATGATGCGTTCGGTGGATGCTATGTGAGGTGGCTGTTGAGAAAATAGAAAAATGGAGGAGGAAGGGAAATAAGGGGTATATTTGCCCAAAAAACTAAATTAGAAGAAGGATATTTATGTCATTTTGTTGAAATCAAATCATTTTAAGGGTATTTTAGTCAATAACAATATTGTGTCAGTAACTATTCATTGATAAGGGATGTAAGTGGTTTAAATTATAAAATTATGAGGGGATGATTTATATTTGTAAAATGACAAGAGAGGTATGTGGTTTAGTGCAAAATAATAGGGAATGTCATTCATATAAACCCTAAAAATAAATAAGGCATAGTTTGGTAACATTTTCCGTTACTTTTTTGTCTTTTAGCAAAAAACAATTACTACAAAATGCTATAAAAATTAAAAATATGATTTCAAGTATTTTTTTATTTTTTTTTTGAAAAGTAAAAAGTAATTGATTTTTAATTTTTCAATTTTATATCATGAGAGGTCGATGGAGTAGGACTTCACCACTTCCTGTTTTCAATCATGTATACATTTTTTTTTCCAAGTCAAGATCATTTATTGGAATAATATTAAGATGCTACCTCTATGCTATCAAACACTTTATTTTTTTCCGAGCTAGTTGCTTTTAACCTCTGTACTTTCATCTTGTTTCATTTTATCCCCTCTATTTTAAAAATCTACATTTTATTCCATTTTACTTATTATAGGTTGGGAAACCTTTTTTTTTTTTTTTTTTTTTTTTAACTTTTTGTTGAACTTAATGAAATATGTTAAAAAGTGGATGCAATCAAAATTTTCATCTAAATCTTACATTAAATGGACAAAAACACCATTTATTTATTTATTTATTTTTCATTTTGTCTTTGTTTAAATAAAAAAATATAAATAAAAGTAGAAAGAGATAGGGTAATGGAGAAAAAATATAACTTACCCTTTTTCTGCCTTCATATATTAAATATAAATTAAACAAATAAAGAAAATTATGTTATTTTATATAATTCTTTAATGCAACATAATTCATAACTTTACTCACAAGTAAAAAAAAAAATGATGTGTATGTTTTAAAGCGAAAGGGTTAAAATGAAACTAGAAGAATGTATAAAAGAATGTATAAGGAGAAAAAAGACTGATAACTTTTGGCTTTTTATAATTAAAAGTATTTTTTTTTTCGAATTAACTTCTTTAATTTAAAACAAAAAATACTTTGAAAAACCTGACTACAACAAGTGATATTTTTATCCCAAAGTTTATAGTTTTGTGGATATAATGATCTTTTTATCCCCAAGACTTGTAGCCTACTGGATATTTAACATATCTCCTTTATGGAAGGTTTAGAGTTGACTTGTTCCTCCAATACCCCAAAAAAAAAAGAAAAAAAAAAAACAGTAAGTGATATTTTTCACTATACATTTCTTGTGTCCAACTGCTCTAATCATCCACTATTTCTACAGACATACAGGATATGTCAAGTGCAATGGAGAAGATCAAAATCCGAGTATCAAAACCATAGACCAATTCAAAAAAAAAAAAAAATCTTCTTCAATGTCCTTGAATCTTCATCCAGAAGAAGAATAAATTTGCCGATAAAAACCTCTTTATTCATGCCATCTCCTTACCTTCACCCGTTCGCCATTAAAATGTATATATTTCCATTTACTGAGGTACTTCTTCAGAACCGCTTGCTTCTTTTCTTCTTCACCGAGTTTATGAAAGGCACGGGCGATTTTCCTAACCGTATCTTCATCCGGTTTGACCCCTAATTCCTCCATGTCTCCGAACATCTAAAACAAAACATAGCCATCTTTATCAAAACATTTTCTTTATCTAAGACAACTTTAGCGGCATTTGTGATTGTTTTTGTTCTCAAGTGTCTATTTCTGTTGCAAGAAAAGCAGAAATCTCGAAACAATTCTGTTCTATTCTCAAAAATCTCTATATTCTGTGTAACAATCTCTCGTTTCGATTCCTACGTGGCAAATGTAATAAATTTCACCATGCTTTATGCACACATGTTCTATCGTTTCATACCTCTTTTTTAAAATTTTGAATAAAAATTCTAATCGCTTCACTCTCACTTCTCTAATTTCTTTTCTCCATTTGTTAAGTTTATAAATATTTTTATTTATAAAATACAAATAATTAATTTATAATCTTTTCCACACAACATGCAGGGCATGACTTGTTTGTTCCAAAATCTGAGAACAGAACCAAAACAATTTTTAAATTTTTTTTTTTTTGTTCCCATATTTATGTTTCGTTCCTAGTAATAATGTTGATTAAAACAAAGGTTCGAAGCAAGATTTTGATGGTACCTCTACAATCTTCTCGGGCATATTGTGATGATCATATAATGAGATCATCCTAGAAAACAAACGCTTGGACATAGAACGGGTATGAACATGCAAAATCATGTTCCATAGTGTTTCTGCTTCCTCTATCCTTCCATCCATGTCAAATGCGAGTAGAAGGGTGTCGTATGTTGCCATTGTGGTTCCTTGGCCTTTGCTCAACATCCACTTGGCTACCTAATAACCAAATTAAAATTAAATACAGATGATAATTCTAGATGATAAGGAGAATTAGGTGAAAAAAAAATAAAAAATTGATTGATTAGGGTTTCTAAATTCTAATTCACAAATTGTATTGCGATTAGGGTTTTCTTGCTCTATTAAGATACATTCTTAGCCAACATATAATGACCCAAACATTAATTTGTTTAGTGTTTCAGTCACGGATTTCTATAATTTCTATATTTGTTCCCATAGAACTTGAAAGTGAAACAAATATCTGGGAATAACTCTGTTCTGTCACCAGAAATTTGTCTAAAAATCTTATAGAGCAAAGGAGAAACAAATTCATTTTGTGTCCAGATTACTGTTTTTGTTCCCAGTCTTATGGAAACAGGAACACCAAATCAACAGGGCCTAAGGTAGAGTCTGTCTAGTGTTCGTGTATGTTGTTTTTCCCTTCTTTCCTTTTTTTTTTTTTTTTTTTTCCTGTTCTTAGAAAACATAGAACAGACAGAAATCTAGTATGTTCTCATAATTTTGTTCTAAGAATCTGGGATTAGAAGAAAAACAGATTTCTTGTCTGTATTTCAATTGCTGAAACAAAAAAATACGGAAACATTTTAAAAAATAAGAATAAATAAAAAAAGAGAGGAAAGGGAAACACTGAAAAAACGCCACCTAAAGTGCTGCAAACACCGATTCTGTTTAAGGCAGACAAATTGTGACTCGAGGTAGTAAATTTCTTCTTTTTACTGAGATCATAAGGAATTGAGGATAAACCCACATTAACATAATGCATATCATCTTCTAGCATCATATTCAAGCTAGAATAAACCAATCTTTATGCAATTTAAAAACGAGGATTGAAGAAGTTGCAAGTCCAGCAGTTATTATCCTTGAAAGAGTTGAAAAAAAAAAATCATTACTTGAATTACCCTCCGCCATTGGTTTTTCTTCCTTAGAATTTTAAGAGCCTTAGCAGCCGCAATCAATGGAAACTCAGTTTCCCAAGCTATCCATTTATCCAGAGATCCATAGACAGCTTCTTTTTCATTGGGAAGTCCTGACACCTGCCAGTTCAGTAAAACACTTGCTCTGTTTTAATATAGATTTCGGGATAGACTCCAATCCAAGTCCATTCAGCAGACTAAATCAATTTAGTGGACTTGCGGGAATATCCCATGTAAATTTCTATTAAAAAAAAAAATAATCCAATCCCTTACCTAGATTGATTCCATAGGTGGGTGGCGAATGTTTAGTGTTTTTTGTTCCCAAATTTCTACATAGAAACTGAAATTTAAGAACAACTGTGTTACATCATAAAGAAATCCTTCAGAAATTTGGAAGCAGAACATTTTTTTTTGTTCTCATATTTATATTACTGTTCCCAGTTTTTTGGAAACAGAAACTGAAAGACTAAACAAATGGTGTTGATATTAATCTAGTTTCCAGAAATCTCATAAAAATAGACAAAGAATCTTTGAATGTATTGCATAATCTCAAACATATCATAGTGCTAAATGAACAATGAGAAATGAGAAATCAATATCATAATACATACAATATGAACAAGGTTGAGTGCCTTCTGCCCTGAACCGGCTGAATCTCTTCTTCTCCATAAATGGTGTTCTTTCTTTCCCGTCTTCTTTACCGTTTTCCTATATTTGTGTAGAGCAAATCAGAGCAAACCAATTTTAGCAAAAGTCTTAAGAATTCCTCTACCCAAAACAAAAAAGAAGGTATTTTGACAAGATAAATGGCATACTTCTCAGTAGTATCAGACTTAGCTAATGATTGTTCACTTTGATTTCTGGAGCGTTTGACTGGTGAAATGCTTGTCACCTGTTTTCTTAACAAATGAAGTAAATGCCGAAGTAACAAAAGAAATACATGAATCCTGTAGAAATCCATTGGGCCTAAATCACTCTCAAAAAAAGCCTTTTAAGATGAGGATTGCCTTGGGCATGATACATAGTTCAGAATCAAATAACACAAGTGATGTGGGATTCAACACAACCCTTCACACGCAGGGTAAACTTTTTTGACAAACCATTGCGAACGGATATTGAGGGAATGGCCCAACATCGATGTGGGATGACTCGCCCCCTCACGCGCAGGGTGAACTTTTTGACAAACCACTAACGGATATTTGGGGGCCTTTGGGTTTAACAAACCCAATAACATGAAATAAGTCTTGGCTTTGATACCATATGATACCATGATGAAATTCGATGGGCCTAACTCTCAAAAGACGCCTTTTGAGATAAGATTACCCTAGGCTTTATATATAGTTCAGGATCAGGTAACAAAAGCGAGGTGGGATTCAACAAATACATACACACGAGTGAGAGAGAAGGAGAAGAAGAAGAATACCGTGTTCCAGCGTGCATTTGAAGCTAAGACATTGAACTTTGCAGCCTTTCGTACTGAAGAAACTCTACAGTTCAAAAGCATGAACCTTAACGGCAGGTCTACTCCTGCAATGATCATCTAGCGAGTCGAACAAAAGTTGCATAGGCGCGTCAAGAAAAAATAAATAAATAAAAGAAAACACACACAATTGGATGGAATTGTAGGCCACGCAGAAGTTAAGTAAATGAAGAAACTGAATACTTAACCTTATTTAGCCCAACAAATAATTCCATGGGAGTTCGATTTCCAGTACTCATAATCATCATAGTGAATATCTTCTTGCTCAATAAGGAATCAAATAATTCCGACGGAGACTACCGTGAAGAAAACCCATTGAGGCATTTTATCAAACACCTGACATTCAAGATAAAAAAGCTAAAAGTCGAACGCATGTAAAATTTTTGAAAATCAGCATAATTTGAGGAAAAGAACAGATTTCGGATCAAATAATCAAAACGAAGGCCAACTCTTACTCAAATTTGTTCCCT
Source organism: Eucommia ulmoides (assembly GCA_016647705.1). Lineage (NCBI taxonomy): Eukaryota > Viridiplantae > Streptophyta > Magnoliopsida > Garryales > Eucommiaceae > Eucommia > Eucommia ulmoides. Next base: position 7,221,392 of record CM028329.1, read on the forward strand.
TCAATTTAGGAACGACGTTGCCGTGTATCACTACTGGGAGGCTGTGCCAAGATTTTTTTGAAGGAAAAGACTCGGGCAGTTTGTCGGGTTTCAGTACTCCATACAAAAACGGGTAGATTGATTCACTTACCGAGTAGAATTTCTGAAATCACTCGGTTCTAATTAATTTATCAAGAACGTTTGTTTGGTTTTTGTTTTAAAAAATAACTAGGTTTATACCCGCGCAAAGCGCTGGTTTAAAAATAATTTCATAAATTTTTTTTTAAATATTTGAAATTAATTTTATATTTGTTATGTTATACAGAGTTTTTTTGTATTAGTTAGTGTCGTTAGTAGTGTTTTTAGTTTTTTTTTATTTTTTGGGAGGGGTGAAGTATATTTAATTTGGAGCTTTGGGAAAATAAAAATTGGGTTATATTTTTTTAAATTAATTTTCATGAGACTTTTGTTTTTTGTTTTTTTTTTGTTGAAATTGTGAGTATTGTTTAATATTAGATAAAACAATGGAATTTTAGTTGAATACAATTTTAATTTTAAAGTAATATTGGTGATAAAATTTAAATTTTTATTTGTGTTGTAACTAGAGAAAGATTATATTTTAGTGAAATTAGTTTGGTCATTTTTTTCGTTTGTAATTAATATGATGATAACATGTTAGTAATATTATTGTAAAGTGTTAGAAATGTTTTTTTTTCTCACGATGGTCTTTAATATTTGTATTATTTTTATTTATTTTTTTGTAATTTTTTTAAAAGAAATGATTTGTTGTGAATTTTGATATTGTGTATTTGAGTTTATTGCTTGTTTTTGTTGTAAAAGTAAACAACAAAAGTTATAACATTATTATGTGAATAATAAAATAATGAAAGTAATATTTGTAAATGATAAATTCTTAAAACAATTATGAAGAAATTTTATTGTATCGTTATGAAGATATATATGATTTTAAAGAAGCAAATATTATATTATTCAATTTGTTGATGATGTAAAGAAATTGTGTATTCATCAGAGAAGATCATCATCAGAGAAAATAATATTTTTTTTTGCAGTGGGATGGTTGGTGGAGTCTTGGATGATGTCATTAGGGTCTTCAAATTCATTGTCGGAATAGGTGAGAATTGATTTTCCTTTGTCGGTTTGTTCGACATTACCAAATGTTGATTTATTTGAACTTCTTTTTCGTAATCTCGAGGTATGTTCGCTGATGCCAACATTTTCGAGTAGGGATCTTGGGACTTCTGTATCAGCTTGCAAATAATTTGACAATATTATAAAAATATATATTAATAATGTATTTGTTGAGGTTGTTTTGTATGCAATAAATTAATATTAAACATACATATGATAATTGTTATTGTGTGTAAGGCGTTGGTATGATTTCCAAACTTGTATCAGTATCCGTTATTTTCAAGCGGTGTTGTTTGGTTGTTGGAACATCTTCTATCGAGCGGACAGTGCGTACAACTGTATAGTTTTCCCATCCATTTTTGAGATTGTACTCATTTATACGCAATCGAAAGATGTAAGATTTTTCAATTGTTGGTGTCATGACAACCGGCATTTCTCTGGGATCTATTTTCTACAAACAAAATATGTAATATTAGTTATTTTTTTCAAAGGTATTTTAATTGCATTATTTTCATGCATATTATTTTTTTAAGTATAAATAATAACGCACTTACATCAATGTAGCAGAGGTCTATTGCAGTCTTCCCGAATAAAGTTTCACAATCCCGATCAAAAAGGACAAAAGTTGCATTGTCTGTTCCATCAAATACATCAATCTGAACTTTGTATCTATGATTAATGATGTGTTAGTATTTTGAAATGTGCTTTAATTTTTATGAAATTTATTGGTTTTTCGGTCGATGTACCGTGGAATTGAGTGGCGTGCTTCCGCGTCGCAATAATAGCACCAGAGTTTGTCATGATTTTCTTTAACTTTTTTTCTACAATATATATATGAGCTGTAACACCATCGTCGATCGGCTTGAATATCTTTTATTATTGCTTTGCATGTGCAAAATATTTCCTGTATATAAATAATAGTTTTTTTATAATATAAGTAATTGATAAGTTTATTAATTTGTTTTTTTATAATATTAAGTTAATACCTTAACATCCAGGTTCCATTCTATTCGTTTGATTTCTTCAATAGTTTTTCTGTTCTCTTTCATTTGATCTTCTAATAAACTGTCTGTCTTTTCTTGAGACGATAAACGAATAACTGTTTCTGATAGTGTCTTTCTTCTGCATTGTGAAATTTAAATGAGAATGGAAAAAGAGAAAGTGGTCTTGCATATATATTGTCAATGTCAATTTTTACAGGTATACAAAACATGACCTGTCTCGGAAGAATATTGTCTCTGGGATGTCAATATTCATATATATTTTAGTAGCACTAGTAGACGATAAGGTACAGTCTCCTGTTCATAAAATATCAAAATTTAATTTGTGGTGCAACTTTTATATTTTTAATTTTTTAATAGAGAAAGATTAAGAACACTATCGACAGTTATTTTTATGAAAGTTCATAAAGAGTACTTAAAATATAGTTAATAAGTTAATATGATATAAAGAAATATAGTTAATTAATTTATTTAAAAAGGAAAGATTATAAAGAAAATAATTGAAAATTGTAGAAAACCTATGAATGTTTTCACAGTAATCGTAGTAATAACCATTACGTATGGCCTGTCATTTGAAAACAAAACGTTTTCATTGACTTGATTAGCCATATTTCCCCATAATGTAGCTCTAATTTTTATTCCTCTGTTGATAGAAAAAAAAATGAAAAAATATATTTACAATATTTTTTAGTGAAATATTTGTTATTTTTCACATTATAAATTATTAATGTATAGTACTTAATTGCAAAACTCACTCTTGCAGTTCGATTTCAACATTTCTTCTTTGAGTTGTAGCGGTACCTGTTTTAGTGGACTCACAATCTCCAATAACAATAACTTTCACAGAGACATCTGTAATTAGTTACAAAGAAAAATTAGTAATTTTTTTTAAGTAATTTTTTTAAAGTAATTTTTTTTTAAGGTGGAATTTTTTATTATCAGTTAAATTCAATATTTTTTTAACTCTGCTAAATAATTCACTGTAAGATGAAAAGTGAAATTTGTGTTGCGGGACGATACTGCATTCCGAAGTGAACTTTCTAACTGATGTTGTCACTAAAAAATTAATCCTTTGAGCATTTGGAGTTGGTCTGTACTGGGAATTCGTCACACCCAGTTTGAAATTTGTGATCATATAAACGTTGCCTTCATTGATTTGATTGCGAAACTTATCAACCAATGGTTTTCTAACATAGTCATGAATATCATTTCCCTATAATAGCAATATATAACAAACAATAAGTAGCAAAGTAAGATTTGTAAGTTGCTTTAAGTTAGCGAATAATATTCCTCCTCATCAATAAGTATCATTTCCAGACTTAGTAGTTCATTGTTCTTCCTGAAATTGAAAGCTTCCCATATTCGGCTTGCCCTAACAACTATGGTCCATGTATCACGTGCGCTCGAAAGTTCAGTTATCAGGCTGTAGTGAGACATCCTGCACATGAATAAGAAATAGTTATGTTGTAATAGTATGTGAGATATGATTCTTATTAGTTTAAATTATTATTTTTTTAATAGTATGTAAATGGTCAATTTTATTTTTTCAATTTTTTTGAACTTGTTATGTTGTTATGCTTGAGAGGTTTGTGAAAACTTCTTTGAACACAATGTTTGTAACGCTTGTGTCATCGGAGAGATGATCATTCAAATCGAGAACACGTAAGTCTTTTTTGTTTGTAACGCGCGAGACGGTGACGTAGAGTTGTCCATGGAAGAATACTGGCCTCGGTAGGTATAGACCAACATGTTGCAAAGATTGTCCTTGACTCTTATTTATTGTCATTGCGAAGCATACAGAGAGAAGGAATTAGCGGTGATTTAAGATAAATGGCCATTTGCTGTCAGAATGATAGAGAATAATTATTGGTATGAACACCGTCGATCCAATTTGTGCACCGCTAATAACTTCTGCTTGTACAACACGTGAAGATAATTGTGTGATAATCGATCGTGTACCGTTGCAAAGACCAGCAGATTGGTTAAGATTTCGCAAAAGCATAACAGGAAGGCCAACCTTAAGTCTTAGAATGTGATTTGGTAGACCCAGAAATTTAAGGTTGTTAAGAAATTCTACATGATATAATACATCTTGATCTGCATTCCCTGATATTTTACATATTGTGTCTGCACTTAGGTATGTGCTTTCTTCTTTGGGAAATATGTCAACCATTGATTCATTTACACTGTCAACATCGTTATTTGTAGGACACAAAATAGCTCTTTCGCGAAAATATGATGGATCAATATGTTTCGTGTTTAAAGAACCGTACACATCTTGAATAACAGATGCGATTGGGTCACCATTATTTGTGATGATAAAAGGTCGTAGGAGGTAGACATAGTTTTCATCGTTTATTGTAGTTTGATCACCATTACCAATTGATAAAACTCAATTTGCAAAAGAGTTTATTTCTGACTCTATGTCAGCTGTGGATGCTCTATTTTGGACTCGCATATTGATTTTCAATGTGTGAACTTCGCATGCACTCCACAGGTTTGAACTATTTAAGGTAGATGTAACTATATCTTCTCTACGTCCTTTCCGTACGACAGGTAAGATTTGTCGAAAGTCTCCTCCCAAAACGATAACTTTTCTTCCAAACGGGAGGTCCTCGTTAATTGGATCACATGTACGCATGATATCTTTTAGTGTACGGTCAAGGGCTTCAAAACAATGTTTGTGAGCCATCGGTGCCTCATCCCAAATTATTAAATTTGTCTTTATCATCAATTTAGAAAGATGTGTTCCAGGTTTTATTTCACACATCGACGTCTTTGTGATTTTTATAGGTATTCGAAACCTTGAATGAGCGGTTCGGCCATCAGGTTTTATTTCATACTTTTTGTATAACTCAGGTATGTGGGACAAAATGATAGGAAACTGGAGGTAAAACGATGAGATCGAACCAAAGCGGTTTGAAGTTACGGTGGATAAACAAGCTCGGAGGCTAAAAGATAAAACAGGCCCACCGCTTAGGCGTCCAGACCACCACCTAAGTGGTGAAAATGCTGAGAAAAGAAAAATGTTACTGACGGACGACCGCCTAGGCGAAGATTCTATCGCCCAAGCGGAAATCCAGCAGAAGACGAAGAAGGGCTACTTACAGCTGCTCGCCTAGGTGGAAATTCTACTGCATAGGCGAAAATCCAACAGAATGTTCTCCCAGTCCATCGCCTACTTCACCGCTTAGGCGATTAGACCGAACTGACCTAACTCTGCCTAAGCACAATTTCCACCGCCTAGGCAGATTTTCCATCCACAGTCTTGAGATATTCTTAGGATATGTTTGCTATAAATATCTTCTCTCCTCCCCCTTGGCCAAAAACTCTCTTCCCTCCCTTGCATTTTTGAGCCCCTTAGGCTATATTTAAGCCTAGGGTTAGGAATTTTAGTGGTGGAGCTCGCATCCCGAAGTGGAGAAGACGGCGAATCGATCGTTGAGCGTTCTTAGCGGTTTATCTTCGGATGAGGCTAAGTTCTTCGATCATTTTTCCTTATTTCTTTATCTTAGGAGCATGTGAGCATATTTATATCGTTATTTCATCGTATATGCGGCTATGGCCCCGAGTTAAATGTGGATTGTAGTAGGGATTAACCTAATATTTATAAATACGTTGTTTGGATGATTTCGGTGCTTCGTTTGTAATTGTTCTTCGTACTTTGATTGTATTTATAGTATTTTTTGTTTATTATGCTTGGATTGATAAATGGAGAATACGGGGTTTTGACAAAACCCCGGATTCGATTAGGGTAAACAAATGCCACGGTTCTATAACCCGGTCGGGGTTTGAATGGTGGACTATCGATGACGTGGGGCTAGACACACGCTACCTAGGGTCGTTAAGACGTTTAGGGGGACCTCTTCGTTGACTCGAAGTTGCGTTACATCCCTTGTCTTACACTCAAAAGAGGTGGCGATGGAGTTTTAGAACGGAGATTGTTGATAGGCTAAATACAACGCGACTATCCAATAACCCTAGAGGGAGTTGGATTATGTACAATCAATGATGCTGGGCGAGACTCATGTGACCTAGGGTCGTTAAGACGTTGAGGGGGACTTCTCCGTTGACTCGAAGTCATGTATTTCCTCGTCTTACACTCGGAAGAGGTGGCGGTGGAGTTTACGTACCGAAGTTGTCAAATAGGTCGAACAACGTAAACGTAAGTAAATCGAGATCGAACACATATTTGTAAACATGTTAATCCCTATGCAATTCTTCACCCTAAAACATATTAACATAATAGTGTAGTTAATTTAGGATATATTAGTATTAGTTTAATTAATTAAATACATTTGTTTTTCACCTAGATAAAATTAGGTCACGACAAACGCGGTATTCGATAGTAACGACAACAATCCCTGTGGATACGATAACCCGATCTTAATGATCACACTATACTAAAACTTAGACCCCGTATACTTGCGAGTATAAGTAGCGGCGTGTCATTTCTCGCGCTACCAAGTTTTTAGCGCCGTTACCGAGGATTGTTTTGATGTTATTGTCGGAGAAATGTGGAAACGGCTCTGGAGACTTAAGTTTTAGATAGGAGAAACAAGTGTTTCGTATTTCCGGGATTGGCGATGTCGTTCATTGTCGATATTGTGTGTAAATGATCTAATTTTATTTTAGGCATTTCTTTGTATATAATTTTTGTTTGTAGTTTTGTTTTTGTTTCTTATGTAGGGTACTTGGCGATATTAGATCGACCGGTATTGATGCATCCTTTTTTACAAGATTCCAAGTCATTTTATGTTGCTTGGCCAAGCACATAAGCCGGTGAGGCATTTCGTTGAGAGATTGAGCCATCCAAAGCAAAACCTCGCCAATCTTGAGGACATTCTGAAAATGTCGAGCCGAGGACATTAAACCACGCGCTTCTTGGGAGGCAACCCAAGCAATTCTTTTTGATCCATCCCATCTGACTTGATTCGGAGGCGAGATTCTCTCGCCTCCCAGGTAAGTGTTTTAAACACCCTTCGTCAGTATGCTTTAATTCCATATGTTGAAGAATGATGATTGGGTTCGCTGAGGACACTGTGCACTTTGAGTTTGGCGGTGATGTGTTGTATTTAGTAGTATGTTAGTTTATGTGTTATCGTTTTTCGTATTACATGTGTGTTTAGGTTAGAATGTGTTTATATTTTTATGTTGTTGTTATATGATGAGTTTTGCGTTTATCTGGGCCGTCACCCGATGATGAAAATTATCCCTGGTTGTTTTCGAAGTCAAGGGTAATACCCATGCATGTGTGATTCTGTGTGCTTGACTATGCTTTTTGGTAAAAATTATTGTAGATCCTAATTTGCATGGGCACGTAGACTCAATGTATTTTTATTCAATTGATTTGAGGACGATTATCGATTAACCAAATTCATGACACATTAAGGGTTCTAGAACTTAATTGAGGGGAAGCTTGAGGCGAAATCCTAGGCGAGGTAGTTCAGGAGACGTGATTTAGGCAGTCGTTTTGTCGCTTGAGCCTTTTTAAGCCTACATTGTTACATGTTTATCCCTCGTTACCATGTCGAAGCCCTTGGATAACGTTAAGTTAACAACGTTAACCCGTTTTCTATTTCAAATTACTCTTGGCCAAATTAACCTTAATCGAACCAAGTCCTAATGATCTTCATGAGTTACTAAACCTACATTAGGGGAGAGTGGACCCCAATCAAGCCTATGGAAATCCTAGTCCTTTACGATCTAAGTCATGAATTTCATTGGTGGATAATCCAGTCCGATCGTTATATAGTTATATTATCGAGTCTCACAATAACACGTTTACAGGATCTAGAATAGCGTTCACCATTATTGCATGTTAAAATTCTAGAACATTACATGTTGTGTGTTATCGCCTGAACTCGATAATATTGGCGGTTGTTGAAGGAAAAATAAATAGGCCGTTAGAAGAATTTAAAACTCACATGTTGTTATGTTTAGATTGTTTTTAGGTTATTTGTTATTTAATTCAGTTTGTTGTTGTTCTATTTTTTTTATTTTAGTGTGTGTGTTTGGCTCGAGGACTAGCCAAATTCTGAATTTGGGGGTATTGATAGGTGTGAAAAATCTATTTATTTCCAATCCGAATTTGTTAGTTTTCGAATATGTTTATATAGTATTTTATTATGTTTTAATTAGTTTTCATACTTTTTGTATAACTTAGGTGTGTGGAGCAAAATGATAGGAAACTGGAGCTAAAACGATGAGATTGAACCAAAGCGGTTCGAAGTTACGATGGATAAACAAGCTCGGAGGCTAAAAAAAGAAACAGGCCCACCGCTTAGGCATCTAGACCACTGCCTAAGCGGTGAAAATGCTGAGAAGAGCAAAATATTACTGACGGACGACCGCCTAGGTGAAGATTCTATCGCCTAGGCGGAAATCCAACAGAAGACGAAGAAGGGCTACTGATAGCCGCTCGCCCAGGCGGAAATTCTACCGCCTAGGCGAAAATCCAACAAAATGTTCTCCTAGTCTACCGCCTGCTTCACCGCTTAGGCGATCAGACTGAACCGACCTAACTCCGCCTAGGCGCAATTTCCACCGCCTAGGAGGATTTGCCCTGCACAGTCTTGAGATATTTTTAGGATAATTTTACTATAAATATCCTCTCTCCTCCCCCTTGGCCAAAAAATCTCTTCCCTCTCTTGAATTTTTGAGCCCCTTAGGCTATATTTATGCCGAGGGTTAGGAATTTTAGTGGTGGAGCTCGCATATCGAAGTGGAGAAAACGGCGAATCGATCGTTGAGCGTTCTTAGCGGTTTATCTTCGGACGAGGCTAAGTTCTTCGATCGTTTTTTCTTATTTCTTTATCTTAGGAGCATGTGAGCATATTTAGCTCATTATTTCATTGTATATGCGGGTATGGCCCCCGAGTTAAATATGGATTGTAGTAGGGATTAACCTAATATTGATAAATATGTTGTTTAGATAATTTCGGTGCTTCGTTTGTGATTGTTCTTCGTAGTTTGATTGTATTTATCGTATTGTTTGTTTATTATGCTTGGATTGATAAATGGAGAATACGGGATTTTGACAAAATCCCGGATTCGGATTAGGGTAAACAAACGCCACGATTCTATAACCTAGTCGGGGTTTGAATTGTGGACATTCGATGACGTGGGGCTAGACACACGCTACCTAGGGTCGTTAAGACGTTGAGGAGGACCTTTTCGTTGACTCGAAGTTGCGTTATATCCCTTGACTTACACTCGGAAGAGGTGGTGATGGAGTTTTAGAACGGAGATTGTCGATAGGGCAAATACAGCGCGACTATCCAATAACCCGAGAGGGAGTTGGACTATGTGCAATCAATGACGCTGGGCGAGACTCACGTGACCTAGGGTTGTTAAGACGTTGAGGAGGACTTCTCCGTTGACTCGAAATCATGTATTCCCCCATCTTACACTCGGAAGAGGTGACGGTGGAGTTTACGTACCGAGATTGTCAAATAGGTCGAACAACGTAAACGTAAGTAAATCGAGATCGAACACGTATTTGTAAACATGTTAATCCCTATGCAATTATTCACCCTAAAACATATTAACATAATAGTGTAATTAATTTAGGATATATTAGTATTAGTTTAATTAATTAAATACATTTGTTTTTCGCCTAGATAAAATTAGGTCACGACAAACGCAGTATTCGATAGTAATGACAACAATCCCTGTGGATACGATAACCCGATCTTAATGATCACACTATTCTAAAACTTAGACCTCGTATACTTGCGAGTGTAAGTAGCGGCGTGTCATTTTTCACGCTACCAAAAGTCGTTGAGGATTTTACCATGCTTTATTAGTAGTTGTTTAATCTCAAAAAGGGAATGATTTTTAATAACATCGGTAGAAAGTTGGAGGCCAGGAAATTGATGTGCACGCCTTTGAATATGTAAAATATCGTTCGACATGATATTTCATTTTGCTTCCCACAATATATAAGGGTCGGAAACATTATAGAAAAGGAGCATTGTAACAAAGAGTTCGCATAATTGAGAGGTGCTTGCCCATAAAGATGCCTCCTCCAACGCTTCATGCCATTCCTTATCATCATCCAAAAGACCAAGAGCACGACATGCATCTTTGTATGTTGGATATAATATTCCATTTATGATTCGGATATTCTCAAAAGAAGTTGGCCCACAGACTATGTTCAACAACATACTCAAAAAAAACCGTTCACCGCTTGTAGGATGAGCATAGTATAAACGTCCAACTCTGTTTGCTGATAGACAACGTTTCCATATCCTTGTAGAGTTGTCCCACACCCACTTTGTTGGAAATTCAGCATATGTGAGTATACGGGCGTCATTGTGCAACGTATTTATATGCATCCACTCGGTAAACATTGTCATGTTTATTTCTTCACGATGAATTATTTGCTCAATAGTTTGGTTTTCATGAAATACGACATGTTGTTGTTGAGATAAATGAAAAGGTAAACGTTCAACGCTGCAAGTATGATGCTGAATTTCGAACTCAAATATTCTCCAACAGGCTTCAGTAGTAGAGACATATCGACAATCTAGATATCTCCTTATTTCATCAACAATGGTCGTGCTTCGTTCGGTCTGAGAGGTTGTGACGTCTGTATTGTTATTTTTGAGTATCAAAATACCTCTGTCCAGGCCTTTCGTAATATATTTGAAAAGATACTTGATTGCACGTGAACGATTACACCATTCAACATTTATGTGTGCTTGATACTTCGTCAATAGGTCAACGTTGTATGGAACGATATGTCTATTATCAAGAAGAAAACCATTTTTTTCAATATTTCGACCATCCTGCCTGCGTCTATAAGAAGGGTATCCTTCTTTGTCTATCGATGTTGAAGTGATAAATAGCTTTGGAAAGTGTTTTGTGCAGTTTCCTTTCTTCATGCATGGGGAGCGATGATTGCCATCTCTACATGGACCATGAATCATGAATTGTTTAGCAACATCATATGCCGATGGATCTAGGTCTTTATCAGGAATTTCGGCTGATATGATTTCATCAATATGATCTGCAGTTGGAAACTTGTCATCTGGGTGCAAAAATAGTAGTATATGGGCATGTGGTAGACCACGCTTTTGGAATTCAATGGTGTATACGACTGCAAAAAAAATCGAATTTAGTATTTTAGGTGCGTTTAATGAAATATGTAATTAATAGAGTTAAAGTAAGATGGAATTGGTTATTAGGTGTAATGTAGAATGCTTACTTCCTAACAAACGACCAAAAAGTTGTTGTTTCTTAAAATCCCGTATCATCTCGTCCAGTTTTATTTTGAAGACGCGATCAACAATATCAGGGCGATCTTCTTCTTTTTGTCAAGGTATACCATCTAGCATATATTGTATTTCAGGCTATTTTGGGTTGCATGTGAAAGTTATAAATAGATTTGGGAATCCAAGGTAACGACATATTGCCATGGCATCTTGGTAGTTTTGAGCCATGTAACATGGTCCCCCTACAAATGTTGAAGGAAGAATAACACGTTTTCCAACGGAAGAAGCATTGTTGTCTGTTCGACCAATTGCATCCATTAGTCCAGAGTAGAGATCAAAACGTAGTTTAGGTTGGTTTCGTCATAGCCATCCAAAGCATGTTTCCTCAATGCATATGTATGCATCGACAATATATTGATGAAAGAGGTGTCCTCCATGTAGTAATGTTTTTCCTTCTTGTAGACTTTGTTGGAGTCTATATACATAATATTCTCTAATAGTCACATTATACTGAACTGTAGGTTTCGTTCGATCTGTGAGCCTTTTTTTAATCCCTATTTTGTATCCATGTTCCCCGTAGGGAAAAAGTAAAGGATATTGCATTGACATAAAACTTGGATGGAGCTCGCTGATACGCTGTAAGCCACCAGCTTTGCTATCGACTATAATGTCACGTTCAATGCTATTAATATCAAAATCTCCGACTATAACAGTTGCAACCTCTGACCCTGCGGGGCAATTATTATATCTACCATCGGAGTTTCTTGTTCCAATTAGTCTTAATCTTAGTTCGGGTACCATTGATTCATCAAGCCTATCAACTAACCTTGCCACAAAAATATTTCATGAAAACCTTGCCACAATATTGGCATCCAATAGATGTCGAGGGTCGTCACCAACAACGGAACAAATTCTATTGTCAATTTCATTCTTTGTGTCATAAATGTAGAGCTGGGCAAATTTAGGGTGTTCACCTTCAACTAGTAGAAGGGACCCAATACGATGGTGATTTTGACTATTTAATCTGAAGACGTATATAGACCTTCCATTGTTAATTGTGTTGTCTATGTGGCCACCAATAAAAGTGATTGTGAAACTACAATTGTATGCTCGAATAGCTGAATGAAAGCGTGTAGATGTTGGGCCACCATTATATCGAAGAAGAAGTTCCAAGAATGACGGTGGATGTTTAAGATTCGGGAGAACAACACGTCCTTCTGAGCAACAAATGGAGAACTTTGGAATTGTCGGACGTTTTGACTTTAGTGTTCTTTCACCGTACCATACTTAGGCTCCACAATACACACATACATGTGAGGGTGGGCCGAAATTCTATGGTGAGGTAAATTTTCCTGAATTTGTACGGTCGTGTTAGATAAACAAAGTATTTAGAAGAAAATTTTTGCTAAAATAATATTTGAAACTCACTTTTTCTTTTATGACGACGTCGTGAGTCAATATCTTGTGGAGGACATGTTGAGTTAGATGGATTGATATATATTTGTTGTCTTGTTTGTTGGGTAGAAACGATAGTCGAAGTCGAGGCGTAATTCAATGGGTTGTTGGCATCAGTAGCATTCAATTCTGAAGTAGCATTTGGGATATTGGACAAATGATGCGCATCAGAATTTGTTTGATCATGTGTGGGTTGAGCTGTTTTTGTGAAAACCAAGAGAGGAGAAAAAATTTATCATCAAGTTGAGAGTAAAATTTTCATATAAATAGCAAGATGAATGATATTTTGATATTGTACCATTGTGACATCTGAATGTTTCAACGACGATGTGTCCTGGTATCGACAAATATATGCCGCCATTCTAAAATGCAAGTGCAAACGTTGTTGCCACTGTTGATGGCATACGTGTGTTTGTCGTTTCATTGCAAGCTGTATACTACGTTGTAGTCTTGCAGCTTTTGCAAAGAAATTGGGGTGGTGTTGTATGTGAACATTGTTCGAAGGATTTTTCGAAACAAAACGGACATGACTACATGCAACATGTCGAAAAGAGCGAGAACAGAGTGAGCATGGCATCTCCCACGATGGGTACTGTAAAATATGCAACAAAAATAGGGCATACAAAACGTTAAAGTATTAGATGCACAAAAAGATGAATGGAACATTTGTTTTTCTTTTTTGTTTGATGAAATTATAAACTATTATTCAACTATTTACAATTTATATAGTTGGTTAATGTATGTTACGCATAATTCTCGATATTATTAAACATAATGTATGTGCAATTTGTTTGGTCATTTTTTTAAAGTAATATTATTATAAAGACTTAATAATATTATTGTAAAGTCTTAGAAAATGATATTGTAGTCAATGTTATTTAATATTGAATCTTTCTTATTTTTAATAATTTTTTTGTTAAGAAATGATTTGTTGTTTATTTGGTTGTTTTATATTTGTATTTATTGCTTGATTTTGTTGAAAAGATTAAATAACAAAATAATTTTGACATGATGAACAATCATAAAAGGTTAAATTTATGTCATACCAATGTGTTTCTACCTCTCAATTATTTTGATTATATTGTTGAAATGTATGTTGGATTTTATTTTATACTTTTGAAAGTTAATTTTTTTTCAATTAAAAAAATTCAAAAATATTTCTTAATAACATATTGATTTCTTATGAGAATTTTAGTTTTTTGTTGTTGAAATTGTGAGTATTGTTTAATGTTTGATAAACCTATCACATTTTAGTTCAACTAAAGTCACGTGAGTGGTAAATTCAAATTTTTATTTATGTTATAGTTAGAGAAAAATAATATTTTAGTAAATTTATGTGCAATTTGTTTAGTCATTTTTTTAAATAATATTATTATAAAGGCTTAATAATATTATTGTAAAGTATTAGAAAATAATATTGTATTCGATGTTGTTTAATATTGAATCTTGCCTATTTTTAATAATTTTTTTTATTAAGAATTGATTTGTTGTTTGTTTAGTTGTTGTATATTTGTATTTATTGCATGATTTTGTTGAAAAATTAAACAATAAAATAATTTTGACATGATGAACAATCATAAAAGGTTAAATTTACGTCATACCAATGTGTTTCTATCTCTCAATTATTTTGATTATACTGTTGAAATGTATGTTGGACTTTATTTTATACTTTTGAAAGTTAAATTTATTTCAATTAAAAAAATTGAAAAATATTTCTTAATAACAGATTGATTTCTTATCAGAATTTTATTTTTTTGTTGTTGAAATTATGAGTATTGTCTAATGTTTGATAAACCTATCAAATTTTAGTTCAACACACTTTCAATTTTAAAGTGACGTGGGTGGTAAATTCAAATTTTTATTTGTGTTATAGTTAGAGAAAGATTATATTTTAGTAAATTTATGTGCAATTTATTTGGTCATTGTTTTTAAGTAATATTATTATAAAGACTTAATAATATTATTGTAAAGTCTTAGAAAATAATATTATTGTAAAGTCTTAAAAAATAATATTGTAGCCGATGTTGTTCAATATTGAATCTTGGTTATTTTTAATAATTTTTTTTTACTAAGAAATGATTTGTTGGTTATTTGGTTGTTGTATGTTTGTAGTTATTGCAGAAAAATTAAACAACAAAATAATTTTGACATGATGAACAATCATAAAAAGTTGAATTTGTGTCACACCAATGTGTTTCTATCTCTCGATTATTTTGATTATACTGTTGAAATATATGTTGGATTTTATTTTATACTTTTTAAAGTTATATAATATTCAATTAATGAAATTTATAGATATTGGTATGCGCATAATTTTTCCTTCATGCTTCGGTCATTTATTCAATCTCATTTTTATGTTCTAACAGGTATTGTGTTTGATTTCGTTACATTTTTAAAATAAAAATATAATTTATTTGAGATGAATCTATTTTTAATTTTTATTTTATATTGAAAAGTAAATGAATTATTCTTAGGATAATTATCAACATATCATTTCTATCTATTTTTATTCATCAAATTTCGGGGGGAAAATATTTAAATTTAGTTTATTTGTTTCACCTCTTTTGATATAGTGTTATTAGTAATATTTGTCAATAATAGATTGATTTCTTATGAGAATTGTAATTTTTGTTGTTGAAATTATGAGTATTGTTTAATGTTTGATAAACCTATCAAATTTTAGTTTTACACACTTTCAATTTTAAAGTGACGTGAGTGGTAAATTCAAATTTTTATTTGTATTATAGTTAGAGAAAGATCATATTTTAGTAAATTTATGTGTAATTTGTTTGATCATTTTTTTTAAGTAATATTATTATAAAGATTTAATAATATTATTGTAAACTCTTAGAAAATGATATTGTAGCCGATGTTGTTCAATATTGAATGTTGCTTATTTTTAATAATTTTTTTATTAAGAAATGATTTGTTATTTATTTGGTTGTTGTATATTTGTATTTATTGCATGATTTTGTTAAAAAATTGAACAGAATAATTTTGATATGATAAACAATCATAAAAGGTTAAATTTATGTCATACTAATAATGTGCTTCTATCTCTCAATTATTTTGTTGAAATATATGTTGGTTTTTATTTTATACTTTTTTAAGTTATATAATATTCAATTAACGAAATTTATAGATATTGGTATGCGCATAACTTTTCCTTCATGTTTCGGTCATTTATTTGATCTCATTTTTATGTTCTAACATTTATTGTGTTTGATTTCGTTACATTTTTAAAATAAAAATATAATTTATTTGAGATGAATTTATTTTTAATTTTTATTTTATATTGAAAAATAAATGAATTATTCTTAGGATAATTATCAACATATCATTTCTATCCATTTTTATTCATCAAATTTCGGAAGAAAAATATTTAAATTTAGTTTATTTGTTTCACTTCTTTTGATATAGTGTTATTAAACATTCTTTTACATGCCAAGAATCACTTTATTATTTTTATTGTATATTTAAAAAATAAATCAATTACTCTTACAATAATTATCACGTAACATTTGTTTTTATTTTTAGGTATAATGAAATTATAAACTATTCTTCAACTATTTACACTTTGCATAGTTGGTTAATGTATGTTACACATAATTCTTGGTATTATTAAACATATGCCAATTTTTAAATAAGTTACAGTATTTGTTATTACGGTATATTATTTATCCAATTAAAAATTGTTCAATTTCATTTATTTATATTCTTATTAAAATAATATTTTAATTCAGTTAGATTGACTTGATTCTACTTAATTTGTAAGTTAAAATGAGAATTTTCAAAATTTTACTTCATCACACTCTTAATTTTAAAGTGTTGTGGGTGGTAAATCCAAAATTTTAATTGTGTTATAGTTAAAGAAAGATCATATTTTAGTAAATTTATGTGCAATTTTTTTGTGATTGTTTTTTGAGTAATATTATCATAAAGGCTTAATAGTATTATTGTAAAGTGTTAGAAAATGATATTGTAGTCGAAATTGTTCAATATTGAATATTGCTTATTTTTAGTAAATTTTTTAATGAAAAATTATTTGTTATTTATTTTAGTGTTCTTAAATTTTTTTATTTTTATTTTTTATTTTGTTTTAATCTCTATAATTTTGAAATGTTTATTATTCTATTCATATTTAGTTAAAATGAAATTGATTATCATTTAAAACAAATTATCTTATGATTTTTTATATATAATACATCTTTATAGTTAATTAGTATTAGAGAAATTATTTATTTTTTATAATATTTTATTCTGTTATTTTCAAAAAAATGATTATAAAATTACAAAAGCAATCATAAAAAGTTAATTGTCATACATCGAAAAACTACTGAGTTTAATAATTATATGTATATGTGATATATATTCCAAAGCATCAATTTTTCTTCATTTTTAATCACATTTAAATTCAATTATATGGCACGAACGAAACTAAAAAATTGTTCATTTTATTTTGTTTTTGTTGGAAAAAAAATTAATAAGTTGTTTTTAAAATTAGACCTCAGTTTTAAATATATACCAAAAAAAAAATGAAAGTTAAAAAACTATATACTAAGAATCACTTTCTAATTTTTAGTTTATATTTAAAAAAATAAACCCATTATTCTTAAAATAGTTATTAGTGTTTATCTATTTTTATTCATTAGATTTGAAAACAAAAAAACAAAAAAAATTAAATTAATTGATTTTGAATTTTTTTTTTTATACTTTTGAAAGTTATATAATATTCCATTAAAAAAATTTATAGATATTGATATGCTCATAATTTTCCTTTCATATTTTGGTCATTTATTTGATCTCATTTTTATGTCCCAACATGTATAGTGTTCAATTTTGTTACAATTTTGTAATGAAAATAAAATTTATTTGGGATGAATCTATTTTTATTTTTTATTTTATATTGAAAAATAAATTAATTATATTGAAATTTAAATTTATTTTTTATTTTTATTTTTAAATTTAGTATTTTTGTTTTATCTTTTTATTTTATTTTTTTTTGTTTTCTATTCTTTTTTTTCATCTTCTATAAAAACCATAAGAAATATAAATAAAATGAAGATTGAGAACTATATCGTAAGAATCTCTTTTTAATTTTTATTTTATATTTTAAAATAAAGAGGCAATTTGAACTTTTGTTAGTTCCTCATTTGAAAAGATATAAAAAGTCTATGAAATTGTGGTGCTTTTGTGTGTGTGTGTATATATATATATATATATATATATATATATATATATATATATATATATATATATATATATATATATATTATACCATCACTTTTTCTTCATTTTCAATCACAATTAAATTCAATTATATGGCATGAATAAAAAAATATATATATATTCCAAATTGTTTGAAAAAAATTAATAAGTTGTTTTTAAAATTGATCTTTTTATTTTATCTTTGTTTTAGCTATTTGTTTTTTTAAAAATCCTCAATTTTCAAAAAAAAAAAAATTAAAAAAATATATATACTAAGAATTTATTTCTAATTTTTATTTTATATTTAAAAAATAAATCTATTATTCTTAAAATAGTTATTACTTTTTATCTGTTTTTATTCATTAAATTTGAAAACAAAAGGAAAAGAAATATTTTAAATTAATCGTTTTTGGATATTCTTTGATATTTTTGAAAGTTCATAATATTTTTTTAAATTAATCATTTTTAGTCTTTTGAATCCTTAGTTTTCAATGAATTAAAAAATACAAATTGAAAGTTGAAAACTATATATTAAAAATCACTTCGTAATTTTTATTTCATATTTAAAAAGTAAATCAATTATTCTATATTTTAATCTCTACAATTTTGAAATATTTATTATTTTATATTTAAAAAATAAATCCATTATTCTTAAAATAGTTATTATTTTTTTATCTATTTGTATTCATTAGATTTGGAAACAAACAAAAAAAGAAATATTTTAAATTAATCGTTTTGGATATTCTTTGATACTTTTGAAAGTTCATAATATTTGTTTAAATTAATCGTTTTTAATCTTTTGAATCCTTAGTTTTCAATAAATTAAAAAATAGAAACTGAAAGTTGAAAACTATATATTAAAAATCACTTTGTAATTTTTATTTCATATTTAAAAAGTAAATCAATTATTCTAAATTTTAATCTCTACAATTTTGAAATATTTATTATTTTATTCATATTTAGTTAAAATAAAATATATTATCTTTTAAAACAAAATATCTTATGATTTTTATATATAATACATATTTCTAGATAATTAATATTAGAGAAATTGTTATTAGTATTATATTATTAGGGTTGGGTAGAATTTATTTGATTGGATTTATATTAATCTTAATTTAATTAAATTAATTGATTTTGAATTTTCTTTGATACTTTTGAAAGTTTTATAATATTCCATTAAAAAAATTTATAGACATTGATATGTGAATAATTTTTCCTTCATTTATTCATTTATTTAATCTCATTTTTATGTCCTAACATGTATTGTGATCGATTTCATTACAATTTTATAATAAAAATATAATTTATTTGGGATGAATCTATTTTTAATTTTTATTTTATATTTAAAAAATAAATCCATTATTATTAAAATAGTTATTACTTTTATCTGTTTTTATTCATTAGATTTGAAAACAAACAAAAAAGAAATATTTGAAATTAATCATTTTTGGATATTCTTTGATACTTTTGAAAGTTCATAATAATTGTTTAAATTAATCGTTTTTATTTTTTTGAATCATCTATTTTCAATAAATTAAAAAATAGAAACTGAAAGTTGAAAACTATATATTAAAAATCACTTTGTAATTTTTATTTTATATTTAAAAAGTAAATCAATTATTCTAAATTTTAATCTCTACAATTTTGAAATATTTATTAGTTTATTCATATTTAGTTAAAATAAAATTTATTATCTTTTAAAACAAATTATCTTATGATTTTTATATATAATACATCTTTCTAGATAATTAGTATTAGAGAAATTGTCTTTAGTATTATATTATTAGGGTTGGGTAGAATTTGTTTGATTGGATTTATATTAATCTTGATTTAATTAAATTAATGAATTTTGAATTTTCTTTGATACTTTCGAAAGTCATATGATATTCCATTAAAAAATTTATAGATATTGATATGTGCATAATTTTTCCTTCATTTATTCATTTATTTGATCTCATTTTTATATCCTAACATGTATTGTGTTCGATTTCGTTACAATTTTATAATAAAAATATAATTTATTTGGGATGAATCTATTTTTAATTTTTATTTTATATTGAAAAATAAATGAATTATATTGAAATTTAATTTTTATTTTATTTTTTATTTTTAAATTTAGTATTATTTTTTTTTACTTTTTTTTTTGTTTTTTTTTTTTTTTTTGTTTTTTTTTTTTTTTTTTATCTTCCATAAACACCATAAGAAATATAAATAAAATAAAGATTGAGAACTATTTAGTAAGAATCTCCTTTTAATTTTTATTTTAGATTTTAAAATAAAGAGACAATTTGAACTTTGGTTTGTGTTCTTATGCTCTTGTATGCATAACATTATCAATACTCATACAACACCAAGACGGAAGACATAATAAAATATATGCATATAATTATTAGGATAAAAGGAATGATTAAACATAATAAAGACTAACCTGGTGTTCTTCTGTCGCTTTCCGTCACAATTGTAGTCCAATAGATTTTCGGAGATAGAGAAGTTACAGAGTCAACGATGGCTGCACAGAATGGATAATTTTACATCAATTTTATAGTATCAACAGGAATACGTGTTTCTATAGAAAACTTTATAAACAATAATTTCACACAACAAATAGTAACATAAGTTATAATTAAATACTGGTACAAAGAAAAATAATAAGGAAAAAATGATGCACTGATAGATTGATAAAATCTCATTGCAAGACCAAAGCAAAGTAGTGAGGTGGTGGACAAGAAACTATTAATTCGAGCCGAGAAACCACAATTTATGATGGTGTAACATTTAAACTGACCAATGAATAATTTCAAATGCAGTTTGATTCATATCAGATTTGATTCTCCCCAAATGAAAGGGAATCAAATATTAATTTTACTTAAATTCATGTATGTTAGCACAATGAAATATATAATTTATTTTTCTACATTCACATAATGCATTAACTTTCTCTCAAACAAAAACCCATTTCTTTTTAACTTAACCCTTTCCCAAATCAAGAACTCAAAACAGGTTCACCATCCAAACTCCACTCAAAATCCCCACACTTGATCAAAACCAGAGCAAGCACATAATCATCCACCTCAATCCCTCCTCCTTCCATTCGATAAATCATCTTCAACACCTCCCCGCACAGCCCATTCTTCGCGTACCCCAAAATCATGGCTTTCCAAGACACCGAATTTCTTTCAGACATTTTATCGAATACCTGGATCGCATCCTTGATCGACCCGCACTTCACATACATGTTAATCAAAGCACTACCCAATGAAGGCTCAGTCCTCATTAAAAATTTATTACTGAGATGTTGGCACATACATAGAGTTGAAATTCTCATGGTTCAAACATATATGATGAAAAACTAAACAATACTTAGGAATTATCCAATCTTTGTGCAAGCTCACTAACCCTGGGAAGGGGATACATTAAATGCAAAGACAATCTTGCTGGATTACAATAAATTATTCCTCTTGCTCATGTACCATACCAATCTATTATGCTGTTAAAAGAAGACTGACCATGTGCAGGCATCCACAAACCTGAATCAAGTATTGTCCATTATAATAAGAGCATACATGATTATACGGCTAGGAAATGTAGTAGCTGCCATTTGGTGTCTATGTATTATTCTTTGTCAAAAACACTTCAGTCAGAAGATAAACTTCATGAAACTTAAATTGGACTCCTACTTTGTGATAGTGTGGCCAAATGGAGACAGCTCAGATGTTGCAGGCTGGTGTTATTTTCGATTCAATTTACGCATTTGCACCTTCAGTATATGATGACCCATTTCTGAGATAATGTGTACATTTTAGGTGATGAAATTAATCAAGGCTTTCTTTAGTTATATCTACCAATTTCCAATTAGCAAACCAATCTAATAGGACCCCACAGTCATTTCAGCACCCAAAATCACAAATGCAAGATATATTAGTACCACCAATAGCAATAACATTGTTAAAAGTTAACTTTTTGTGAAAGGAACTGAACTCTCGAATATCCCAAAAAGAAATTGAAAGCAACAATTTTTATTGGAGGGATTGCAATAAAAATAAAAAGGAACTTAGCAATATATTTGAATGTATGTTTGTCATATGTTGTGCCTCTAAAAAATAGCAATACGAACTTAGCTGGGAAGGATGGATAAAATGGAAAACCAAAATTGATAAAGCTTTTTTTGAAGTACGCATTGTACTTTATTAACTAATTATGATTATTAAATTATGCTACTTTGTAGTGGTTGGCAAGTGATATTTATTCCTAATTAGAACATTTTCAAAAAATAAAGTCATTCCGTGTTGGTGTCATTTTCACAAAATAAAGTCCTTTCGTGTTGGTGTCTTACTGCACTGCTGTCAAATATATAATTGAGCTTGCTATTGCTCTTTCTTGCATTAGTCCTCTAAAGTCTAAAAAATGCATTCTAGTTTTCTCCTTTTACTTATATAACATCACCTTAGGGTGGAAGGGAATAATATAAACCTCTATTGGCAAAATCTTCATCAATACCTCTATTTACATTGACAGGACCTCATCTAATAGAAAAACTCCAAGTTCTCCATTTTCAACAAATTTAGTCCAAAAAATCAAGAGAAGTGAGCTCTACACTTTCCTTTGGGTACCATCCTATGATTGAGTGATCAATGTCATATAACTTAAAAATGCAAGTGTGAAAATATAAGATCACAAATGGAATCCATGACCAACATGGGGAATCATTGAAAGCCAATAAAAATTCAATATAACACAACAATTAAATTAGAAATGAAATTATTCAAAACCAATGACAAATTTACATAAATAAATAATTGAATTTGCAGTTTTTCCAATTGTCAATTCACAGTTTTTGTTTTGTGTTTTTTTTTTTTGGTTTGGGTTGGGGGGTGGGGGGTGGGGTGTCAACACACTTTGTTGAGTAAAATGAGGAGTTTTAGTACATAAAAATTAGTTGGAGATGGTAAAATACCAATGTTTGCAAGTATTTTGGGTAAATAGATTTTTCTGAGGCCAAATATGTGATATGACGGTCTCATCGCCAAAATACACCTTTTGAGAAATTGTTAACTCGCAGAAAAGCACCCTTTCACTTCACCCTCCCAAATAAGTCGGTCCGCTAACCGAACCTAGCACTCCTGATTGAAGAAGTCCCACACCAATCTACCCCCAATCAAGCCTGAATCATTTCTGGCATGGTTTGAGCTTAATAACTATTTACGAATAACAACATTATTTAAATAATTTAATGGTTTGAGCTGTCCTCGACTACAGAAACGTGATTCAGGCTTGATATTGTGCCAGTGCCCATTGGGAAAAATTCATGAAATGGTATATGCCCGAGTTGACCAATCAATAAAATGCTAAATAATTATGAACGATAGCCAGCGAGATTATACAGAAACAGAACAAAAAAAAAGAACAAAAACCAATAGAAGCTGATGTTTTTTTTCTTATTTATGTTCCAAATTTAATGGGAACAAAAACGAAAAATTAAGAACGGAAACACTAATCAAATGTCAATGACTTGGATTTACTATTTTTATGTTTTTGCTCATAAAACCTAGCTTTTGTTATATTGCAAGAAGACAACAATATATCAAGAACATATTGTGCATTAGCATGAAGTTCTTGCATAGGGTTCTACATAATGTTAGTATGAAATTGATTGAAAATTAATAGATCATTTACAAATCAAATCTAATAGAGCTGCAGTACATCATCAAATCTGGTTGAGAAAAATTATCAAACACATGATGTGCACCAAATGTGAACAGCTGCATAAAAACTATATATATTTCATACCTTAAGATGGTGAAGATTGAGATGAAGATGAAGCCTCTAGGAGTCAAAACTTTTGTCAATAATAATGGATTTGAGTGAAGAAGAGAATTGAAGATTTGAGTGATGAAGAAGAAGTGAAGAAACATTGATTTATATAATCTATAAATTGAAGTTACAAACCGTTACCTTTTATGGAGGAGAAGAAATCATTGATGAATAATTGAAGACCCATTAGTAGAGGTTGAAATAGAGCATTGGAACCGCAAGCTTTTACCTTCACAATAGATTTGTAACGGTATTGGAGCTTCAAACGGTGTTGGTGATTGTCGGGCTTGGAATTGCAAGCTTTTACCTTCATAGGAGATTTGTAACGGCAGATGGATTGAAGACCCATTAATGGAATATGACTTGAACGTCAATTGATGGAAGAGATGGAGGATTGAATGTTTGAGATTTGTAACTGGCGAGTAGAGGCGGCGAACGATCGGAGGGTTGAAACACCTAGGGCTCCAAACGGAAAAATGAACTCATTGATGAGGGAGGAGTCTTGAAACGGAAAAATGAACTCATTGATGATGAGAGAAGATGATGCAGATGGATGATGGATGATGGCGAAGGGAAAGAGTGAGCATCGAATCGGTTAAGGAGAAGAGAACATTACTCATCTTTGAGCTCTCCTTCACCCAAAGCTAAAGCTTCAAATTTTAGGTTCTTCTATTAGATTTTGTTTGAGAAAAGAAAAAATCTTTGATTCTTTTTTCGACAATATAATTTAAAATTTAAGTTTTAAAATAATTTTCAAAATATTTAATTTATGCCTTCACCTATTTTTATTGTTAAAATTTCAAAATATTTAATTTATACCTTCATCTACTTTTATCTTTTACTGTTATTGCCATCTTAGAATGTAACCAATGCTGAAAGGCACCGAAGTAAAACCAAAAAAAAAAAAAAGGAACACACAAAAAATAATATCTTTAAATTTTTGTGATATAATCTCATCTGTTTATATAATATTTTATAACTATTTCATTTCTACTTTAATAATAATAACAAACAATCGAGACCAAACAACATTTTACACATTATTGATTCCTAATAAGAAAAAAAAAATCTATATTCTTTATAAATAAACACTATTTATATACCCACAAAGAGGTTTCAGTAAATTCTATTTTGTGCTTTATCTACACCCTAAAAAAGTTAAAAATATAAAACAAATACATTTAGACATGAAAAGTTACACGGAAAGAAGAGAAAAATAACTCATTAAAAATATCTCAAATAATTCTCAAATATTGATAACTCATAATAAAAGATAACTACTTGAGGTTATAAATCAATCACCCATTGAGATTGTTGGCCCAGTGAAATACCCAATAGGGAGGTGAATTGGGTAATTAAAAAATTAT
The DNA here is from genome assembly GCA_016647705.1 of Eucommia ulmoides. NCBI lineage: Eukaryota > Viridiplantae > Streptophyta > Magnoliopsida > Garryales > Eucommiaceae > Eucommia > Eucommia ulmoides. Next base: position 7,246,583 of record CM028329.1, read on the forward strand.
CAGATTTTTTTTTAATAACTAAAATAATTAATTTTAATCCTAAATTAATTATTATTTTTATATCACAGTGAAAATATAAAATCAATTAGGTGCACATCAAACAACAAAAATAAATAAAGTAAAGATTGCAGTACACCATAAATTTATACTGGTTCACCAAGTTACTTTTGGCTAATCCAGTCCTCCGAGCTCCACGGAGAGTCACACCCACCTAACTCAAGATCCCTTTAAAAGTAGGAACCAAACCCTCACAAAGATTCTTTTACAGGCTTAGAATCAACCTTTACAAATTATTTTTCACAGGCTAAAGAATAACCTCTACTTTTTATAGGCTTAAAAATAACCTAATTCTTTTTAAAACAAAGGTTAAAGAATCAAAACCTCACAAACACTCCAAATATCCTTTTACCCGGTAAGAATTGAACTGTTACAAAATTTACACAAAAACAATTCAATTCAAGAAAAATTATTATCTCAATCTCTTTATAGGAAGAGACTGAAACCAGCTACCTTTAAATTAAACACTCCCAACAGTATTTAATCCGTCACTCAACTTACCAATTAAAAATTGACAAGTGATTTTTCTCACTCAGAGCTTCTACTACCCCAGATAAATTAAAATTCAATTAATAGCCCAAAACTAGTAATAGATAAGTGAGATATTCAAAATCTAATTTTAAACAAAAATGGATAGCATATAATTGAGCACGTAATCAAATTAATTCAAGAAATTGTTTTTTAAAAAAAAAAATTCAATAAAAAAAATCAGAAAATAATTTCTAAAGATCAAATTCAAAAAATTAATCAAACAATACTATATAGAAAGTAATTTGGAAAGATCTCATCCAAAATCCACCGAAAAAATAATTAGAGCGATGTTACTTAAGATTCGATAGCAGCAATGATTGACAGCAAATGATTCTCAAGAATGACTATTAGAAAAGTTCTCAAAAATCTCAATATGATTTCTCTTAGAAAAACTTAGTAATATTTCTTGATCTTTCTCAATGATATGAAAAACTCAGATCTATATAAATGAGATTAAAATCAGTTTTCTAACGGCTAGTTCTCATTTGTCATAACACTTAGACCCCGTTTGGTTAGTGTTCCCAACCAAACTCAACCCAACCCAACCCAAAAATTTTGGGTTTGATTTTTGGGAACGCATTTGGCAAACACAAAACTCAACCCAACCCAACCCAAAAAATAGGAATTGATTCTCAAAATCCTAAAGAAACGAGAAACAAAAAAAAAAGTTATTTCTTTTTGTGCCCAAAAAACTCAACCCAAAGTTCTCAACTTCTGATTTTATCTGCCGACCAACCACCACCACCCGCCGCCGGCCACCGTCCGACAACCATCGCCGGCCGCCGCTGGCCACCGTCTGGCGGCCGTCCGCCCACCCCGCCACCACCAAACAAAAAAAAAATTCAAAAAATAAATAAATTAATTTTAGGATAAAATCGTTACCAAACACATTCTGTTCTCAGCACAAAACAAAAATTATCGTTACCAAACGTAATTCTGTTCTCAAAATTCTCAACCCAACCCAATTCAACTCAACCCAACCCATTCCAGTTGGGTTCAGAAAAGTGGAAACACTAACCAAACGCCACCGTAATTGCTCTTTTAGACCTCTTATATCATTAAGACTTCATTCTGGTTCAATTCACTTAATTATAACTATTAACATTCTCAATTAAGTCCTCCAAATATTTCTCAATCATAATTAAATAGAATAAAAACAATTATATGTACCAAATTGATAAATATTCAAGTTTAATGAATCAAATCTATAGGGATAGCATAATGTGTATTGCATATCTCAAATAATATTAAATTCCTAAAATCTCTCATGAATTCTAACCAAAACATAGCTAGTAACAACTACTTTCAGATTGAAATCTAGAATTCCATAATATCCTGAAGTAGATACACAAGTCAACCGACCAAGATCAGCAGTTGACCTCTCGATTCAAGATGTAGCCAAACCAAAGATTATGTGCCCATTGTCGACCTATCTGTCGACCTAGAGATTTAGAGAGTTTTATTTCTCTTTACAAGTCAACCGATCTGTCGACTTATAGATACAGAGAGTTCATTTTTAAGAACAGGTCGACCTACCTGTTGACCAAGAGATACATAGAGTTTTCCTTCTTTGTCCGGTCGACTTACCTGTCGACTTATGGATATTCGATCACTTTTCTAAACTTATTTTTAATTCATTATTATTAACGTTTTTGCTCCTTTAACCAATTTTTTTTCTTGGTTAGTTCCACCAAATACTTAAATTCAATTTTAATTAATTATAAATTTTTTTCAATTACACATAGGAGCAAATAATTTATCTAATTAGTATCCTATTAAAAACACACATTTATATAAATCATTTGAAAATCTTTTTATGTCGTGTGTGATCCTAATTGGGATATTAAAAATTGAAATTTAACATGAGTTGTTTTTTCCTAGGTTCTTCAAATTCTTCAATCTCTTAATCATTCATCATCATATCTTCATCATTTGGAACTAATAAACTGAAACACTTAATTAAATCGTTAGTTCCACAAAAAATATCAACCTTTAATTGTCCATCAAAATCTTAGGATCAACAATCTCTCCATTTTTTATGATGACAATTAACTTTGCTGTTTTCTTCAAAACAATAATATAATCACGCTCCTCCTAAATCTGAGGATGGGTTCTTTAACTCGTTAAAGCATAATAATGAAGATATTAAAAAAAAATCAATAAAGCACAAATAAAAATAAACTCCCCCTTAAGATATTCAATAAAATATCAATTAATTCTCCCTTTTGTCATCTCAAAAGAAAAAAAAAATTAGGGAGAGGGAGGAGGAGGGGAACACATGAGAACTCTACTTTAGGCAAACATCATTATACCTAGCCATACCCAAATTGCGAATGATTTTAACAAACTGATCTTCCGCTAGTGATTTGGTAAAAATATCAGCAAGCTAGTTGGAGGTATTAATATACTCAATAACAATGTCCCTTTTCTGAATGTGATCACGAATAAAGTGATGTCTAATCTCTATGTGTTTAGTTCGTGAGTACTGTGTAGGATTCTTACTCAGACAAATAATACTTTTATTATGACAAAAGATCGGGGCCTCCTCCATGCAAATACCAAAGTCATTTAACTGTTGCTTAATATATAAAATTTGAGTACAATAATTACCAACTGCCATATATTCAGCCTCAGGAGCGGATAAGGCTATTGAATTCTGTTTCTTGCTTGACCAAGAAACCAAAACATGTCCTAACAAATGACATGACCCACTCATTATTTTTGCTCAATTTTGCAACAGGCAAAATCAGCGTCGGAGTAACTTACCAATTTAAAATCACTTCCCCTAGGATACCATAATCCTAGGTTAGTAGTCCCTTTTAAGCATTGAAAAATTCGCTTAACTGCAGTCAAGTGCGATTCTATAGGACAAGACTGAAATCTAGCACAAAGACAAACATTATACATAATGTCAGGTCTACTTGCAGTTAAATACAACAGACTATCAATCATACATCGATACATTTTTTCACTAACACTTCTACCTATATCGTCTTTTTCTATCTTCGTAGTCGTTGCCATGGGAGGTTTGTACTCTTTAGCGCTTTCCAAGCCATATTTCTTTAACAACTCATTAGTGTATTTAGCTTGGTTTATAAATATTCCTTCTTTGGTTTACTTTATTTGTAGTCCAAGAAAGAAATTCAACTCTCCCGTCATACTCATTTCAAATGCAACCTACATTATCTTAGTAAACTCTTGGTAAAGATCCTTATTAGTATATCCAAAAATAATATCATTAACATACACATGTACTAATAAGATATCAGAATCAGTTTACTTCACAAACAGTGTTATATCACAAATACCCCTTTGAAAATCATTTTCGATCAAATATCAGCTGAGTATCTCATACCAAGCTCTAGGAGCTTATTTGAGCCCATACAAAACCTTGCGAAATTTAAATAAGAGATCGAAAAATTTATCACTTTCAAATTCCGGGAGTTGTTCCATATAAATTTCTTCTGCTAGAAAGCCATTTAGAAATACACTCTTTACATCAATTTGATATACCATAAAATTACGTGAATATGCAAAAGTGAGTAGCATTCTAATTGCTTCCAGTATAGCAACAGGAGTATAAGTTTCATCATAATCAATTTCTTCCTCTTGATTATAGCCCTGTACTACTAATGTTGTTTTGTTTCTAATTACCATACCAGATTCATCCTCTTTATTTCTAAAAACTCATTTAGTACCAATTACTGGATAAAAATCTGGTCTCGGAATAAGACACCATACTTTGTTCCGCTCAAATTAAACTAACTCATCTTATATTGTGGAAATCCTAGATTCATCAGTTAATGCCTCATCTATATTTTTATGCTCAATTTAATATAAGAAAGTAAGATTAATTATATCCCTAAGAGAAGAATGAGTACTTACACCTCTTTCGAAATTACCGATGATTTCTTTTATCGAGTATCCTAGTACTGTCCTTGGTTTTGATTATTTGAAATACCAGCATCATCATCATCTAAAACTTTTCTCAACAAAAATGGATCAGCTTCCCCAAAAACAACATGCATTGTTTCTTCTACTACTAATGTACGTTTATTATAAACTGTATAAGCCTTACTGTTAGTAGTATATCCAAGAAAAATCCCATAATCTAATTTAGCATCAAATTTACCAAGATTATCCTTGTCATTGAAAACAAAACACTTATATCCAAATACTTTAAAATAGGAAATATTAGGAGTCTTACCATTATAGATTTCATATGGGGTTTTGTGAGGCCCTCTACGAATCGATACCCGATTCACTACGTGGCAAGTTGTACTTACTGCTTCGGCCCAGAAGTAGGTTGGTAAGCGATTTTCATTAAGCATTGTTCTGGCCATCTCTTGAAGCATAATGTTATTTCTTTCCACTACACCATTTTGTTGCAGTGATCTTGGTGCAGAAAAGTTATGAGCATAACCATACTCATCATAGTAACTTACTATATCATCATTCTTAAACTCTCTTCTTCTGTCACTTCGAATGTTAATAATAAAACATTGCTTTTCATTTTGAACCCGTTTACAAAATTGAGCAAGAACAAAAGCAACTTCACTTTTCTTAGCAAGAAAAAATACCCAGGTAAGTCTGGAATAATCATCAACTATAACAAATGCATAAAACTTACCATCAAAACTAGCAACAGAGTTAGGCCCAAACAAATCAAGATATAATAATTTAAGACATCTAAACGTGGACGTGTGCATATTTTTCTTAAATGATGATCTAACTTGTTTGCCTAATTGACATGCATCATATATTTTATCTTTCACAAATTTTAAATCAGATAGGCCACGTATGAGACTCTTCTTAGATAAGTTAGAGATTAACTCCATACTAGCATGCCCAAGTCTTCTATACCATAACCAACTATTTTCAGATAAAACATTCAAACAAGATAAATTTTGAGAATTAAAATCATCAAATGAGCAAGTATAAACATTCTCAACATGTGATACAACTAACAAGATACTACTATCATGACTATTCTTAATAATGCACATATCATGATCAAATATAACATTATAACCCTTGTCACATAGTTGATTAATACTAAGTAAATTATGTTTAAATCCATCAACTAGTAACACATCTTTAATAATAATAGTATCATTATCGATATTATTTATACCAATAATTTTACCCTTTGCATTGTCTCCAAAAGTCACATAAACTCCATCTTTAGGTGTCAAAGATGTAAATTTTTCTTTGTCTCCCGTCATGTGTCAAGAACAACCATTATCTAGGAACCATTTGTCCTTACTTATTGAAATTTTTAGAATAACCTGCATGGAGCACCTCAAATAATTCATAAGCGGTACCCAGCCTAAGTGGGTCCGATCATGTTAGTCGGGATAATTTTAGTTCCTTTTGGAACCCAAACTTGTCTACAATTAGATATTTTAGCAAAATATCTACGAATAGTATGCCCCATAACATTACATTTAAAACATTTAACAAGATCCTTGGTTTCAGAAAAGAATTTGTGAAAACGTTTTTGTTTAATATTTTTCTGAAATCTAATACCGGCTGTATCAAAAACTCCACGTGAACTTCCCAAAAGTATTTTCAAGTTATTTTCACCGATGGTGAATTTGAGAACAATTGATTGCAAATCCATCAATTTGGATTTCAATTCATTGTTTTCATATTCGTAGTCCATTACTTGCTTGTTTAATGTATTAATTGTGTTTTGAAGGGCCTTTATTTTAGAACACTGATTTTTATAATCATGAGAAATTTCTTGATAAATATCAAATAATTCATCAAAATCTAAAAGATAAGAACTTGAACATTTAGTTACCTCACCACTAGTAGCCATCAATGCAAACATCACTATTTGATTTTTCTGAACTACTTGAATCAGTATCATCCCAAGTAGACTTCATGGATTTATTCTTACTATTCTTTGTTTTCTTCTTTTCTTTCTTCTTCTTTTCCTTTTCTTTATCCTTCTTTGGTTCGTGACAGTCATTTTGAAAGTGACCGGACTTGTGACAGTTGTAACATTTCACTTTAGTCATGATAAGATTTCTTCTCCCGCGGAATGTGCGCCGAGTCATTTTTCTAAAAAATTTTATGAGAAGCGCTACATCTTTCTTTTACTCACTGTCAAGACTTTCATCATCACTGTCATCATCTTCTTCAATTTTCTGATATTTTAGCGCCAAAGATTTCCTCTTGCTATTTCCAGTATCATCATCATATCCTTTAATCGTCGATTCATGAGTCATCAAGTTGCATATGAGATCATCAATTTCGTATTTTTCAAGATCCTTGACCTCCTCAATTGTCGTCGCCTTTGACTCCTATATTTTTGTTAGAGAAAAGTATAATATAGACCCTCTAATTATTGATACATTTCTAAGTGGTCTCTCTAAATTTAAATGTTTCATTTCAAATCCTCTACGTATCATAACGTTTCAAAATGGTCTTTCTATTAGAAAATCAATTAAAACTAACAGAATTTAAGGGTAAAATGATCTTTTTACGTTTTTTTAACTTTTTAATTATTTTTAATTAATATATATATATATATATATATTTAATCTCTCTCTCTTCCTTTCTCTCTCTCCCGCCACCTCCCCTTCTCCTTTCTTCCTCCCACCCCACCCCACCCCCGTAACAGGGGGTAGAACAGGCCCTGTTCCACCCCCTGTTACGGGGGGTGGGTGGGTGGAGAGGGAGAGAGGGGAAGGGGAGGAAGAGGGAGGTAGCGGGAGAGAGAGATGAAGGGGAGGAAGAGAGAGAGAGAGATTAAAAAAAATTAATTAAAAATGATTAAAAAATTAAAAAAACGTAAAAAGACCATTTTACCCCTAAATTTCGTTAGTTTTAATTGATTTTCTAACAGAAGGACCATTTTGAAACTTTATGATACGTAGAGGGTTTGAAATGAAACGTTTAAACTTAGAGGGACCACTTAGAAATGTGTCAATAGTTAGAGGGTCTAAATTGTACTTTTTTCTTTTTGTTAAGGATCTTAGGACCTTTCATACTCTATCCTCCATGGAGTATGGTTTTTCAAATTGACTCAAGTTATTGCAAATATTGTTGAAGCGAGTATACATCTCATGAATTGATTCATTTTCTTCCATTCTGAACAACTCAAATTTTCTCATAAGAGTGTTGATTTTCGATTACTTCACTTGACTTGTCCCTTCGTGGGTAACTTGTAACTTATCCCACATCTCCTTTGCAGATTTACAACATGAAACTCTAGAATATTTATTAGCATCTACAGAGCAAAATATAATATTAATAGCCTGAGAGTTTATAGAGAGTTTCTGCTTATCAGAAGCAGTTAATTGTTCTTTCTTTTTCTCAACTCCGTTTTCCATTGGAATAAATGGATCATCCTTGATTATTAACCATACATCATAATTTTTAGCATGAAAGAAAGCTATCATTCTGTCTTTCCAGAATGAATAACTTTCACCTGTAAACAAAGGTGGTCAGTGTATAGACTATCCCTCAGCTAGTGTGCTTATTATGTGCGCCATGTGATCTTTGTTAGTTAAGTGTTTTGAGCTAAATCAGCTCTGATGCCAATTATTGACCTAGTGAAATACCCAAGAGATGGGGAATGAATTGAATAATTAAAAAATTATCAGAAAAAAAATATTTTAATAACTCAAATAATTAATTTTAATCCTAAATTAATTATTATCTTTATATCATAGTGAAATATAAAATCAATTAGGTGCACACCAAATAACAAAAATAAATAAAGTAAAGATTATAGTACACTAAAAATTTATACTGGTTCACCAAGCTACTATTGGTTAATCCAGTCCTCCAAGCCCCACGAAGAGTCGCACCTACTAAACTCAAGACCCCTTTAAAGGTAGGAACCAAACTCTTACAAAGATTATTTTACAGACTCAGAATCAACCTTTACAAAAAAAAATTCATAGGCTAAGGAGTAACCTCTACTTTTTACAGGCTCAAGAATAATCTAATTCTTTTTAAAATAAAGGCTAAATAATCAAAATCTCACAAACATTCCAAATATCCTTTTACCCGGTAAGGATTTAACCGTTATAAAGTTCACACAAAAATAATTCAATTCAGGAAGAATTACTACCTCAATCTCTTTACAGGAAGAGACTCAAACCAACTACCCTTAGATTAAATACTCCCAACAGTATTTAATCCGTCACTCAACTTACCAATTAAAAATTAACAAGTGATTTTTCTCACTCAGAGTTTCTATTACATCAGATAAATTTAAATACAATTAATATCTCAAAACTAGTGATAGAAAAGTGAGATATTCAAAATCTAATTTTTTTAAAAAAATGGATAGCACGTAATTGAGCACGAAATCAGATTAATTCAAGAAATTGTTATAAAAAAAATATTTTAAAAAAAAAATCAATTTTTTTTCTTCTAAAGATCAAATTCCAAAAATTAATCAAGCAATACTATATAGGAAATAATTTAGAAAGATCTTACCTGAAATCCACCGAAAAAATAATTAGAGTGATGTTACTTCAGATTTGATATCAGTAATTATTTATAGCAAATGATTCTCAAGAATGACTCTTAGAAAAACTCTCACAAATCTCAATATGATTTCTCTTAGAAAAGCTGAATAATATTTCTTGATCTCTCTTAATCTCTCTTAATAATATGAAAAACGTAGGTCTATATAAATAAAATTAAAATCAGCTTTCTAATGGCTAGTTCCCATTTGTCATGAAACTTAATTGCTATTTTAGATCCCTTATACCATTAAGACTTCATTCTGGTTCAATTCACTTAATTATAACTTTTAACCTTCTCAATTAAGTCCTCCAAATATTTCTTAATTATAATTAAATAGAATAGAAATAATTATATGTACCAAATTGAGAAATATTCAAACTTAATGAATCAAATCTCAAATAATATGTGTTGCATATCTCAAATAATATTAAATCCCTAAAATCTCTCATGAATTCTAACAAAAAAAAAAAACAGCTAGTAACGGCTACTTTCAGATTAAAACCTAGAATTCCTTAATATCCTGAAATAGACACACAAGTCGACCGACCAAGATCATCAGTCGATCGCTCGATTCAGGATGTAACCAAACCAAAGATTTTGTGCCCATCGGTCCACTTATCTATCAACTTAGAGATTCAGAGAGTTCCATTTCTCTTCACAGGTCGACTGCTCTATCAACTTATAGATACAGAGAGTTCATTTTTAAGTACATGTTGACCGAGAGATACAGAAAGTTTTCCTTCTTTGTCCGGTTGACTTATTTGTCGACTTATAGATGCTGGATCACTTTTCTAAACTCGTTTTTAATTCATTCTTATTGACATTTTCGCCCTTTAACCAATTTCTTTTCTTGGTTAGCTCCATTAAATACTTAAATTCAATTTTAATTAATTATAAATATTTCTTTTTCAATTACACATAGGAGCAAATAATTTATCTAATTAGTTTTCTATTAAAAACACACATATTTATAAAAATCATTTAAAAATCTTTTTGTGTCGTGTGTGATCCTAATTAGGATATTAAGAGTTAAAATTTAACCTGGGTTGTTTTTTTCTAAGTTATTCAAAATTTTCAACTTCTTAATCTTTCATCATCTTTATCATCATATCTTCATCATTTGGAATTAATAAATTGAAACACTTAATCAAACTGTTAGTTCCAACAAAAACATCAACCTTTAATTGTCCATCAAAATCTTAAGATCAACAAAGATCATTAAATTCCAAAACTACCCCTTGACCACTTTAGCATATAAGAAATAAGACGAAACTAATGCATTATGTTTTATCTCGTAACAATCATGAATAAAATAATTGATGTAATGTCAAAATATTACATTCAAAATAAAAGCTTATGACAACATTAGTCGAACTTTTTTTTTTCCCTTTCTAAATAAGGAACAATATGAAAAGAAATCAACAATTATTACCTTATCAAATGTTGCAACTTGTAGGATATAAGGTTTAGGTGCATGGTGGTATGTGGGAGAGCAAAGGGCCGCAAAGCCTACAATAGAGAGATAGAGTGAGATGAGAGGTGGTTTAGGGTTCTTGAGGTGCATGTGAGTGAGAATGAAAGAGCATGTGAGATATGTTTTATACCTAAAACTAGAAAAATAAAAAAATAAATAAAAGATGTGAAACAAATTAACTTGCTGATTTATATTCCCAGATTTAACTCAGTGATTTACATTTCCAAATTTAAATTTAGCTTCCTGAAAACTCAAAAAAATAAAAATAAATAAATAAATAATAAAAGAGAGACAAAAATAATGAAATATGTAAATAAAAAATAATTATATTAGCAGATTTTAAAAAAAAAAAAATCAATTAAAAAAATAGAAAGGGAAACTTACAATGGGAGGACAACAATCTTTGCCTAACGTGAATTACCTTCGAAATCAGTATCAAACCATTCTACTCACTGATTGTCGGGTAACCACAGTGCAGGGCCGTAACCGCAAGAACAAACAGCCCAGGGTCGTTTGTCACGTCACCTCCTGGTCAAGAAGAAGGGGGTTGTTTTCAAATAGATCCTATTTGTTATTCCATTAAACAAACAAAATGGTAAGTTTTGAACTTTCCGTGAATGGGCAGGAACCAAAAAGTAAAGATATTGATTTCCTTAAACAATGTCAAAAGAACATCTTAAAAATTTTAAAATCAAATCGTAAAGTTTAATTAAAAACATCTGTAAATTTTGAGAATTGAAAAAAATAAATCGGAAAGTTTTCCGAACGGAACTGATAAAAAAAATGATGGAAAAAATAGAAAAATAAAAATTAAATTAAAAAAGAAAAGAAAAGAAAAACAGTGAAAATGCCAAATCATACATTAATTCAAAAAAATTAAAACATTAAGCATAAAAATATAATTATGACAATCAATGAAGAAATAAAAATCTAAACTTGTGAGGGATGCAATAGTGATAAGGGTAAAACTGTTAAATGGGAGTGGCAAAACTTCACTATTGGTTGACGTTCAAGATGATGCTCACTGAAATAGGGAAACATAAATTAAAAAATTAAAAATAACAAAAATAAAAAATAAAAACAAAAGAAAATAGAAACAAAAAGTCAAAAACATTTGAATAAAAATAAATTAACGGTTTCATGTTAGTATAGAGGTTCTTTGTATTGGTAGGTGTGCGTAGATATTCTGATCGAGACAGTTCATTGGTTCATAAGATTGGTCAAAAACATTAAAAAAAAAAAAAAAAAATCAAAACATCATTTTTGAACATTTAATCAGTTTACTGTAAAAAATTCAGGGATAATTAGCAATTAATCTCAAATAGCGGAGGTAATCTGTCGTTAGTTTCTTTTAAAACATAAGTTTCGAATTAGTCACGCGTTTTAGATTTTACTTGCGTATTGATCCCACATGTACTCACGTATAATGCGGAGATGTTACAAATTATATTAATATCTGTTATATTTAACAACTCTTTTATACACAAACTAGTTACATGTTACTGCACAAGTGCAGACGTGTATATTAGATCTTTTGTCTTTTTTAATACGCAAAACTAAAACACAAGTTTCAATTGCCCATAGGACTTTTTAAAAATTAAGAGTAAATTAAGGTGGCGTTTGGTAACTGTTTCTGTTTCCATTCCAGCAGTGGGAAGGGATGGGATGAGAATTTTGTTTCCTTCTTGGGAGTAGAATTGCGTTTGGTAACGATAATTTTTTTTTTTTTTTTTTTTGGAAGAGAATCGCGTTTGGTAACGATTTTATCCCAAAATCAATTGTTTTTTTTTTGAGTTTTTTTTTTTGTTTTGGCCGGCAGCGGCAGCAGCAGTGGCGGTGATGGCGGCGGACTGCCGGAAGTTTCCAAGTGGTCGGCAGCGGCGGTGACCGGCCGGTGATGCCATAGTTGACCGGCCATAGTGATTGGGTGTACAACAATTGACTTTTTATCGTCCAAAACCGGGATGATTATGGAAATTTAGGGTATTATGTATTCAAATTGAACCTATGGGGACTAAAATAAACTAATGGTCAAACTTAAGGGGCACGAAGTGTCAAAACCCCATATGTTTTTATTTAAACGGGCCTATTGGGCTTCTATATGCAGGCCCGTTTCAGGAGGATCAATGAACCCAGCAAGATCACTTGGGCCCGCAATTGTTTCATGGAGCTTTGATTCTATTTGGATCTATCTTGTGGCCCCCACAGCTGGAGCCGTTAGTGGGGCCCTCTTACTGCGTGCGCTGCGCCTCCAGGGCTGGTCATGCTCCGCCTCTCCACATGGTCATTTACCGAGTCAATCTTTCCAATAGCTTTTTAGTTGGATTAAATTATTCAAAATATTTTAATATTTAAAATATATATATATATATATATATATATATATATATATATATATATATATATATATATATGGGCAAAATCTTTGTAGGGTTACATTGAACAATTATTTTAAATTCAATAAATATATGAATTTCTTTTCAATTTGTTTTCAGAGTTATTGGTGAATAGTATACGAATTTAAAATTTTTATCCATGCACTTCACGAGTTACAATAATTTTTTCAAAAGTCTAAAGTTACTATAGTATGAAACACACTCAATTTTTTCATGTAAAAACAAAAAAAAATTGCCATGATCCCAAATTTTGAAATTAACTATTTATCCAACCCATTTGGTACAGTGTCTTTATGAGAAGTTCAATAATATTTACCAAAAGTCAAAAGTTATTACACGGTATAAAAGTTATTATAATTTTTTTGTATGAAAAAGTTAAAATAAATTTCATGTGGTACAATAATTTTGGACTTCAGTAAAAACTGCAATAGCATGTGAACTGCATATATAAAAAGTTTAAGCTTGTGAATTGGTTAACAGGAATCCCTTAAAAAATTGCAGTAACTTTTATGGATTACAGTAATTTTAAACTTTTGATAAAATTATTAGATTTCTCAAAAAATTATTGTATTGAATATGTTGGACAAACACTGAATTACAAAATTTGGAGTGGGGTTAAAAATACCCTTGTTTTCAATCTAATAAAATCACATTTGTAATAAATAAAAGAATGCGTCCTTAATAGGGGCATGATGACATAATCCATTAGTCATTACATTCATGAACCACAATTATTATTATTTTTTTTTAAAAAAAAAGGTGAAAGACAAAGATAAAAGAACAAATAGAACTCATTTAATAAAAACAAATAATATATTTTTTTTCAATGATGTTAACTTTGATTTGGTAAATTATTTAATTATTATTAAAGCAAAAATTATTGTGGGAAGAAAAGATGATTACTTTCCTTGTACCTCATAAAAGAATTTGGTATAGCTAGATTCACTACCAAACAAAATGGCATGAATTTACTCTTCTTAGAATTCTAATTGCATAGAATTATAATTCCAATTAAATTCGACTTTCGTGTGATCAAGTACTGGTTGTATGGAATTGGGTATTTGGGATTGGAATTCGTAATGAACGTATGTACATTTTAAAAATTTTGAATGCGTTACTTTCTAATTTCAATTTTAAGGCTCCGTTTTCGCATTTCCAAATGTTACCTAAAGAGTATTTGAGTCATTTCAAAATTTAACATATTCCTACCAAGGTGTATTTTGGTGAAATTAAAGAGAATCAAATCTCAATTTTTTTTTTTTGTAGTTTTTTATACAACAACTAAAGCATTGTTCTACACATGAATCCTGAATCCGTTTAGATTATAATGATGAATTAAGTATTATTCCTTCTGTTAATTTTTTATTTTTTTTAACAAGAACAAAATGTTTTGCTCAAGGGTTGAAGTGCAAATAAGTTTTTTGTGTTTTTTTTTTTTTTTTATTCATTTATAGTAGAAAGTGCAAATAAGTCTTTCATGATATGCTAACGACTCTTCCAAATCGACTAATGTTTGCATCTTGGTTTTTAGGGAAGACATGTTGCCCACATAATACCTATGTTTTGTCTTTAATAATATATGTATATGGACTTGGCCATTAGATTAAAATTCTAATTCTAGGATTTTCTTAATCTCCTATAAATATTTTTAAGGCAAAGTTTTATTATTGTATTTTTTCTAATATCAATACGATTGCTTTATCTTCTCTATTCCATCTTTCAATTATTTTAATATTGTATCAAGAGTCAATTTTCCTTAATTCTATTCCTACTAAATTTTTTCTAACCCGAATCGTTTCAATTCTTCCGACGTGCCACTACCCTTCTCGTTTTCATCATTCAATACCCCACTATCGTATTCCTCATGACCATCTGACTCATTTTGTCAAAACAAGTTCAACGACACCAAAATCACAGCCATCAGAGTTATCATGGGCCTTCATGCGCTGCCTCAAGCCACTACAGATCCGTGGTATCAGTTCACTATTATAGGCTTCACCATCACACTAATATCAACATTCATCACATCATCATTTTCGTCTTAAAGAGATGATTCCAACACTATCAAAATCACCGCAATCAGAGTCTCCAAGCGCCTTTACGCACCGTCGACAGTCCCACCACTGCTGTCACATTCGTTAACTCTTACGGGATTCAATGTCAACTAATATTCATCATATAGCATAGCATCAAAAGTGTCTCATCAAGACGATTCTAACATGCCCTCATGCACACTTCGAAGATTCTGTCGCTCTGTCGCTGTTAGACCACAAGCTGCCAAACAGATTTACTGTTTTCTATTGACCGATTTACCTGTTTTTAAACCACTTCTAGAATATCTAACATCGATTCTTGGCTAATTTTGGCATTCTACATCTACCGGTGGCCTCTTTTTACTCAAATTTCGATCATACAGTATAGTTCCTTTTATATTGTTGATTTAGTTCATTACGGTGGTTTGACCGGTTCAAAGGCTCATCAATCGGTTCTTCAATATTATAGATCAATTATTGGTTAATTTTGTCATTCTAAATCCATCTGTGCTCTCCATTTAATCAAATTCAAATCATACAGTATAGTTCTCTTTATATTGTTGATTCAGTTCATCATAGAGATTTGATCGGTTTAAGGGTTCATCAATCGGTTCTTCGTGATTATAGACCGGTCTTGGATAATTTTAGTGTTATGAATCCATCTGTAGCCTCAGTTTCTCTAGATTCATATTATACAGTATACTTTGTTGAATATTGTTGATTTAGTTCAACAATGATGTCTAGGGGTTGCACTTCATCGATCGTTCTTACTACCAAAGAGGATTCAGATCCGACTTTCACTATTTGTAACATATCTGTTGTGGATATGGATTTACTCTTCCACCAAATTTTCTCCAAAAATAGTACAAAATTTTCCCTTGCTCTTTCGCTCATTGCATGTAATTCTTCTTGGTTCTTTGATTCTGCCTGTTGTAATTATATGACATTTGATCCCAATATCTTCTTATCCATATTGTCTGCTATAAATACCCCTAGTATTCATACTGTTAATGGTACTTAAATGCGTGTTACTCATACAGGTTAGATTTCTACTTCAGAACTTTCTTGTAATAACTCGGTTTTCCAAGGCCGCCACACGGTTTCTCCTCTCATAGAATTATCACTAAAATCGAACGACCAATTTTGCATTATTATTAGAAATCTGAGAAATTTTACAATGCGACGACGATGATTATAATTTGTCGATTTATCGAATCAATTGAAACTGAATCACCAGTATTTCATTTTATAAAATCAAATAAATTTTAAAACAACGATGATAATTATAATTATCAAATTTAACGCCAAAGCCAAATGACTAAAATTTTATTAAATAAAAAAAATTCGAGAAATATTTACAAACTACGACAATAAATATAAGGGTTAATTAAACTTTACCCCCTATGGTTTGGCCAATTTGCACTTACCCTATGTGGTTTGAAAATCGCCACTTACCCCCCCTGTGGTTAAATTTTCAAACCACTTACCCCCCTGATATAGAGGGGTAAGTGCATTTCGGCTTTCCATAACTAGATTTCCTTTCTAGATCGATTGTGTTACTTAGCTTTTGACGATAAGCTGGTGAAATTAATGGTTGCGGAAGCAAAGATTTTGAGACCTCAAAGCATGGCCGCTCAACGTCTCTATGCTCTCGAAGCAGTATGTTCTCCTGTCGAGACTGAATTTTCAACTTCGTGGCAACGGCAATGACAGCTCCAATCTTTTGCGAAGTCTGGGGCTTCTAAGTCAGTGTCCATTGGAATTTCTATCTTTGAATTGGTATGCTTCAGTAATCCAACCTGTTATTGTTACTTAATCTTAACATTGATTTATGCGTAGCTTTATATGTATTTAGGTGTGCATAGATCTAATTGCTTCTTCTTATTGATTCTGATTGTTCATTTCAATCATTTAGTGTGTGGAGTGTTATGTATGCAATTACTCTCTCTTCGTTAATCATTGGTATGGTTGGCTTAAGTGGTTAGATTCAAAAACATATTCTTCTCAATTTTTTCTAAAGATTTTTTTCTTCTTCTATAATTGATTAATGTGAAAGGATTTGTAGTTAATGGGGTGATGGTGGAACAGGCAAGTGACTGGATACGGAATCTCAAATGAGACAGATGTCGTATACATCATAGGAAAGAGTATATTGTTATTGCTTCCGTGAAAGTTTCGTTCCTTTCAATATTTAGGTAGGTAATATATGTTGAATTTATTGATTCCTTATAAAGATGGTTTGAAGTTATACTTTATGGTACGTGATTGGTGTATCTTCATCACTATTTGTTATCCTATTGTGGGAGTTGGCTGTGAATTTATAGTTGTATTATTATTGTAGTAAATATGTTATTTTCTTTTCTTCTAATTGGTTCCAACTCTATTCTACGTATTCTTATTATGTACTTAGAAACATATAGGGCAAAGTTCTACCTAATTATGCTCTATAATTGCCATCACAATTCATTGTAGTAATAATAATTTATTTTTTCAAAGTTTGTGGCAAGGTCATTTTTTTTTCTTTTTTTGGGTGGGGGGGAGGGGGTGGAATTCTCATTTTGTAAGATGATAGATTGCCTGTAGGCTCTTAAATGATTTAACAAATTGGTTGCGCATTTGTGAGAGGGTCTTAAGCCTTTTTTGCTTCAATCATCCATCATATATTCATAATTCCTCATACAGTATTGAATAGTTTTAATGAAGAACATCGAAATTTGTATAATTTTTATGTTCACAATAAAAAAAAATTATGGTTGTATATTTCAATAAAAATAAAAATTTAAAGATGTAATAATTAGGGTTTTAACATTTACCTATTTTACAATAATAATTGGTATAAGGCTTGATCGGCCAGTTTATGTAATTTTATTTGATTTTTATTTAATTTTTGTCATAATAGAAATTAGTCTTTTGCGAGTTATTTTTCTTCTCGCGAACCACGGGAGCGTCTAGAATCACAAGGAGCAAATCTCATTTTCTTTAAGGATTCAAGCGGCGAACAAGAAATTTGAGAATTATGTAGATTTGAGGATTATATTAAAAAATGTGTGGCAACGAAGAGAAAATACAATTTATTTAGATTTTGCTTCTCTTTTCTATACTCTTTTTATATTTTTCAAGTTGTATAAGTTTTTTTTGTTCTTTTACACTTGCTTAATTAGTGTATTCTTAATTATTTCAAATAAAAATTAGTTGTTTCATTTTACAAATTTATTTTATATTTTAAAATCTAGCCGACCCTATATAAGTGGGATAAAGGCTTAGTTGTTGTTGTTGTTGTATTTTGTATTCCCAATTACAACTTTGCATCCTCGCTGGATCTCAGGTTCTCCATGCATGTTCATGACAATTTTCACGCCAACATTTATCTTGAACTGGTTAGTTGTAACATTTTCTTCCATTTGATTATTTTGCAGTCGTTCTTATACATTCGTAATATTACCTGTTGACGCGATTTTTGGGATTGAAACTGTGACTTCAGCTTAGTACATTTCATTATTACATAATTTCAATTTAGGATTTGGAACTATTCATAAATGTGTATCTATATCCAAGAATTTTTGCTCATTTTGACATCACCTAATTGATATGTATGATTTCCTTAGGTCTCAATACAATTAGAACAAAAATTTTTAATTCTTCTTTGTGGATAATTTCTCCAAATTTTTTCTCAAAAGAAAAATTTAAAACTAATGCACTATAGTTCGCCATAATTTCATTCCATATTTGGCTGTAGTCAATTTGATCTCATAATTTATGCCCTGAAGGTAATTGCATTTAAAATCTATTTAGTGTCTACATGATGTGATGCAGTTTACAAAGTTCTTAACATTAGGTGCTTTACAGAATCCATAGCTTACCTAGAGCAATCCGTAAATCTATTTTTGAAAATTGGAAGGCTCAATGTGTCTGTAAGATATTACAAGGTATACTCTTTAGTAATTGATTATTGGTTATCGATTAGTAGTTATGATGGTTACAGGTTGTATATATTTGAAAATAGGAGTCAATAATTTTATAATGTTGTTTAAACAAAGTGTATTTTTTTTTTTTTTTTGAATTTTTACCCAGTATTCTGTATTGGTTGCATATATTGATTTGTAAAATTGTAATTGTAAATTTTGTTGAATTGTTTCTCATTGTATAGTTCATTTGTACTTAGGTATATCGATGATTGTTTGAATTTGTTTATGTTCTTAATTTCTGAATCTGATTAATTGAATGGTTATTTAACCATTTTTATAAGATTAGTCAGATCAAATTTAATTTACTATTTTTAAATTTTGTTGAAGTGTATCTCCTGTACTATTATACATTATTGAATTTTGTTGAATTTGTTTGAATTTGTTTATGTTCTTAATTTCTGAATCTGATTAATTGAATGGTTATTTAACCATTTTTATAAGATTAGTCAGATCAAATTTAATTTACTATTTTTAAATTTTGTTGAAGTGTATCTCCTGTACTATTATACATTATTAATAGTGAGTTGAATGTGAAAAGGTTAAGAAAATA
This sequence comes from Eucommia ulmoides, assembly GCA_016647705.1. Classification (NCBI taxonomy): domain Eukaryota; kingdom Viridiplantae; phylum Streptophyta; class Magnoliopsida; order Garryales; family Eucommiaceae; genus Eucommia; species Eucommia ulmoides. The sequence goes on from CM028329.1 coordinate 7,266,082, forward strand.
TTGGGGAAATGCAATCTACAGACGTGGGTAAGTGAAACGCCACCTTAATGTATCAAGGCATTCATTAACTTTGTTGATTGTTGTACGAATTAGGTGAAAAAGTTCGATACTAGTGAAGATTATGAGATAATTAAGTTATTGTTATTTATTTTAGTAATTTTTGTTTCAGGCACAGGTTTATTGTCTTTGAAAACACATGTTAATAATTAAAATTCATTATTATTTTTTATGTTTGTGGTTGTGGTTACTGGCAATATATTCTGTAATGATATTTTTTTGTGTTGGGTCTGCTATGTTTTTGGCTTAATTGCCTAAATACTACGCTATCTTTTTTCACCCGTGCCTTCAGACACGAGTTATACGCTAATATATATATATAAGAAAGGCTAATGATCAATACCTTATTATTATTATTATTATTATTATTATTATTATTATTATTATTATTATTATTATTATTATAAAATAGACACTTGTCAATCTTACCACCATATATATATATATATATGATTTTAGTTTGATTCCTTCATTATGAAGGAATCAATTTGAAATCACATATATATTATTTATTTATTTACAAAATACTCCCTTAAAAAAAAATATTAATTATACTCAAAAGCTCTTAAAAGTATATTTTAAATAATAAAATAGTCCCAACTATTAAAAGTCAACTTAAAATTAACATTCAATCCCCAAAATAATCAAATATTATTTGTACAATAAATTTACAAAACAAATACAAACAATTAATTTATAGAAAATAATATTTTCAAAAATTACAAATTTTTGAGGTATTACAATCTATACTCTTTAAATAAATTTCGTCCTCGAAATTTTGTTCAAAACAATAATGATTTAGAATTACACCGCACTAGTTACTCTCAGTTAAACAATAACAACTGAAAGTCACCACCACGCTTCTGCTGCGCTATTCTGATGAAAATAGTAATAAATAACAATATCTCTTTAAAATATTACGGTAGTCTCACTAGATTGGCTTTATCTCAATTCCAACAGATTTACGACCTCAATAATTTTTCCACTTGGCATGATTTTTCAAGTCCACTGCCATATCTCATAACCAACATTTCTCAATTTCATCCAACATTCAAGCCAATATATCACAACAACCAACATCTTAACCGATAGATATCCCAAATTCCTCATGGATTGCCCCATGCGACTAAAAACAATCATCTCCAATATCTGTGTTAAAATTCCAATAATCTCCTAAACGTTTCCATAAATATCAACACAATCCAAACTTTCAATAAATACATAAATACCCCTCAAATACATAAGTACGTCCCAAAATACAGAAATATGTCTTAACCATATAAATATATCTTAAAACACATAAATGTGTCTTAACCACAAAAATCCATCTCAAAACACGTAAGTACATATCAATCACATAAATACGTCTCGAAATACATAATCACGTGTCAACCACATAAATACGTCTCAAAATACATAAATGTGTGTCAAAGTACAAAAAAAATAAGATACATTACAAATGGTCAATACTCATGTAACATGTATATAAAAATTATACAGAGCCTCCAAATATTTCAACAATTACCCCACAATCCGACTCTACCTATTGTTAGTAGTGGACCAATATATATCTGAATATTTTATCAAAGTAATGTCTTCGTAATATAAAAGATTCTATAAATCAAGTGTTTTAATCAAATTCACTTTCCAATAAAATATTACCACACTGGGCAGTATCCGATTCCTAACAAAAATATCATTATAATAGAACAATCGAATTGAAATCGACAGATCAATGCTCTTTTATATAATAAAATACTATACTTTCTTGCCAGCTATATGATCGTTTTCCTCAAGATCATGAGTTATAACGGTACCGTAACCTATCCATTTGTGCAATCTAAGGTTGCAATAAGTGTCAGGACCTTTTAAAATCTCCAATGGTAGGAGTCAACACGTGGTAAAACCACCATATCACGATGATAATCATCATCCTCAACAACAACAACAACAGATATCAATCACCCCGCAGGACTTGCCCTTCTGTCAGGTCACAACATAACGTTCAACAATACATGCCCTCTTGGAAGGACCAACCATATCTCGTAGGATATGCCCTCCTGACGAGACAACTATGACGTAGTCGAATAATAAAATTATTTTTCGCATTTAGAAATTTACTTGATCCGTATCACATTATAAAATAATTCATTTTAATAAGCCTTTTCTTTTCACATTTTAATACAAAAATATAATTTGACAATTTATATAGAAAACGACGCACTCGTTTTATCGATGCACTATCTTCATAAAATAAAAATAATTTATGGATCAAGTATATTTATCAAACACCATATAAATATAACTGCACACTGAGTCAAAATAAAATTCCACGGTTACCATCACAATAAAATGATGTATTTGAATTAACCACTCAGATTATTTTGAGATATAATAAAATACCATACACATATTTTTCTACTAGCTATAAGATTATTTTACCTCACAATCGGAAGTTATAACGGTACCGTGACTTGTACAATTGTGTAATCTAAGGTTGCCATCAGTGCTACAGCCATTCAATATCTCTAATGGTAGGAGCAAAATAATAGTATACACTACCATATAAACAATATAATCAACTACCTGTAGGACTTATCCTCCTGACAAGTCTCAACACAACATATCAATATATGTCCTACAAGATATGCCCTCTGTAAGGACCAACCACATCACGCAGGACATGTCTTCCTGACGAGACGACTATTACGTAGTCGGATAATAGAATCACTTTTTGCATTTAGAAATTTACTTGATCCACATCATGTTATAAAATAATTCATTTTAATAAACCTTTTCTTTCTACATTTTAATACAAAAATATAATTTGACAATTTATGTAGAAGACGATACACTCGCTTTATCGATGCACTGCCTTCATAATATAAAAATAATTTATAAATCAAGTATATTTATCAAACACTATATAAATATAACCGCACACTGAGCCGAAATAAAATTCCTCGGCTACTATTACAATAAAATGATGTATTTGAATTAACCACTCAGATTATTTAGAGTTATAATAAAATACCGTACATATTTGTTTTTACTATTCATAGGATCGTTTTACCTCACGATAGGAAGTTACGATGATCGCGACCTGTACAACTGTGCAATCTAACTATTAGTGCTAGGGGTAATTAATATCTCTAATGGTATGAGCAACATAATGGTATACACTACTATCAACAATATAATCAACTACCTGCAGGATTTGCCCTCCTGACAGGTCTCAACACAACATATCAATACACGTCCTACAGGACGTGCCCTCCTATAAGAACCAACCACATTTCCCAGCACATACCCTATTGACGAGACGACTATGGCATAGCGGAATAATAATTTTTTTTTTCACGTTTAAAATTTTTCTTGATCCATTTAATATCATAAAATTGTCCATTTTCATCAACATTTTTTTTCTTCATAATTTAATACGAAAATATAATTTGACGATTTATATAGAAGATAATAAACACCTTTAGATTGATCCTTTCAATTCAACAACAAATCCTATAGTCCACGACGAACACGAAACTAATCTAGCCTCACTTTACTTATTATAGGTAGGTTGCATTAATCAAACGTCATTTAAAATGTTAATATGTTTAAATTGAAACTGTAGAGGCCACAGTGAAATAATGGTAACAACACATGGCTGTAAAGTGTCAAACCACCCAAAGATATAAGGGAGACGTCAATGCATGCAAATATGGACCAAACCCCAATCCTTGCACATACATATATGCACCCTAATACATCTTTGTATTCCCATAATTATTCCATTAATTGAGACAAAACAAACAGAGCATTTTTTTTTTGTTTATTATTATTATTATTATTTTGAAGAATTAAAGTCAAAGTACAAACAACGACAATCTATAAATTATTATATTTATTGCCTAAAGAGATGTAATTTAAGAACATGGCCTTGGTATAGTAGTAGGGTAAATTCATTGTGACCTGCGTGTCATAGGCTCATTATGTTGCTAACTAAAATTTTTATTAAAAAAGACTTAAATTGCACCAATGATACAAAAACTCAACACATAAACTATTTCTCAAGAAAAACAATTTTGTTTGGAATCCTCGTCCAAGACTTAAGTTGCATCTACCTGGTGCCATTTCAAACTCAACGATGCAGAAGCTCAACACATAAGCTATAGTAAAAGATATAATAAATACATAATATGTGTGAAATTAGATAGTAACATGGACACAATTGAAATTAGTACAAATATTCCATCAGTATATATATATATTTTTTTTACTTTTCAGTTCCTGGATTTTAACCAAAAACATAATGAGAATGGTCCATTCTTTCCAATTCAGGGAAATATGGTTTATATTTCGACTCCGATGGATTATCATTTTTTTTTTTTGAGAATTAACGGGTTATACGAAAATTATTATTATTTTTTTTAAGTATCACTTCACTTATTATGAGTAATGGGTACCATAATCTAAATCTTGTCAATCTTACAACCATATATATATATTTTGAGAATTAACGGGTTATACAAAAATTATTATTTTTTTTTTTAAGTATCACTTCACTTATTATGAGTAATGGATACCATAATCTGAACCTTGTCAATCTTACAACCATATATATATATATATATATATATAGTTTTAGTTTGATTCCTTCATTAGGAAGGTATTAATTTGAAATCACATATATTTATTTATTTATTTACACATACCCCAAAAAGTATATATTAAATAACATAATAGTTCCAAAACTATTAAAAGTCAACTTAAAATTAACATTCAATCCCCAAAATAATCAAATATTATTTATACAATAAATTTACAAAGCAAACCCCAAATATTAATTTATATAAAATAATATTTTCAAAAATACAAATTTTTTGGGGTATTATATTTCTATTCTTGACACGTATTTAATTCAAAAACTCGCCTTAAATCTCTTATATGTTGGGCAACTTTGTGAATTGAGATTTGAAATCATATTTTCTAATAGTGGTTGTTGTGTATAGGATCCTCGAATAGAAGAAACCCTTGAGACTGTTGTAAAGTTGAAATAGGCTTAAAAATTGAAAATCCAGAAATCGGTCAATCGAACCTCTGTTATGGTCCATTGATTTATCCAATAAGCCTATTGTAACACAACTCATAACAATCTGGTTGATTGGTCCCATTATTGGGTCAAACGATTGCTCCAGGAATTTCAATTGAATAAACAAAAGTAAGAATCGATCAATTGAGACCAACTGAATTCAACAACTGGTCAATCGATCGGACTAAGGACTTGATTCCGTTGGTTCAGTCAACCGGTCAGTCGACCAAATGGGGCAGAACCTCATATGTTTTAGCTTAGAATGAATATCAATCAACAATTGTTGCGTAGCTATTGAATATCTTGAGCCAAAAAAAATATTGGATATGGAATTAAACATAAAATCGATTCAAACTTGTTTCTAACTTCAATTAAACATTTTATCAAATTTTCGAATCAAGAATTATGAATTATGAGATAAGATCAAATGGTCAATCGGAGAAACAAAAGTTTCTATATTTTAACCCTAAATTTAATCATTTTTGTTGAACTTTGTCCCCCAATGAATTCCTGCTTAATTTGGACAAATTTGAATGTTGTAACGATCAGATAACAACAGGATTACATGACCATAACGTTCAAGCCATTGATTGTAATAGATTTGTACTAAACTCATATACAACAACTAGTTTTCAAAGATTCGTGTGTATATATGTACACACATGTGTGTGGGTAGGACTTTGTTGCACACTTGGAAATTAAGAGAAAATATACGATTTTAACATACGGTACTCTTCCTTAGCTATACCAATTAGTGTTCAACTCAAATTCGGTTACAAACATTGTTCAATCCTAAGAATTGCCGGTGAATCCATTTTATACTATTTTGTGCTTAATGCTTGTACTTTTTAAAAGTTTGGATATTTGTATATTTTTCATAGTTATCTAAAAATACATTATCTCGATTACATCTTTATTTCTAGATATTTATGAATAATGTGATTATTTATTAAACGATTAAATATTTCATCTTGTGTTTAAATGTTAATCTTATTCTTGTCATTTGAAATCGACCGTTTTTAAAAATCCAAGTCTTTTTTTTTTTTTTTTTCACAAAAGAATTAAAAGCAATTTTGCAAAGAATCACGAATTCTTTAGAAACGGTATATTGGACACAAGAATAACTCACATCATCGACGAGAATAAGTTACTCTGAGAGATCTTAACTATCTCGCATAATGTTCTAACAATAGAAAGCTAAATTGCTTTTTTCATTGAAATTCAACAAGTATTATTATTATTATGTTAAAATAACCTTAGCTTAAAAAGTTGAGAATCAATACAATCTCGAATTTTGTGCTTAATTGATTAATTGATTCCATCACATGAACTTACTTGATCATATACTTGAGGTGATTGCAGTGTACTTGAACTTAATTGATTAATTAATTCCATCTCTCTCTGTTTATGTGGTTGTGCTAAACTTGTTTATTTGATTATTCCACTGCACTATCATCACACTTGTGTTAAATTGATAAAATTGGTTTAAGTATTAGATTTTAATAGAGTAAAAAAGAAGTCAAAAGAATATAAGTTATTTTCACTATCCGATTCGCTACTCCCCCTCCCTCTTAGATAGAGTTGGACTGATAGGTCAATCAGCTAATTTGGACATAAAGGCTTAGGGTTTTCAAATTTTCACTAAATAGTCAATTGATAGGTGTGGTCAATCAAGTGGTCAGAGTAGATTTGGTTGAATATTTGAGCGTTTTCAATCAAATCTTTGTATTGTTCTTGACAATTAGTTATTTTAAATAATTGAAGAAAATCATTGATTTTTGAATCTTGATTTTGTTGTGCTATGAAATCAATCAAACCGATCATCTTACCAATTTGAATTCATTACATTCATTGTTGCAAATCTTTGAACAAATTTGGTGAGATTGTTTCATTTAAATTTCTTACAGATCTGATTATTTATTGTGTGATTATCTGATTTAGATCTATGTGAAAATTATGTGCTCAAAACGGTTTATCTTTTTGGTTTTGATTGATTATTTGAAAAACTCTTGATCTAAAATGTTAATTTTCTAAAGAGTTTAGTTACTTGATAATCAGTATATTTATATAATCAAAATATTGTTTGCTGATATTCTTGAGAAACAAAATCGTTGTTATACCTCACATGCTATAAATTGATTTACCGATTTTATTTGAGTTAATCGATTTAATTGACTTTATCTGGAATACTTGAAATCTTATTCACATTGGCTATATTTTCAAATTATTAATTGTTGCATATTATTTATTAAATTTTTATTGTGTTAAAACTTTTATCACAGTTAGTCGAGTTGATAATATATGATCTTTATAAATTTTGGTAGAAGATCTTTATAATATATCATTATTATAAGTTCTGGTAGAAGATCTTGTGAGAAAACAAAGTTTATGTGAGATATTGTATTATAACCTGAACTAGGTTACTGGTTCAAGTGAGAGTTGATTTTTTGATTTAGTTTGAGTGTAAGAGTAATTCACTCAAATAGGGTGTAAGAGATTTGATTCTTACATTGAAAGATGATTAGATTTAGTAGATTGAACTCTTTGAGAGAATTCGGAGGAGAAAAATGTGGACAAGAGTATTTTGACTGTTATAAAAAACTTGTGTGTCACTATCTCTATCTCTACTCTTGTGTGTACTTATTTGATTATTTTAACATTTCTGTTGGTAAGAATATAGGTAACCCTAAAATTGATAATTATTTGAAAAGGTAAGGAATAACTTAGAAAATTTTTAATCTACCTAATTCACCATCCCTCTTCGGTTGTTCTTTAGGCCAACAATAATATTAAATTATAAATTACACGTAAAAAATAATACTATGTTGAAATGATTTATTTGTTCAATTTACCACAACCAATGTGAAGAACTATAATGAAAATCTCCCCATAGTTTAGGGGCTCAATGTGCAAATTACCCTATCCTTTCTGATGTAACAGGTTAGTACAGCAAAGAAAATTCAGATAAAACATACAAATTTGTATGTACATACAGGTGTTTAGTTTGAATAGTAGAATAGGGAGAAAAATCTTAAACCCTGCGGTCTATAAATTTTGGAAGAAATTATAAAGTGAAGATGTTGAATCCCACATCACTTGTGTTATCTAATCCTGGACTATATATAAAGACAAGGGTAATCCTCCTCTTACAAGATGTTTTTTGAGAGTGAGTTAGGCCCATTAAAAATTTCTATATGGTATCAAAGCCAAGCATTTGTCTAATGTTGGGCGTGTTAAATCCCACATCAACGATGGGCCCCCCGATATCCGTTTGTAGTGGTTTGTCAAAGTCCACCCTGCACGTGAGGGGGTATGTTGAATCTCATATCGCTTGTGTTACCTAATCCTGAACTATATATAAAGCCAAGGACAATCCTCCTCTTACAAGGCGTCTTTTGAGAGTGAGTTAGGCCCATTAAAAATTTCTACAGAAGATAGCATAAGATTGAGATCAAATGAAGATTCATTCTTCATTTCTTCTAGTAATTTTATTTAGGGTTGTAAACGATCCGAGCCGAGTAGTGGATGTACAAACGTATTTATTTAAGCTACAAGTTAAACGAGCTGAGCTCGAGCTCGAGCTCGAACTGGGCTTTGAACTGACTGTTCGAACTCGGGTCGGCTAAAAAATTGGGAGCTCAAGCTCGAGTTCGAAAAACTTGTTTAAGAAGCTCGAGCTCGAGCTCGAATAGTTCGTTTAATAAGCTTGAGCTCAAGCTCGAATAACTCGTTAAAAAGTTCGAGGTCGAATTGCTCGATATGAGCTCCAAAATCAATTAAAACTCATTTTGTAGGTTAAATATAAATCTAAATACATTACAAATGACACAAAATAAATATAAACAAATCAATACAAATTACGAAACTAAAAAATACATCAAAACATCAACCTCATTATGGTAATGACAACATAAAATACCAGTCCAAGCCATTACAATATACAAATTACAAAACCCAAAAAATACATCAAATCATCAGCCCCATTATCCTTTTGGCTATGAATTTCTTCTTCTTCATCCTCATGAAGAAGAACTGGAAATGATGTTAAACCTTCAAATGATATGAATCATAATCAACAATAATAATATTAAAAAAAAAACTAAAAAAGAAAACTGAAACATTAGTAATTGAAACATGAAGCAAAATTGAATCATAATCAACACAAACATTAGTAATTGAGACATGAAGCAATCAACAAAAAGATTAGTAATTGAAACATGAAGCAAAATTCAATCAAGTCAGTATACCTGACAACTGAAACATTAGTAGTCAATAATAGTTCCAAGTCAGTATGCCTGACAACACTTGAAGAAAAATTGAAGGAGAAGCTCCCTGGATAAAAGCTTAAGGGCAAATGAAACATTGAATCTCCAATTGAAACACAAGAGAACAAAGCATTCAATTCGATTCTTGCAACATATGAGCATGATTCAAAGCATAAAGAAAAAATAAGCGGAGATAGAACCAGCCCAAATGTAGTAAAAATACCCAGAGCACAGGACAACTGATCTCTTGATCCTTGAAAATAGCAAAATAACAATCTAAATTTTAATAGAAATAACCCAATTATAATCAATCCCTAATAAATGACATTACCCATACCACCTGTGAATAGATTTTTCTTACTGCTTCTAACTGAGACATCTCTGCTTCTAATGTATCGACCAATTCCGAAACCTCGGGTGTACTAACAAACCGCACAAATCTGTGAACAAGAACCAAAAACATTAAACTCTAGACACCTAAAGCATATCCATACATGTTTCTGCTAGTAAGATGCATAACCTCTGGAGTGTGCCTTTTGTGAAACATTTTCCAGTATTTTTATGAGTCCCAACTTGGAGTTTAATTGACTGAACTGACCAAGCAACTTGTTCTTCTGCAACCTTCAACTAAGTTATATTGCAAAGAAAAGAAGATTTAACCATGAATCAGCATCTACAAGTACATATCAGTAAACTATTTCTACAAATTAAGGTGAATTAAAGCGTGTGTATCAAGGGAGAGAGAGAGTACCACATCTGTTCGACGAAGGTGGGGATTTGTTTCGCAAAGACAAGCTTGGTGTCGGAGAAGGCAAAGACGACGTCGGCAAAGGCAAAGATTAGCGTTAGGGATGAGCAAAGATGAAGGCAAAGATCGATGGGAGAGAGAGATGAAGATGAGAATCAAAGATGGAGAAGAGAGTCGAGTAGATCGGTGTTATGGTTGAGCGTCGACAAAGGTAGAGATCGACTTTAAGGATGAGCGGTGACGAAGGCAGAGATCAGTGAGAGAGGGAGATAAAGATGAGAGTCGATGGGGAGAGTCACGAACTCACGAGAGGCGACCGTGGGAATTGGCTTGGGAAGTGAATGGGAAACCCTAGTATATAATTAATAGGGGCACTTATCAAGAAGTCCCCATATGAGGATAAAACCACCAAATATACCTTTTTTTTTAAAAATGTTACAAGATAATCCTTTTCCCTTTTTGTGATATACCCCTCGCGTTGAATATAACATAAATTCGTATTGAATATAACACGGGCTCGTGTTATATTCAACACGATTATTCAACATGATCTCGTGTTATATTCAATACGATCTTATGTTGAATATAACACGAGATCGTGTTACATTCCACTTTCACAACCGTATTCAACACGAAATCGTGTTACATTCCAATTTTTCCATTCAAAATTGATAAATCCTCTATCCTATATTCATATGTTTGATTTTTACCAATACAAATCAAATTAATTCAACTAAATGAACCCTAAAATCCATTCAAATTAACCAAATCAATCCAAACAAATCAACCAAATCAATACAAAACCTAGGAAAACCAATTCTGAATCAAGATAAAGAACCCTAGTTAGTAGTTACGGTGTATGCTCATCACTAGTATGACAGTATCCCTCTTCCTCCTCCTGGTAATCTCTATTGTTGTTTCTCTTTTTCTAATCAAACGATATTGAAACAAATGAATTTTAATTAAAAAATTTAGAATAGAAAGTGTCAAATGTGCAATTTTCTCTAACCCTTTTATCCCACATTGGTTGGGAGAGGTGAAATTAATGAGGATATCTAGGGGTATGTGAGACACTTGGGGTATGCCTCAAGAGGTACCCACATTTTGTGGAGGGGAGAGGAGTTACATCCCTACCGGTTTACCACACACGCGCGCCGCCGCCGCCGCCGTCCAGTCGGCCATGCCGAGTCGAGTCGAGTCGCGCGTGTGATGAGGTGACACTTATTTATTTTTTTAAAAAATTTATTTAAAATATATATTTATTTTTTAAAAAAAATTTATTTAAAATATATATATTTTTTAACAGTTTAATTAAGAAAAAAAAACATTTTAAATGAAAACATTTTTTCTTGAACCGTTTTAAAGAAACATTTATATATATATATATATAACGTTCAGAAATTAACGTTAAAAAAAAATTAACGTTTAAAAAACTAAACGTTTGAAACGTTTAATTAAAAAAAAAAAAAAAAAAAAAAAAAAACAAACGTTTAAGAATTAAATTTTCGGTTTCAAGAATTTATTTATTTTTCTCCAATCAGAATTTTCCCTTATAAATACTGGCTTCTTCTTCAGTTTTAAAATACAGAATAAGTTTTCAGCCTTTTTCTTGATCTGAAACAGCAATACAGAATTGCTTTCAATCTTTTTCTTTATCAGAAATAATTTTATTTCTTTTAAACTTCAATTTCCGAACAGTCTGTTCGTTTGTTCAAACAGTGAGTAGGTGTTTAGTATTCAGGTCTTTTGTTGTGCAAAAAAGGTTTTAGACAGAGGTGATTCTGGGCTGTTTTATCCTGAGGACGACGGGACTGTTACATTGCTTGCACGTTCTTGGGCAGAGCCGTGAAACGTCTTAAAGAGAGCGACCTAGTTTGCGACTCATCCCAAGAAATTTTGGTAAACTCGTTCTTTATTTATTTTCTGGTTTAACAAATTTAAGACGTCCAATATCTGCTAAGATGTCTACTGATCACGATTTTAAACAAGTAACTGTTGATCTCAACAAACCATTTCGTTTCGAAGGGTTTCATTTTAAAAGATGGAGACAGAAAATGTTATTTTTTCTTACTATCGAAAAAGTAGCATATGTCTGTACAACCAAAAAACCTCAATTACCTCAAGTTCCTACAGATGCTCAGATTCAAGAAGTTAAGTCTTGGGAGGAAAATGATTTCCGTTGTAAGAATTTTATTCTTAATGGTATGTCTGATGATCTGTATGATTATTACTGCTCTAACAAAACTGCAAAGAAAATTTGGGATGCTCTTTCGAAGAAATACGACACTGAGGAGGCTGGAAGTAAAAAATTTGCTGTTAGTCGGTATCTGAAATACCAAATGACCGACGACAAATCAGTGGAAATTCAGAAAATCGCTCACGAAATAATTGCTGAAGGTATGTCCCTTGATGAACAATTTCAAGTTGCTTTTTTAATTGACAAATTACCCCCCTCTTAGAAAGATTTTAAGAATACTCTAAGGCATAAAACTAAAGAGTTTTCTTTAGAAAGTTTGATCACTCGTCTTCGGATTGAGGAGGAAGCCCGAAAACAAGATCTGAAAGATGAAGTGCTTGCTGTTTCTAACAACGCTCACAAAAAATCATCTTACGCTATTCTGAAACCTAAAGGGAAAAATATGAAAAATCAAAATCAGAATCGCAACCACAACAACCAGAACAGAAATGTGTCTCAAAATCAGAATAGAAACAAACTCTATTCAAGAAATAATTCTGAACAGTTTACTTATTATAACTGTGGGAAGGTGGGCCATTTGGCTTGGAACTGCCGGCAAAGACGTCGTCCTGTTCCACAGGCGAATCTTACCGAGGACCAACTTATAGCTATGATTTCTGAAATCAATATAGTTGGTGGATCCGAAGGGTGGTGGGTAGACACTAGTGCTTCACGCCATGTCTGCTATGATCGTACCATGTTCAAGTCTTATTCTGAAAGTGAAGACAAGAAAGTGTTGCTGGGTGATTCCCACTCCACTATTGTTGCCAGTTCTGGTGAAGTGGAATTAAAGTTTACCTCTGGAAAGACAGTCATCCTTAAAGATGTTCTGCATACTCCAGAGATGAGAAATAATTTGGTTTCGGGCTATCTTCTAAACAAGGCGGGGTTCACTCAAACTATTGGGGTTGATTTGTATACTTTAACCAAAAATAATATTTTTGTTGGGAAGGGATATGAAACTGATGGAATGTTCAAACTGAATGTTGAAATTAATAAAATTTCTTCTTCTGCTTACATGTTTTGTTTTTTTAATATTTGGCATGCTAGACTTTGTCATATTAACAAACGCATTATTAAAAATTTAAGCAATTTAGAACTAATTCCTAAATTGTCTTTGAATAATTTTGGAAAATGTGAATTTTGTAGTCAAGCTAAAATTACTAAAACCCCTCATAAATCAGTAATTAGAGAATCTGAATCTCTTGACTTGATACATTCTGATATTTGTAAATTTGATGGAGTCTTGACTAGGAATGGTAAACGCTATTTTATTACATTCATAGATGATTGTTCTGATTTTACTTATGTTTGTCTCATGAAAAATAAAAGTGAAACTTTTGATATGTTTAAAAATTTTGTAACTGAGATTGAAAATCAATGCAATAAGAAAATTAAGAGATTACGCAGTAATAGAGGAACAAAATATGATTCTGATATTTTTATTGATTTTATAATTCTCATGGGATTATTCATGAAAAAACTGCACCGTATTCTCCTGAAATGAATGGTAAGGCTGAAAGGAAAAATAGAACTTTTGTTGAATCAGTAGTTGCTATTTTACTTAACTCCAGTGCAGCTTCTCACTGGTAGGATGAAATTTTATTAACGGTTTGCTATGTACTTAATAGAGTTCCCAAATCGAAAAGTAAAATTTCACCTTATGAAGTTTTCAAAAATAAGAAACCAAATTTGTCTTATTTTAAAACTTGGGGTTGTTTGGCATATGTTCGAATTCCTGACCCAAAAAGAAGAAAACTTGCCAGTAGAGCTTATGAATGTGTTTTTATTGGTTATGCGGTAAATAGTAAAGCTTATAGATTTTATGATTTGAAAGATAGAGTTATCATTGAATCAAATGATGCTGATTTTTATGAATATAAATTTCCTTTCAAATTGAAGAATAGTGGGGGCACGACTTCTAGTAATGAACCTATCATTAGGATTAATGAATCTAATAAGGAATTAGATATTGAACCTAGAAGGAGTAAATGACCTCGTATAGCTAAAGACTTTGGTTCGGATTTCTATGCATATACCTTAGAGAAGGATCCACTTACCCTCCAAGAGGCATTGTCCTCTATAGATGCCAATTTATGGCAAGAGGTTATAGATGATGAGTTAGACTCTCTAGAGTCAAATAGAACTTGGCATTTAGTAGATTTACCTCCTGGTTGTAAAACAATAGGATGTAAATGGATTCTTAAGAAGAAATTGAATCCCGATGGAACCATTGATAAATATAAGGCTCGTCTTATAGTCAAAGGGTTTAGACAAAGAGAGAATGTAGATTTCTTTGATACTTTCTCACTTGTCTCTAGAATTACATCTATTCGTGTACTTTTATCTCTTGCTGCAATTCATGATCTTATTGTGCACCAAATGGATGTTAAAACTGTTTTTTTGAATGGTGAATTAGAAGAAGAGATTTATATGGACCAATCTGAAAGATTTGTTATTCCTGATTAAGAAAACAAAGTATACAAATTAGATAAATCTCTTTATGGTTTGAAACAAGCGCCTAAGTAATGACATGAGAAATTTGATAATCTAGTCATTTCACATGGTTTTAAAGTAAATGAAAGTGACAAATGCATTTACTATAAATTTAAAAATGATGTTTGCACTATTATATGTATTTATGAGGATGACTTGCTAATTTTTGGTTCCAATATTCATGTTGTGAATAATGTAAAATCCATGCTATGTGCTAATTTTGACATGAAAGATCTTGGTGAAGCAAGTGTAATCTTTGGTATTAAAATAACTAGGTCTAAACATGGAATTTCTTTGGATCAATCTCATTACATAGAGAAGATTCTAAAGAAATACAATTATTTTGATTGTAAACCAGCATGTACTCCTTATGACCCTAGTATGAAGTTGTTCAAGAACACCGCTGATGGTGTTAGACAATCTGAGTATGCGAGCATCATAGGCAGTCTTCGATATGCCACTGATTGCACTAGGCCCGATATAGCGTATACTGTTGGATTACTATGCAGGTTTACAAGCAGACCTAGTATTAAGCATTGGCATGCTATTGATAGGATTATGAGATATCTAAAGAGAACTATGAACCTTGGATTACATTATCAGAAGTTTCCTGCTGTTCTGGAAGGATATAGCGATGCTGATTGGAAAACCCTTTCAGATGACTCCAAGGCAACTAGCGGTTATATATTTAGTATAACTGGTGGAGCTGTTTTTTGGAAATCTAAGAAATAGACTATTTTGGCTCAATCTACTATGGAGTCTGAGATGATTGCACTAGCTTCGGCTAGCGAGGAAGCAGGGTGGTTAAGGAGCCTGCTTTCTGATACCCCTTTATGGGAGAGATCGATTCCAGCTGTCTTGATCCATTGTGATAGTACCGCGGCTATTGCAAAGATTTAGAACCGTTATTATAACGAAAAAAAGCGACAAATACGTCGCAAACACAGCACTATTAGGGAGTATATCTCCACAGGGGCTGTGAGAGTGGATCATGTACGGTCTGATAATAACTTAGCCGATCCGTTAACGAAAGGATTAGCTCGAGAAAAGGTTTACAAAACCTCGAAAGGAATGGGACTCAAGCCCATAGATTGACGAGTCACTTGTGAGGGAAACCCAACCTATAGACTGGAGATCCCAAGAAATAGGTTCAAAGGGTAATAACAAACTCATAAAGTGATATGAGAAAAATCATGCTATAAATTTTGAGTTCTATTTCATAAATGTGCTGTTTGAAGCATGATATCTTGAAGCGATAGAAGGTTGAGTTTTTATTAACTCTTAATGAGATCTATACTCTATTTGGAGTAGAGTACCTAGCTATACGAGTACTCTTGATAGATTCACCTATGTGAATGTGGAAGTGTGGCCGCTTCCTATGGAATTTTGGACAAAATTCTCTAGAGCATTCACTATACTGGGATACACGTGCATGGCTGTAAAGCACGGACTTTTGGACTACACCCTGATAGGGTTGTGTGTGTGATGTTATTAGAGATACAGTTCAAAACTACGAGTTACTCTAGTATAATCCAAAGTATTTTCACTATGTAAAGGTTCTAGTCGATAGACACCTTTTCTTATGCACAATCTTATATTGAATTATACTGCTCGATGAAAAAAATTGTTTTTAAAAATTCAAGTAGGGGATTGTTGAAACAAATGAATTTTAATTAAAATTTTTAGAATAGAAAGTATCAAATGTGCAATTTCCTCTAATCCTTTTATCCCACAATGGTTGGGAGAGGTGAAATTATTGAGGATATCTAGGGGTATGTGAGACACTTGGGGTATGCCCCAAGGGGTACCCACATTTTGTGGAGGGGAGAGGAGTTACATCCCTACTGGTTTACCACACACGCGTGCGCGCGCAGCCACCGCCGTTCGTCCGACCGTGCCGTGTCAAGTCGAGTCGCGCGTGTGATGAGGTGGCACTTATTTATTTTAAAAAAAAAAATTATTTAAAATATATATTTTTTTAACAGTTTAATTAAAAAAAACCATTTTAAATGAAAACGTTTTTTCTTGAACCGTTTTAAAGAAATGTTTATATATATATATATATATATATATATATATATATATATATATATATATATATATATATATATAACATTTATATATATATAACGTTCAGAAATTAACGTTAAAAAAAAATTAACGTTTAAAAAATTAAACGTTTGAAACGTAAAAAAAAAAAAAAAAAAGAAAAGAAAAAAAAGAAAAAAAAAACAAAATGTTTAAGAATTAAATTTTCGGTTTCAAGATTTTTTTTTTTTTCTCCAAACGGTTTAGAATTTTCCCCTATAAATACTGGCTTCTTCCTCAGTTTTAAAATACAGAATAAGTTTTCAGCCCTCTTCTTGATTTGAAACAGCAATACAGAATTGCTTTCAGTCTTTTTCTTTATCAGAAATAATTTTATTTCTTTTAAACTTCGATTTCTGAGCAATCTGTTTGTTTGTTCAAATAGTGAGTGGGTGTTTAGTATTCAGGCCTTCTGTTGTACAAAGAATGTTCTAGACATATGTGATTCTGGGCTGTTTTATCCTGAGGACGACTGGGCTGTTACACTGCTTGTACGTTCTTGGGCAGAGCCGCGAAACGTCTTAAAGAGAGCAACCTAGTCCGCGACTCATCTCAAGAAATTTTGGTATACTCGTTCTTTATTTATTTTCTGCTTCAACAAACGAACTAGAAGAAAAAGACAAGAGAGAGCTGAAATTGAGGATTGGGAATCGGAATACTAGCCACATAGAATCCCATACCAAGAAATCAAAGTCGCAACAAACAATTTCTTCAACCAAAACGTGATCGGAATCGGCTGCAATGGTAAGGTCTATAAAGTGGTCATGGCCGGCGGCATAGATATCGCCATAAAATGAATTTATTTTTTCAAACTCTTTGATTATAAAATTCTTTTGATCGTTGCCGTTGGTTGCCATCGCAAGTCATCGCATCGTCGTTGATCGAATCTTGGGTTTTCGAAATAAAAATAGTTGTTTTCGAAGAAATTGGAGCTGATATCTGTGGTACGCTCCATAAGTTCTTTATTTCAATTGCCTTTATTTTTAATTCATTTGAAGAAACTATTCTTTGGTCATCAAAAGATGGATCGATTCGATTCATTCTGAATCGCTCTGCAATGGATTTTGATTATGCCCATTACATGGTGACAGAAGGCGAAAAGGCAGAGAGAACATAACTGAAAAATCTTCTTCGTTCGGCAAGGCTTATCAGAAATAACTGGCTGAATTGTTTAACATGAATGGAAGAAGAGAGAAGAGCGTATCGTCGGAGTAGAGATAAAAGGGAAGAAGCAAGAATGAGCGAAGGCTAAAATAGTCATTTAAAAAAAATAAGGATTATCTTGTGCAAACTCACGCTTTTTAAAGGACTATCATGTGCGGAAAAAAAAAAGAGTAGTGAACTATCTTTCGATTTTGCCTTTTAAAGAGACTATTTGGTAGTTTTTCCTAATTAATATATATATTATAAAAAATATTGTTCACAAACATGAAAATGAGCTCGCGAACAAGATTGGCTCGACTCATTTAATAAATGAACATTTTTAGATGCTCGAGCTTGGCTCGTTTATTTTAATAAACGAGTTCGAACGAACTTTTTTCGAGCCGAGCTCGAGCTATTCATGAATAGCTCGGTTCGTTTACCGTTCTAATTCTGTTTCTCATTATTCATTTTTCTGGCAGAAATCCAGGTTTGTTTAATGTTTCTTATTCCACATTTTATAATATTTACACTTATTACCCCCAAAACATCTGTTATAGAATATGACTCCTTAAAGATTAAAAGAGAAAATGTCCATAAAGCACACAATTTGACTTCATTTTTATCATATTGGATCTCATCAAGCCAACAATTTAATAATGGCTTGATTGGATATTTTGGGTAAATCATGTTTTGACCACAATTTAAAGATATTTTACACATCTTACCCCCAAATGTTTTAATTACGATGCATTACTCCTTAAAATTATTTGTTGGTATCGAAATACCCCAACTGAAACTTAAAAGAGAGAGAGAGAGAGAGAGAAATTGCCATAGATACATATATGTTGATTGTATTGTACGCAATTTTAATTCGTGCAACAAAATTATTAACAATAGGGTTAATTTGTCACAAACATCTAATCCGAATATAACTATGTTAGATTTTCCAGTGGGTTTTTCAAATCAAGTACAAACTTTAGAGGTTAAAAATGCAATTTAGCCTATTATTAATTAATTATTTTCTCTTTCAAATTTGAGTGGATGTATTTTATTTTAGGTCTATATTTTATACCTCGGAGGGCATAATGGGGAGAAAAATTCACAAGAGATCGGAGAGATTCATCACTCTTACATATTTAAAGTGAAGGGTTCTAAAGAAGAAGCTAAGGACCCATTTGGTAACCTTTTTGTGCCCATCCCATGCAGTGGGATGTGAATGAGATGAGAATTCTATTTCCTTATTGGGAAGAGAATCGCGTTTGGTAACAACAATATTTTTTTTTTTTTAGTCTGGGAACATAATTGTGTTTGGTAACGATTTTATTTAAGAAATCAAGAATGAACCCTAAACCACAATAAAGAAACCATCAAGCAATCTAACCCTAAACCACAATTAAGAAATCATTAAGCAATTAAACCCTAAATCCCAATCGAAAATCGAGATTTTGAAATCGAAATCAAAATTGAGATCATGATGAAAAAATAACTTCCTCACCAATCGCTGAAACCTTTCCTTGTAAACACTACCACCAATATCACCACAAAGACGTTAATTAGCTTCTATAGGAGATTTTTCAGGTTTGAAACCTAACATACTACTTTCTTCAAGGTCGAATCGAAATCCTAAGCAGACAACGAAAATGAGGACGCGATGAGGCGAAGACGATGGCGACGAACACGGTTGAAGAAGAAGAAGGATGGAAGAGGAGGAGGACGACAACGGCTGGATATGGAGGCTTGAAGAGAGGATCGCGAAATGAAGAAGAAAAGAGGAGGAAGACGATGGCGAAATGAAGTAGAAAATATAAACTTGAAAAGAAATAGAAGAAAATAAAAAAAATCATTGCAGGCAAGAGGGTTTGATATGTGCATTTCATTAAAAAAATTGAAAATTTCGAGCATGTCCCATTTGTAAGAATGGGATGGGATGATTTTTTTGGGATTGAATTTTTTTGTTTCTCAATCTCTTAAGAAAACAAGAATCAATTCTAACTTTTGGGACGAGAATGAGAACAAAAACAATTTTACCAAACGCTATGCGCAAACAAAAATCCAAAAAATCTGAGAATGAGATAAGAATTTTTGGTATGAG
The DNA here is from genome assembly GCA_016647705.1 of Eucommia ulmoides. NCBI lineage: Eukaryota > Viridiplantae > Streptophyta > Magnoliopsida > Garryales > Eucommiaceae > Eucommia > Eucommia ulmoides. Next base: position 7,286,293 of record CM028329.1, read on the forward strand.
AATGGTTATCAAATGGGGCCTAAAGCTTTTATTGTTTGCAGCTATAAAAACGTTACCAATGGCTTTTCTGTTGTGCTCTCTCCCAATGAAGCTACCAAACTTTCAGGTTAGGCGTAAACGTAGAATGATAAATTACATTTGTACTTTCATGCTGTTGCATTTGGTACAGTTGAATAGAATATAATGGAATGATGATAGGATTGAAATTAGTATGGTAATAAAATGGAATGATCATTATTATTCCTATATTTGGTAACAAAATGAATTACATGTGGTATTAGAATGACATCAAATGATAGAATAATAATTTAATTAATTTTTTAAACGATATAATAGTTAATTTAATTAAATTTAATTTCAATTCAAATATTTGGTTGGTATTTAGTTTTGTTTTTTGGCGGATAAATGATTAAAACCTAATCCCATGTAATTGGATTAACTAATACCAAGTTTATCTTGGTATTGGTTAATCTCATGTTTTGTGGGATTAAGGAATACTTGGTAATGAGAATGAGATTTAATCCCATATACAAAATATAGGAATTGAATGACCTTGACCATTCCAATCACATATTGAATCCCATGTACCAAATGCAGCATCAGTGTTTTGGATGTTCTACATTTTACACCATAAAAGTTCACTTGTGGTACATTACTCTGGTCCAGTTTTGAATTTGTGTCCAATTTTTGCAACTGACAACTTTAACATAAACATGGGCAAAAGCAAGACCACTATATTAATGACTTTATACTTGTAGTTGCTGATAAGATAATTAACACTTGAAACTTAATACATTAACACAAAGCTTGGTTCACGGAATTTGGTATGGAATTGGAATAATTTTGGAAATGATCATTCAATTCCTATATCTAGTACATAGGATTAAATTACATTCCTATTAACAAGAATTTTCTAATCTTATAAAAACATGGGATTAGTTAATCCCAAGATAAACTTGGTATTAATTAATCTTAATTATATGGAATTAAGTTTTAATCCTTCATCGGCCAAAATATGCAACTAAACTATAACATAAATTGAAATGAAATTTAATTGAATTATTATTTTAACCTTTGAAAATTTTATTAAATTACTAATTTATCTTTGAATTTCTAACAAATATATCTCTTAATATTTTTTGTGTAAATTTTTACACTTCCCTCCCCCCTCCTTCTTCCTCCCTGCACCATCATCTCCGGTGAGAATTCGAGTCTGGTAGTCGGCGCTAGACTCCCTCCCTCTCTCTCTCTCTCTTCTGATGGCTACTAAAAATAAGAATAAAATAATAAAAGAATGAGGTGAAAAATGAGAATATATTAAAAACCAAAATTCTAGTAACACAGAAAGACTAACTAGAATAGAAAAGAAACTAGGGTTTGAATATTTACCTAGCAAAGGTGACCTAAAAGTTTTAATCAGCGAAAAATTACAAAGCAAAACATTTGATACCACAGAAATCGAAGAGTTATTAAAAAATTTAAAACTAGAAAAAGAAGAATACAGTGAAAAAAGTAAAAAACCCAAAAATCAAAAAATTAGTTATCTCTACGGAACAATAAAATGAGCAGCAAAGAAATAATATTACATGAACAGTTAAAAAGAAATCTTAGTACTACAATATTTAGAAAAAATAAAGTAGTAGACAATCAAATAGAAACATTAATAGATATAGAAACAGATTATGAAAAATTTAGGAAATGAGGATTAAAAAAAATAAAAGAAACACACTTATATAATAAATGAAATATAATAAAAAATATAATGGGTAATAGTAACTAGCTATACAGACATTTTCATGAACAAACAATCAATTGTACCACAGAAAGTGAACATGTATCAGTAAACCTTATAAGTAGAAAAAGTTATGATGATATAATAAGATTAAACTTAAACCTTACTCATATAGGACTTGTGGTAATAGGAATAAAAGGACTGTACTGACAATTCTTAGGAACCAAAGTATTAATATGTTTATATGATGGTAGACACAAAAACTTGGAAATGAGTCTGTTAGGAACATCTAAAATAGACATGAGCCATAATGGAGCAATTGTGTATTTTACACCTGATTTTTTTAATAAAGATAACAGACCTTTTAAATCACATAAAAATAGGAATTAAAACTAAATGTTATGATATAGAAATAGGAACGAAAAATCTAATTGTATGTATATGATTTATAGGAAGAATAAGTGAAAATAGTAATACAAATTATTGAATTAAAAATGAAAAAATATTCAATCTACTAAAAATAGAAGGGATAAAAGCAATACCGGCCAAGAAATTTAGTCCAAAAACGAATGCAGGAACAGACTGGAACCTCAACAGCTTTATAAACAATATTATACTCACCCCAAATAATAACATAACATATAAAAATAAAGATGATAACCTAAACTTAAGATTTACAGATTATAAATATCAAGTCAGTAGCAGTGATAGGCAAAATGATAAAGAGATAAATAAGAAAGAAACAACATATGTTAATATAGAAAAGTAATATAACTTTACTCATATGGATTATGATAATGAAATAACTGAAGAATATTTAGCCACATTATTAAATAATGAATACGACAGATTAGAAAGATTAGGATATACACATGAACAGATAATAGATCTTAATAAAGAAATCTAGAATATGGAATTAATAGAGGAATTATATGCAGGAAATCCAAACATGAAATCTCTGGACACATTTAAAGATATAGAAAACATAAAATTAACTTTGATACTAGTACAATAATCAAAATAGAATCAAAGAAAGTTGATATAGAACTAGAAAAAGTCAATAAATATCTAGAAGATGTTAAAATGGAAAGCACAGTAAACCAACCAAGAGCACGCACAACTATAATACCAATAGGATAGGGAACTAGTAGATGACCAATAGACGAAGATACTCCCATGCCAGATAGAAGAATATACCCAAGAAGGGGAGCCAACCTTTTAGCAATAGATTTAACAGGAAAACCAGTGAGAAAGAGACTACAACAATACAGTCTAGAAAAATTACCAACGGCAACACAAACCGGAACAATACTAAAGCTAATGAGAAATGAATCTCAGGTTTGGCTAGAAATAATTGATAGATGGGAACAAGATACGGCCAGAGCATGGCAAAACAGTAATAGAATAGTAGGAATGTTCGAAAATTTAGAAACAGTACTAGGTGAAACAATAGATTTTTTTTATAATGAATATAAAATAGATAATCTAGAGGTCATTATGCGATTAAAAGACTTATGAAATAACCCATATAATTTTACTAATATGATTAGACAAATAACAATAGGAATAAATGTATATTCTACAACCGAATACTCTCTAGCAGAGACAACATTGAGAAACATAGATCAGATGAAGATAACATACTTGAAACACATAATAGAATTCAGTCAAGATTATGCATATCAAGAAAACAAAACAGGTTTAGCCTATAATGAAGAAATAGGAGACATATATTTTAGAAAAATACTAGGACCAATAGGAAGACACATACAAGTGGAATAGGAAAAATATAGTAATAACAATAAAAATGCAAGAATATGAGTTAAGATAATATTTACCTTTGATCAACTAAGAAGACAATGCACAAATTTCAAAATAATAGAAACGGTAAATAAAATAGATTATGATTTTTGCAAAAGAATAATATATGCACGTCAAAGATATGGAGATGAAAGAAAATTGAATAGAAAGTATAACAAATTCAACAAAAGAAGTAAAAAGTTTAAAAAATATACAAGGGATTATAAAAACAGAAATAGCTGCAAAGCATACAAACCTTATAACAAGAAGAATAAATATCTTAAAAAAAGTAGAACCTCTAAAAAGGGAAAATTCAAAAAAGTTAATATTGTCAAAAAATTTAAAAGAAATAAGAACACAAAATGCAAATGCTTCATATATGGGAATGAAAAACATTTAGCCAATAGATGTCCACAGAAATTTAAAAACATAGAACGTGCAAACATGATACAAGATATAGATGAAGAAATAGTAAACATAGACTCAAAAGATTTTATAGCATATAGCATAGTAACAGAAACAAATAGTAAAGAAAATATAAAATTACTATGTACCAATAATCGTAGCACATAATATAGTAGTAGTACAAAATCAAATGATGAATTTTGCTATATGAACATAATAGAAATAAAACCTGAATAGGAATGTGACATGCATAACTGGAAATATGGTTTAGGCGATAATAATATCAAATGTTTTCATTGCAAAGGATTCCCTAGTAGAGATAGAGGATAAAAATGTTTATAATGTCATCTAGAAATATGTCATACGTGTATAAAAGAAAAATATAGGATCGAAACCAATCTAAAAAGCTCACCAAAATTCACAGAAAAAAATTTAGAAATAGCAAAATTAAAGCTAGAAATTAAAAAACTAAAATAGAAAATAGAAAATATCAAACTACAGTATGACAGAAAAATAATGAAATACGAACAAAAAATAGAAAAGCTGGAAATAAGAAAAGACAAAGCAAAACAAAAAGTAGAACACGAAAGTGAAGATAATAAAAGTAATTATTCTAATGAAAGCTACGAGACAGAAGGAAACACACTAGAACAATAACTTTAAAGTAGTAAAATTCATTATGAAAACTACGACTTAACAACATCACTAATTCCTTCAACCTACTTATTAAACTTAGTATACAGAATAAAATTCAAAAATGGAAAAATGCTAGACATCACAGGAATGATTGACACAGGAAGCACAAAATTACATATAGACATAAGTCTTGTACCAAAATAAGCGATACATGAATTAAAACAATTAGTTATAACATAACAAATTGATGGAAGTACATTACAATATGATAAGTGCCTTAGAGATAGTTAAATAACATTTTTAACAGAAGTTGACTTCAACGTATACTATCCTCTACCACAAGTATGGTTAAGTAAAATAAATCACAGATATAAATTTATAATAGATTTAAACTTTATTAGGAGTCAAGGTGGTCGTATAACAATAACAAATAATTTTGTCACAATAGCTAAAAAAGTAAGTATCATACCCACATATTATTTTATTGCAAAGTTACCATTGACTTCACCACTAACGCAAAAGGTAATACCAAAGCAATTAAAAATGGGAGTACTCGCATGCAAAGCATGGTGGAACCATCAGTAGTTTAAAACAGTTATATATAGCAAACACAGAACCAAAAAATAACAAATATCTTAAAGAGGAAATATAAAAATATTCTAAATTCCTTATATAATCTTAAGATTAGAATTACTTCAAAGAATTTAACATTAAAAATAACATTCCAAAATAATTGAGTAAAAAGAAACAGTTGTACAAAATAATACAGATAGTAAAAGAAACACAGGTTTTGGGAGAAAATCCAATAAAATTTTGAAAATAAAATAAAATTGAGGCACATTTAGAAATAAAAAACCTTGAACTTAGTATAAAAACAGCTAATGGAAAATACGACCCAATAGATATAGAAGAATTTATGGTAAGAAATTATGTTGAAATAAAAAGAGGAAAAACCAGAATGGTCATAAATTATAAACGTCTAAATGATAACACCATAGAAGACAAATATCTGATACTAGACAAAGATATGTTAATAAATTGCATATAGGGAAAAACAGTGTTTAGTAAATTTGATGGTAAATCAAGATTTTGGCAAATAAAAATGCACAAAAACAACATTCCTTGGATAACTTTATCTTATCCCAATGGACATTTTGAATGGTTAGTTCTACCTTTTGGACTAAAAAATGCACCTAGCATATTCCAAAGAAAAATGGATAGCATATTTCTGAAGCACAAAAAATTTACATTAGTATATAGATGGTATCTTAGTTTACTCACAAAATAAGGAAGAACACATGGGTCACCTACTTACAATATTCACAGAATTTTTGAACAACAAATAATAATGAGTAAAAATAAGATGGAACTCTTCAAAGAATATATAGGGTTTTTGAGAATAGAAATAGGAAAAGAAAAAATTAAATTACAACCACATATTGTAAAAAAGATATTATAATTTTCAGATAAAACAACAGAAACTAAGTAGTTTCAAACTTTCTTAGGACTTTTAAATTATGCTAGAATGTACATCAAAGACTTGGAAAAAATAATAGGACTACCATATAGTAAGACTAGACTAGTAGGACAAAAATTATTTAATACAGAAGATATACAAATAATTCAAAAAATCAAAGAAAAATGTAAACAACTCTCAGAACTACAATTACCCCTAGAAACAGACTATAAAATAGTGAAAACAAATGCCTCACAAGAAGGTTGGGGAGCAGTCTTATACTGCAAACCTAACAAATATTCAGACAAAAGGGAAGAAAAATTATGCAGATATGGATCATGAAAGTATAAAGAAAAAGAACAGCACTAACTAGCCTAGATTATAAATTATTAGGAGCAATTAATTTGTTAGACACTTTCAGAATATTTCTAAACAAAGAATTTACGGTTAGAACAAATTGTGAAAATATAGTAAGATTCTATAACAAAAGTAGTGAAAAAAGAATACATAAAAAAAGATGGCTTAACTTTGTAGATAGTATTACAGGGAACGGATACAAAGTAGAATTTAAACATATTAAAGGAACAAATAACAGTTTAGCAGATTATTTATCCAGGAAAATATATTCTTAATATTTATCTGATTTCATTACAGATAGAGAGAAAAATGATAAAGTTTGGAAAGACTGAACTTTCAGTTTACTAAAATCAAAGTAAGAAATTTAGAGCTAACTACAGAATCACAGAACAACCAGAGTGTCTTCTGGATTATATATGGAACCTCAAAACTCTAGAAATTGAAAATATTGTTAAAATAAGAATTTTAAATACGCTCACAGAATACTTTGTAAAACCAAAAACTTTAAAAACACATAAAAAATATTCTTATTATGTAATAGTCAAAGGATCAGAAATGAGAGTTTTTCACAATCGAACAGAAGTGATAAAAAGAATTGATAATCATCCTAAACCACTTTACAAGGGTTTTTATGATCTATTAACAACTCTAGACTTTGCAAAATCACAATTGGGTATTAATTATCTATTTTCTTCTTATGTTAGTGAATTTTCACAGAATAATATTATCACAGAAGCTAACCCTAATACTTTGAAAAAAATCAAAAGTTTTGCAGAATATGGAGAATAGTCGTCTAGAGATCCCAAAAATTCAGAACAGTCACAATTTTTTAACACTTTTCAAAATCAGTATGAAAGCTGTCTTCAGCTTATGCAAAATTGCAAAAATTTTGAATTTCAAAATCTAGAATAATTGTTACAGAATGATTTCTTTCATCTTAAAAGTGAAAAACAGAGTGAACAAATCTTTCTTATCACTCAACCAAAAATGGTCTTAAAAGAAAAAGTTGCTTCGTTTGAAAAAATTATTTGTGACCTCAGAGGAGCATCTACGTCCCAACAACCTACTTCATCTCATCAATCTTCTTCTCTAACCAAAGAATAGACCAAAAATATAAAACCCAAGCCTTTTTCTTCACCCACACATTCCTTGATCAATTTTCTGAGCTCGTTAGAACAATCATTATTCACCACAAAAATCGCCTGGATCTTGATATCCAAATCGTCATCCAACAATTTTTTAGAAATAGCTTGACTAGATACACCTTTTTTCCAAAGGCCCGATACGTCACAAAAAATCACTACCAATTAACTACATGTTGTTGTAATAACCAAAATTGTCAAGCCATTCCACTAGAACATGCCGAATGTAAATGCAAACTCATGTAAATCATCATTCGTTTTGAACTTGATCTCCTAAACTACAATACCATAACGTTTTATCACAAGAACCATAAAATCTCTCTCACACCACAAAGATTTTTAGATTATGGATTCCTAGAAACCATATATTTTCACAACCCTAGCAAGACAAAATTCTTTGGAAGAAAACTAACCACTTGTGTTAGCCACCTTTTTCAAGAAAGTCTAACCAAAATGGTAGAAGTTTCCATCAAATCCCTTCGACCAATTTTCGAAGGATACCCATATTTTCAAGCCAAACATAAAATACTACTTCAAAAAAAAAAAAAACCCATTCCAACATTCCTTGAACCATCTTCTCTCAGCAAACCCACAGAAAGACCATGGATCTATGAAAATCTTAGCCTTAAAGATCAAATAAAGATATGAAACTATGACAACATTGCCCACAACATAAATTTCATGCCCCAACATTATGCCTTTGGACCATTCAACTTAATTATAGAAGACGATCATCAGAAGATTTACTATGAATGATACATTCCAAAAATTAATTTCAGAATTCTTAAAAGAAAATAACCAATCCAACAGCAGTATAAAGAAGAACTATGGAAAGCATCAATTCCAAACGATGATGCTAAATCAAGAATAGCCAAAGCCATAGAAAAATATTACAAGAAGTACCCATCATACAGTACTTGCATGAATACTTCACCAAAATCGTCAACAGATGAAGAAAATTATATACCAAATAGTGACGAATTCTACTTGGATCGAGACAGTGAAGGTTACCCCAACACAGATTAATGTAACAAATTTTTGTAAATATGAATTTTGGATGAAAATTAAAATTGGTTATGTACCAAAGTACTCAAAGGCCATCGTCCATGTATGGTATGGCCAATTTGAACATTTGACTCCAAAATGCGTCTTCTGTTGCGTCAGTCGGCAGAAGATGCCTTTCAGGACAATTTCATAAAGTAAAAAGCATATAATAATTTAGCTTTTTACTATGCACTTTTTGAAAAAATGGTCTTAGTACATTATCTTGTCATTGTCGTGTCATTTTCGGTTGCCTTTTACCAATTCCTTCGGTAATCCACCGAAACAGCCTTTTTCCAATTAAGCATCTATAAATATTAGGATTGCCTATTAAGCCAAGTATGAGTGGAGAAGCGATATAGGTTTGAGAGCGCAGAGCATCCAAAGAATACTCTGAGCCCAGATATCAATCATTTGCCATTGATACTTAAAGGAGAAGCATACTAAGGTCGATCTTGTAAACTCTACTCACTTTATGAATAAAGGCTTTGTGTTTACTAATCCCTTTAGGGGCTTCCCAAAAGGGAAAACTCCTCTTATTTTCCTAATGATTTGTTTGTTTAAAAGTTGTTAGTTTAAAGATTTATTATTGTTTATTTATGCAATTGGTAGCCAGTTGAAAAATGAAAATTTTAAAATCTTAAGTTTTACTAAATCAAGAAAATTAATCTCAACAAAAAAGTCTCTGAACACCTAGTCTTTTGTGCTCTTTGACTGTTTGCTAATGAATTAGCATTTTTTTTTAAAAATAATTTGTGAGCCTATGAGATAGGGTGACATGCTATAATATTGAGTGTTTAATATTCTTGTTAAGTAAAGCCAATAGATTTAAAAAATTTGAATAACGACTTCTAACCCATCTGTGGCGACTAGCTTCTCTGTTGCATGCTAAAATTATTTAACTCAAATCTTTAAACTCGTCAACATAAAACTAGTTGGGAAAAAGGAAAGAGGTGGTAATTACCGAGTAGGATTTCAAAAAATTAGGAAAAACAAACGTTTATGAGCTGTAATTCACTATATAATTTTATTATAGAAATTAACAAACTCAACCTTGAAAGTCGAGAAAAGGTAGAAGAACAAATAAAAATTCTAAGGAAAGAAGTACTAATTCACAAAATTAACTACATAACTTTACCAGAAAAGTTTCAAAATAAAACAGATTACAATATTAGGATACATCTAATAGCAAAAACCATCGAATATTTAGAAGAAATAAAATCAATTGCACATCTTCAGTTAAAAATGTTATTTGATTATCTCTGAGACACTTATCATATTGTAATGTACTTCCATTATTTTGTTTTGTTATAACTGATTGTTTTAATTCATGTATTGCTTCTTTTGGTACAAGACTTATGTCTAGATGTGATTTTGTGCCTCCTGTGTCAATCATTCTTGTGATGTCTAGTGTTTTTCCATTTTTGAATTTTATTCTGCATACTAAGTTTAATAAGTAGGTTGAAGGTACTAATAATGTTGTTAAGTCGTAGTTTTCATATTGAATTTTACTACTTTGAAGTTCTCGTTCTAGTGTGTTTTCTTCTGTCTCGTAGTTTTCATTAAAATAATTACTTTTATTATCTTCACTTTCGTGTTCTAGTTTTTGTTTTCCTTTGTCTTTTCTTATTTCTAGTTTTTCTATTTTTTGTTCGCATTTAATTATTTCTCTATCATGCTGTAGTCTGATCCTTTCTATTTCATATTTTAGTTTTTCAATTTCTAGCTTTAATTTCGCTATTTCTATATTCTTTTTCTGTGAATTTTGGTGATCGTTTTAGATTGGTTTCGATTCCATATTTTTCTTTGATACACATATGACATATTTTTAGATGACATTGTAAACATTTGTATCTTCTATCTCTACTAGGGAATCCTTTGCACTGAAAACATTTGATATTATTATTGCCTAAACCATATTTTCAGTTATGCATGTCACATTCCTGTTCATGTTTTAATTCTGTTATGTTCATATAGCAAAATTTATCATTTGATTCTGTACTACTAATATATTCTGTGCTACTATTATTGGTATATAGTAATTTTATATTTTCTTCACTACTTGTTTATGTTACTATGCTATATGCTATAGAGTTTTTTTTTGAGTCTATGCTTACTATTTATTTATTTATATCTTGTATCATGTTTGTACGTTCTATGTTTTTAAATTTCTGTGAACATTTATTGGCTAAATATTTTTCATTCCCATATATAAAGTATTTGCATTTTGTGTTATTATTTCTTTTAAATTTTTTGACATGATTAACTTTTTGAATTTTCCCTTTTTATAGGTTCTACTTTTTCTGAGATATCTTTTCTTCTTGTTATAAGGTTTGTATGCTTTATAGATATTTCTGTTTTTATAATCCCTTGTATATTTTTTTTATACTTTTTACTTCTTTTGTTGAATTTCTCATACTTTCTGTTCAATTTTATTTTCTCTCCATATATTTGAGGTGCATATATTATTCTTTTGCAGAAATCATAATCTGTTTTGTTTACCGTTTCTATTATTTTGAAATTTGTGCATTGTCTTCTTAGTTGATCAAAGACAAATATTATTCTAACTCCTATTTTTGCATTTTTATTGTTATTACTAGAATTTTTCTCATTCCTCTTGTATGTGTCTTCCTATTGGTCCTAGTATTTTTCTAAAATATTTGTCTCTTATTTCTTCGTTATAGGCTAAACCTGCTTTACTTGCTTGATATGCATAATCTTGTCTGAATTCTAATATGTGTTTCAAGTTTGTTATCTTCATCTGATCTATGTTTCTCAATGCTACCTCTGCGAGAGAGTATTCGGTTGTAGAATATATATTTATTCATGTTGTTATTTGTCTAATTATATTAGTAAAATTATATGGATTATTTCCAAACCCTTTTAATTGCATAATAGCCTCTGGATTATCTGTTTTACATTCATTATAAAAATTTTCTACTGTTTCACCTAGTAGTGTTTCTAGATATTCGAACATTCCTTCTGTCCTATTACTGTTTTGTCATGCTCTGTCTGCATCTTGTTCTCATCTATCGATTATTTATGGCCAAACCTGAGGTTTATATCTCATTAACTCTAGTATTGTTCCGATTTGTGTGGTCGTTGGTAATTTTTCTATACTGTCTGGTTTTAGTTTCTTTACCGCTGGTTTTTCTGTTAAATCTATTGCTAATGGGTTGGCTTTCCTTCTTGGGTATTGTTGGCCCAGTGAGCCACCTAAGAAGGGGGTGAATTGGTTAATTAAAAATATTAGAGAGAAAATACTTTAATAAATCAAATAATTAATTTTATCCAAAAATTAATTATTATCTTTATAGCAACGGATAAGTGTAATAAGCTCTAGGTGCACACCCAAACAATACAAGATAAAATAAAAGAAATAAATAATGCAGTACACACCGATATATCCTGGTTCACCAAGCTACTCTTGGCTAATTCAGTCCTTCGAGCCACATGGAGATTTGCACCCACTAAACTCAAGATTTCTTCACAGGTAGGAACCAAACCCTCACAATGATTCTTTTCGCAGGCTCAAAATCAACCTTTATAAATTCCTATTCCTAAACTCAAGAATAACCTCTACTTTTTATAAGCTCAAGAATAACCTAATTCTTTTTGTACCTTAGGCTAAAGAATCAAAATCTCACAAACACTGCAAATATCCTTTTACTCGGTAAGGATTGAACCGTTACAAAATTCACACAAATCAATTCTATCCAAGAAGAGATATTACCTCAATCTCTTTACAGGAAGAGATTGAAACCAGCTACCATTTGATTAGATACACCTAACAGTATTTAATACGTTACTCAACTTACCAATAAAAATTAACAAGTGATTTTGAGCTTCTATCAGGTCAGATAAATTAAAACTCAATTAATATCCCAAAACTAGTGATAAAAAATGTGAGATAGTCAAAATCTGATTTTAACAAAAGATGGGTAGCATGTAATTTAGCTCGTAATCAGATTCAATAAATTGTTCATAAAATATTTTTTTCAATAGAAATCAAAAACAATTTCTAAAGATCAATTTTCAAAAATTAAACAAGTAATACAATATAGAAAGTAATTGGAAAGATCTCACCCGCAATCTACCGAAAAAATATTTAGAGCGTAGTAACTTCAGATCCGGTAGCAATAATGATTAATAACCAATGATTATCAAGATTATTTCTTAGAATAACTATCACGAAAAAAAACTCAGTATGATATCTCATAGAAAAGCTCAATATGATATCTTGATATCTTAATCTCTCTTGATGATATTAAAAGAAATGCAGGTCTATATATATGGGATATAAATCAGCTCTTTAATAGCTAGTTCCCATATGTCATGACACTTAATTGCTCTTTTAGACCCCTTATATCATTATGACTTCATTTTGGTTTAATTAACTTAATTATAGCTTTTAAAGCTCTCAATTAAGTCTCCAAATATTTCTCAATCTCAATTAAATAGAATAGAAATAATTATATGTACCAAATTGAGAGATATTAAAACTTAATGAACCAAATTAATAGGAATTAAATAATAGATGTAGCATATCTTAAATATCATAAAATTCCTAAAATCTCTCACAAACCTCAACAAAAAATGGCTATTTTTAGATATGAATTCAGAATCTTCAATATCTTGAAACTGCGCCATCAGTCAAGCCAAGAATTTTGTGCCCATTGGTCGATCTATCAGTCGACTTAGAGATTCAGAGAGTTTCATTTCTCTTTACCGGTCGACCTGCCTGTCGACTTAGAGATATACAGAGTTTGCCTTATACGCTTCAGTTGACTTATCAGTCGACTTAAGGATACTGGATCTCTTTTCTAAACTCGTTTTTAATACATTCTCATTTACGTTTTCGCCCATTTAACCATTTTCTTTTCTTAATAAGCTCTACTAAATACTTAAATTCAATTTTAATCCATTATAAATATTTCTTTTTCAATTACACATAGGAGCAAATAATTTAGTTAATTAGGATCCTACTAAACACACACATTTATAAAAATTATTTAAAAATATTTTTGTGTCGTGTGTGATCCTAATTGAGATACTAAGAGTTGAAATTTAAACCTGAGTTATTTTTCCTAGATTCTTCAAATTCTTCAACCTCTTAATCCTTCATCATCTTTATCATCAAATGTTCATCATATGGAACTAATAAACTGAAATACTTAAATAAATCGTTAGTCCCATAAAAAATATCAACGCTTAATTGTCTACCAAAATCTCAGGATCAACAGGTATCCTTCTCCTAAAGGATATTCTTTTGTAGCTTCTGGTCTTAAATAATAAGATGTTCTATCTGGCCTAAGAGTATCTTCGTCTATTGGTTCTCTACTAGTTCCCTATCATATTGGTATTATAGTTGTACGTACTCTTGGTTGGTCTACTGTACTTTCCGTTAACCTCCTCTAGATATTTATTGAATTTTTCAAGTTCTCTGTCTACTTTCATTGATTCTATTTTGATTATTTTATTAGTATCAAAGTTAATTTTTATGTTTTTTATATCTTTAAATGTGTCTAGAGGTTTTATGTTTGGATTTCCTACATATAATTTCTCTATCAGTTCCATATTCCAGATTTCTTTATTAAGATCTATTATTTGTTCATGTGTATATCCTAATCTTTCTAATTTTTCATATTTATTATTTAATTATGTGGTTAAATATTTTCAATTATTTCATTCTCATAATCTATATGGGTAAAGTTATATTCCTTTTCTATATTAACATATGTTGTTTCTTCCTCATTTATCTATTCATCATTTTGGCTATGACTGCTACTGGCTTGATATTTATAATTTGTAAATCTTAAGTTTATGTTACCATCTTTATTTTTATATGTTATGTTATTATTTGGGGTGAGTATAGTATTGTTTATAAAGCTGTTGAGGTTTCAGCCTGTTCTTGCATTCGTTTCTGGACTAAATTTCTTGGCCGATATTGCGTTTATGCCTTCTGTTTTTAGTAGATTGAATATTTTTTCATTTTTAATTCTATAATTTGTAGTACTATTTCCACTCATTCTTCCTATAAATCTTGTACGTACAATTAGATTTTATGTTCTTATTTCTATATCATAACCTTTAGTTTTAATTTCTATTTTTATGTGATTTAAAAGGTCTGTTGTCTTTATTAAAAAATCAGGTGTAAAATACACAATTCCTCCATTATGGCGCATGTCTATTTCAGTTGTTCCTAACAGACTCATTTTCAAGTTTTTGTACCTACCATCATATAAACATATTAATACTTTGGTTCCTAAGAATTGTCGGTGCAGTCATTTTATTCCTATTACCACAAGTCCTATATGAGTGTGGTTTAAGTCTAATCTTATTATATCATTATGACTTTTTTTTACTTATAAGGTTTACTGATACCTGTCTACTTTCTGTGGTACAACTGATTGTTTGTTCGTGAAAATGTCTGTATAGTTGGATACTATTGCCCATCATATTTTTTATTATATTTCCTTTATTATATAAGTGTGTTTCTTTTATCTTTTTTAATCATCATTTTTAAAAAATTTCATAATCTTTTTCTATATCTATTAATGTTTCTATTTGATTGTCTACTACTTTATTTTTTCTAAATATTCTAGTTCTATGACTTCTTTTTAACTGGTTATGTAATATTATTTCTTTACTGCTCATTTTATTGTTCCGTAGAGATAACTAATTTTTTATTTTTTGGATTTTTTACTTTTTTTCACTGTATTCTTTTTTTTCTAGTTTTAAATTTTTGAATAAGTCTTCGATTTCGGTGGTATCAATTGTTTCGCTTTGTAATTTTTCGTTGATTAAATATTTTAGGTCACTTTTGTTGGGTAAATGTTCAAACCCTAGTTTCTTTTCTATTCTAGCTAGTGTTGTTGTGTTACTAGAATTTTGGTTCTTAATATATTCTAATTTTTCACCTAATTCTTTTATTCTTTTATTCTTATTTTCAGTAGTTGTCAGAATAGAATGATAAATTCTATCTTGTCTATTTATTTGAGAATCTAAATTATTTCCTAGATTTATTGTTAAATCTATTAAGCTGTTTAATTATTTATTATCTTTATAACAACGGTGTTTATATTCTCTTTCAAAATTGCAGAACAATTTGTAATTATTTTCTAAATTATGTATTTTATTATAAGTTGGAAGTTTTAAATCTAAATATTCAAAAAAATTCATAAACTATAGAGAGATCTTTGGGAGCTCTGATACCAGGAGAGACCCCTAGTACCGAAAAATTAAAAATTTTCTGTAAAAAATGAATTTACTATTGTTGTAAATTTTACTGTTTCAAGTTGGTTTCTCTGTTTAGCACCACCGGTAAAAGAAAATAAAGACTGTCAAGTAACCTATCAGAGTATTATCCTCGTTACCTCGGCCTTTCTAATCTTGATTTAGATAATCTGGTATGTAGGATAGATTTTGTGCAACGAATTTTATTTGTTCTAAAGATTCGATGGTTTTTGCTATTAGATGTATACTAAGATTATAATATGTTTTATTTTGAAACTTTTCTAGTAAAGTTATATAGTTAATTTTGTGAATTAGTAGTTCTTTCCTTAGAATTTTTATTTGTTCTTCTACATTTTCTCGACTTTTAAGGTTGAGTTTGTTAATTTCTGTAATAAAATTATATGGTGAATTGCAGCTCGTAAACGTTTGTTTTTCCTAATTTTTTGATGTCCTAATCGGTATTTACCATCTCTTTCCTTTTTCCCAACTAGTTTTATGTTGAAGAGTTTAAAGATTTGAGTTAAATAGTTTAAGCATGAAACAGAGAAGCTAGTCGCCACAGATGGGCTAGAAGCCGTTATGAATTTTTTTTAAATCTATTGGCTTTACTTAACAAGAATATTAAACACTCAATATTATAGCATGTCACCCTATCTCACAGGCTCACAAATGACTTAAAAAAAATGCTAATTCATTAGGAAATAGTCCAAGAGCACAAAAGACTAGGTGTTCAGAGGTTTCTTTGTTGAGGTTAATTTTCTTGGTTTACTAAAACTTAAGAATTTAAAATTTTCGTTTTTCAACTGGCTACCAATTGCATGAATAAACAATAATAACTCTTTTAACTGAAAACTTTTAAACAAACACATCATTAGGAAAATAAGAGGGATTTTCCCTTTCGGGAAGCCCTTAAAGGGATAAGTAAACACAAAGCCTTTATTCACAAAGTGAGTAAAGTTTACAAGACCGACCTTAATATGCTTCTCTTTTAAGTATCAATGGCAAATGATTGATATCTAGGCTCAGAGTATTCTTTGGATACTCTTTACTCTCAAACCTCTATCGCTTCTCCACTCATACTTGGCATAATAGGCAATCCTAATATTTATAGATGCTTAATTGGAAATAGACTGCTTCGGTGGATTATCGAAGGAATTGATAAAAGGCAACTGAAATGACATGACAATGACAAGATAATGTACTAAGACCATTTTTTCAGAAAAGTGAACAGTAACAAGCTAAATTATTATATGCTTTTTAATTTATGAAATTGTCCTCAAAGGCATCGTCTACCGACTGAAGCAACGGACGATGCATTTTGGAGTCAAATGTTCAAATTGGTCATACCACACATGGACAGTGGCCTTTGGGTACTTTCCTACATAACCAATTTTAATTTTTGTCCAAAATTCATATTTACAAAAATTTGTTACATTAATCTGTGTCAAGGTAACCTTCATTGTCTCGATCGAAGTAGAAATTGTCACTATTTGATATATAATTTTTTTCCTCTGATGACGATTTTGGTGAAATATCTATGCGGGTACTGTATGGTGGGTACTTCTTACAATATTTTTCTCTGACTTTGGCTATTCTTGATTCAACATCATCGTTTGGAATTGATGCTTTCTATAGTTCTTCTTCATATTGCTGTTGTATTGGTTCTTTTCTTTTAAGAATTTTGAAATTAATTTCTGGAACGTATTGTTTGTAGTAAATCTTCTGATGATCGTCTTCTGTAATTGAGTTGAATGGTCCAAAGGCATAATAATGGGGTATGAAATTGATGTTGTGGGCAATGTTGTCATAATTCCATATCTTTATTTGATCTTCAAGGCAAAGAATTTCACAGATCCATGGTCTTTCTGTGGGTTGGCTGAGAAAAGGTGGTTCAAGGAATGTTGGAATGATTTTTCTTTTTCGAAGTAATATTTTATGTTTGGATTGAAAATGTGGGTATCCTTCGAAAATTGGTCGAAGGGATTTGATGGCAACTTCTACCATTTTGGTTAGATTTTTTTGAAAAATGTGGCTAACACAAGTGGCTAGTTTTCTTCCAAAGAATTCTGTCTGGCTAGGGTTGTGAAAATACATGGCTGCTAGGAATCCATAATCTAAAAGTCTTTGTGGTGTGAGAGAGATTTTATGATTTTTGTGATAAAACATTATGGTATTATAGTTTAGAAGACCAAGTTCGAGATGAATGATGGTGTACATGAATTTGCATTTACATTCGACATGTTCCAGTGGAATGGCTTGACAATTTTGGTTATTACGGCAACATATAGTCAATTGGTAGTGATTTTCTGTGACGTATCGGGCTCTTGGTCCAGTTATTTCTAGAAAACTGTTGGATGGGGCGATTTTTATGGTGAGTAATGGTTGTTCTAACGAGCTCAGGAAATTGATCAAGGAATGTGTGGGTGAAGAAAAAGGCTCGGTTTTTTAGATTTTTGGTCTATTCTTTGGTTAGAGAAGAAGATTAATGAGATAAAGTAAGTTGTTGAGATGTAAATGCTCATCTGAGGTCACAAATAATTTTTTCAAACAAAACATTTTTTCTTTTAAGACCATTTTTATTTGAGTGAGGAGAGAGATTTCTTCACTGTTTTTCACTTTTAAGATGAAAGAAATAATTCTGTAACAAAAATTCTAGGTTTTGAAATTCAAGATTTTTACAATTTTGCATAAGCTGAAGACAACTTTCACATTGACAAGCTGAAGAATTGCAATTTTGCAAGCTGAAAAAGAAATCATCGTTGTTTCAAATTTTTTCATAAACTATAGAGAGATCTTTGGTAGTTCTCTCTCTCTCTCTCTCCAACCCCCTAAGTCCCCACTAGTACCACCACCCCAACTCTTTCCGGTAACACCACTGCCCAGCATCCACTGGGCTCCCATTGTCTCTCTTTTCTTCTTCTTCCTCCCTTTTCTCCTCCTCTTCTTCTTATTCGCTCTACCTCCTCTCTTCTACACACACACACACATATGTGTGTGTGTGTGTTGGGGGGTATTTATCTGAAATTTCATTTGGTTAATGTTCGAATATGCTTTATTTAAAGAAAGTTGGTATGTGAGATCAAGGAGGCAAGACTTATCAATGTCCTTAAAGTAATGATTGTCTCCACACGTGAAGGTTCCTACTGCAATGACTACTTCAAGATACAACTAATGCTCACAAGCACGTCCTCGAGGTTCACGTCCATTAAAAAATTAATGAACAATCTTTATCGAATTGCCCGTACAAGAATAATAAGAATGTATATAAGTAGAACGAGATGAAGAACACTTGAATGACATATGTTCTCCAAAGAATTACCAATCTCTCTTTACATAATGTACAAAAACTAGGAGTTACATAATAAATAATTAAACATAATAATTGAAAACAAAACTAAACAAAAAAACTAAAAGTTATTATCATAAATTATCAAAACTGAAAATTAAAAAGATGTCTAATAATGTGTTCATCCCCAAACGGTGACATGCAACCTTTGTAGACATTCACAGTATGCTATGATGCATGTGCTTTGGACAATCCAACAACGAAACTAATAACTACTCAATCCATACAGTTAGTGCATTGTGTTAACATTCACCATTAAAAATCCACAGAGAAACTTATCAAATATCCAATTTTCCTATGACTTCCACAATTGTCGATCACAATGAGTTTCTTCTCTTTCGTTTTCCTTGTTAAACTTTGTCTCGCAGATTTTTCTTCACATCCTGCCATCATCTCATCATCGTCTAATAACTAGTTTTCGAAATATAAATCTATGCAATTTTTTAAAGTTAAAGTTATAATAAGATACAATATCCAGTATACAAGAAAACTATTATAGTAAACTAGAAATTAGATTTATTTTCGTTACAACGTTTATGTATGGTTGTACAGATAAGGTTTACACAATTATTGTATTTATGATTAAAAGAATGTGACATTTATTAATGTTTTTTCCCTTATTAATGCAAAAAATTGATGATCTAACCAAAGATGGAAGAGGTGATATCGGTATTTCACAGCCACCCAAGAAAATACAGCCTTCAAACTACAAGGTCATGGGATTTTATGAACATACTTGAGGGACAAGGAGATTTAAACCATTTAAATTCTGTTGGAATAGATCTGTTGCTCAAAGCAGGAGAGGGGAAGGACATCATTGTTGGCATCATTGATAGTGGTAATTTTTTCTTTTAATTTTTATTGAAAATAAGTTACGCTATTTGTTATTTCAATTTTTTTTAATGAAAAACGATTAAAAATATTATATAAAATGTTTTCAAATTTTATTAAAATTGAAAATAAATGGAATATATGTTATTCTAAACGTGATACAAAATAAGGGCGAAACCAAAAAAAAAGAAAGGAAAAATTGGTGAAAAGTCCCTTTTTTTAAGTCTAATTAGTGAAAAATCATTATTAGATTTTGATTTAGTTCTTTAAGTTAGATTCCACTTGTATTTTAGTCCCGCATTGCAAGAATTGTAGGGATATTACAGGGATTGTAGGGAGTTTTTAGTGAATACATTCGTTTTTTATAGTGAATTCTGTTACATGTAACTAATGTTAGTTACAATTTCATAATTGTTACTTTTCACACATATTTGAGCATTTTTAGTTATATGTGTTTATATAATATTAATTACATATTACAATTATATATATATATATATATATATATATATATAATATATATATATATATATATATATATAATGTTTGTGACATTACTAAAAAAATATCAAACTTTTTAGTTACATATCAGAGACATGCAACTAAAAAGTTACATATTATTGAAACATATAATTAAAAGATATCAAATTTTTTAATTACATATCACAGATATGTAACTAAAAAGTTACATATTATTGGAATATGTAACTGATAAAAAAATAAAATAATTAGTTACCTGTAACTAATATAATAATATTACGCAAAAAGTAGTTACATGTAACTAACGCGTGGCTATCACGTGAGTAAGGCTTCCGTCTTTTTAAAAGAGAAAGGACTAAATTAAAAGGTTTTACCACATGTAGGACTTTTGAACAATTAGAGCTTAAATGTAGGATCTCCCACCCATTGTCCCAAAAAATAAATCTTGTTGGAGTTTTTAATTCCAACCTATAATTTAAGTGACTTGTTTACTCCTTTTTTTTAAAATTTACTTTGGTTGTTTATTGGAACTACACTAATCGAATTCCACATAGTTAGTGAAGAAAAAAAAATATTTTTTTAAAAAAATGTTTCACAATCAAATTTAACATGTTTGAGTTGAATTCCACTAATTGATTTCAACATTAGTTGAGTTCTACAATTTTAGATGTTAAATATATACACACACACACTATTTTGGCCACGTTTTACATGTAGGAATTTCACTATTTGAGTTTGACATGTTTGGTAGGAACCGTAAACTTTTTATGTTTTTTTTAACCACTGATACAAGTCGAAACTAGCGACGAAAAAATTGAATTCATAAAACTAATGAAAATAGGAAGAATTGTAAACAAAATCAGAAGAAAAATAAAGATAAAAAAAAAAAAAAAAAAAAAAAAAAAATCTAATTTATATACATTGAATTTTTAGTCTCATATCAAAATGGTCAGAATGGAGATACACTTACAAAATTTTAGTGGAAAATCGATCAACAAAAATTTATGGGAAACTCCCGTTCACATGCATTTGTACACATTTGTACTGGAGCTTTTTTCTTTTTATTTATTTTTTATTTCGGTAAGCAAGTTTTTATATATCAAAATAAGGGGAAGAGTCTCTCTCATTACACGTCAAGAATTTGTGATGTTGCATGCAAGATCTCACGTACAACCTATAACAAAACACGTAAGCCTATCACAGACACAAATGGAACCAATCCAACACAAAACACAGGATGTCCTGCCAAGTATAAGCACACCAATGTTTGGCTCCAAAACTAAAACACAGACGCACTTTTAACACACAAGACCATAACAACTCTACACTCAACTTTAGAAGCTTTCCCCGATTTTAGAGGTAGGGATGGATCTCAAAGGAGGGGGGAAACGCCACCGCTACTCTGTACCCCCACCGTCCAAAATGGTCTACTACTGAAGCCTCTCCAAATAGCAGCAAAATCCACGGTTTAATGGCTTGCGCCACTCCACAACAGCCCAACAACTCTCTTTGTAACCCCAGAATAATGATCTCGGGCATCCACAACCCCTACGGTGTAGGAATGCCCAAGCCTCTTCACAGTCTTTGCCTTATAGCAATACATCAAACTCTAGGAGCATGTTTGATAACCACCACCTAAAAATTAAGTGCTGAAAATTTAAATACTTAATTTTAAATGCTGAAATTTTAAGTGTTGAAAATATCAGAAGTTTGTTTGATAAAATTGTACTGAAAATTTAAGTGATGAATTTTTATTTTATTTTTTATGTTTGATAAGTACAAAATTTGTATACTAAAAATTATTTAATTTACATAATTACCTTTGAATCAAGATAATATGGAGAAAAAAAATTGAGACCAAAACAATAAAATCAGGGCGTTATTTTTTTAATTTTTTTTTATTAAAATTAAATATAAAAATTAACCCAAAAATATATAATATTATATATTTTTTTTTATGTAGTTTGATTGCTTAAATTAAATTATAACAATAATTTAAATATAAAATAAAATTAAAACCCTAAAATAGTTTAAAGTTAATCCAATTCTCATTAAACATAACCTTAATTAAACCCTCATAGAGAATTAAGGGTAAAATGGTTAAAACATAATTTTTTTTAAGTAAAAAATAATTGAGTGTATTAAACAAAATAAAATAAGTAAAGGGACATTGACTTAATATTTTACTCACATTTTGACTTAATTTTTAAATTAACTTAATTAATTAAATAATACTAATTGTATTTATCAAATAAATTTAATTAATTAAATACTTAATATAATCAGTTTTAATCACTAATTTTTTTTTATCAAACATACCTAGGACTCCATATCATAGACTCCCTTTCGAAGATGTCCCAGTCTCTTGATATCATTTCAAGAACTCGTTCTTTAATTTCCTCTCCGTTATCCTTAAGCGTCCATCCCATGAGTTTCCCGACTTCTAACACCTTCGATAACTCCTTAAGAAACATCCTATTGCAGTTGGCTATACCACTGTCAGTAATACAGTTCTCTAGAGGTTCGGTGGCTACCGCTAGGGCCTATCACTTAATTTCTTAATTTTATTTTTTCTATTTCCTTTTTTCTTAATTTTCCCCACCCTCACTGGATTTTTCATATTTCTCTTAATTAGCTTCCTACTCCCAAAGATTTATCCTTTGAGACCGAATTATCCAAGTAAGATTTTGCAATTATAGAAGATTCAGAGGCGTACGCATCTCCTAAAAGTTCATCGTCTATAGTTACGAAAATTGCAGAGGTACCATAGCTTGCCGCTTGGGAAGAAGTCTGATTTGGATTTCTCTCAGCTTCAATTCTACCCAAGGTGTTTTTTTTTTTTTTTTGCCTTGCTTCGCTCCTTCTTCCCCTTCTTTCTCCGTCGAAGACGGACGAAAAAACTCTGGAAGCCCCTCACATACCTCCATCGAATTTAACTTCCTTTCTTCGTCAATGGAATCACCTGCCACTTAATCAAATTGATTCTTGGCAAAGGGCCCACTACCGCTACTTCCCCCATTTTTCCAGTTCACACCAAGCTACACATTTGCTTTCTTTTGATTTACTCGTAGATACCACCCCCACTCTTTTCGAAGAATTGTCGGAGCCACCCACCCTCTTGTCGCCGGTCGGAGCTACCCACCCTCTTGTCGCCGCTCTGCTCACCGGACTGAATCAATTTATGTGGTTTACATCACCAAATAGTTGACAAAATAATGTTAAGAGGATTAAAATGAAAAATGAGTAAAATATAGGGGAGGAAAGTGTATTTAATCCTTTATTTCCTTCTTGGCTTGAGTGTTACAGCAGGGACATGATCTCGGCGAACGCCGAGATCAAGAAATTTATAATAAAAAAAAGCCAAACGGTAATCACTGTTTGACCAAACGGTGATTTACGGTTTGGTTGATCCCGATGTTCAGAACGTCGGGATCAAGGGATTAAAAAAAAAAACGAAAAAAAAAAAAAATCGTTCCCTGCGTTCCGAACGTCAGGATACTTGTGTTTTGTAATAAAATTGGAAATCACTCGTTATTAGTAATTTTTTTTTTAAATATATTTTTTGTGTAATGAACTCGTTGTGAGGTCTATGATTTTAAATAAAGACAGTTACGCTACATCAAATAACAAGTAGAAAAAACAAAATTCTATTCTTTATCCATGGCAGATTAACTTCACTTTTCACATGACTGACCGTATAAAGTGGAAATATCTGCATTCCTATTTCTTCTGTAGTTGATTCCATAATGTATTGGTAGTCTCTAATCCCGTTAGGAACCGATTTATATGACGTGCAAATTTCACAGCATAACGATGTCGTCGCAGTCATTGTGATAGTGAAAAAGAGGTAACGATAGCGTAACAATTACTATAGAAATGTAACGGTTGTTATAGCGAAAAATCAAATGTGAACTACATGAGAAATACAAAATCCAAGATTTAACAATATCATTCCATTTTTCCCTATATTTTTCATTTGTTTCCCAAATTTCAATTATGATATAATTTTATATATTCAATTTTCATAGAAAAAATAAAATTTGGAAGTATATCTAAAGTTCCTAACCCCCAAACAATTAGATCTACTATTTCTACTTCCAAATGTTGTCTCTTTCTCTACTAGACCTCTATCGGATTCGAATTATCTATCGATTTTTGTTTTGACCACCTATAAGTGAGAACTTATGAAGTGTGTGGCCATGTGCATTGAAGGAGAATAAGAGGGAATGGAAGTGAAGATCACGGTTACGACCACTGTAATGATAACGGATGCGGTGATATAAATATGGGGCAAGTTGGTGTAATATAACAGTAATTGATATTGCAGTTGTGAATTGTTCTTTTCAATTCACAACACCCATAAATTTAAGATTTAAATCCTCTACTTCGAAATAAATTATGGGTAATGTATGTAGGGTTATTTTAGATATTTATTTGAAATTATTATTCATGATATTGCAATATATAAATTAATATTATTTTAAAGAGCAACCATGACTCGTTTTATTATACTTTTCTGAAGAAACAAATATTATGCATAAGATAATTTTTAAACCCTATGATAAAATAATAGTAAAAAATAATATGAATTAAAATAAAATTAAATACAAAACAAGCCATTATCATCAAGTTCTCAAATTACATTTAATGTGAAAAAATGATGTAATCAACAAAATGATTGTTGATGAGGATTCTACAATGAGCTACAATGAGCTTCGTTGTTGTTGAGGATAGTATCAAAGGAAACTCAGCCAATATGAATGTAGTAAAATTTAAAATTCAATAATTTTTTTTTTCATAATTAATTTTTGTTAATCCTGATGTTTTGATAGACAATTAAGTGTTGATATTTTTTGTGGAACTAACATGTTTATTAAGGTGACGTTTGGTAACCGTTTCTGTTTCCATTCCAGCAGTGAGATGAGAATGGGATGAGAATTTTGTTTACTTCTTGGGAGTAGAATCGTGTTTGGTAACAATAATATTTTTTTTTTTTGGATTTTGGGAAGAGAATCACATTTGGTAATGATTTTATCCTAAAATCATTTTTTTTTTTTTTTAGATTTTTTTTTTGTTTTGGCCGAATGGCGGAGGGTGGGTGACGGCGGCGACGGTGACCGACGGGTTGGTGATGGTGGCGGACTGTCGGAAGGTGACCGGCGACGGTTGCCGGAGATGGCCGTCGGATGGCGGCGGCGGCGGCGGATGAATAGTAATATATATTGGGAATGAAATGAGAATAATGAGAAATAACCTTTTTTTGTTTATAATTTCTTAAGAAAAAAATGGGCACAATTCCCAAATGAGAATGGAATGGGAACGAGAACAAAAATTACCAAACGCTATTCCTAAACAGAATTCTTACAAATCTGGGAATGGAAGGAGAATTTTTGAAATGGAAACAGTTACCAAACGGGGCCTAAGTATTTTAGTTTAAGAGTTTCATTCAAGATCAAATCATGAAGTAATTATAGAAGATACAGAGATGGACATTAAAAAGATAAAGAGTGTTGAAGATTCTGAAGAAATTAGGTGAAAACAACTCAAACCTCTTTTACTCTTAATGTATTCCGATTAGAATCACACACATGACATAAATTAATGAGTTATATTTATGTGTTTAATTTAATGTAATTAAGGTAATAATTAGTGTTCAATTATTTGCTCCAATGTGATATTGCAAATGAAAATTGACCTAAGAAAGATTAGTGTTTTAAAATTGAACATTAGTGACAATTGAGTTAACCGAGAAAAGAAACCAGTTAAATGGATTAAAACATCGAAGTTTGGAGTTGAATTAATTTGAGAAGTGGGTGTTCCAACATAGATCGATCAACCAACCATCAAACAATCAGTCAATCGATTGGAGAACGTTGGAAAAATGAGAAGTCTCTGAATCGATCAGTCAACCGACCCGGGGAGATCGGTTAACCGATGGACTGAAGTGAAACTCTCTGTATTGATCGATCAACCGACCGTAGGAGATTGGTCGACCGACCAGGGCTTAAAAATAGCCTAGAAACGCATCCTGAATTGATCGGTTAATCAACCCTTGAAGGATCAGTCAATCAACCATTGTTTGAGAAATATCTTGGTGTGTAACCTGAATCGATCGGTCGACTGATGGCCTATGATCGGTCAACCAACAGTTTAGTTAGGATTTTGGGGATTTCAAGGATTTATTCAAAATTAGCTGTTTTGGGGATATCTGAGTGAGATATTTTGAGGATTTGGATATATTAAAGATATGATATACTTATTTTAATATCTTTATCAATATGGTACATAAAATTAAAGTGTTTCTCAATTTGGTTCATTTAATAATTCCTATCTATACGATTTGAGATGGAAAAATAATTTGGGGACTAAATTGAATACTTTTAAAAGCCATATTTGAGGGAAATATACCAGAAATGAATAGTACTGATATATGGGGTCTATATGTGCCTTTTAGAGGCCTATCTTGAGAAAATTAGCCATTGGAGGGCTTGTTTCAAATTGCTTTAAATAGACCTACGAATTTTGATTAAAACACATCACATCAATCAAGAACTTTTAGTTCTTGAGCTTTCTAAGAGTTGTTATTCGGAGATATAGTCGAGAGATCAATCGTGAGATTATTGTGTGCAAAGTTCTTGAGTTAAAGCGCTGATTATTTTGGCATCACCGATTTGTGCTGTATTGCTATTCTGATTTTAATCTTTCAGTGTTATCCGAGTGAGATATTTCCAAGCAATTTTTCCTTTATTTTGAATTTATGTTAACAACGCTTGCTTGGTTTAAAGATCGTAGTAAAATTGTTTTTGAACTGTAAAGAACATAAAAATCTTTTTGAAACAATTTCTGTGATTATCCGATTACGTGCTTAAATTTTGTGCTACCCACACATATTATAATCAGATATTTAATTCCTTACTTAATTTCTATCACTAGTAATTTCGGGACATTAATTGAGTTTAATTGATTTGAGGTAGTAGAAGCTCCGAGTGGAAAGAAACTCATTGATTTCCTGTAATTGATGAGTTTGTGCGGATTAGATACTATTGGGGTTATCTATTCAAGGTAACTGGGTTTCAATCTTTTCTAGAAAAAATATTGAGGTTTAATCTTTACCTAGTGAATAAAAATGTTAGGTGATAGGTGTAAATTACCCCTATATTTTCAAATCGAATTTGTTAGTTTTCGAGTATGTTTAATGCGTTTTTAATACGTTTTAATATGTTTTTATTCATTTTGTATTAAAACAGGTGCGTGGGGTAAAAGGTATGAAATCGGAGCATAAACGATCAATTCGTATCTAGAACGGTGGAAAAATGAGCACAGAGGCAAAAATCTGAAGGAAGCCCACCGTCTAGGCGGTGAAGATGCAGAGAAAACACATCCGAATAAGTGCTTAAACATATCCGAAGGAGAAGATCAACACACAGAGAAGTAGAATCGTTCGGTGAACGGTTTTAGCGGCTAATCTTCGGATATCGGCAAAGTTCATCCATTTTTCCTTTTATTTCTTATTTTCTATGTATGTTTGAGCATGTTTAGCCTAGTTTGAATTGTATAAACAACTATGGCCATAGGTTAAACATGGATTTTGTATGGGATTAATATCGTTTATAAAAACGTAGTTTTGATTTAGTTGCGTTTCTTTGATGATTGTTCTTCAATGTTTGAGTGTGTTTATCATATTGTTTGTTTATTGTGCTTAGATTTACATATTGAGAATACGGGGTTTGACAAATCCCAGATTCAGACTAGAATAAACAAACGCCACGACCCGATAACCTAGTCGGGGTTAGGATTGTAGATAATCTATGACGTTGGGGCAAGACTCATGCGACCTAGAGTCATTAAGACATTGAGGAGGACTTATTCATTGATTTGAAGTCATGTATTCCCCCATCTTACACTCGGAAGAGGTGGCGAGGGAGTTTTAGAACTGAGATTGTCGATAGGGTAAACACAACGCATGAAATCAATGACGTTGGGGCGAGACTCACATGACCTAGAGTCGTTAAGACATTGAGGGGGACTTCTTTGTCGATTCAAAGTCACGTTATATCCCTCGTCTTACACTCGGGAGAGGTGGATAGAGAGTTTACAAATTGAGGTTTTATGTAAAATCAATGAGGTTGGGGCAAGACTCACGCAACCTAGGGTCGTTAAGACATTGAGAGGGACTTCTTCGTTGACACGAAGTTGCGTTATATCCCTTTTCTTACACTCGGGAGAGGTGGCGGAAGAGTTTTAGATACCGAGATTGTCAAATAGGTTGAACACCATTATTGTAAACTAAACGAAATCAAATACGTTTAAGTAAATAGAGTTAATCCCTAGATAATCCATCCCATAACTATCTCGTATTAGTAATTAGTATAGTTAAAGTAGTATTTTAGTATTAGTATTAATTAATTAAATTACATTTTAATCGCATAGATAAAGTTGTGTTATGACAATCGCGGTACTCTATAGTAATCTCAACCAATCCCTGTGGATACGATACCCGATCGAAAGATCCATTATACTAAAACTTGATTCGTACGCTTGCGGTGAAAGTAGCAACGCTTAAATTAGTAGCCACCATTAGGTTATTCTTTTCCCTTGAATAGATTTAGGCTTGATTAGTTCTGATTAGAATTAATTGTGAGTAAATTGCAACGGTTCTATCCTTACTGGTAAAAATGATACTTGGAGTGATTGTGAGGTTTAATTCTTGGCCTAGTAAAAGAATTAGATTGTGATTCTTCCTATAATAGAATTAGGTTAGTCTTAGTCCTGAAAAAATATACGGTTCTTCCTTAGCCTGTGATAGGTGTAAAATATCTATCTACTTCTAAACCGGATTTGGTAGTTTTCGAGTGTTTTAGTTATATTTAATTTCTTTTTATGTAATTCAGGTATAGGGTTGCAAACAAGAGACAAACGAGTGAAAACGGTGGGAAAACGATAAAGAAATGATGAAGAACAAGGTTTCAAGATTGCAGAATCTCGGCCTAGGCTAAAATTCCTCGGCCTAGGCGAAGTTGAGGCAGAAGTCCCTCGACCTAGGTGGAAATTCCTCGACCTAGGTGAAGTTGAGGTAGAAACTTTGGAGCAGTTCCTTAGCCTAGGCGAATTTGCGGCAGAACCTTAACTGACATCACCTTCGCCTAGGCAAAAATTCCACCGCCTAGGCGAAATCCTCTGCACAGTAAATAGATATTTTTAGATATTTTGAAACCTTGCACCTATAAAAACCATTTTCCCCTCATTTCCATGAATATTCTAGGATGTTTTGAGACCCCTTTTTACCTTAGATAGGACTAGATAATTTAGGAGTAGATTAGATTAGTTTTAGGAAGTGATCCTTGGCTAATTCTTGAAGAGCTAAAAGAGTAAGTTCATCAATGGAGAAGAGGAAGCTTGGGATGATCGTTCTTTGGCGAAAGTGGACTACTCCACTTTAAGATTTGGCTTTTATTTCCTTGTTCTCATCTTTGTACTTAATGTTTATTATTAATGATGATGATCTCCTCTTGATTTAATATTGTAATGGCTAAGATCATGTTACTTTAGTTAGATATTAGTTAGGGTTAGATATAATTCATGTAACTATCTCTTTGGTTAAATATAAGTTATTTCAATGGTTTGTTATCCAATTCCAATTGTGTTTACCGTTATTTCACGTTTATTATGCTTGTTACGATAAACCGAGAATACAGAGTTTGACACTCGAGAGAGATAACCCCGGA
Source organism: Eucommia ulmoides (assembly GCA_016647705.1). Lineage (NCBI taxonomy): Eukaryota > Viridiplantae > Streptophyta > Magnoliopsida > Garryales > Eucommiaceae > Eucommia > Eucommia ulmoides. The sequence goes on from CM028329.1 coordinate 7,316,480, forward strand.
TTCGGACTAGGGTTAAACACAACGCGACGATCCAATAACCCGGAGGGAGTTGGAGAGTGTGTAATCCATGAGGTTGGGTTAAGACTCACATGGCTATGTATTCGGAAAGGCGTTCGAGGGGGACTTCGGCGTCAATGCGAAGTCATGTATTCGCTCGCTTTTTATTCGGAAGTGGGAGCGAGTGAGTTATAGATACCAAGATTGTTGGATATGATGATAACCATTTTTGATAACTAAACTAAGCCAAATAGGTATTAAGTGAATGAAATCGATCTCTAGTTAATTAGTGTAATTAAAATTAATCATTAGGAGTAGTTTTAATTAGTTTAATTTAAAATATTAATTGAATCGTCAGGATAATATGAGACTACGTAAATTGCGATACTTAATTATTCATACTTTTCCTGTGGGAACGATATCTGATCTTCAAAGATCCATTATATTAAAACTTTGGCCTCGTATACTTGCGAAAGTAAGTAGCGGCGTATTTCTTGCGCTACCAAGTTTTTGGCGCCGCTGCAGGGGATTATGTGAATTTTAAGGTGATATTGTGACTAAGTGGTCGATTGTTAATCCTGACATTTATTTTGTTTTATTTTTAATTTTTATTTTTGTTTTATTGTGTTAGTGTGATTAAGCCGTGCGAGAAATGATGAAGAAGATTGGAATGCTTACTTCTCAATCCCGAGATCGAGCTTATATTGAAAATGATAAGGACTGAGAGGAGAAGCCGACTTCAAGCCATGATCTTGATCCAATTGAGCATTTGAGCCCAAATACCATGTCTATGGGAAATTTTGGTGAAAAATGCTTAGCCACACGAAAGTCCAGCTGGGGACGGTAACTCAAGCGCAATAATTTTTTTTTGAAATGAAACTCAGGGTATCAAATTACCCAATTTTCGCTACTATTTATTTCATTATTTATTCTTTTTGGAAGCTGACATGGCTTCGGAACGTGTTCGGAAGTGAATTTAGGAGTTTGGATATTTAGGGTTGTGGTTTGTACTAAAGATCGTTTAAGGAACGAAGTGGAAGTAAGTGGCGTGAAGAAAAGTTGTGAAAATAATAAAAAATTTAGCCAAAATTCACACTGATGTAATTTTGCCTAGGCGGAAAAAGGACAGTAGGCTGGGTTTTTCATACTGACGAAACTTTACCTAGGCAGAAAAACTATCGCCTAGGCAGATTAACGACAAAACCAAATGATTTTTGCACTGACGTTCACTCGCCTAGGCGGAGAAACCACCGTTTAGGCGAATAAACTTCAGAAAGGTCTTTAAACAAAAAGGTGCTACTTCGCCTAGGCGAAAAAAACTACAGCATAGGCGAATTAGCATCAGATAGTTTTTAGAAGAGAACCCTTCCCCTTCATAAAACGACCTTTCAACCCTCCAAATTTCGAAAACCTCTCAACCTCACCGTTCCAATAGCTTTAAATCATCATTCCATTGCCCAAAATTGTGATTTCCACCCTAAATCATCCACCCCAAATCAATTTTCAACCCCTTTTTCGCGATTTTCTTTATCACTTTGGGATTTTGGTTTGATTTTTGTTGATAACTTAGTTTCTATGGATTGTTAGATTGTATGAAACAAAATTGCATGCTACATTGTTCATATTTTGTTGAAACGTTGTGATTAGTGTGTGCGCAAGATCAAATCCACAGTTTCATGTGCGACCGCTTCAGCATTGCCGCCGCACCTTTTGCAACCGCCATAATTTCCATTCCGATATGATAGTAGTGGAGATGACTTTCCTCCCAGTGAACGGTAGGGGGTAAGGCTTCTACGTCTTATTCCCTAGGTATGTATTTAAACCCATTTGTTTTCCAAAAAAATGTTATATGTTATTGGGTTCGCTGATTTATAGTTAAACACTGTCATGTTCAGGCCTGGATGAGATGGAATGGATGTTAGTATAGTGGATGTTCATCGATTTTGATTTATTTTTTTTTTGTAGAAAATGATGAACCATTATTTTTTTGAACAAAATGCAAAAAAAAAAAAAAAATTGATGTAAATAAGCATATTTATGTATGTAATTTATGTTTTAGTTTTTAATTTTTAGTTTAGTTTAGTTTAATTTTTATTTTTGCATGTGTAGTTTTTAGATTAGTATGTATGTTAGTATTATATTTAGTTTAGAATAATGTATGTATGAAGTTGTATTTGCATGTTTAGTTATTGAGTTTATTTAGGCCAAGTCTCGATGATGAGAATTATCCCCTAATTGCATATTGAGGTCGAGGGTAATGCCTTCCATGTGTGTTTTGTGTGCTTAACATGTCGATTGGGTAAAAATTATCTCGATCCTAAAATCGCACGACATTCGTACTCAATGTATAATAATCTGAACAATTAGACGCTGATTATTCAATATAAAGTTCATGACAAAAATGAGGAATCTAGAACTTGATTTGGGGGAAACTTGAGGCGAAATCCTAAGTAAGGTAATTCCGAAGACGTGATTTAGGCCGTCATTTTTTCTCTTGAACCGTTATAGTTAACCTGAAAATTTTCATCTCTTATTTCCCCTGTCGAAGCCGATAACGTAATCAATTTTGAAAATGTTGAAATACTCTTTTCATTTAAATTTTTCCTAACCCAATGTCGCTAAGCCTAATTTTCAAATTGAGTGAAATCATGTGAGTGGTCGGGTTTCGGATGAATTTTTAATGACTTGGTATTAGTATGGTCACTTTGGTATTTCTTTTCACATGCTCCTAAAATAAGTTTGGGGGTGTGTTTCTACCATTTCTTTTTGCATATTCCTAAAATTTTAAAAATTTAAATAAGTTTGGGGGTGTGTTTCTCTAACTTCTTTTTGCACGCTCCTAAAACTGTAATAATTCGAATTAATTTAGGAATGTGTTGTTAAAAAATAAAAAAAAAAAAAAAAAAAAACCAAAAAAAAAACAAACTATGTGAATATAGTTTTCATTTTCTTTTCTTTCGACAAGTGAATATAAGGATCTTTAATTCTCATTCAGAGTTGTACTTTAAATGTGTGGGGTTATGAGAGAGGATATCGACAAACGATTTTACCTCGGGTATCTATCAATTAAATCGATTTGCTATTTTCTATTCCTATGATACCCTTGGTCATTCTCCAAAACCAAACCAAGCCCTATTGATCTCAATGAATATCCGAACCTATATTAGTGGATAGTCGAGCCCAATCAAGCGTATGGTTTTCCTGAATCCTTAAACGGTATACGTTATAAACTTAACAATTGAATAATCCAATCCGGTATCTGCAAAGTTATACATTTGAGTTCTCACACACACACTTCAAATCGATCTAGAATGGTTTTTATTGATATTGATTGTTGAAATTCTAGAACACCACTTGGTGTGGGTAATTTCCCGAACTTGATCAGATTTAGGGATATTGAGGGAGGAACAAATTGGTCCTTTCAATTGAACTTTATATTTACATACATTTACTTCTTTTGTGTTTAAGTTTTTCATTTTTAGTTAGTTAGTTCATTAGTTAGTTTAGTTTAGTATTAGTGTTTTGCTCGAGGACTAATAAAATTTCAAGTTTGGGGGTATTTGATAGGTGTAAAATACCAATCTACTTCTAAACCGAATTTGGTAGTTTTTGACTGTTTTAGTTATATTTAATTGCTTTTTAATTTGTTTTTATGTAATTCAGGTGTAGGGATACAAACAAGAGACAAATGAGCGAAAATGGTGGGAAAATGATGAAGAACAAGGTTTCAAGATTGTAGAATCTCGGCCTAGGCTGAAATTCCTCGGCCTAAGCGAAGTTGAGGCAAAAACTTTGGAGCAGCTCCTCAGCCTAGGTGGAAATTCCTCGGCCTAGGCGAAGTTGCGGCAGAACCTTAACAGACATCACCTCCGCCTAGGCAGAAATTCCACCGCCTAGGCGAAATCCTCTGCACAGTAAACAGATATTTTTAGATATTTTGAAACCTTGCACCTTTAAAAACCATTTTCCCCTTATTTCCATGAATACTCTCGGATGTTTTGAGACCCCTTTTCACCTTAGATAGGATTAGATAATTTAGGAGTAGATTAGATTAGTTTTAGGAAGTGATCCTTGGCTAATTTGTGAAGAGCTAAAAGAGGAAGTTTATCAATAGAGAAGAGGAAGCTCGGGAGGTTCGTTCTTTGGCGAAAGTGGACTACTCCACTTTAAGATTTGGCTTTTCTTTCCTTGTTCCCATCTTTGTACTCAATGTTTATTATTAATGATGATGATCTCCTCTTGATTTAATATTGTAATGGCTAAGATCATGTTAGTTTAGTTAGATATTAGTTAGGGTTAGATATAATTCATATAACTATCTCTTTGGTTGAATATAAATTATTTAAATGGTTTGTTATCCAATTCCAATTGTGTTTACCATTATTTCACGTTTGTTATGCTTGTTATGATAAACCGAGAATACAGGGTTTGACACTTGGGAGAGGTAACCCCAGATTTAGATTAGGGTTAAACACAACGCGACGATCTAATAACCCAGGAGGGAGTTGGAGAGTGTGCAATCCATGAGGTTGGGTCAAGACTCACGTGGCTATGTGTTCGGAAAGGTGTTCGAGGGGGACTTCGGCGTCAATGCGAAGTCATGTATTCGCTCGTTTTTCACTCGGAAGAGGGAGCGAGTGAGTTATAGATACCGAGATTGTTCGATGTGATGATAATCGTTTTTGATAACTAGACTAAGCCAAATAGGTATTAAGTGAATGAAATCGATCCTTAGTTAATTAGTGTAATTAGAATTAATCCTTAAGAGTAGTTTTAATTAGTTTAATTTAAAATATTAATTGAATCGTCAGGATAATATGAGACTACGTAAATTGTGATGCTTAATTATTCACACTTTCCTTGTGGGAACGATATCCGATCTTCAAAGATCTATTATTTTAAAACTTAGGCCTCGTATACTTGCGAGAGTAAGTAGCGGCGTATTTCACGTGCTACCGGCCTGTAAAAAGGGAATTGTAAACATTGATTCTAAGCCTATGCAAAGAATCATTATAAGGATTTGATTCCTATGTTTAAAGGAATTTGGATTTTAGTGAGTGCGAATCTCCATGGGGCTTAGAGGACTAGATTATCCAAGGGTAGTTTGGTGAACTAGGATATATCCTTGTGTGTTGCATTGATTTACTTTATTTATATTTTGTTGTTTCGGTGTGCACCTAGATTTGAACACTTATTCGTTGCGTTATAAAGATAATAATTAATTTAGGATAAATTGATTATTTGATTATTTAAGTGTTGAAAGATAAGAAATTTGTTTAAATTTTTATAACTATCCAATTCACCACCTTCTTAGGTAGCTCATTGGGCCAACAATCGGTATCAGAGCTAGTTTAGCTCGACACACTAGCTAACAAAGATCACATGACACTCCCAATAGACACATTAGGTGAGGGGCAGTCAATGCACTGACCACCTTTATTTGCAGGTGAAAATTATGCATTTTGGAAGGACAGACTGATTGCATTTCTTCAGGTCACAAATTATGATGTGTGGCTAGTGATTTAGGATGGTCCGTTTGTTCCTGTGGAAAATAGAGTTGCCAAGAAGAAATAACAGTTGACCACTTCTGACAAATAGAAGTTTTCTATTAATTCTCAAGCTATTAACATTTTGTTTTGCTCTTTAGATGCTTACAAATATTCTAGGGTCTCAAGCTATGTATCGGCAAAAGAAATGTGGGATAAATTGAAAATCACCCACAAAGGGACTAGTTAGGTGAAACAGTAAAAAATCAACGCCCTAATTCTTCAATTTGAATTATTCAGAATGGGTGAGGCAGATTCGATTCAAGAGATGTACACAAGATTCAACAATATCTACAACCATTTGAATCAACTCGGAAAGCTCTACACTATGGTGTACAAAGTTCGAAAGATCTCGAGATCATTAACTAAAACGTGGGAATCGAAGGTGATTGTGATTGATGAAGCAAAGGATTATGCAAAGTATGAAATTGATGACCTCATCGGCAACCTAATGATGCATGAGACGACAATTCGAGGATATGAGGACGATGTGGGGGATATAAAAAATAAATCCTTGGTATTAAAGGTTCAAAAAATAAAATAGAAAGAGGATGACAGTGATGATGTGAGTCTTGACAGTGAGCAAGAAAAAGATGTGACACTTCTCACAAAGAATTTCAGAATGATGATTTGACGAACATTCCGGGGGAAGAAAAATTTCAACATGACAAACGTGGAATGTTACAACTGTCACAAGACTGGACACTTCCAAATTGATTGCCCTGAACCAAAGAAAGACAAGGAAAAAAATAATAGAAGAAAATAGAAGAAGAAAGGAAAGAAGAGTAGGAAGAAATCAATGAAATCTACGTGAGATATTTCCGAATTGAGTAGCTTGAAAGAATCAGGAAGTGAAGGATCATCTATGTTTGCTTTCATGGTCACTAGTGATGAGGTACCTAAATGTTCAAGTTCTTGTCATTTAGATTTTGATGATTTATTTGATATTTATTATGAACTTACTCATGATTAAAAAATCTAGTATTCTAAAATTAATGCCCTTCAAAGTACTATTAACACATTAAACAAGTAAGTGATGGATTATTAATCTAAAAACATTGAATTGAAATCCAAAATGTCGAATTTACATTCAACAGTTCTCAAAATCACCGACGGTGAGAATAATTTGAAAATGCTTGTGGGAAGTGCACGAGGTATCTTTGATAAAGCCGACATTAGGTTTTAGAAAAATCTTAAGCAAAAACGTTTTCATAAATTCTTTTCTTAAACCAAGGTTCTTGTTAGATGTTTTAAATATAATATTGTGGGGGATACTATTCGTAGATATTTTTTAAAAATATCTAACTGCAGACAAATTTGGGTTCCAAAAACAACTAAAATTGTCCCGACTAACAAGATCGGACCCACGTAGACTGGATACCACTTAGGCGCTATTTGAGGTACTCTTTGTAAGTTATTTTAAAAACATCGATAGACAATGACAAATGGTTCCTGGACAGTGGTTGTTCTGGGTACATGACGGGAGATAAATCAAAATTTACATATTTGACACCTAAAGATGGAGGTCATGTGACATTTGGAGACAACGCTAAGGGTAAAATTATCGGTACAGGTAATATCGGTAATGGTACTACTACTATTAAAGATGTTTTACTAGTTGATTGTCTTAAACATAACTTACTTAGTATAAGTCAATTATGTGATAAAGGTTATAATGTTGTGTTTGATCATGATAGATGCGTAATTAAGAATGGGCAAAATAGTAGTATTTTACTTATTGCATCATGTTTTGAGAATGCTTATACATGTTCATTTGATGATTTTACTTCTCAAAATTTATCTTGTCTAAATGTTTTATCTAAAAATAGTTGGTATGGCATAGGAGATTTGGACATGCTAGTATGTAATTATTATCTAATTTATCTAAGAAAAGTCTCGTACGTGGTCTATTTGATTTGAAATTTGTGAAAGATAAAGTATGTGATGCATGTCAATTAGGCAAACAGTCTAGATCATCATTTAAGAAAAAGATGCACACGTCTACGTCTAGATGTTTTGAAATGTTGCATCTTGATTTATTTGATCCAAAAGTTGTTGCTATTCTATAAGGTAAATTTTATGCATTTGTGAATGTTAATGATTATTTTAGATTTACTTGGGTGTTCTTTCTCGCTAAGAAGAGCGAAGTTGCTTCTGTGTTTTCTAAATTTTGTAAACATGTTCAAAATAAGAAGTAATGTTCTATTATTAATATCCATAGTGATAGAGGCAGAGACTTAAAAAATGATGAGGTAATAAGTTATTGTGATGAGCACTGATATGCTCACAATTTCTCTGCATCAAGATCACCTCAAAAATAAAAAAAAAATAAAAAATGGTGTTGTAGAGAGGAAGAACAAAATGCTTCAGGAGATGGACAGAATGATGCTAAATGAAAATCATTTACCTACTTATTTCTGGGTCAAAGTAGTAAGTACCGCATGCCATGTGGTAAACTGGATATCTATTTGTAATGGTTTTAATAAAACTCCTTACAAAATCTGGAATGGTAAGACTCTGAAGATATCTTATTTCAAAGTTTTTGGTTGTAAATGTTTTATTTTGAATGATAAGGATAATTTAGGTAAATTTGATGCTAAATCTGATTATGGGATTTTTCTTGGTTATGCTACTAATAGTAAAGCTTATTGAGTCTATAATAAACGTACGTTAGTAGTTGAAGAGATTATGCATGTTGTATTTGAGGAATCCTATCCATTTTTGTAGAGAAATTTGGATGATGATGGTGTAGGAACTTTAAATAACCAAAACCAGGGCAATGATACGACAAAGGAACCTAAAAAAAAGGAGCCTAAAGGAAAGGATTTGGCGTTACCACGAGCTATAAAAACAGTACCGATAAACTCGGTAAAAGAAATAATTGGTAATTTTGAAAAATGTGTAAGTACTCGTTCCTCCATTAGATATATTATTAATCTTGCTTTTCTATTTCAAATTGAGCCTAAGAATGTGAATGAGGCGTTAACTAATGAATCTTGGATCTCCGCGATGCAAGAAGAATTAGTTCAATTTGAGTGTAATAAAGTATGGTCTCTAGACCGGATTTTCATCCAGTAACTGGTACTAAATAGGTTTTTCGTAATAAAAATGATGAAACTGGTATGGTAATTAGAAACAAAGAAAGATTAGTAGCACAAGGCTATAATCAAGAAGAAGGAATTGATTATAATGAGACTTATGCTCATGTGGTTAGATTATAAACTACTAGAATGCTACTCACTTTTGCATGTTCACGTAATTTTAAATTATATCAAATGGATGTAAATAGTGCATTCTTGAATGAATTTATAACAGAAAAAAGTTTATGTGGAACAACTCCAGGGATTTGAGAGTGATAAATTTTCCAATCACGTGTTTAAGCTTTTTAAGGTTTTGTATGGGATGAAACAAGATCTAAGAGCTTGGTATGAGAGACTTAGCCGATATTTGATCGAAAATGCTTTTTGAAGGGGTCTTATTGACATAACATTATTTATTAAGCAAACTAATTCTAATATTCTATTAATAAAAATTTACGTTGATGATATTATTTTCAAATCTACTAATGAGGATTTTCGCTAAGAGTTTGCCAACATAATGCAGGTTGAATTTAAAAAGAGCATAATGGAGGAATTAAATTTCGTTCTTGGGTTGCAAATCAAGCAAACCAAATAAGAGATATACCAAGCCAAATACACCAAATAGATGCTGAAAAAATATGACTTAGATGGTGCTAAAAAGTACAAAACTCCTATGGGAACAGCTACAAAGATAGACAAAGATGATAAGGGAAAAAACGTAAATGAAAAAAATGTATCGAGGTATGATTGGTACCTTGTTGTATCTTACTACTAGTAGACCTGATATTATGTTTAGCATTTGCTTGTGTGTTAGATTTTAGTCTTGTCCTAAAGAATCACATTTAACTGCAGTTAAGTGGATCTTTCGATATTGGAAAGGGACAAGTAATCTAAGATTATGGTATCCTAGGGGGCTTGACTTCAAGTTGACTAGTTACTTCGACGCTGATTTTGTCGGTTGCAAAGTCGAGCTGAAAAGTACAGGCGGGTCATGTCACTTTTTAGGACATGCCTTAGTTTTTTAGTCTAGAAAGAAACAAAATTCTATAGCCTTATCTACTACTAAGGCTGAGTATATGGCAACTAGTAGTTGTTGTGCTTAGATTTTATATATCAAGCAACAATTAAATGATTTTGGTGTATGTATGGAGGAAGTTTCGATATATTGTGATAATAAAAGTGTTATATGTTTAAGTAAGAATTCTACACAATACTCATGAACTAAGCACATAGAGATTATACATAATTTTATTCGTGATCATATTCAGAAAAAGAACTAAGCACATAGAGAATACCCCTATCCTCCCCCTTCTCTGGCCTCTCTTGGTTTTTTGAGCACCTTAGGCTATATTTAGGCCTAGGTTTAGGAGTTTTAGAGGTGGAGCTCACATCCCGAAGTGGAGAAGACGGCGAATCGATCGTTGAGCGTTCTTAGCGGTTTATCTTCGGACGAGGCTAAGTTCTTCGATTGTTTTTCCTTATTTCTTTATCTTAGGATCATGTGAGAATGTTTATCTCGATTTATACGTTTATGCGGCTATGGCCACGAGTTAAATATGGATTGTATTAGGGAATAACGATATATTTATAAATATGTTTGTTTGGATGATTTCGGTGTTGCGTTTAATTGTTCTTTGTAGTTTGATTGTGTTTATCATATTGTTTGTTTATTATGCTTAGAATGGTAAATGGAGAAAACAGGGTTTTGACAAACCCTGGATTCGGATTAGGGTAAACAAACGCCACGATTCTATAACCCGGTTGAGGTTTGAATCGTGGACAATTGATGACGTTGGGGCAAGACTCATGCGACCTAGGGTCGTTAAGACATTGAGGGGACTTCTTCGTTGACACAAAGTTGCGTTATATCCCTCGTCTTACACTCGGGAGAGGTGGTGAGAGAGTTTTAGAACAAAGATTGTCGATAGGGTAAATACAACGCGACGATCCAATAACCCGGGAGGGAGTTGGATTGTGTGTAATCAATGACGCTGGACGAGACTCACGTGACCTAGGGTCATTAAGACATTGAAAGGGACTTTTTTGTTCGCTCGAAGTCATGTATTCCCCCGTCTTACACTCGGGAAAGGTGGCGGTGGAGTTTACGTACCAAGGTTGTCAAATAGGTCGAACATCGTAAACGTGAATAAATCGAAATCGAACACGTATTTGTAAACACATTAATCCCTAGGCAATTCTTCACCCTAAAACATATTATCTTATTAGTGTAGTTAATTTAGGTTATATTAGTATTAGTTTAATTAATTAAATACATTTGTTTTTCGCCTAGATAAAGTTAGGTCATGACAAACGCGGTATTCGATAGTAACAATACCAATCCCTATGGATATGATAACCCGATCTTTCACGATCACACTATACTAATAATTTGACCTCGTATACTTGCGAATAGTCATATACTTCGAGGGTGTAAATCCTCGGCGTACACCGAGCATAGGAACGCCTCCAACCATGCCAGCCATCTCGAAAGCCTCAACACTCTCTAGAAACAGTAGACAAGCCACCTCTAGGACGAGAAACCCTTGTCTATCTCTGGATTCTCTGCTGCCGCTTCACTCATCTTAGTAACCAGCTCTGCAAATCTCCTCAAGCAGAGCCCTCCTTCTGGTCTCCGGCTATCCGAGAAGGGCAAGGTAAAGAGCTAAGCGCAACTCCCCTTTCCCGTCTCTGAAAATTCAGGAAGGGACATGAATTGAACTCCTCTTATCGGCTATAGCAAGAAAGTGTCTTTCTAGTTATTGGCCGACTGATTTTCCCAACCATAAATACCTCCACAAATATTCTAAAATATACATAAATATCTCCTAAATATCCCAAAATAGCTTAAAATATCATCATGGCTCTCTTCCCCAATCGAAAATGTCATTAAATATCCTCTAATATGGTCAAGACAAGAGCCTCTTAGCATTCTCCCATTGGCTATATTCCAAGTTGGCACATTGATGTGATTTTGAGGAGACACTAATCCATGTTTAATCCCCTAAACAAATCCACTTCTTGCCTATAAAAAAGAGGATATACAGTTGCCCAAAGGTAGATGAACTTTGTTAACTGTTCTTGGTAATTTTCCTATAAACTTTTTCCCCCCGTATGTTGATTTTCATGTTGGAAGGAACATGCCGAGATTATCCTGGCAAGTCCTTTGTGAAGGTTTCCAGGTGCTTCTCTTCCCGGAATTGCCCTACTTCAAGCGTTGATTCGTCTTTCCAAGGATCACAAGGCATTTCGGTCCTACCCTTCTCAGCCCAAAAGGCTTTTGGGTTCTTTCCAATACAGACCCTTCCCTTCCCATCCAGAGACTTTTCCACGGACTAGAAGCTCAACGGATCGAAGATCTCCATTCCAGACCTCTCTAACTCCATCCAAGGCTGACCGGACTATACCGTTGGAATCAACCAAAATTTGAATCAACAATACTGATTTAATTCAGTACATTTAATTAAAATGAGAGTAACCATATAAAATATTAAGTATCACTTAAAAATAGGTCAAAATTTTAAGCGATGCGCATATGACTTATCATTTAAAATTGTAGATAAAGAAGATTAAGAAAAGATAATTTTGGAGAGAGAAAATTGTAATATCTATATATATATATATATATATATATATATATATATCTATATATATATATATAATGAAAATACTTAATAAGTTCATCTTATTTCAAAATTTAAAAGTTAGCAATTATTAGTTTTTAGCACTTAATTTTAGTTGGACCTAGTTGATAGCACTGAAAATTAAGTATTGAAGTGCTTAATTTATGTCCAGAATGTATAACTGCTGGATTATGAATATATTAGGTATTTATGTTTTTTAATACTTTTAGCTTCAGAAAAATTATCATTTTAAATGCCTAAACGTTTTTTGAATATTATCTCTTTGTAACTTTTTCTCTCTAATTCTCTTTTAACTTAATACTCTCTTTCTCTATATTTTTTTTATAACAATAATGTTTGAAAGTGGATGTGATACATAAATGTTCGATGGTTTTAAGTCACTATTGCTAAAAACGAATAGGAAACTCGGACTAATTCGGGACTAAGCTGGACACTAGAGGGGTAATTTGAGTAATTTTCCCTACTTCTATATGCGCACGTCCATTTTTCTTCTAATTTTTTGACATTGCCAAGGCCAATTGGTTTGCATTGTGTTTTCACTTTCGTTTTTGCAGCAAGACAAACCAACAACATGGGCAAACCAATAATAGATGCACGGGGAAATATAGCCACACCATTCCAATATGGAGCAGGCATTACAATAAAAATGGTCTATCGGAACACAAAAAAATGTCATGATAGAGCCTCTATTGCGACATTTGAACTTTTCGAGACACTTGAACTGGTGCCCAGTAAAAAGCCACCCTAATAGGTTGTAAAAGCACTATATATTGCATTTTTTATTTGAACATATTAAGATAATAATAAGTGTCCTATAAGATAGTTATTAAGACACCATATATTGGTTATGTATCATTTTATATTTTTTAAATTATATATATTGGGGTACTACAAAGTGTTGTGATAAATCTATATTAGAACACTTTTTAGTGTTCCAATAAGTTCACTATTTATTTTATGAAACAATTTTTAGTACCTCAAAAGGTATCCAAACTATTTTTTTTTCTGTTAATTTAAGATAACAAAATACTCTAAATCTACATAATAAACACCACAAATTTATCACAATACAAAATACATACGTAACTCAAACTACCTATTACACAAGTTAAATAAAAACCAAAAAGAACCTTAATAATACATTAACCAAAAAATAATGTCAATGTGTTTTTGTTCTCCAATATAAGATTAATAAACTAAAAATTTCTTGCAACCAAAATGAGATTCATACACTAAAAACTTTTGTAACCAAAATAACCACAAAACTATATTACTAAAGTTTAATGCTCCATCTACAAAATAACAACATACCATACTTTTCCCAATTTTCATCCAATTCAATTCAATTTTCATCCAAATCTTTATCGAACTTAATCCAATCTTCATCCGAAGAAACCTATAGTATCAAAACATATACATAAAAAAGCAATAAGTCATAACTATTAATAATATTAAACAATCGCGTTTTTTTACATGTACATTAATATTAAACAAAGAATTTGTATTTGAAACTTAAACAAAGCACGCCCTAAAGAAGATTTAACAAATAAAACAAATGAGTTTGTTCATAAACATCACAACTTACCTTGGAGGAGACAATTATATCAAACTTTTGTCTTTTTGGTGTCAGAAATATAAACAAGGAACATAAACTATCGATATATCAAAGGTAAATTCATGGTTAATGTAAGGAGTCATACATGTTTGTTTTCCGACAATAGTTCCAAAAGAAAAAGCTCGAATATCGATCCAGTTCAGTTGTTATTAGTGTCAACACCACCCGCAAACATATCAACCATAGTTATTAAAGGCTCTAGGCACACCGAGGCGCATAAGGTGTCCTGGAGCCTAGGCGCAAGGTGAGACGCTAGCCTGAGCGAAGCTAGGAGCACGACATTAAAAAAAAAAAATTATAGTACTAATATATTGTAAATCTAAAATCAGAAAGTTAAACTATCAACAAAATTTTAATTATAAAAAATAAAATACACTTACAAGTTGCTTGTGAAGAATTAACTAATAAATAATTAAACAAACAAATAGTAAAATAAATAAAGTAAATAAACAGTTAACCAAATAATAACAAGAATAAACTAAATAAACAATTAAATGGAAAATTAATAACAAAAAATAAACAATTAAATAGACAAATAATAACAAAAATAAACAATTAAATAGACAAATAATAACCGCAATAATTAAATAATTAAACAGTCAAATAATAACAAAAATAAACTAAATACACAATTAAATAACCAAATAATAATAGAAATAAAATCAGACTAAATAATAACAAAAATAAACTAAGTAAACAATTAAGCAGACAAATAATAATAGAAATAAATTAAATACACAATTAAACAATCAAATAACAAAAAACAAAAAACACAGAATGTAAGAATATAATCAGAAGAAGAAATTATTGGGAACGACCTAAACAAATAGAGCAACAAACATAGCTAGAGGATTAGATTAACCAATAGAGCACATACCTGGACTGAAGGAGAATAACTGGAGCAGAGCAGTGAACGTGGACTGGACACACTAAAAGCATTCCAATTTGGGAAAATAGAAAAGAAAAAAATAGTTATTCAATTCAATTTAGTAGTAATCAACATAATCCAGTTCCAATCCAAGTAAACATCTATAAGAAAGATGTATAAGAAAAAAAATCAACATAATCAAGAAATCAAAATTGTTAAAGCTGGGCATGTACCGTAGTAGATTGAAGAATCCAACTGTTATATATTCCGCCTCCTCGTCGAGAATGCAGTGTTCTTATTGGCCTTCAAACAAAACTTGAAATGCACTGAAAGTAAAACTTGAAATAGATTATTAAAAAAAAAGGGAACACATTAACAAAACTAAGATCTTCGATCAACTCACATGAGAAAATGCAAGTTCTGAGGTTAAAGACGACACTAACACAATGGAAATAACATAATCAATTATTTAAAAAATTGGAGAAAACAAAGATCAACATGTGAAAAAAATGCCTAGGAAAATAAATAAATTACCCAAGTGTTTTTGTTCCAAATGCACTCTGCAATTGGGAAAAATGAAAAAATAAATCTGTACATAATTTCTGAATCCACACAACAAGATGCATAAATAAGGTGTAAATTTGTACATATAAATCTATGCATATGTTTTGAATCCACACAACAAGATGCATAAATAAAGTTTAAATTTGTACATATAAATCTGTACATAAGTTCTGAATACAAAATTATGCTATATTCATTTTCTCGTCCAATTATTTTGAGAACATAAACAGAAATAAGGTGGAACAAAATAGATAGGAAGATGAATAGAAATAAAAATGAGGTCAAAATTAGGTTTCTATTCAGATTTATTGTTCAATTAGAAACAATAATATGAATAAAATTTAACAGAAAAATAGAAAAAATGAAGAGGAAGAAATGATTTAGAGTAGAAATCGCACCTAGGGTTTGCAATCATTCGCCAGCGGTGGAAATCGATCTTAGGAAGAAGAACAGAAACAGAAACGAAGTCAAAATTAGGTTTGTATTTAGATTCATTGTTCAATTAGAAACAATAATCTGAACAAAATTTAACAGAAAAATAGAAAATAGGAAGAGGAAAAATGATTGAGAGTAGAAATCGCACCTAGGGTTTGCAATCGTTCCCAAGCGATGGAAGCCGATCTTGTTCACGGTGTGGAATAGTGACGGATCTACAACCGAAATGGTGGAAGACGAAGGCTTCGTCCTTATACTGAGCTATCGTTTATGGTGGCTGCAATGATTAGGGCTTGCGAGAAGGGTGAGCGTGAGTAGTGGAAAGGGAGAGAAGTGAAATTGGTTGAACTTGAGGGTACTTGAGGGCCTTGTAAAAATATGTGAGTGGGAGAAGATTTTCACTTTGGTGCTAACACAAAACGACGTCGTTTTGATGTTCTACAATTTTATTTTATTTTTTTATTATACATATTAGGGTACCATTAATTGACCTCTAATTTCAATTTTTTTTTTTTTAATATATGTATTAGGGCACCATTAATTGACCTATAATTAAATAATTAAATTATAATAGGACACAAAATTGTATCATTATATAGTTTCTATTTTTAGGACAGATAGTCAGATATAGATATAGATATATAGATATTAATTTTTTTAATTACTAATTAAATTTTATTGGAGTATTACTTTGTGTCTTTTAAATATTTGATTATATATTAGTTTTTACTATAAAATAATAAGAATATCAAATATTAAAAATATCAAATTTATTTTATGCGACACTTTCGGTTTTGTGTCTCGAAAAGCATTTTTATAGAACACGATACATATAATGTCTCAACAGAAGTCCTTATGGGCAGTTTTTGTTGTAGTGAGATCATATCCAGCCATCAAAAGCAGCAGACCCTGGCCTTGTCTATGATGCCTCTTACGAAGACTAATTGCTCTTCCTCTGCTCTGCCGTGAATAACTGCTTTGACCCATCATTCAAATGCCCTGAAAATGTCCCTTCCCCAAGCCATCTCAACTACCAATCTCTTGCAATCTCACAAATCAACGGAATAGCCACTCTCAAAAGGACCGTTACAAATGATGGAGATGGAAAATCGGTGTATTTTTTGAATGTCAGGGCACCGGTGGGGTACTCCGTTAAGATCACTCTGAAAACATTGGACTTCAAAAGGGTAGGAGAAAAGAAAAGCTTTAGCATAACAATTGAGGCTAAAACTGGTGCGAAGAGAAATGTGTACGGTTTTGGTTTGTATGAGTGGAGTGATGGGGTTCATCTGGTGAGGAGCCCTATTGTGGTGTCATCAGCTTGAGTTGTAAGTGTTGAGATGAGAGGTTTATGTGTTGCCTTGTAGTATAAATAAATAATGACAATTTGGTGGTGCTATGCATTGATGATAGGAGGAATGGAGAAGACTAATAGAATAATCATCTCTTGTCTTTACCATAACAATTACTTCCTCTTGTCCATAGAAATTTGTCTTTACTCCTTCTCGAGCACTTAGGGACAGATTTTGTATTCCTTCCGTGTTCAAAACCTTGATTTACATGATATCTATTAGGTAATCCAACATCATAATTGATATTGGACCTGACACATAGCAATTGCTGAAGCATATAAAATTATTCTCAGTGTCCACTTATTTTCAGAAGAATGAAGACTCATTTTCTGAGAGACGAATTCCATGCAGAATGTTGGACTTATTTTCTGGATTTGCATCATGATACGAGGAATGGAGAGACTAAAAAGAATAATCATCTCTTGTCAAATAAAGAGAAATAATGTGTTTTTCTTCCTTTGATAGTCTCTCAAGTTCTAAAAGGGTTTTTACATGCCAACTTTATGTGCTGTTTGATTACTGTTTTTGTTTCTCTTTGAAAAAAAACACCTGAAAAGATTGAAAAAAAAAAAAGGAAAGAAAAATTGTTATCTTTCCGGTCTTATATCTTTAGACAGAAACCTTCGGAAATAAAAGAGAAATAGATTTTGTTTCAAATGTAACTTTAGTTTATTTTTATTTTTTATTATTTTTTTTATTTTTATGATTTTTGGGAACGTAGCAAAAACACTCATTGTTGTTTTCCAATATTTTTACACAAATGAATTACCGAAGGCTTGTTTTTAAGGGTTAATGACAAAATAGTCTCATTAGAAGTACAAATTTACCAAATTATCCCACAACTTTCTAAATTGAACCAATTAATCCTCACTTTTGAAATTACATTATTGGCTAATTCCAAATTCAAATTCAAAAAAAGATACATACGATATTATCCTTCCGCAATTCACTAATCGTCCTATATTTATGGAACTTATTTATAGGATTAAGAACAATTACCAAATTAAAATTAAATCACATTGATATTCTTAAAATAGCGATAATTTATTTTTTATATATTGTTTGCTTGATTTGATTACATATTTATGATCGAGTATTCATTGGTTTCAAAACAACATTCATTTGTTTATATTTTCTGTTAAGGGAAAAATTCGATGAGGCCTAGAACGACGCCATGTGTCCATAAGCACGTGACAAGCACGAGAAGCTACAATAGGCTCTTAGCCGACTGACACGACTTCCCAACCTAGACATCACTCCGGGAAGCACACTACTGCTAAAATCAACCACGACATTAGCTCAACCTGGCTCCCTCTCCACTTCCCGATCAAGGCTATGCCCCTGGGAGAGATAACCTGCACTATTTATACACAGAGAAGTCAAAATTGCTTCTACTTATTTAAGAAAGGGACGGTTACCACCCTTGAGGAAAGGTCCCACGATCCACGCCCCCGTAACCATTACATCTTAATAGGGACATGTTGAGATCATCACCATCTTAATGGTGTTGGCTGAAAATCATTGAAGACTTTCCAAATGAGTCTTCATTCACTTATAAATACCAGAATGGTGAGCTAACCAAGTATGCACACTTCTTTCTAACTACCACTCTGCTAAATTCTACTGAGAAACCCTTGACTGATTTCACACTGGAGGTACAACACTAGCAGACCCACCCACGATATATTTGTTTGCATAAACTAGAGCTAAGGAAGTGAATTGAGGAGATATCCTGATCTTCGAACCTTGGAGTGACGTGTCTAGTAAACCATTTTTGGGCTTTATCATATTAGTGCCATCTATAGGAATGACAAATAATTGTTCTCGTAAATATTTTAACTTTGTTAATAGTTACTCTGAGATTTGGAATCATGACTAATGATAACGAAATTAAAAGATATATGACCCGCACGGCTGATCATGGAGTTGGTTGTAAGACCCCGACCTTTTGGCATATGCATAGTTTAAATCGCGTTTTAAAATATTTTGAAAATTTACGAAATTAGCCCTAAAATGTTGTCACACCCCACCTCGGACACCAGTCACCCTGGGGCCGGCGTGACGTCGACATGACATCACCTGGATGCCTAACCAACTAGAAAACGATAATATGCATACATAAATGTACAACTACAAATACAGACTATATACATCATTTCTAACTGGGGACACACCCGTCCTTGAATTATAATAACAACGAAAGTATAACAACAATGAACCTCTCACAGGTTCGCCTCAGACAGCTCCTCCTAAAATACTGCCATACAAAACCATCGCTAGACTCTACCTAGTGCCACTAGGGGACCGACTCCTAGCGTTTGTACCTGTAAGTGTACTGTCTTCTTGCTAAATTATTATATATATATATATATATATATATATATATATATATATATATATATATATATATATATATATATATATATATATATATATATATAAATTATATGGATCAAGCAGATTTTGGGTGAGTTGAGGAAATGGATTTTCGTTAAATTATGGTGGTTCTAAACGGAAGTTGAAAAATGATTTTTGTTGGATTTGGTGGTTTTAAAAGAGAGTGAAAAATATCTGGTTTTCTAAAAATAAAGAGTGGAAAAGTGATTTTGGTAAAATCGGACGTTTTCATTTAAAAGAAAATGAGAAATATGAATTTCGGATTAAAAGTCGATTTTGGGAAAGAGAGATGGATGTGGTGCGTTGACGATGTTGATTAGACGATATTATGGAGTTGTGTTTTGATGATGTTGTTATTGATTTGACAATGCCATAGATGTTATCCGCTTCGGCTGAGTGATATTTATCTGCTTCGGTAGAGTGATGTTAGACGTTTATACTGCGCAGTGATTATCTGCTTCGGCGGAGTAATGGTGTTCATAGGAAGGCATATCCTACAGATAGTACGATACCGTTGCAACTCCCGATCGTGAGGTTAAAACGATCACACGGCTAGCCAGGGCGTGGTGTGATGTGATGAGGTGTGGTGTGGTGTGGTGTGATGTGGAGTCGTATATGGTGATTGAAGTCATTGAAGTCGTTGACTGCCGAACAAGGGTTCGCACTTGCCCTATCTTTTTTAATTCAGAGTTTATCAACGAAATCTTGGGATTATCAGCCCCGGGACCACCCACTGACGAACCATATAGGGGCCAAGACTCAAGCTTTGATACAGTAATCAGATCCATCACTTTCGGCAATGTCCAGTGGACATAGACTGGGCCGGGTCTCGCCACAAACCTAGCAAAATTTTTTAATCCAATTCCTAAGATTTGGCACCATTTTGTGTGTGGAAGTCTTCTCCCCACGTCGCACTTCTTAGACGTCTCTAAAGACCAGGCCATGGTGCTATATTCGATCCAGACTAGGAAGCCGATTAACATTGGATCCTTGATCTATTCTTGAATTCTCCATACAGTCAACATGACGAAGGCCAGTCTCCCATTTCCATCGCTCTTGACCGTGCTTTTTAGGCGAGCCGGGGTGGTCATCCCTAGCGATAGCCCGTTGGACCCTATCGCTGACCTCGATCTAGCCATCATTATAAGGATGTGGAAGGCAAGTGCTTAAGGCCAGACTGAAGGAGAAGCAGCACAGGATGAAGAGCAAGTGAGAGACGAGGCAGGGCCTTCCGGAGCCCCAGCTCTCGAGGCACCCGGACGAGCCGGATTTGACGGGGAGTGAGTTTACCAAAAACTTCGAGATCTTCAATAAGGGTAATACGAGCTATGAACTTACCAAGACTAATATGGACGCTATCAAGATCAAGTCAACCGGCTTATGTGCGAACACTTCGGTATTGATATGCATTCTTTTCCGACTATGCCGCCGGTGCCGCCGCACCTTTTGCAACCACAACAGTTTCCTTTTCGACGTAGAAGTGGTGGCGATGATGTTTCCCTAGGTGGACAGTAGGAGGTAAGACTCCTATGTCTTTTCTCCTAGGTATGTGTCCGAACCCAATTTTCTATTTTTACATGCTATATTCAGTTATTGGGTTTGCTGCTAGACAGTATGGACACTGCCATGTTTAAGTTTGGGGGTGTTCATCCATTTGTGTGTTTTTGTAGAAGAAGGATGAACCATTATTTTTTTAACAAAATGCAATTTTTTTTTTTTTTTTTTTTGTTGTACAAAATTATGTTTATGTATGTATTTTATTGTTTTAATTAATGTTTTAGTTTTTAATTTCCAATTTAGTTTAATCCTTGTTTTTGCATGTGTAGTTTTTAGATTAGTGTGTATGTTAGTATTATATTTAGTTTAGAATTGTGTATGTATGAAGTTGTATTTGCATGTTTAGTTGTTGAGTTCATTTGGGCCAAGTCCTGATGATGAGAATTATCCCCTAATTGTATATTGAGGTCGGGGTAATGCCTTCCATGTGTGTTTTGTGTGCTTAACATGTCGATTGGAAAAAAATTATCTCAATCCTAAAATCGCACGACATTTGGACTCAATGTATAATAATCTGAGCAATTAGACGCCGATTATTCAATATGAAGTTCATGACAAAAATGAGGAATCTAGAACTTGATTTGGGGGAAACTTGAGGCGAAATCCTAGGTAAGGTAATTCTGGAGACGTGATTTAGGCCGTCATTTTTTTGCTTGAACCGTTGTAGCTAACCTGAAAAATTTCATCCCTTATTTCCCCTGTCGAAGCCAATAACGTAATCAATTTTGAAAACGTTCAAATACTCTTTTCATTTAAATTTTTCCTAAACCAATGTTGCTAAGCCTAATTTTCAAATTGAGTAAAATCAAGTGAGCAGTGGGGTTTCGGTTGAATTTTTATTGACTTGGTATTAGTATATTCACTTGTCACTTTAGTATTTCTTTTCACACGCTCCTAAATAAGTTTGGGGGGGGGGGTGTTTCTACCATTTCTTTTTGCATATTCCTAAAATTTTATAAATTGGAATAAGTTTGGGGGTGTGTTTCTCTAACTTCTTTTTGCACACTCCTAAAACGGTTATTATTCGAATTAATTTAGGAATTTGTTATCCAAAAAAACAAAAAAAAAAAAAAAAAAACTATGTAAATAGTGTTTTCATTTTCTTTTCTTGTGACAAGTGAATACACACGATCTTCGTTTCTTATTCAGAGTTGTACTCTAAAAGTGTGGGGTTATGAGAGAGGATAGCGACAAGCGATTTTACCTCAGGTATCGATCAATTAAATCGATTATCTATTTTCAATTCCAGTAATACCCGTGGTCGTTCTCTAAAGTCAAACCAAGCCCTATTGATCTCTGTGAATATCCGAGCCTACATTAGTACATAGTAGACCCCAATCAAGCGTATGGTTTTCCTGAATCCCTAAACGGTATATGTTATGAATTTAACAATTGAATAATCCAATTCGGTATGTGCATAATTATGCATTTGAGTTCTTACACACACACATTCAATGGATCTAGAATGGTTTTTTTATTGATATTGAATGTTGAAATTCTAGAACACCACTTGGTGTGGGTTATTTCCCGAACTTGATCACATTTAGGGATATTGGGGGAGGAACAAATTGGTCCTTTCAATTGAACTTTATACTTACATGCATTTACATCTTTTGTATTTCAAGTTTTTCATTTTTAGTTAGTTTGTTTAGTTTAGTGTTAGTGTTTTGCTCGAGAACTAGCAAAATTCCAAGTTTGGGGGTATTTGATAGGTGTAAAATACCTATGTACTTCTAAACCAAATTTGGTAGTTTTCGAGTGTTTTATTTATATTTAATTGCATTTTAGTTTGTTTTTAGTTAATTCAGGTGTAGAGACGCAAACAAGTGACAAACGAGAAAAAACGGTGGGAAAACGGTGAAGAAACGTTGAAGAAACAAGGTTTCAAAATCACAAAAGCCACTGTCGCAGCAGTGAGAATGCAGAGGATGTGCTAAAAAATGAACATGAACTACCGGCTAGGTTGAGAAGCGTCAGAGAGTTGGTGTATGTTGGGGTGCTGAACTACCGCCTAGGCAGAGAAAACTACCGCCTAGGCGGAGAGCCGTTAGAAAGTTGAGAGTTGCTTCACCGTTTAGGCGAAGAAACCACCGCCTAGGCGAAAAATAGTCAAAATGTTTTTTTTTTAGCCCACCGCCTAGGCGGAAAGCAAACCGACTTAACCTCCGCCTAGGCAAAGACACTCTGCACAGAAATATCTTTTTTTAGATATTTTCTGAGATATTTTCAAAACCTTTACTTAAAACCTTTTCTCACCCAATTTGAAAGAGAATACTTGGAGGGCCCTTACACCTTATATAATTTAGGAGTAGATTATATTAGTTTTAGAAAGTGTTCTTGGTTAATTCTTGAAGAGCTAAAAGAGGACGTTCATCAATGGAGAAAAGGAGGCTCGGGATGATCGTTCTTTGGTAAAAGTGGACCACTCCACTTTAAGATTTGATCTTTCTTTCCTTGTTTTATGTTTGTATCTTAATGTTTTAGTGTGATTTCCTCTTGGATTAATGTTCTAATAGCCAAGATCATGTTAGTTTAATTAGATATTAGCTAGGGTTAGATGTAATTCATGTAAATACCTTTTTGGTTGAATATAAGTTAATTTTAATGGTTTGTTATCCAATTGCAATTGTGTTTACCGTTATTTCACGTTTATTATGCTTGTTACGATAAACCGAGAATACGGGGTTTGACACTTGGAAGAGTTAACCCCAGATTTGGACTAGGGTTAAACACAACATGACGATCCAATAACTCGGGAGGGAGTTGGCGAATGTACAATCCATCAGGTTGGGTCAAGACTTATGTGGCTATGTGTTTGGAAAGACGTTCGAGGGGGACTTCGGCGTCAACGCGAAGTCATGTATTTGCTCGCTTTTCACTCGGAAGAGGGAGCAAGTGAGTTATAGATATCGAGATTGTTGGATATGATAATAACCGTTATTGATAACTAAACTAAGCCAAATAGGTACTAAGTGAATGAAATCGATCCTTAGTTAATTAGTGTAATTAGAATTAATCATTATGAGTAGTTTTAATTAGTTTAATTTAAATATTAAATTGAATCATCAAGATAATATGAGACTACGTAAATTACGGTACTTAATTATTCATACTTTTACTGTGGATACGATACCCGATCTTAACCAATCCACTATTCTAAAACTGTGACCTCGTATACTTACGAGTATAAGTAGCGACGTATTCACGCGCTACCAGGTACTTTGATTTTGCCTATTGCAATCATATCACATCTAATACCTCTATCTTTTCTTTTAAAACCTGTGATAAGCATGCATCTAATATTCACACTGTCAATGGATCAAATATGTCAGTTAGCCATACTTGACATTTTGATAGTTCTTATTTATCTCTTTCTAATACATATTTGGTCTTAATCTTATATCGGTTGGACAACTCTGTGATCTTAGATTTGATTTGTATTTTTCTTCTACTAGTGGTAGTGTGTAGGACCCTTAGACATGAAAACTCACTTGGACCGGCCGTAAAGTCGGGCGCCTTTTTGAGCTCACTTACCTTCAAGTCCCATCTTCATCATCGCCAAATCAATCAGTTGTCTCCATCCCAGCACTCTCAACCCAATTTTGGAATTAGTTTCTAAACACAAATTATTTTTTAAAAAAATCTAACATTATGAACTGATATCACTCTGAAAAGAGAAAATTCAAGACTTCGTTACCAGTTTCTCAAATAACTCCAATCAACGTTCTAGCGGTGAAAACGCCCAAACCTGGGAAACCACAAGATGTCACAATATATCAAAGTAACTAAGAATCCTCTTTTATTTCAAGAATTTTGTTTAAAATTGCAAATGAACACAAATGATTATTCCCAATTTCGAAAAACATAATCGCAAAATTTCAGGAGAGATTGAACCTGGGAACAGAAGTGGATGGGAAGGAGAGATTGAACTTGGTTGCGATGGACGATGAAGGGTGGCTATAAGGGTTGCGAGTTTGTGACGGCAAAGACTGGCAACGAGGGTTGTGACTTGTGACGATTACGATTATGAAAGTTGGGACGATGACGACAGTTACGATGATGATTGTTGGCTGTGATTGTTATGCTGACGATGGCTAGCTATAACAGCAGATGATGAAGATGGTATCTGAGAGAGGTGGGCAAAGGGCTAAACAATTTTGCTTAAATATGATTGAGATGTAGGGTTTTTCATAAAAATTGCTAGCGGGATAAAATAAGCGGAAATACGGCTTTTCATTTGCCGCCTCATTTTAGGGATTCTTTTAATCAACTATTTATTTTGTTTCTTTATTAAATTTTTAAAACATTATTTTACCCTTCAAGATTTGGTGTCCTAATAAAATTTTTGTTTTAGCAACATTATTTTTTTGCCCTTAAATATTATATTTAAATATTATTTTTTATTATTATTAATTTTATTTTATTTGGACATTATTTTTCGTTCTGTAAATATTTAATTATAAATTAATTTTTAATTAACATTATGAAAAATATCAAATTGATTTTTATTTCTCCTCTTACTATGCTGATCAATTTTGGAAAATTTATTCTTTTGATAAACAGAAACTTTCTATAAACTCTCAAGCTATTAATATTCTATTTTGTTCTTTAGATGCTAATGAATACTCGAGAGTTTCAGGTTGTAAATCAGTAAATGAGATATGGGACAAGCTATAGGTTACCCACGAAGGGACAAGTCCAGTGAAGCAATTGAAAATCAATGTTCTTATCAGGCAATTTGAATTGTTCAAAATGGGAGAAACTGAATCAATTCAAGAGATGTACACTCGGTTTAACAATATTTGCAATCACTTGAGCCAACTTGGAAGGTCGTACTCCACAGAAGACAAAGTTAGGAAGATCTTAAGATCTTTAACAAAGATATGGAAACAAAGATTCGAGGATTTGAGGATGACACTGCAAATAGCAAGAAGAAATCCTTGGTGCTAAAGGCTTAGAAAACTGAAGAAGATGATGACAGTGATGATGTAAGTCTTGATAGTGAGCAAGAGAAAGATGTGGCGCTTCTCACGAAGAATTTTGGAAGAATGACTCGGCGTACATTCGGCAGGAGAAGAAACTTCAACATGAATAATGTGGAATGCTAAAACTGTCACAAGACCGGTCACTTTTAAACTGATTGTCCCGAACCGAAGAAGGATAAAGAAAAGGACAAGAAAAGAAAATAGAAGAAGAACGGAAAAAAGAGCAAGAAGAATTTCATGAAGGCTACTTGGGATGTTACCGAATCAAGTAGCTCGAAAAAATTAGAAAGTGAAGAAACGTCCATGTTTGCATTGATGGACACTGGTGGTGAGGTAACAAAATGTTCATGTTCTTGTCTTTTAGATTTTGATGAATTGTTTGATGTTTATCAAGAACTTTCGCATAATTATAAAAACCAGTTTTCTAAAAATAAATACCCTTCAAAGTACAATTAATACATTAAATAAGAAAGTAATGGACTATGAATCTAAAAACAATGAATTGAAATCCAAGATGTCAGATTTACATTCAATTGTTCTTAAATTCACCGATGATGAGAATAACTTGAAAATGCTTTTGAGAAGTTCATGTAGTATTTTTGATAAAACCGGTATTGGGTTTCAAAAACATCTTAGGCAAAAACGTTTTCATAAATTCTTTTATGAAGCCAGAGGTCTTGTTAGATGTTTTAAATGTAATGTTGTGGTGCATATTATTTATAGATGTTTTGCTAAAATATCTAACTGTAGACAAGTTTGGATTCCAAAAGGAACTAAAGTTATCCCGACTAACAAGATCAGAAACACTTAGACTGGGTACCACTTAGGAACTATTTGAGGTACTCCTTGCAGGTTATTCTAAAAGTATCGATAAGCAAGGACAAATGGTTCCTGGACTGCAGTTGTTCTCTACATATGACGGGAGATAAAACAAAATTCACATCTCTTGACACCTAAATATGGAGGTCATGTGACTTTTGGAGACAACGCAAAGGCTAAAATTATTGGTATAGGTAATATTGGTAATGGTACTACTATTATTAAATATATGTTACTAGTTAATGGTCTTACACATAATTTGCTTAATATTAGTCAACTATGTGACAAGAGCTATAATGTCGTATTTGATCATGATAAATGTATTATTAAGAATATACATGATAGTAGTATCCTGTTAGTTGCATCACGTTTTGAGAATGTTTATACTTTCCCATTTGATGATTTTACTTCTCAAAATTTACCATGTTTAAATATTTTATCTGAAAATAGTTGGTTATGGCATTGGACACTTGAGCATACTAGTATGAAATTGATTTCTAATTTATCTAAGAAGAGTCTCGTGTGTGGCCTACCTGATTTGAAATTTGTGAAAGATAAAGTATGTGATGCATGTCAATTAGGCAAGTAGTCTAGATTATCATTTAAGAAAAAGATATACACGTCTACGTCTAGATGTCTTGAAATGTTGCATCTTGATTTATTTGGTCTAAACTCTATTGCTAGTCTCGGTGGTAAATTTTATGCTTTCATAATATTTGATGATTATTCTAGACTTACTTGGGTATTTTTCTTTGCTAAGAAGATTGAGGTTGCTTCGTATTTGCTAAATTTTGTAAATCTGTTCAAAATGAGAAACAATGCTTTATTATTAACATTCTTAGTGACATAGGAAGAGAGTTAAATAATGATGATGTTGTTAGTTATTATGATGAGCATGGTTATGCCTATAATTTCTCTGCACCAAAATTACCACAACAAAATGGTGTAGTGGAAAGGAAGAACATGATGCTTCAAGATATGTTCAGAACGATGCTTAATGAAAATCGTTTACCAACCTACTTCTGGGTTGAAGTAGTAAGTACAGCTTGCCACGCAGTGAATCGAGTATTGATTCATAGAGGGTTTGACAAAACCCCATATGAAATCTGGAATGGTAAGACTCTTAATATTTTTTATTTTAAAGTATTTGGGTGTAAATGCTTCATTTTGGATATGCTACTAACAGTAAGGCTTATAGAGTTTACAATAAACGTACTTTAGTAGTAGATGAGTCTATGCATATTGTATCTGATGAAACTGACCTATTTTTGTCGAAAAAGGTTTTGGATGATGATGATGCAGGTATTTCAAATAATCAAAACCAAGGTGATAATATGACTAAGGATTCTCATAAAGAAGAGGAGGCTAAGGAAGAGGATTCGACATTACCATAAGCTATAAAGACAGTACCGGGACATTTGGTAAAACAAATCGTCGGTAATTTCGAAAGAGGTGTAAGTACTCGTTTCTCTCTTAGATATATAATTAATCTTGTTTTCTTATCTCAAATTGAGCCTAAGAATGTGAATGAGGCATTAACTAATGAATTTTGGATTTTCGCAATGTAAGATGAGTTTGTTTAATTTGAGCGGAACAAAGTGTAGTGTCTTCTTCCGAGACCAAATTTTCATTCAGTTATTAGTACTAAATGAGATTTTTGAAATAAAAATAATGAATCTGGTATGATAATTAGAAACAAAGCAAAATTAGCAGCACAAAACTATAATCAAGAAGAAGGAATTGAATATGATGAAACCTATGCTCTTGTGGCTAGAATAGAAGCTATTAGAATGCTACTCGTTTTTGTATGCTCACATAATTTTATACTATATCAAATGGATGTTAAGAGTGCATTTCTAAATGGCTTCCTAGTGGAAGAAGTTTATGTGGAACAACCCCCGAGATTTGAAAGTGATAAATTTTCTGATCACGTATTTAAACTTTGTAAGGCTTTGTATGGGCTCAAACAAGCTCCTAGAGATTGTATGAGAGACTTAACTGATATTTGATCAAAAATGGTTTTCGAATGGGTATTTCTGATATAACACTATTGGTTAAGTAAACTGATTTTGATATCCTATTAGTACAAGTTTATGTTGATGATATTATTTTTGGATCTACAAATGAGGATCTTTGTCAAGAGTTTTCCAAGATAGTGCAGGTCGAATATGAGATGAGTATGATGGGAGAGCTTAATCACTTTCTTGGGTTGCAAATTAAGCAAACCAAAGAAGGAATATTCATAAACCAAGCTAAATACACAAAGGAGCTATTAAAGAAATATGGCTTGGATGGGGCTAAAGAGTACAAAACTTCCATAGCAACGGCTACAAAGATAGACAAAGATGATACAGGCAAAAGTGTTAATGAAAAAATATATCAAGGTATGATTGGTAGCTTGTTGTACTTACCTGCTAGTAGACTTGACATTATGTATAGTATTTGTTTATATGCTAGATTATAATCTTGTCCTAAATAATCGCACTTGACTGCGGTTAAGTGAATTTTTCGATATTTAAAGGGGACAACTGACCGAGAGGGAGTGATTTTAAATTAATAAGTTACTTCGATGCTGATTTTGTCGATGGCAAAGTCGAACAAAAAAAGCACAAGTGAGTCATGTCATTTGTTAAGACATGCCTTGGTTTTTTGGTCAAGCAAGAAACAAAATTCGATAGTTTTATCCACTATGGAAGCTGAGTATATGGCAGTTGGTAACTGTTGTTCTCAACTTTTATATATTAAGCAAGAGTTAAATGATTTTGGAATATGTATGGAGGAGGTCTTGATTTAATGTGGTAATAAAAATGTTATTGTCTAAGTAAGAATCCTACACAGCACTCACGAACTAAGTTCCACTGCGGATCTTCAACTTGGATCCAGACAAACTTTCGGGGCTCTCGATGCTAGTAGTTGTTCCTTAAGTCTCTTAAAAACACGTGAACGAATAAAAATATTATTTGTCTAAGTAAGAATCCTACACAGCACTCACGAACTAAGCACATAAAGATTAGACATCACTTTATTTGTGATCACATTCAGAAAATGGACATTGTTATTGAATATATTGATACCTCACACCAGCTTGCTAATATTTTTACCAAACCATTAGTGGAAGATCAGTTTGTGAAAATCATTCGCAGTTTGGGTACGGCTAGGCATAACGATATTTGCCTAGAGTAGTGTTGATTTGTGGTTCCCCTTCCCCAATTTTTGAGACGACAAAGGGAGAGAATTTATTGATGTTTTGTTAAATATCTCAAGGGAGAGCTTGATTTTTTTATTTTTTTTTAATATATTTAGGGGGAGCATGGTTACATATTACTTTGACAAAAACATCAAAGTTAATTGTCATCATAAAAAAAGGGGAGATTGTTGATCCTAAGATTTTGATAGACAATTAAATGTTGATATTTTTTGTGAAACTAACGGTTTTATTGAGTGTTTTAGTTTATTAGTTCCAGTGAAGATATTATCTTGAAGATGTTGAGAAAAATGTTAAATGAATGCTAAAGACACTGACAAAGATGATGGACGTTAAGAGATTGAAGAATTTGAAGAACTTAGAGAAAAACAACTTAGGTTAAATTTTTACTCTTAATTTATCTCGATTAGGATCACACATGACATAAAATATTTTTACAATTATGTGTGTTTTTTAATAGGATCCTAATTAACTAACATATTTGCTCTAGTGTATAATTGAAGAAAAAACATTGATTGAGGAAAAATAATTAATTAAAATTGAATTTAAGGATTTAGTGGAGTTAATAAAGAAAATAAATTGATTAAAGGGGCAAAAACGTCGAAGAAATTTAGTAAAAAACTATTTAAGGATAGTACTTCCAGCAGGATCGGTCAACCGATGAGAAGAAGCTAGGAAGACGATTCAGACTCTGAATTGATAGGTCAAAAGATAAGCTGACCTATGAAAATTAATTGAACTCTCTGAATTTCTCGGTCGACAGGTAGGTCGACCTGTAGCTAAACTACGAACTCTCTGAATCGTTAGGTCGACATAGCAGTCGACCTGTGAAACTCTCTAGATCGTCCAATCGACAGATACATAATGGGTGGTCGACTTATGGCGAATGAATTTTGGCTTGGAATACGTCCTCAATTGGGCGGTCGACCGATGGATGTTGGTCGGTCAATCGATGGACAGTTTTAGGATTTTGAGAATTTCATGATTTTGATCTAAAAAGTAGTCGTTACCAGCCGTTTTATGGTTAAGATATGCGAGATATCGTAGGAATTTGATAGATTTTGAGATATATAGTTAATATTTTAATATCCCTATAGATATGGTTTAAGTATTTTAGATATTTCTCAATTTGGTTCATGTAATTCCTTATATCTTATCTAATTGAGATTGAGAAAACATTGGAGAGACTAAATTGGATATTTTAAAAGATATAATTAACTGAATTATACCAGGATTGAGTCTTAATGATATAAAGGGTTTATTGGAGTAATTATTTGTCATGAAATATGGGAACTAGCCGTTAGAGGGTTTGTTCTAATCCCCTATAAATAAACCTGCGTTTTGTAGGTTCCAATAATCATAATCCCAATAATTCAATTCTGAAGAGATATTCAGTTCTTGTGCTTTCTAAGAATAATCATACTGAGAGTATTGTGAGAATTTTCTTAAGAAACTTTGAAGTGAATTATTGTTGATTGCCAACTTGAGGTATTCATTGCTTATGATTATTTATTCGGTGGATTCCTGGTGAAATCGTTCCAAGTTATTTTCTATTTATTGTTGATTGATCTTATTATCTATTACTTGAAAATTTGATCTTTGAAATCGTTTTTCTGATTTTTAAATTGAAAATTATTTTTGAAATGATTTCTTGAGAAAATCTAATTACGTGCTAAATTGCTTGCTACCCGTTTTTTTTTTTAATCAGATTTTGAATTTCTCACTGTATTTCTATCACTAATATCAGGACACTAATTGAGTTCAAATTTAGATAGGGTAGTATAAACTTCGAGTGGGTAAATCACTTATCAAATTTGCAATTAGTGAGTTACGTGTCAGATTAGATACTATTGAAAGTGTCTAATCAAGGGGTAGCTGATTTCAATATCTTCTGGTAAAGAGATTGAGATTTTGATTTTTGCCTAGAGTATAAAAAAATTAGGTGTTAATTCTTCCTTTATAGAATTAATTTGTAAGTGAATTTGTAACGGTTCAATCTTTACCGGGTAAAAGGATACTTGGAGTGTTTTTGTGAGAGGTTTGATTATTAGCCTAAGTATAAAAGAATTAGGTTAAATTTTAGCCTGTGAAAAAGATAGGGTTATTCCTGAACCTATGAAAATGAATTGTAGATGTTGATTCTGAGCTTACTAAAAGAATCGTTTTGTAAGGGTTTGGTTCCTACCTGGTTAAAGGAATCATAGTGATTAGTGGGTACGATACTCCGCGAAGCTCGGGAGACTGGATTAACCAAGAATAGTTTAGTGAACTAGTATAAATTTCTAGTGTGTTGCATTCTTTAATTTATTTACATTTGTGTTGTTGTGCACCTAATTGAAGAAGATAATGATTTTATTATCCTGTTGTTGTACGTGGACAACATGTTGGTAGTATGCCCCAACAAAGATCGAGTCCAATAATTAAATGTATAGTTGGCTAGGGAATTTGATATGAAGGATTTTGGACCTACAAATAGGATTCTAGGGATGAAAATTCATCGAGATAGAAGTAACAGGAAGATTTGTATTTCTTAGAAGAATTACATCTAGAAAATTTTGTGATGCTTCAATATGCAAGATTGTAGGCCAATTTCTACCCCCACTTTCTGTTAACTTTATGTTATCCTCAAGTATGCATCCTAGCAATGAAGTAGAGAGAAATGAGATGTCTCGATTACTGTACGTATCAGCGATAAGAAGCCTTATGTTCACTATGATATGAACTAGACCAGATATTGCTCAAGCAGTTGGCATAGATAGTTGGTTTATGGAGAATCCAGGTAGAGAGCATTGGAATATTGTTAAGAGGATCGTATGAAACATCAAATGAACCTTAGATGTTGCATTATATTATGGAGGATAAGAATCTATTGTAAGAGGCAATGTGGACTCTGATTTTGTAGGTGACGTCAATAAAAGAAAATCCAATACAGGCTATGTGTTCACACTTACAGAAGGAGCAATGAGCTGGGTAATCAAATTACAAACTGTTGTGACCTTATCTACAATAGAAGTGGAATGCATGGCAGCTACACAAGCTTGCAAAAAAGCAATTTGGATACAAAGATGAATGGAAAAACTCGGGCACAAGTAGGAAAATATTCCCTTGTTTTATGAGAGTCAGAGTGCCATGCAAAACGCAAAAAATCCAACCTTTAATTCCATGACAAAACACACAAGTGTTCAATATCAGTTTGTTCGAGAAGTAGTGGAAGAAAGAAATGTAGATATGCAAAAAATTCACACCAAAGACAACTTAGCAGATGTTATGATAAAGACAACAAATATTGACAAGTTTATATGACCTATTGAAAATATGAGCAGCATGAAACTAGCAGGTTTAGAAATGATAAAAGGATAACCAAAATGGCTTTTATGTGGGAGAATGTGTAGTAAAAGTCAATTTACTTCATCCTTCTTTTCTTCTAGAAGTGGGGTCTGTTGGCCCAGTGGAATATCCAAAATAGGGGTGAATTGAGTAATTAAAAATTTATCAGAATAAAACTTTAGTAAATCAAATAATTATTTTTAGTTCTAAATTAATTATAATCTTTATATCACAGCAGAATTAAATAATCAACTAAGTGCACACCAAACAGCAAAAATAAACACAATAAATATTGCAGGACACCAAGATATATCCTGGTTCACCAAGCTACTCTTGGCTAATCCAGTCTTCCGAGCCCCACAGAGATTCACACCTACAAATACTCAAGATCCCTTTAAAGTTAGGAACCAAACTCTCACACCGATTCTTTTACAGGCTCAAAATCAACCTTTACAATATGATTTTCCCAGGCTAAGGAAGAACCTCTACTTTTTTACAGGCTAAAGAATAACCTAATTCTTTTTAACATTAAGGACAAAGAATCAAAACCTCACCAATCACTCTAAATATCCTTTTACCCGGTAAGGATTGAATCGTTACAAATTTCACTCGAAACACAATTCTATCTAGGAAGAATCACTACCTCAATCTCTTTACAGGAAAAGACTGAAAATCGGTTACCCCTGATTAAATACCCCCAACAGTATTTAACCGATCACACTACTTACCAATACAAATTGATAAGCAGAAAATCTCACTCGGAGCTTCTACCACTCCAGATAAATAATAGCTCAATTAATATCTCAAGTCTAGTGATAGAAAAAATGTGAGATTGAAAATATGATTTTTAACAAAATATGGGTACCAAATAACTAAGCACGTAATTAGATTCAAGAAATTGTTTATAAAAAAAAAAAAAAAAAAAAAATCTTCAATAAAGAATCAAAAATAATTTCTAAGATCAATTTCCAAAATTAAATAAGTAACGCACAACATATAAAGTAGTTAGAAAGATCTCACCCGGAACCACAGAATAAATAAATAGAGTGATGTTACTTCAGATCCGGTAACAGCAAAAATTAGCAATGAATAATTCTCAAGATCGCCTCTTAGAATAACTCACACGATATCTTAGAATAATAACTCTTATAAAAGCTCGCAAATGATCTTAACTTTTTTAGCTCTCTCGATATTGATTCATGATTAGTCTATATATATGAAAAACGCAGGTCTTTATATAAGATAATGAAATTAGCCTTCTAACGACTAGTTCCCACTTATCATGACATTTAAATGCTCTCTTAGACTCCTTATATCATTATGACTTCATTTTCGTTCAATTCACTTAATAATGACTTTTAAATCTTTCAATTAAGTCTCCCAAATATTTCTTAATCTCAATTAATTATAATAGAATCAATTTTATGTACCAAATTGAGAAACATTAAAAATTAATGAACCAAATCAATAGGATTTAAACATTAGGTGAAGTATATCTTAAATATAATAATATCCCCAAAATCTCTCTCAAATCTCAACAAAAAAGGCTACTTTTGGATATAATCTCGGAATAAACAGAATCCTAAAACAGCGCGTCTGGTTGACCGGTCAGTCGACTGCCCTATTCAGGATGTAGCCAAACCATCGCTGTTGCATTCATAGGTCGACCTGTCTATTGACTTGGAGATTCAGAGAGTTTAGTTTACCTTCACCGGTTGACCTACCTGTCAACTTAGAGATACAGAGAGTTCAGCTTCTCTTCACTGGTCAACCTGCCTGTCGATTTAGAGATACAGGTTGTTTCTACTGCTTGGTCCAGTCGACTTGTATATACTAGATATCTTCTCTAAACTCGTTTTTAACTTATTATTTTTATGTTTTCGCCCATTTAACTATTTTCTTTTCTAAATTAGCTACACTAACTTCTTAAATTCCATTTTAGTCAATTAAAAATATTTCTTTTCAAATCACATATAGGAGCAAATAATTTATTTATCAAAATACACATAAATAATAAAAACTTTTTGTGTCATGTCTGTGTTCTTAATTGGGATATTAAAAGTTGAAATTCACCTGAGTTGTTTTTCCTAATTTCTTCAAACTCTTAATTCTTCAACATTTTCGACATCATCATTTAGCATCTATTTAATTTGCATCTTAATCACCGGAACTTAAATAACTGAAACACTCAATTAAACCGTTAATTCCACCAAAACATCAACACTTAATTGTTCATCAAAATCTTAAAATCAACAAGATCCACAATTACAACAAGAAAAGCCCCAGTTAGGTGCTTCTTAAGAAAATTCAATAAATATAAGCAAATTGGTTTCTTCTTCAACTAGTAAAATCTAAGTTGCCTACTTCTTGCCTAAATTCTATGAACATAAAATGTGAGGAAGTGGAGCTTTCTTCTACAAGAAGAAAAATACTCTTATAAATAGGGGACATTAGTTATGGTTTTAATCATCTCAAAC
Organism: Eucommia ulmoides; assembly: GCA_016647705.1. Lineage (NCBI taxonomy): Eukaryota > Viridiplantae > Streptophyta > Magnoliopsida > Garryales > Eucommiaceae > Eucommia > Eucommia ulmoides. The sequence continues at coordinate 7,352,345 of CM028329.1, forward strand.
TCAGAGAGAAAAATATAAGTTTCTCTTGAGGGATCCTCCCTTGTAGTCATTTTTTAGTTTCTCATATTTTTATTGAGAGATTTATATTATCATATTTTAAGAGAGAGTTGTTTTTGTTCTCTCCTTTTTTATGGAGAAAAGTTATAAAATTATTACTAATAGTGGAATCCTTCTCTTGTTACCCGTGGATGTTTCCCTCAAATTTAATTGAGGGTTTTACCATGTAAATATTTTGTGTCAATTCTTATTATTCCCAATCCTAATTCTTAGCTGCGTAATACTGTTTCAATCCATCATTCCCTATTACTTTAGACAAATATTCGTTATTTTATCATGAGTTTAGCTGTATTTGTTGCATTAAATTGGATTCTATACATGAAGGAGACCAAGACGATCCCATTGGCTTCCACTATTTTTGGTCATATCAAGAATTTAGTACGTGTTGCAACCAAATGGGTTTTGGTGGGAAGGTGAAAAATGACAAATTTGGAGTAACGGTATATTCATGGATACCATATGGCAGGCTATAAGAACATTAACTGGGGAATATTTCATGGACATGACAAGTGGTTCTGCTATGTTTGGGCTTTGGATAAAACTTATGGGATCAGGGACAGCATGGGTCCAATGTTAAATCCTGAATTGAGAAACATGGGAGTGTAGGAAGGGAAGCATTGTTGTTTGGGCACATACGAAGGTGAAGGGCAAGTGAAGATTAGGATTGGGGAAGGCGGTTCTGTGAAGTGAAACATGTACTGTTTGTTTAATAAATAAATGCCTTGAACTTTTGATAATGTATTGATCACTTCCTTCAAACCATTTTTATTCTAGCCAATGTCATCGATGATCTTTAGGATTTTTTCAGCAAGGATGAGAGAAAAAATAAAATAAATTTGATTTTCCTTGTATGAAACTGTTAGGAAAAATGACCAACCATCAGATAACTTGTTCTTCTATTTCTTTGTGAAAAATATGTAACTCACGTGTCAAATGAAGATAAATAATTGTAGCAGACAAACTTAGCTAGTTAGCATGATGATCATAATAGGCATTACCACATGTTACTTTTTTATCTGCGCAGATGTCACTTTCTTTGAGTCCACCTCTTACTTTTCTGCCACATTCTTTAGGGATGATTTGGATGTCACACTTTCTCTACTAAGCCTCCCAGACCTGACACCATCTCCTTCCACTCTAGAGTTTGTCCTGCGTAGTCGTGGTCCCACGTAGTCGTCTCTCACCACCTTTGCAGGTATGCTCTCGACGCCAGAAGGTATTTTCCGTCATCGAGCCTATCGTCTCTATGTTTTTAGATTCTTCTCCAGTTCATCCATCCGAGTCTAACTTGGACATTCCCATTGCTGTCCGAAAAGGTAAGCACACATGTGCTCGACATTTTATTTCTAATTTTGTCTTGTATGCACATCTATCTCCTTCATATTCCTCTTTTGTTGCTTCACTATCATCTGTTTCTATTCCTAAGTCTGTCATAGAGGCTCTCACTCACCCTGTTTAGACGATCGCAATGAAAGAGAAAATGTTAGCTTTACATCAGAATGGTTCTTGGGATCTTGTCTCGCTTCCGCCCAATAAAATAATATTTGGATATAAATGGGTGTACATAGTCAAAGTTCATCCGAATGGCATCATTGATCAACTCAAGGCTCGTTTAGTTGCCAATGGTTACACTCAAATATATAGTTTTGATTATTCTGAGACTTTTTCTCCCGTTGTCAAACTCGTTTCTGTTTATTTCTTAATCTCTTTGGCTGTCAACTTTCGTTGGCCGTTGTATCAACTTGATATCAAGAAAGCGTTCTTAAATGGCGATTTGACTGAGGAAGTATACATGGAGAAACCTTCTGGATTTGTTGCTCAGGAGGAGTCTGGTTTGGTATGTCGATTAAAGAAATCCATTTATGGCCTCCGAGAGTCTCCTCGAGCATGGTTTGGGAGATTCAGTGAAGTGGTCACTGAGTATGGTCTTTATCGTTGTGGAATCAATCATTCTGTAGTCGACAGGCACATTAAAGTCGGGAAAATATTGTTGATTGTGTATGTGGATGATATCGTGATTACCAAGGACGACCACCAGGGTATTCAAGAACTCAAAACGTTTTTGAATATCAAGTTTCAAATCAAATATTTGGGTCAATTGAAGTATTTCTTGGGGATTGACGTTGTTCGATCAAGTCAAGGTATTTACCTGTGTCAGAGGAAATATGTTCTTAATCTGTTGAGTAAAACAATAATGCTAAGAGCTAAACTGATTGATTCAACCATGGATCTAAGCAGCAAATTATTGGCAAATCAAGGTGTACCATTGACAGATTCAGTACAATAAAGACAGTTAGTTGAGAAGTTGAACTACTTGATAATTACTAGATTAAATATTTCCTTTGCTGTGAGTGTTATCAGTCAATACTTGGGTCATCCTACAATGTATCATTGGGATACAGTGATTCATATTCTTTGATATCTGAAAGGTTCTCCAGGATGTGGTTTGTTGTATTAGAACTTTGGTTACACTCAAATTAAGGGATATAAAGATGCAGATTGTGTCGAATCTCCCTCAAATAGGAAGTCTACTACAGGGTATTATATGTTTGTTAGAGGTAATCTCATTTCTTGGAAGAGTAAAAACAAATAGTTGTAGCACGATCAAGCGTAGAATTGGAATACAGGGCGATGACCCGTACCACTTGTGAGTTAACCTGGTTAAAACATTTATTGGAAGAAATTGGATTTGAATACACTTCACCGATGGATTTGGTATGTGATAATTAAGGAGCACTTCACATTGTATCTAACCCAGTCTTCCATGAAATGACAAAACACATTGAAGTTGATTGCCACTTCATTCGAGAAAAAATATTGCAGAAGCAGATAGAGACGAAACATATAAAGTCGGTTGATCAGTTAACTGATTTATTCACTAAACCATTATGGGGCTCAAGAATAAAGTATATTTGTAACAAGTTAGGAGTATACAATATATATGCTCCAACTGGAGGGGTAGTGTTAAAGGGATAATTATATGTTTCTAGTACTGTTTAGGGTTTTTCATATTATTTAGGATTTTTTTATATTGTTCCCTAACTAATATTATAAATAGAGGGAGAGGTTAAGACAATTAATGGTGACGCATTCTCATTCTTTTCGTATTTATTTCACTCTTTAACAGGTATATTCATGGATATCATATGGTAGGCTATAAGAACATTAACTGGGGAATATTTCATGGACATGACAAGTGGTTCTGCTATGTTTGGGCTTTGGATGAAACTTATGGGATCAGGGACAGCATGGGTGCAATGTTAAATCCTGAATTGAGAAACATGGGAGTGTAGGAAGTGAAGCATTGTTGTTTGGGCACATACGAAGGTGAAGGGCAAGTGAAGTGAAATATGTACTGCTAGTATAATAAATAAATGCCTTGAACTTTTGATAATGTATTGATCCCTTCTTTCAAACCATTTTTATTCTAGCTAATGTCATCGATGATCTTTAGAATTTTTTCGGCAACTATGAGAAAACAAGATAATAAATTTGATTTCCCTTGTGTGAAACTGTTCCGGAAAAATGACCAACCATCAGATAACTTGTTCTTCTCTTTGATTGTAAAAAATATGTAACTCTAGTGTCAAATGAAGATAAATAATTGTAGCAGACAAACTTAGCAAGTTAGCATGATGATCATAATAGGCATTACCTGCTAGATTTCTCATCGCCAATTCAAAAAAATTAACACATGCTTAATTCAAAATTTCTCCATCTCAGTTCAAGTGATCAAGTTCGGAACATCAGAACCGTAATATAATCATATTCAATTTGTGCTGCCACCGCTGTCTCACTTATAGAAGACAACTCAACACTTAACACTAAATATATAAAGTATTTAATAAAAGAAATTTATTTGATAAGTATATTTAAAAATACTTAATTAAGTGTCACTTAAAAATTTAAGTTAAAGGACCTAAAATTTTAAGTCATTAGGTCTTCACTTAATTTTCAGCACGTAATTGACTATTTTTTATTTAGTTTTTTTAATACATTTTTACCCCTCAGCATGCCTAGGGTTAGGACATAAAATTAATTCTTGATTTTTTTTATTTTTTTTTTGTTGAACTCTATGATATTGTTGATTTGTGATAATTATTATATTTGAATTTTTTAGTTTGTTATTAGTTTTTTATTTTAGTAATTTGTTCTCGAATTTTTTTCCCGTATTATATTGATTTACTAAAAATTTAAATTTAAGAGTAATAATGTAAATTAAATAATTTCCAGTCTTCAAATTTTGCACTTATAAAAATAGACAAAAAAAATTCAACAATTAAAAATCAGCACTTAAAATTTTAATTTTATCAAATAAGTAATGATAATTTTAGCAATTAAAATTTAAGCGGTTAACAAACATGACTTAATTATTATTCTCTTGTTTATTTAAAGATGGATTAAAAGATTTTTATTCCACTAGAAATAAAAAAAAAAAAATGACATTCCTTACTTCAAGGAGTAAAAGAACACTCATTACATCAGAATAATTTTATTTTACTCTAAAAATAATAAAAATTCAAATCCAAAAAGAAAAATATCAAGGAATAAATGTAAAGACAGAATGTGTCTAAATATAAAATTTTCAATTAAGAAAAATACCATATATAAAGTTTACCATGACACATTGACCTATGTGGCCCTATTCGTTCATCGACCTACGGCTAAGATAGCCCCTAGGCATGACGCTTCCTGCGATCACTTACTTGCAAGCAGGGCGGGGCTCAATGGCTTCATCGACTGTCCCCTGACGAGCACCGACCTCGAGCTCCCGAACTTGTATCACCCTTCATGCCGAGCATCGAACTTATGATGCCGATCTCATGCGACCTACCATAGCATGGCCGAGCTCATCCTATTGAAAATCGCCTAACGCCTAGTGCTGAAGGGGGTTTTCGACCAAGTCTTCTGGGTTAGCTTCCGACCAACGACCTCCTACGCTACCAATAAGGGCTCTGTTATCCCCATGGGCTGGGTTCTCTACTTTGTTCATCTGGGTCAGCCCATGGACCCCTCCGGGTAGGGCAAATGACAAGGCACAATGTTTTAATCTCCTCACACGCTTTCTCTTTGGCCATACGCTGGTTATCTTAACAAACTGTGATCAGAGCCCTGATTCCAAGGCACTAATTGTTTTCCTTGCCTATAAATAGTCTAGCATTCAATACCTGAGGTAAGGCTCAACTACCCACTTGAAGCATATAATTGCCTTTGTTTTTTGTTTTTTTTCCCCAATCTTTTACTTTCACGTTGGAGGGACTTTGCTAGGCACATTTTATTGGGTTTTTGTGCAGGTACCAGCTTGGACTTGAGAATTACTGACCGTTGAATGATAGACTATTGACCAAGGATTGCCTAGAGAGCAACGAATTTCGAACTCATGACTTTCACCTCAATAAGAAATCTCGACGTGTGTGCTAACTGGACCAATTGGGAGTGTTAACTAAATTTGGACACCAACAACAATAATAACCAAATAAGATAATTAAAGAATAATTTTACTAGTAGAAATCCATTCCATTACCAAACGAGGTGTTAACATAAAATGTGAAATCAAACAAGTTAATAGCGAGAATCGAGGAAGTGTAAATTAGATGTAACGTTGAAATGAATCTTAATTTGGGATCAAGGAAGGACCATTTGGATAAGTGTGGCCGCAGCAGGACCGTTTGGATAAGTGTGGCCGCAGCAGGACCAGTGTTTGTGTGGTCGATAAACAACGTATGACCAATATTGTATGAATTCATCAAACAATGCCAATGGGCACATGTTCCATGCCAAAGAAGTAAACAAAACAATTCAAAAAAATGAGTTCACATCAAGAATAATACAGGTGGTCCGTCTACTTCAGTGTCGATCATGGCTCTACGGGAAGTACAGGTGGTACGCCATGAAACACATGCACATGTTTTTACAGTGTTTTTAAATTTTGAAATTCACTCTTTTATCCAACCAGTAATTTTTTTTTTTGAAAAGTTTAATAATTTGGTCAAAAAATTAAAATCCTTGCACGTCATAAAATTTATAGTGACTTCTATGTAATAGAATAATTTTTGACTTCTTAAAAAATCATTGTGGATCAAACATTGTATGTGCAAAAAAAATAAAAAATTGTGGATTGATCACCAAGAACTCCTTTATTGTATTAGACCAAAATTAATTAACATATTATTATTTCTATAATATTCTAAATTAATAAATATGCTTTTGAAAAATTAATTCTATTCTCACTCGCACATTCACTTTTCTTTAAAAAAAAATTAATTCTCATTTTAGTTCAAATGCTACCTAAAAATTTATACAAATCACAAATGTATTATAGTCTGAGAAAATACATATTATTGGTCCCAAATCCGAAAACTAAAGATCACAAGTGTAAATTGTTGTCTAAGAAAATATTTAGTGATTCTTAAGCAACATGTTATCTGATAATATATGTATATGCATTTTGATATACTACATTTTTTTTTTTCCTCTTTAATGTATGGTAGCAAAAAATAGTTTTGTGAAGTGAATAAGAATCACTTTTTTTTTTTCTTCTGCCTGTAAAGATGAAGACTTACCCATGAAAATTAGAAAAGAGAAAACATTAACTGAACAACGCTGTAAAGATGAAGACTTGCCCATGAAAATCCTTTATTACACATGCACATTAATTAAAAGAAAGGAACAGGGTAGGGTAGAAAGGAACAGGGTAGGGTAGGTAGTATTTACGAGAATAAAAATAAGAAATACATTTTATTGTAATATTTATTTTCATTTTCTTTAAATACATGATGGTTGATGGGATGGCGGTGGCCAATGTGAAAATTTAACCAAAAAGGAGCCCCAAAAAATTATGACTTACCCCTGGAAAGCCATATTACACATGCATATTAAAAGAAAGGGATAGGGTAGGTATTATGTACTTTATATAGACACATACAAAAGTTGAGGGTGTGCCACCACTAACTACTTCATATTATTATACATATAACGTTGTAGATAACTTCGTACATCTCTACATTAGGATTAGGTGAAAACTTAAATGAGAAGATTCATTACATTGTAGTCTGAGCCTGGCCACATATATATAGTTTCTATATATACACACACACAATGATCATCAACCTATTTTCTTGGTAATGTTTCATGCTATTTTTATTTTATTTTATTTTTTTGGTTTTCGTTTTTTTTTTCAAGGGTCCTAAAAATTTAAAAAACAATTTTCTAAGCACTACTAAAATAAAATTTGTTCAAAAATACCAATACATTTATCATTTCAATATTATCTCTCCTTTATATACACAAAATCCACTTAATTTTTAAAATTCCATTGAATTTTTTGTGTGATATCCACTTAATTTTATTTTTTAATAAAATAATTTCAATGAATTATATTTTTTATTCAGAATATATTTTTTTGAGAAAATACCCTAAATACCCCTAAAAACCCCTTACATAATCTAAGTGGAAATCCACTAAACAAATAAAGTAGAAATACACTAAAAATTATGAATTGAGACATTCAAAATCGAACCTCCATCAAACAAATCATCACCTTACCACATTCTCATGAATAAATCGATTGAAAATCAAATGGAGAATCAAGATTTATTGCATTCAAAAAAATATATATACAAAAATTTCTACAACACTGAACATATCTTAAAATATATCCAACTCTTGACGGCATAACTTTGTCTTCAACCTCTAAATGATATTCCTCCGATTGAATCCTCAAATGAAGACCACTGAAAATAAATCAATCTCAACAATTCAACAAAATATATCCATATAAATCAACAATTCAAAATATGAAGCATTTTTTTTTTCTTTTTTTTTTTTTTTTTAAAAAAAGGAACCCAATCAAAGTGAAAATCCATTTAAACATAAGCTACGCAAAATTTTAAATTCCATTTAAAAAAAGAGTTTTTTATTATTTAGTCCCTATTAGAGAGACTATTGAATAAAAAGATTTTTTCAACTGTTCATTCACAATTCAAACCATACAGTACAACCAATTAAATTTTTGGTCCTTGGGTAAAACAAAATAGGACATGAAAAGACACATATACCATTCTCTATCATATTTACGTTAACTCTCTCTCCTTTTATGTCTGATTAACAATCTTCACTCCCTCTCTCTAAACCTTACCTACATTCACTCTCTCTTTCTAAACCCTACCCACAACAATATCAGTGGGTTTCATATATAGATTCATATATACACACACCTAGTGTTCTTCCATGAAAAAACCTTCATTAACAACAATCTAATCACCACCACTATTTTCTCTCTCTCTCTGCAAGTTCTTAAAAGTTTTCAGAAATGGGTATTAGTTTTTGGCCATTTGTTTGGAGAAAGTTGATGTCAAGCACTTCATTTGAAATGGAGATTTCACGTAAGGATTTTAATGTAGAGGTCTACAAGTTGTTGGGTTTTCACTCTCTCTCTCTCTCTAGCTTCTTTCTCTCTTCCTCTCCCTTTCTCTCTTGGACTTTTATCAGATCTGGAAGTTCAAGATCTAAGAATTTCAGATCTGTAAAATCCAGATCTGATTGGTGGTTCTAACAAAATCATTAACACCCAATGTTGCCGCCGTTGTCGAAAATTGTAAGTTCCGGCAACTCCTCATTTCGTCGTTTTTGGGATCTGTGTTTGAGTGTTAATTTTATGTTAATGTTAATATTTTTGCGTGATTTTTTCATATATTTTTCTAGACAATATTAAATGTGTTAACGTTAACACAAAGAGAAACAAAAAAATGTGTATTAACGTTAACGCAATCACAACCCAGCACATGTAACTTAATTGCATTAACGTTAACGCAATTACAATCCCAACCTTAATAACTAATTGTGTTAACGTTAACGCAATTACAAACCAGAACATGTAACTTACTTACGTTAACGTTAACGCAATTACACCCCAGCCTAATAATTAATTGCGTTAACGTTAATGTATTTATAATTCAACCCATTTAACTTACTTGCGTTAACATTAACGTAAATACAACCCAACCTAATAATTAATTGTGTTAACGTTAACGTAATTACAAACCAACACATGTAACTTATTTGCATTAACGTTAACACAATTACATTCTAGTCCAATAATTAATTGCGTTAACATTAACGTATTTATAATCCAACTCATTTAACGTACTTGTGTTAACGTTAACACAATTACACCTCAGCCCAATAATTAATTGCGTTAACGTTAACGTATTTATAATCCAACTCATTTAACTTACTTGCATTAACGTTAACACAATTACAACCCACACATGTAACTTAATTGTATTAACGTTAACGAAATTACAATCTCAACCACAATAACTAATTATGTTAACGTTAACACAATTACAAACCAGCATATGTAACATATTTGCGTTAATATTAACGCAATTACACTTCAGCCCAATAATTAATTGCGTTAACGTTAACGTATTCACAATTCAGTCCATTTAACTTATTTACGCTAACGTTAACACAATTATAACCCAACTCATAACTAATTGCGTTAACGTTAACGCATTTACAATCCACACACATTTAACTTACTTGAGTTAACGTTAATGCATACAAGACAAAATATGTATTATTGTAATAAATGCATAATTACTGTAATAAATACAAAATTACTCTATGCTACAAGACAAAATATGCACTATTTAACGTGAATATATGCAATGAGTATTGCTTGTGTGTTTTACGTTAACGTTAACATCTCTGCTGTCCAATTTTGTCTTGTTGCATAAAACAAATGGCAGAATCGTAAATATTACTGAATAGAGTGACCAAAATGCAGGGATTTTTTCCTAAAGAATTAGTGGGGTCTGAAAACTAAACTAACAATGTCAGGGGGTCTGAATCCTAACTAGTATCTCTACAAAGGACTAAAAAATGAAAATCCCTTAAAAAAATTACACAATCATGAACATCCACTAAAAAATAATCAGTGGATATTCACTCAATTTTATTAGTCAAGTTTGATAAACAATAACAAATTTCAAATTTATGAGTGGATATCCACTAAAAATCAATCAGTAGATATCCACTTGAATCAATCAGTGGATATCAACTTATTTCGATTAGCTATGTTTGATGAATAATAACACGACAATGAGGAAATTTAACTTTCATTTCCTTGTTCAAGCCCATGACAATTAACAAAAAAGAAGAACCACCTTACATGAAGAACAAAAATAAGCAAAACACAAGCCATATAATCAGCTGCTTGAATTTCAACCTGGAAATAGTGTGTCACTAATCTAATATTCTCTCATAATTAAATGACTACATATATACTAATGAGAATCAATTCTTAGCATCAAAATTCAAAGCAAAAAGAAAAAAAAGAAAAAGAAGAAGAATAAAACAATACCTAAAATGAGCAATTCGGAGTTCTAGAAAAATACTTGAAGCTTGTAGTCATTGGTGGTGGTGGAGCCACGGAATCGACTAGTGATGGCTAGATCTAACCAAATGAAGGCTGGATTTGGTTAGATCTAGGGTAGATCTAACCCAATCTAGCCAAATCGAAGCGGCAATAGAGAATTAGAGCGGAGACGACGACGAATCGGATAAGAGATGGTGGCCATAGAGTGACGACGACTAGGAAGAGGGCAACGGCGACGAGCTAAGGCGAGGACGGTGGAGACAAGCTATGCGAGGGCAGTGGCCAGCTAGGGCAGAGAGAGAGAGAGGGGAAGGATGAGAGAGGGCAGTGAGTGAGGTCAAAATAAAAGAAGAAAAATTAATATTTTGATGTATATAACTTAAAGGTTAATTATGTCATTATAAATTATTAGTAGCGGTCTATGCATATTTAAAAAAAAAAAAAAAAAAAAAAAAAAAAAAAAAAAAAAAAAAAAGTTTTGAACAAGTTTTATTTGTATGGTAGTGAAAAAGGGTTTTTTTTACTACAAACGTTTGGGTAGAGAATTTTGAACAGTAGAACTTACACTAGGAAGGAACACAAAGCTACAAGTTTTGGGTTACTTAATGCAACCTATAGACGTTGTATTTACAAGTCAGAAGGTAATACAAGTAGATGACGTAATGGCATCTCTTATTAGTTAAATTTGGTTATGAGACAGCCCAATAATATTTTATTCATAAAAATATTTGTAACGTAATCTTTTTATTTTTTTAATACTCCAATTTTTTGTCTTTATTTATTTTTTCTATTTTCTAATTCTATCTCTTTTTTTCCCTCTTATTCTGTAATTTATTTCATTATTTTCTATTTATTTTTTATGGTGTATAAAAAAACCAAAGTAAAGAACTAAAAAATAAATTTAAAAAATTTGAAATCAAAAACAAAAACTAATAAAAAATTTAAATTAAGAAACAAAAAAAATAATAAAATAAAATAATTATTTTCTTTTTCAAAAATTAACTTTTTTTTTGTTTTCTTTTTTTTTTGTTGATTTTTATTTTATAGTTTTTACTTTTGATTTTTTTTTTACTATAAACACTGTTCACAAAAAAAATTTAAAAATAAAATTAAAAATCAAACAAATAAAATAAATAAAAAAAAAAATTATGATGTCACAAGAGTTTTATTATCAACAAAATATAATAAAAGTTGTTTTAAATATTATTCAAATTATATGAGATGTTCTCCATATAAAGCCACATGATAGATTGTTTTGCGGATATAATTCAAATTAATTAATCCCTAATATAATATGTCATACATGGTTAGAGAATTTGTAGAACCAACCTAATACATGAGTCCTAATTTGGGGGAGATATCTAGACGTCAATAAAGGACAAATCTCATAGTCAAGAGGTTGTGTTGGTTGGCAATTTTTATTTTTTATTTTATTTATTTATTTATTTTTTTTTATTATTATTATTATTATTATTATTTTTATTTATTTATTTTTATCAAGGTACAACTCTATTGGAGAACATTTTACGAATTAAATCTTAAATTTTATTAAGGAAATCCGCGCTTAAGATTGTCCTGAAAGATGAATCATCCAAGTACGCGTAAACTAACTCGGACATATCTTAAAAAACAAAGGACAAGTCCGTTGAAATTTCCTTACACGATCAATTATATATGCTACACGTGCAATATCTTCATAATTGACCATCTTATTATTTATAATATTAAAAGTAAAAGACAAAATATTCAAAATAACTACAATTAAGATTTGTCATTTTCTCTCATCACCTTGTTCTTACCAAAATCAAGGGTAAGATTAATCCTTCACTTATATTAATTGTATTAATTATAATAACTATTCAAGTAATTCATTAATTTATTTATTTTTTCATTTCCAAATGCTTTTTTTTTTTAATAAATATGACATATAAAAGTGGTAAAAAAATTGTATTTTCTCTTCTTTTTTTTTCTTTTTTTATTGATAATAATTAATAAAATTTTTAATAACAATATTTACTAACCACCACAAATTGGGAGCTATTCAAACACACATTAAAAAGTTAAAAAAATTATATATATCCCATTGGAATTTAATACGTAAATTTTTTTAGCTATTTATTATGTTATTTTTAAGTGTGAAAACAAATGAGACTGATGTAAATTTGTTTTTTTGTTTTTTTTTGTTTTTTGTTTTTTTAATGTATTATTTAAAAAAAAAATTATTATTGAACATGAAATTAAAAGAAACAATACTCGGAATGTTAACAGTCAAATTTTAAATATTATTAATATAAATTTTAGTTTAACTTTTAAAAACTCGCATGTTGTGTGAAATCTAAAACTGAAATGAAAGTGATGGCTGGGTAACGTTCGATTATATATATAGCAAGCACTCCACTTGAATTAATACGTGGGAAAAAAATAAATTAAAAATGTTGACGGCCGGAGGAAATGCAGTAACAGTATTCCCATGGCACCACAAGCCATTGATCTTCTGTTCCATTCACACCAACTACTACTCATTCTCATGCACCAGCACCGGCAACAACAGTAAAGTAATACCTGGCCGTCTTTCTCATACCGGAGGCATTATTAAAGCTTCCGCAACTCAACAAGCGTGCGCAATAACTACTCCAGGGTGTTCGGTGACTCTGAAGGTGGTGGCTACCGTCCAAGTCATTAGCGCAGGCCTCCTGTACGGCAAAACCGTCTACTTGGAGCTCGTCGCTGCTGAACTTCATCCCAGTAAGTAGCTAAGCTATAACTTATATATACACATATATATTTGATCTATATAATGATGATGATCGATGATGTGCATGAACTGTGAAGAGACGGGAACACACAAAGAAAGAGTGAAGGGGTATTTGCACAAGGCGAGCGAAGACGAGAATGAGGTGACGTACGAGTCTGATGATTTTGTGATTCCCCACGAGTTTGGGGAGATCGGAGCGGTGTTGGTAGAGAACGAGCACGACAAGGAGATGTACCTCAAGCAAATCTCCATCCATGGTCTTCCCATTGGAACCCTAAACGTCTCCTGCAACTCCTGGGTTCATTCCAAGTCTGATAGCCCTCAGAAGAGAATCTTCTTCACCAACAAGGTTTTTCTTCACCATCATTTCTCATTTTAATTAATTAAATATGACTATATAAAATATTTTTTTGAATTCAAATATGCCCATCAACAACTCATTAATTAATATCAACCCATAAATTGTAATTGTGAATATTCACAGTAGCATATATATAGTATTGTGAATGTTTATACTGCTAATATTCACACTCAAATAATATTTGCATCAGTGAGGTATTTTTTGACAGCATTTCAATATTATGAATGTTCATATAATTACGTAATAGAAACTCGCAATGCTATTTGAAAAAGGGGGCAAATGTAGCTAATTAATAACCCCCTTCATTGTTCCCATCCCCGTCGTCTTCACCTTTGCCATCCAGACTAGTCTTTTCTTGTTGCTGGCAGCAACAACAATCGTCCAACATTTTGTTCATTGCCACCGTCATCGAATTCTTCTCGGCAATCACCAGGGTTATGTATGATCACGTGGCCGTTGCATTGGTGATTCTGAGTTTGATGACGGAAACAAAAGACCGTTTCTTACTAGGTATGATCCATTGGATATAGATCCAATCTTTGCATTTTTGGATTCATTAGACTTTGTGTTTGCTGCTCCCAGCGGTATCAAAATGTCACTATATCGAGAGATCTTATCTATCTCTCTAGGAAAAAGGATATCTACCGAAACAATTTTAAGTTCCATTCTTTTGTTTTTCTCCACTCGGACCAACCCACCTACCCTGCTTCTTGCATTGTCTGATGACGGGGATGACCATGGATTGGAGAGTCGGCACAACAACGATTTGCAAATGAAATTGGAGGACTCTGAGACAGATCATGAAGTTCAAATTTGTTCAAGACAAAGTAGGAAGTTCAAATCTCCGAACATTAGATCTGTCATTAAACCCTAGCCCACATTCACTGCATTGGGATTGTCGGACTCCAGCAGGGTTTTTAGGTTTGACAAATAAAGAATCAATCAACTCCACCGATTTCATTTTTGGAGCTTTTCTTCAGAAAAAGTGATTCAATTTAGAGGGTAACTTCAGAGTGCAGTGTGGTCGGGAATGAACCAAGTTGGTGTGGATGGGATGATGCGGCTGCTACAGGGAAGAATGGTTTACAGCTGATTAGGGGTGGTGGGGCTCGAGATCTACAGTTTTTATTTTCGTCTCTCCATTGGTTTTCTTTAAAACAGTTTTGTCCCCATATACAGCTTCCGTAATTTTTACAAGGGCAAAATAGTCCAGTCATTATATTTTAATAACTGTTGAGGGCTAATCAATACAAATTGTTTTGAGAATGATTTCCCTTTTTAATTTAATTTATTGTTTTTTTTTTCTTTTTTAAAAAAAGAACTCTTGGTTTGGTTTTTTTACAATAGAAACTCTTAAAATAGGTTTAAAAAAAAAAATCTTTATTTTTAATATACTTTTGAATATTAATCCAAATTACACTTTGCATTCTTGATGTTTGAGTGATGTGCTCCCTGATGTTTTAATAATTTTAAATGTACATAATCTCTTGAAGTTTGATTTTCACCTTAATTGATTCTATTGTCATGTTTTGATATGTTAATTGTTAGAATGACAATATGTACATCATAATTGAGAAAAAAATTTAGTTAATATATTAACATGTTTAAAGAGATGCACTTGTTGCTACTCTAACAATTAAAATGACTGACTAGACTAACTAGAGGAATTTTTTTATTTTTAGAGTACATTGCAAAATTAAAAGATCAGGGGAAGAATTGAGATTGCACTCGAAACTTTAGGGGAGAAAGTGTGATTTTGTTATTATAGTATCATTTTTGTAACTTACTGGTAGTTGGTTGCAGTCATACCTCCCATCGGAAACACCGAGTGGAGTGCAGACGCTGAGGGAGGAAGAGCTGGCGATTCTGCGAGGAGATGGCTATAGAGAGCGTAAGTCCTTTGAGAGGATTTACGACTACGATGTCTACAACGATATCGGAGATCCTGACACCAACAAGGACCTCAAACGGCCGGTACTTGGCGGCAAGGAACATCCCTACCCTAGACGTTGCCGAACCGGCAGAACATGGAGTAAGAAAGGTACAGAAAGATCTTCAATTCGCTCAACTAAACCCTCAGAAGAATTGGAAATTCAGTGTGATGCAACGTATAAATGCTGATACTTTAGGTGGAACTAATCGAAAGATGAACTTGGATTGAACGCATCTTACAAAAAATTACACGATTCAGCTCTGACTATACTATTTTCCTATAAATCATTTAGATTAACTCTGGAAAAATCACTTGCTTCTCGATTAAATTATTTGTAGTGTTTTTCTTTTTGTCCCTAAGGGTATCTAATTAGTTGCAAATACACAATAGTCTACAATAGATTCATGTTCTTTACTTGTTTGATGCAATGCTTGAATTTGGATTGAAAATAGGGGGAAAAAATTCACATTAGGGAAGAGAAGTGAAAAATAAATAAAATGGAGATTATATCCTCATGTCTACTGCATTTGGATAGTTCATTAAAGAAAAGAGATGAAAATACTCGTATTTTGATCAAATTGCAATTTTACGAGGAAGAGTTAAACTTTCATTAGGATATGTTGGTCATATCATTATATTTTTGTGCATCTCTCTCCAAACCTATAGGATACAATTCTAGGGAGAAAGACTTAATAAGCTTTCGATCATTTCTTCTTTTAACCTCTCATTAGAGTTACAAAACAAGAGAAAAGGAAAAGTGGCATGCTTTCTTTAATTATCACCATTTCCATTGATCCAAATGAACTGTTGGTGCTCGAATTTAGATTTGGTTACATGTTGCAGATCCGCAATCAGAGTCAAGGAGTTCAACTTTCTACGTGCCACGGGATGAAGAGTTCTCAGAGGTGAAGAGCTCAACATTCTCAACAAATGTATTATACTCATTGTTGCACGCACTGTTGCCATTGTTGGAGGCATATAAAGACGATAGATTCCCATACTTCACATCCATTGACAAGTTGTTTGACAAAGAGGTTGATCTACTTATATTTGGAATCGAAGGCGTTCTTAATGATGCCCTTCATCTGCTACTTAAAACTAATGATTCCCAAAAAAATGTGTTGCTCTTCGAGACCCCTGACATGATCCTCAGTAAGCACAATGTCTCCCTTCCCTTCTCTCCCCATCCATGTGTATGTATATATGCCTGATATTTTGTGTGTACATGACTAAATGCGCATGTGTATGCTTGTGGGCAGTTGTTAATATCTTATTGATGCAAGTGCAGGAGATAAGTTTTCTTGGCTCCAGGATGAGGAATTTGCTCGGCAGACTCTTGCTGGTCTCAATCCATATAGCGTAAGGTTGGTCACAGTACGTTTTAAAGGGAATTACTATTAGTGTGATTGTAGGAGGTTATTAAATGGAAAGAGTTGCCAATTAAAGAAAATGACGTCGTTTATAACCCAAGTCTGCAAAACCTTCTTCGTAAACTAGTGTTCCATTTCAAAAACCAAAAAGTAAAAAATAATTGTAAGAAATTTTTGCTGATTAAGATGCCTTCCCCCCTCCTTCTCTCCCCCAAGGTCTTCTTCACATCTGTAGTGTTGTGTTATTTAAGCATATATAATAGGGAGAATAAAATTTTTAGGAATGGCCTTTGAAGAGTAAGCTCGATCCTAAGGTATATGGACCATCTGAATCAGCAATCACCAAAGATGTAATCGAAAAAGGGATTCGAGGAGACATGACCATTCAAGAGGTAATTACATAACGTGATTCCTGTACTTTCGGTTCTAACAAGTTATATATTTTCACTTATATGCACTTGGTGCAGGCTGTAGAAAAAAAGAAGCTTTTTATCCTTGATTACCATGATCTTCTCTTGCCATACGTGAACAAAGTACGAGAGATTGAAGCGACAGTTCTGTACGGATCAAGGACTATTTTCTTTTTGACTCCTATTGGCATATTGAGGCCTCTAGCCATTGAACTAACTCGGCCTCCTGGAAATGGAAAGCCCCAGTGGAAGCAGGTATTCACACCCTGTGAAGGTGCCACTGCCAAGTGGCTTTGGAGGCTAGCAAAGGCTCATGTACGTGCTCATGATTCTGGTTATCATCAGCTAGTTAGCCATTGGTATGATTCATCTTTTCTCTTTCGTTTGTCTCCCTTCTTATCTTTTTAATTATCTGATCATATCTTATCCTTCAATTGGTGTGACCATGATATTAAAATCAATACAATGGGAGACCACATAGAATTTTCATGTCAAAATTTATCAATGCTAATCGAATTCTTAAATTTGTTTATGTATCATTCTCAATTCATAAAACTCATGTATTTTGATTTCATATAGATTATATGTATATATTTATTATATGAGTTCTCTAAAAGATACATTATATCATTTTGCTGGATTTGCAGGCTGAGGACTCATTGTTGCATGGAGCCGTATATAATTGCTACTAATCGACAACTCAGTGCAATGCATCCCATTTATAGATTACTACACTCTCATTTACGGTACACAATGAAGATTAATTCTTTGGCTCGCTCTAGTCTCATTAATGCAGGTGGAATCATCGAGAGCTGTTTTTCACCTGGAAGATATTCTATCGAGATTAGCTCTGTCGCTTATGATCTGCAGTGGCAATTCGACTTACAGGCACTGCCCGCAGACCTAATTAGCAGGTAATAGAATTAACTGCTCTACAAACTAGGGTTAGTTAAGAGATAAATAATAAATATATGAGTCATGCTAATTTTTGTGGTTTCCTAATTGCCAGGGGCATGGCTGTGGAAGATCCAAGTGCTCCCCATAGTGTGAAGTTAGTAATTGAAGATTACCCTTTTGCCAACGACGGTCTAATACTTTGGGATATCATTAAAGAATGGGTTACTGACTGTGTTAACCATTATTACCCAAATGCAAGCACTGTAAAAGGTGACAAAGAGATCCAAGCATGGTGGACCGAGATTAAGACTGTAGACCATGGAGACAAGAAGGATGAACCCTGGTGGCCAAAGCTTTACACCCCCAGTGACCTAATTGGAATACTCATGACTATGATATGGGTTGCATCAGGTCACCATGCAGCTGTCAACTTTGGTCAATACAATTACGCCGCTTATTTCCCTAACTGGCCTACCATTGCCAGAACCAAAATGCCCACTGAAGATTGAACAGATGAAGAATGGAATCACTTTATCGAGAGGCCTGAAGATGTAATTCTCTCATCCTTGCCTTCAAAAATTCAAGCTATCAAAGTCGTGGCCACTTTGGATCTGTTGTCCAATCATTCTCCAGATGAAGAGTACATTGGTGACAAAGAGGAGCCATCTTGGGCAGAAAATAATGTTATAAATAATGCATTTGTGAAATTTAATGGGAAATTGAAACAACTCAAGGGAATTATTGATGCTAGGAATGCGAATGAAAACCTGAAGAATAGAAATGGAGCCGGTGTTGTGCCCTATGAGCTTCTAAAGCCAGTTTCAAAACCCGGTGTCACTTTAATGGGTGTTCCAAACAGCATTTCCATCTGAAGAATGAGTTGCGTGTTTCGAATCTTAATGTATGACACAAGGTGTTTTGACTGATTAAGCATGAGATGTGAGGCATTCAGAGTTTAGAATTAAACTCAGCTCTTTTTAATTTGCTCGGGCTGTAGCTAAATAGAAATAATTTTATAGAAAATAAAGATTTATGATCAGTTTTCTAATCCACTTGCAAATTCTTAAAGAATGTCGATGCTTTCCTATTATTATTTATGAACCATGAATTTTTAATTTTGAAGAACTTTTCGGAACCAGGTAACTACACTTTTGGTCTGAAAATAGGTATGTGCTTTGACAATACACTTTCTTTGCAGAGATTTTTCATAAATTACTTACTTGATTACTCTTTGGGTATTTTTTTTATGATATTATTATACTGGTATCAATATACTATGCCAAAAAATTATTCACTGTATAATAATTGACGGATAATTTTATAAACTACGATGATAACTATAATTATCGAATTATCCGAGTCAATTTTTACATTGGTCAATAATAAATACAATTATTACAATTTTTAACAGGAATTCAAATAAAATTTCCGGCATAGTTTTATTCTCACCGTCCCTGCAATTAAAACTGTGGGGTTATGAGCCAACACTCAGTAGAATTTCAACCCCTCTAATACGTGTATTTAATCAAAACACAAATAATACATAAACGTGTATCCAATCAAAACCCAAATAAACACATATGCATGATTTACATATAATTTTCACATAATCACAATTATTTCTTGGAAATTAACAACTACAAGTTGACAACTATAATAACATAAATCTAAAAATAGATAAATTAAATACATATATTAAGAGAGTTAAAAATTCTACCAGAAATCTAAAGCCTAAATTTAACAAGAATAATTTTTCTCGCTCAAAACCATTTTAAAATCTAAACCTAAAACCTCAATTTTATTAATAGTATATATATATATATATATATATGGTTGTAAATTGATTCCTTCTTTGAGAAGGAGTCAATTTTCAACCGTAAACATTTATTTATTTATTTACGTAATGTCTCCATTGAAATAAAGAAAATATTAATTATACCCCAAAACTCTTAAAAGTATATTTTAAACAACACAATAATCCCGAAACAATTAAAAGTAGGGGTGTGCAACGGTTGGTTTGGGGCGGTTTGGACCAAAACCGCGGACCAAACCAATACTAGGCGGGTTAAATTAGTTTGAACCGTAGGCCGCCCAATGATGTGCGGGTTGGGACGGGTTGGCTAGTATAAACCGTGGGTTACCCAATAATGTGCGGGTTGGGTCTATTTTTGGGTTGGGCTAACTAGAATTGTAGATTGCTCAAGGCGGCGAATGAATATAGAAAGAAATTTTCACAAAGGCGAAGAATGAATTAGGATTCAGGAAGAACGACGAGAACAAAATGCAAGAGGAATGATCAATGGTGGTTGGAACATATAGAAACCATAACCAACGGCTTAGATATTATTTATATCTTCACAAAAAGAAGTCTTTTTTATGTTCCACTTGGCGGGCAGGTTGAACTTGTAAGAAAATGGACCAAACCGTAACCCGCCCATTTATGTGTGGTTTTCAAAGTTTATGACCTGCGCAATGTGCGGGTTTGTATTGGGCGGTTTTTTTGCGGTGCGGTTTGGGCGGTTTTGACGGGTTGGACCGATCCACTGCACACCCCTAATTAAAAGTCAATTTAAAATTAACATTGTAAACCCAAAATTTGCTAAATATTATTTATACTATAAATTTATAAAATACTCTCATATAAATATATCTCAAAACACGTAAATGTGTCTTAACCGCATAAATACATCTCAATCATATAAATACATCTCAAACACATAAATACGTCTTGAAATACATAAATATATTTCAAATCGTATAAATATATTTGGAAACACGTAAACCCGTTGCAAACACGTAGATATGTCTCAATCACATAAATACGTTCCGAAACCCATAAATACGTGTCAAACTACAAAAATTAGATACATCACAAATAGTCAATACTCATGTGACATGTATATAAAAATTTACACATAGCCCCCAAAAATTTCAACAATTACCCCACACTCCGACTCCACCTATTGTTAGTAGTGGACCAATATCTATCTGAATATTTTATCGGTATACTGTCTTCGTAATATAAAAGTATTTTATGGATCAAATATTTTTATCAAAATCCACTTTCCAATAAGTCATAACCACATTGGGTAGTATCCGAATCCCAACAAAAAATATCATCATCACAGAAGAACCGAATTGAAATCGGCATATCAACTCTCTTTTATATAATAAAATAGCATACTTTCTTGCTAGCCGTAAGATTATTTACGTCACGATCGGGAGTTATAACGATACTGTAACTTGTCTATCTGTGCAATCTAATGTTCCAATCAGTGTCAGGGCCATTTAATATCTCCAATGGTAGGAGCTAACACGTGGTATAAACTGTCATATCATGATGATAATCATCATCGTTAACAACAACAACAATAACAATAATAGATATCAACCACCCTGCAGGACTTGGCCTTATGTCAGGTTGCAACATAACGTCCTAGAGGACATGCCCTCTTGTAAGGACTAATCACATCTCGCAGAATATACCATCCTGACGAAATAAACTATGACATAGTCGGATAATAAAATCACTTTCCGCATTTAGAAATTTACTTGATCCGCATCACGTTATAAAATAATCCATTTTAATAAACATTTTTTTTTTTCACATTTTTGTACGAAAATATAATTTGATAATTTATATAAAAGATAATGCACACGCTATCTTCATAATATAAAAAGAATTTATGAATCAAATATATTTATAACCAATGACCAATATAATTCCAACCAGGATTAATTATATCTATCGAGATAATTTAACTGGATAATTATGTGGGATTGGATAATCCAACTATGATTAATTATTCACGTACTATCACCATGGAAGTAAACTATATATGTGTATTTATGTGGCCAATAGTTAAACATATTTGGGTATTTCTTTATGATATTATTTGAATTATCATTATAGTAGTATCAATATACTATGCCCAAAAATTATTCACTATATAATAATTGACAGACAATTTTATAAACTACAACGATAACAATAATTATCGAATTATCTGAGTCAATTTTTACATTAGTCAATAATAAATACAATTATTATAATTTTTAATACGAATCCAAATAAAATTTCCGGTGTAGTTTCGTTCACATTAGGCCTAAAATCAAAACTGTGGGGTTGTAAGTCAATACTCAGTGGAATTTTAACCCATTTAATGTGTGTCTAATCAAACCCCAAATAAAAATATAAATGTGTATCTCACATAATTTTAACACAATATCCCTAAATATTGTATGAACTTTTTGCTGATTAAGATGCCTTCCCCTCTCTTTCTCTCTCCCAAGGTCTTCTTCACATGTGCAGCGTTGTGTTATTTAAGCATATATAACAGGGAGAATAAAATTTTCAGGAATGGCCTTTGAAGAGTATTGAAATACGTTATTTATATATTTTGTTGTTTATGGTATCTTGATTGTAAGATATTATTAGCTTATTATTCGGGTGATATATTTCCTAATTTAGCCTACTTCTATGACTATATAATTGGGGATATAGAACTCATTTTGTATGAATCAATATATACAAAATATTATTTTTCTCTAACCCTATATCCTTTTTGGTATCGAGAGCCAAGTTTTTCCAAACCTCCCGCTGCCACCGGCCCTAACCTTCGCCAAACCACCACCAAACTACCAAAACCCTTGCTTAGCCATCACCAAACTACCAAAACCCTTGCTCAGCTACCACCAAACCGCCGTAATCCTAACCCTAGCCATCGTGAACCACCACACAGTCGCGAACCCAAAATTGCGAACCCTAACCATAGCCATCGTGAACCACCACCAAAGTCATGAACCACCACACCACTGCTACTGTCCGACCGCGAACCAAAATCGCGAACCCTAGCCGCCGTCGCTGCCGACGACGACCCATACCTGCGAAACCCTAGCCTCAGTTGTTACCCCATCGCAAACCAAGAATTTGCGAAAACCCTACACCATCGAACCACCAGTTTATTGCATAGTTTTCTCTTCAAACCCTCGAATGCGTTTTCGCCGGGCGTCAATTGGCCACCAAGAAGTTTACTACAGGTTCTTCCCATTTGCAGAAGAATAATATGCGGATGGTTTTGCTCCTGCACCAGTAGAATTCTTTCAATGATGGTCCTCATCCCTTCTTTCAGTGACAAAAGTGTCTTTCTCCATCTTCGACTCTTTCGTTCCGAGTGAATAGCTTGACCGTGGGTATGTATTACCCACAATGAAGTCAACATAACTCTCTCTCTGCTTCTTCAAGATTTGTCTCTCTAATTTGCAAGCCAGTCAGCCGATCAATAAGTCTATTCAATCAAATAACTTCTTTGAACGTCAATGACAATCGCAGTTGCAGAAGTTTTCTCCGGAACCAAGTTAGTTTTTCAGTAGCATTTGTCTGTTGTGTCACTGTTACAGTCTTGTAGCCATGGCATCCGAAAAAGAAAATATCGTTCTCAGTTTGGTAGATCCACTATTTGCTCACCCGGATCTTTCCTAAGTTTAGGCCCAAATTGCTCAGCTTCAAGCTCAGTTCACCAATTTGGCATTGTCTTCCGGCCCCACGGCTGTTCTTGTCTCAGGTACTCCTACTGCGATTCATGGTAAGTCTGGTCATCCCACTTGGATTTTGGATTCTGGGGCCAATAATCATATGACATGTGACCTTTCTACCTTTACTTCCCCTGTCTCACCTGTTAATCAATTTGTGTGCATTACAGATGGTACCTCTATCCCTATTCATTGTCAAGGCAATGTATGTTTATCTTTCGATATTACCCTTAATTTTATTTACTATGTCCCTAAATTTTCTTATTACCTTCTATCTGTTAGTCGCTTTGTTAAGAATCTTAATTGTGCCATTGTTTTCTTACATGACCATTGCTTCTTGCAGGACTTGACTTCGAGGAAGATTCTTGGTAGGATATATGAACATGATGGTCTCTATTACTTTGGGAATCCTCCATCTCCAACCGTACTACCTTTTAGTATGCACGCCTCTACATTACCTATTTTTTATCCTTCTATCTATTCGTTAAACAATTTAGACCTGTGGTATGCCCATCTAGGACATGCGAATTTTCAGTATTTATGTTGGTTGTTTCTCTCTTTAAGGAAAGCTTGCAATGACTTTAAATTTCAATGTGTGGTCTGTGAATTGTCTAAACACACATGCACTTCTTATATTCCTCGCATGCAATGTGCACCCCAAGCCTTTGATCTTATCCACTCTGATATTTGGGGCCTTCTCCTGTCACCGCTATTTCCAAACACCGTTACTAAGTCACTTTCATAGATGATTATAGTCGATGTACTTGAGTTTTTTTATGAAACACAAATCAGAGGTTTATACTCACTTTACTCACTTTCTTCAAATGATAAAAACCCAATACAAAGCAGTCGTGTGCAATATCTGGTCTTGTAACGGGTGAGAATTCTTATCTGGTGACTTTTGAGCTGAGCTTAATAAGCAAGGTATCCTTCAACAACTTACATGTCCCTACACCCCTAAACAGAATGGTGTGGCAGAACGTAAGAACTGTCATCTCATGTCTGTCGTTTGTTGTCTTTTACGAGGGACGAATGTTCCCAAATCTTTCTGGCACATGGCAGTTCTTACTGCTGCCTATCTCATTAATTGTATCTCAAGTCGTGTTCTTACAGGTAAAACCCCTATTCATATATTGCACCCTACTCGCACTTTGTTTCCTATCTTACCTCGTGTCTTTGGTTATACATGTTTTGTCCAAAATCGAAGCCCTACCCGAACCGAGTTAGATGATAAATCTATTCAGTGTATCTTTCTAAGCTATTCCACCATGTCCAAAGGATATAGGTGCTATGATCCGGTTACCCACTGTACTTACCACTCTCTTAATGTTACGTTCCTCGAGACTGTACCTTACTTTTTCGGTACTGTACTTTCACCTTCTCCACATATTGAGGCAACCACTACCGAGGATCATACTCCACTTCCGTATTTTATCCCTGTCTTAGATATATCATCCCTACCCATATCACACCCACCACCTGACCCCTCACCCGTCGCCTTACGAATCTACTCTCGTCGTCCACGTGTCACACATCCCCTGCCAACCTCTTCTTCGGACTCAGGTGTATCTCTTTCTCCCATTATTTCTGACCCTGTTCCCCTTCGTTACCCAACTCGGGAATGTCGCCCACTATTTCGCTACCTTCTTTCATGTTCTACTAATCATCTGATTTCCAAGTATTTTTCTTTTCAGGATCTCTCAGATCAATATATCTCTTTCATTAGACAAATTGATTCAGTTGTCATTCCTCGCTCCGTTTATGAGGCCCTCCAGAATCCAAAGTGGGTTACCGCTATGCAAGCAGAGATGGATGCCCTACAGTAGAATCAGACATGGGACTTGGTTGACTTGTCGATTGGTGAGAGGCCGGTTGGTTGTAAGTGGGTCTTCAGTGTCAAATATCTGACTGATGGATCAATTAATAGGTACAAAGCATGACTTGTTGCTAAGGGCTACACACAAATCCCGGGTAAAGACTTCGATGCCACTTTTGCCCCGATTGCTAAGTTGACTACTGTCCGATTTCTTATTTCGTTGGCTGCATCCTATTCTTGGCCGCTCTACCAGTTGGATGTCAAGAATGTATTCCTTAATGGTGACCTGACTGAGACTATCTATATGGAGCCTCCACCCGGATTTTAGACTCAAGGGGAGTATTCAGGCAAAGTTTGTCGACTTTAAAAATCCCTCTATGGACTTAAGCAGTCTCCTCGTGCATGGTTCAGTTGATTCGGCGAAACCATCCTCACTATGGTGTTTATCCAGTGTCACTCAAATTATACTCGCTTTATCTGTCGCCAACACTAGGGACGATGCATCATTATCTCAGTCTATGTGGATGATATTATTATCACAGGAGATGACACACCTGCATTCAGTAGATAAAGATCTCGGATAGATTTTTAACATCAAGGATTTGGGTCATCTCTGCTACTTTCTCGGTATTGAGGTTGCTCGGTCTCGGAAAGGTATCTCTCTATCCCAACGAAAATACGCTCTTGATCTTCTTTAGGACACTAGGATGCTTGGATGTAGATCAGCCTCCACTCCTATGGATCCGAATCTTAAGTTAATAGCAGACTCAGGAAAATTATTATCAGATTCGTCAGTATATCAACGACTTGTAGGACGTTTCATCTATTTGACTGATACAAGGCCAGATCTTACGTATGCTGTCAGTATTGTGAGCTAGTTTATACACTCACCACATACATTACACCTGGATGCTATCCACTATATCCTTCGGTACCTAAAAATATGCCTCGGTCTGGGTGTCTTCTATATGACAGGGGCACAGGAGGAACTCCCTTGCTTTACAGATGCTGACTATGTAGGATCAAAGGACGATAGACATTCGACCTCTGGTCTGTGCACCTTTAACAAATGACACCTAATCTCGTAGAAGAGTAAGAAGCAATCCGTCATTTCATGGTCTTCTATTGAAGCTGAGTATCGCGCTATGGCTCAAGGAACATGTGAACTCCTTTGGCTTCGTTCCCTTTTGACTGAGTTAGGACTTCCCGTGGGAAACTCATCTAAGTTATTCTGTGACAACAAGTCGGCCATAATGTTATCCTCAGATTCAGTTCTTCATGAAAGAACAAAACATATCGAGGTTGATATCCATTTCATTCGTGAGAAAATCCGATCAGAAATCATCACACCTACCTTTATCCCATTTTCAAAATAGGCTATTGATATGTTCACCAAGTCCATAGGACCATATCTTCTTCAGTTAGCTATTGGAAAGTTAGGACTCATCAATATATTCGCCCCAGCTTGAGGGGGAGTGTTAAAATACGTTATTTATATATTTTGTTATTTATGGTATCTTGATTCTAAGGTATTATTAACTTATTATTCAGGTGATATATTTTCTAATTTAGCCTACTCCTACCGCTATATAATTGGGGATATAGAACCCATTTTGTATGAATCAATATATGAAAAAAAATTATTTTTCTCTAACCCTATATCCTTTTAAGAGTAAGCTCCATCCTAAGGTATATGGACCACCTAAATCAACAATCACCAAAGATATAATCGAAAAACGAATTCGAGGAGACATGACCGTTGAAGAGGTAATTACATAATGTCATTCCTGTACTTTCGGTTCTAAAAAGTTATATAGTTTTATTCAAAAATAAGCTTTCTATTCTTAATTACCATGATCTTCTCTTGCCATATGTGAACAAAGTACGAGAGATCGAAGGGTCAGCTCTATACGGATCAAGGACTATTTTCTTTCTGACTCCTACTGGCATATTGAGGCCTCTAGCCATTGAACTAACTCGGCCTCCTGGAAATGAAAAGCCCCAGTGGAAGTAGGTATTCACACCCTGTGAGGGTGCCACTGCCAAGTGGCTTTGGAGGCAAGCAAAGGCTCATGTACGTGCTCATGATTCTGGTTATCATTAGCTAGTTAGCCATTGGTATGATTCATCTTTTCTATTTCGTTTGTCTCCCTTCTTATCTTTTCATTTATTTGATCATATCTTATCCTTCAATTGGTGTGACCATGAGTCCATGATATTAAAATGAATACAATGGGAGACCATATAATATTTTCATGTCAAAATTTATCCATGCTAAACGATTTCTTAAATTTGTTTATGTATCATTCTCAATTCATAAAACTCATGTATTTTGATTTCATATAGAGTATATGTATATATTTATTATGTGAGTTCTCTAAAAGATACATTATATTCGTTTGCTGGATTTGCAGACTGAGGACTCATTGTTGCATAGAGCCATATATAATTGCTACTAATCGACAACTCAGCGCGGTGCATCCCATTTATTGATTACTACACCCTCATTTATGGTACACAATGAAGATTAATTCTTTGGCTCGTGTAAGTCTCATTAATGTACGTGGAATCATCGAGAGCTATTTTTCACCTGGAAATATTTTATCGAGATTAGCTATGTCGATTATGATCTGCAGTGGCAATTTGACTTACAGGTACTGCCCGCAGACCTAATTAGCAGGTAATAGAATTAATTTCTCTATAATGTAGGGTTAGTTGAGAGATAAATAATAAATATATGAGTCAGGCTAATTCTTGTGGTTTCCTAATTACCAGGGGTATGGCTGTGGAAGATCCAAGTGCTCCATACGGTGTGAAATTAGCAATTGAAAACTACCATTTTGCCAACGACAGTCTAACACTTTGGGATATCATTAAAAAATGGGTTACTGACTATGTTAACCGTTATTACCCGGATGCATGCACTGTAAAATGTAACGAAGAGATCCAAGTATGATGGACTGAGATTAAGACAGTAGGCTATGGAGACAAGAAGGATGAACCCTGGTGGCCGAAGATTAACACCCCCTAGTGACCTAATTGGCATACTCACGACTATGATATGGATGGCATTAGGTCACCACGCAGTTGTCAACTTTGGTCAATACAATTATGCGGCTTATTTCCCCAACTGGCCTACAATTGCCAGAACCAAAATGCCCACTGAAGATCGAACAGATGAAGAATGGAAACACTTTATAGAGAGGCCTGAAGATGTACTGCTCTTATGCTTACCTTAAAAAATGCAAGCCACCACAGTCATGGCCATTTTAGATCTGTTGTCCAATCATTCTCCAGATGAGGAGTACATTGGTGACAAAGCGGAGGCATCTTAGGCAGAAAATTGTGTTATAAATGCTGCATTTGAGATATTTAATGGGAAATTGAAGCAACTCAACAGAATTATTGATGCTAGGAATGCGGATGAAAACCTGAAGAATAGAAATGGAGTCGGAGTTGTGCCCTATGAGCTTCTAAAGCCAGTTTCAAAATCCAGGGTCACTTCAATGGGTGTTCTAAACAGCATTTCCATCTGAAGACTAAGTTGTGTGTTTCAAGTCTTAATGTATAACAAGGTGTTTTGATTGATTAAGCATGAGATAAGAAGGATTCATAGTTAGGAATTAAACTCAGCTCTTTTTAAGTTGCTCGAGCTGTTGCTAACGAGAAATAATTTTATGGAAAATAAATATTTATGATCAATTTTCAAATCCACTTGCAAATTCTTAAAGAGTGTTGATGCTTTCCTATTATTATTTATGAACCATGAATTTCTTTTTTTGGAGGAGTTTTTGGAACCAGGTAACTACACTTTTGGTCTGAAAACACGTACGTGTTTTGACAATTCACTTTCTTTGCAAAGAATTTTCATAAATTACTTACTTGTTTGCTCTTTGAAGAAACGTGATGGCGAAAAAAGTAGTAGTCCACCCTCGTCGTGTCACCTAATGCTTCTTCAAGATCTAACATTCCATTGTTTGCCTTATCAATCCCTTTACATGTGAAATTAACAATTGATCATTTCCTCTCTCTTAGAAATTTAAAAATGAAAAAGGGATTATGAAATCATAACCGTGAATTAAATAACACAATGAGATCTAGATGATATGTTAAATTACCATTCTTAGTAATATAGACGTTTTGGGCTTCCTTTTGATGTTTAAAACAAGAGATCCCTTATCCCTTTTAGATAAACGCAGACCCAATCCGAAGCACCCTATACTAATACAAGTTATGTATTTGAACTTAATTATGGAACTAAGGCATTCATTAAAAAAAAAAAAAAAAAGGGAAAAAAAATTCTTAATATAACAAGTTATTTTTTTCCTTTCTTTTTCTTAAATAGAAGATAAAGGAAGATGGATGATGAAGGCAATGGTGGGGTGGTCCCTGCAACGAAGGCGAGACTTGAACCATTGAGTAGACAATTTTGGGTGTCTTTTTTGCACACTGTTGTAATTGACGTGGTTGTTAATATACGTATATGGGCCTGACCCATTAGGTTAAAACCTTAACCCTAGGGTTTCCCTAGTCTTCTATATATATCTCCATTGTAAATCTCCGTTGTTGTACCCTTCCTAAACATCAATATAGATTTGCTAAATATTCTCTCAATATTCTGTCCCTCAATTATTCTAACATGGTATCAAGAGCCAATCCTTCCTGACCATGTTCCTACAAAATTTTTTGAAACCCTAACACTTACAAGCCTTCTGCCATCATTTTTACCCGTGATATCTGTTGATTGCTATAGATTTCACCACTGCTCCAATATCAACTCTCATTATATCACCACCTTCATCTCTTCGAGATAAACACAACGCCATCAAAACAACCACCACAAGAGCTGTCACGCGCTTTCATGTACCTCCAAAAGCAGCAATACTATCAAGCATCGTCGTCTCGGATTTTGGGCTCTACTGCAACCAACGGTGCTCAAAACTTATCAACGGCCACACCATCAGAATCATCTCGATGAGGCGATTCCAACGCAATCAACATAAACTCATTTAGAGCCCCCACGCACCCTCACAAGCTGAAAACCAAAACCTATTCAGATCAGCATGCCACCTAGGGTTTCCCTGCCATGTCGCTACTACATCGTCACCACATCATCGGCAGGTCACTGCCATGTCAGCTTCAACTCAATGCAATATCAACATTGACTCTATCACACCAGTGTTGACTCTGCCACCTTGCTGATCCTTGCCATACCACCGGTTCACTAAGATAACCTCTATTGATTGGTTCAAGTACTTTTAGACTGGTTTTCAACACAGTTGGACCAGTTCATAGGATTGATGTTTTGATTCTGTTTTCGACCTCCGTTTTGTGATTTTAGACTCATATAATATACTTCCCTTTATATTCCTATAGTTTCTATAAAGATTTATGATCAGTTTGCAAGTCCAATTGCAAATTCTTAAAGAGTGTCGATGCTTTCCTATTATTATTTATGAACCATGAATTTCTATTTTTGAAGGAATTTTTGAAACCATTGGGCCAATAGTTTTGGGTATCTTTTCAATCTGTCTTTCTAGTCTACAAAGTTGAGGCCGAAAGAACAGAATAACCAGAGGACCACTCGTAGTTGTCCTACAATGCCCAAGCAAAGTATCCCTTCACATTTGCCCCTTTTCATTAGATGCAATCAAGAAAATCAAATGGTCACCCATGGCTATATCTATCTACGGCGTAGGCAGGAAAAGAACTAATGGGGACTTGTTTGGTGCATGTTTTGGAAGCTAAGGTTTTCAAATCAATTGGTTTTGTATTTTGTAACTACACTTTTGGTCTGCAAACAGGTACGTGCTTTGACAATACACTTTCTTTGCACAGATCTTTCATAAATTACTTGATTACTCTTTGAAGAAACGTGAGATGGCGAAAGTAGTAGTCCACCCTGATCATGTCAACTAATGCTTCTTGAAGATCTAACGTTCCATTGTTTACCTCATCAATCCCTTCACATGTGAAATTAACAATTCATCATTTACTTTCTCTGTTAGAAATTTGAAAAGGCAAATGGGATTACGAAATCATAACCGTTAATTAAATGACACAATGAGATCTAGATGATATGTTAAATTACCATTCTCAGTAATGTAGACGATTTTTGCGTCCTTTTGATGTATAAAACAAGAGATCCCTTATCCCTTTCGGATAAACATAGAGCCAATCCGAAGCACCCAATAATAATACAAGTTATGTATATGGACTTAATTGTGGAACTAACGCATTCATGATAAAAAAAAAAACTTGTAAAATAACAAATTCATTTTTTCCTTTCTTTTTCTTAAATAGAACACAATGAAAGATGGATGGAGGCGACAGTGGGGTGGTCCCAGTTGTGGAGGCAAGACTTGAACCATTCAATAAACAATTTTGGGTGTCTTCTTTGCCCACTATTGTAATTGACATGATTGTTAATATATGTATATGGATTTGTCTCATTAGACTAAAACCCTAACCCTAGGATTTTCATAGTTTCCTATATAAATCTCTATTGTAAATCTCCGTTGTGCTTTTTCTAAACATAAATATATCGCTACATATTCTCCTAATATTTCATCTCTCAATTATTCTAACATGGTATCAAAAGCTAATTCTTCCTGGTCATGTTCTTACTAAAATTTTTGAAACTCTAACCCTAACAAGCCTTCCACTGTCATTTTTTCCCATGATATTTGTTGATTGCTATAGACTTCACCACTGCTCCAATATCAACTCTTATCACATTACCACCTTCGTCTCTTCGAGACAAGCACAACACCATCAAAACCACCACCATAGGAGCCATCACGCGCTTCCATATGCCTCTAAAAGTAGAAATACCGTCAAGCATTGCCGTCTTGGATTTTGAGTTCTACCGCAACCACCAGTGCTCAAAACTCATCAATGACCACACCACGAGAATCGTCTTGAAGGCAACTGACATAAACTCATTTTGAGCCCCTACGTAGCCTCACGAGCTCAAAACTAGAACCTGCTCAGATCTACGTGCCACCTAGGGTTTTCCTGCCATAGTACTTCCACATCGTGGCCACATCATCGCCAGGTCACTGCCATGTCAGTGCCATGTCAGCTTCAACTCAGTGCCACATCAACGTTGACTCTGCCATGCCAATGTTGACTTTGCCACCTTGTTGATCCTTTCCATGTCACCGCTTCACCAAGGTAACCTTTTATTGAACGGTTCAGGCACTTTTAGACAGGTATTCAACAAAGTTGTGACCGGTTCTTAGGGATTTTGGATGTTCTAATTTTATTTTTGGCCTCCGTTTTGTGATTTGAGACTCATATAATATACTTCTTTTTATATTCGTGTAGTTTCTACATTGGTTTACCCCGTTCTTTTGCACCTAAGGCAAACTTAGACTTATCACGGGTCATCCCCATTGTTTTGGATGAATCAAACTATGTATTGTAGGCTCAAGAGATGTTTAGTTTCCTATGTGGTCAGAAATTGTAGAATCTTGTGACTTGAGATACTATTGAGTCCAAGAAGAAAGATGACAAAAATGTTAAAAAATTTGTTGTCTAGAATAATGGGACAGCAAAAATCATTAGATTCTCACATCGTTCGATTCCACTATCATTGATTGTTCTCAAATTTTATAGCAAAATTCAACCCTAAATTTTTAATTTTGTTAATCTTTTTATTAAATTTTAATTAGTTATAATACACTTTATTGTTTTTGTAGGAATAAAGTTAAAAATAAAGATATACGGAAAAATGGCAAAAAATTGTCGAAAAGAATCGAAATTGAAAGGGAAACAAGCTGACCCAAGACCAGCAAATTGGGTCTGTAACGGTTCCATCCCAAAAATAATCATTACATTTGTTTAATTTAAAGGCCAATCAATAGACAATATAATGAAGACAAAATTAGAAAATTTGACAATGAGTTGGGAGCTTAATTTGGAATGTTTTCATTACTCATCCATCCATAAAGACAACCAATCAAGACATAAAAGGGAAAATTGATTTTTTATTAAGGGATAATCAAAAGAAAAGATATTTTCGACAACTTTGACATTTGGGAATATATATTAGGATTATAATTTTGGATTAAAGAGGGGCTTGGTCCCAAAGACAGTGGCTGGAGAGCTTTTTTTTATTTTTCTTTGCCCTTGCGGCTGCCGAATTTTGGAGGGAAGTTCTTCAATGTCCTTGGTTGAATATTGGAGGGAGGAAGAATCTATGAATGGCTAAGGCGTCAATCAGGTTAAGACTGTATCTCTTCTCAAAATTATCAATGTAATTTTGTTATTGTTCCAAGTATATTTTATTCTTATGTGTGTAAGGTTGTAAAACGAGGATTGTGATCTTAAATATTTTTTGGGAATAGTTTTTGTTCTAAATGTTGTTATAAAGATTTAGATCTGAATTTATTCGTATATCTAATGTTAGATCTAATACCTGTGGTTTATATTTAACAGTTTTACAATCAATTTTAATGGTATCAATACGACTTTATTGGATAAATTATACTAAACAATTGATGAATTTATGCATGTCCCTAACCCGAACCTTTATATATATTTTATCTTAGTTGATTAATTTTCTGCTATTTCATTATTAAAATTCGAAATCCAACCAAAATCCTTTATTTCACTCAAGAAAATAAAATACAAAATTAATAATTACAATCCAATCCATGTGGTTCGACACTCATACTTAAGCATTATACTACCAAATATTTTACACTTAAATTGGGAATTAAATTTGAGCGATCAAATTTTGGCGCCGTTGCCGGAGATTGTCAACGTTAATTGTTAATTTTGCTTATTTTTCATCCATTTGTGTATATCCATATTTAATTAATTTATTATTATTATTATTATTATTATTATTATTATTATTATTATTATTATTATTATTATTATTATATTGTTTTGAATCGTTATTTAAAAAAAAAACTGTTATTTAAAAAAAAAAAAAAAAAATGTTACTGTTTTAACTAATTAATTTATTTATTTTATTTCGAAAATCAGTGAAAAAAAAACAGCTACTGTTTTAAAAATATTTTTCTTAAAAAAAATGGTTACTGTTTTAATTTTTTTTTTAAATTCCGAAAATCAGTTAAAAAAAAAAAAACAAAAAAAAAAAAAACTACAAAAACAGTAAAAGAAAAAAAAACTGTAAGAGTTAAAAAAAAAAAAAAAAAAACAATCATTTACAACCTCAAATGAATTTACATAATAATGTTTATGTAAATCCATATTTACATAATATTTTATTATTAGATTGAGTAAATCCATATTTTATTTTATTATTTTTTAATTTTTTAATTTTTTTCACCATTATCGTGCGAACACTCTATTGTTACAGATTGAAATTTGGTAACCGGGTTGAATTCAATTGTCATTACTATCTACGGACACCAAGTTCCACGTTCTAATTTACAAGTCTTATTCTTTATTTTATTTTATTCTTTTTATTTATTTATTTTACCTTTATTTTTATTTTTAGCTTATTGGATATTATCTCTTAAAAATAAAAATAATTAATTGGTTTAGTGTGTGACATTGAGGAAACCTATGCATGAATAGTAGACAATTACGTAATTATAGGGATACACTCTTAGACTCTATTTCAGACAACGTTCCTAGAAAAATGAGATTTACATTTAATAATCCTATACTAGAACCAATTACCAAAGAAACTAATATGTGAGATATACCAAAATCCCTAAAGGAGTACTACACGCCTTCTACGTATGTATCCCCGTCATGTTTCTGCTACCAACTGTAGCGGGTGAGAATAACTTTGAAATCGAATCGTCAATAAGTCAAATGTTACCAAATTATTATGGAATGAGCACAAAAAACCCATATAAACATTTGGATGAATTTTTTGAACTTTGCACGACTTTTAGAATATCCCATTTGTCTGACGATGCGGTTAGGTTAAGATTATTCCTGTTTTCCCTAAAAGATAAAGCTAAACATTGGATGCATTCTTTAGCCCCAGCTTCCATTGGAACTTGGGCTGACTTGCAGAAAAAATTCCTTAGGAAATATTATCCTATAGGAAAAAAAAATCAAGTAAGAAAAGCTCTCATTACATTCACCCAATCTCCGGGTGAACAATTCCATGAAAGTTAGGAACGATTAAAAGAATTATTGTGCCAATGTCCACATCATCATATCCCAAAATGGCAATTAGTACGACGCTTCTACGAAGGACTAGATGGGAGTAGCCGCCAAATGGTGGATGCTTCATGTGGAGGCACATTTCTAATGAAATCTGAAGATGAGGCATAGGAATTATTTGAAAACCTAAGTGAAAATTCACTACAACATGACGCGTTAGGGAGAAAAGATAGAAGAAATTTAATTTCACCACTTACCAACTAAAGAGCTGGGGTAAATGAAATAAATCAGAATGAGTTGGTAACAAATCTCTCAAAAGCCCTAGGACAATTGACGAGCAATAATCAATCAATATTTCCTCAATCTCAAACATTTGAACCATGTGCGTTGTGTCAAAGTGTGTTTCACTCGATAACTGATTGTCACCTTAGTTCTCAATATCCTGAATATGTCCAAGAGTAAGTCAATGTTACTCAATCAATGTTGAGAAATGAGAATAATCCTTATTCCAACACCTACAACCCTGGGTGGCAGAATCATCCTAATTTTTATTGGCAACAATCAAATCAAGGCCCACCAATGAATCAACCCCCAAGACAAATTTTCCAAAAGCAATCTCAGCAGTACTCACAATCTCACCCAAATCAATATTCTTAATCCGCTAGGGACCCGCAGATGAATGAGTTAATATCTATAATAAAAAATCAATCTCAAGATATAACAATGCTAAAGAATCAAATGGGTCAACTAGCTAATCAATCCCAAACCATATCAAACTTAGAGACACAAATGGGTTAATTAGCTAATACTATGCATAGTAGGGATCAGGGAAAACTTCCTAGTCAACCCGTGAGTAATCCTAAGGGACATTACATGGCTGAGAGTAGTGGTGCCAATGAACACGTTCAGGCCATAACTACCCTTAGGAGTGGGCAGGTGATAGATAATAAATTGGGAAGTAAGTCGAATGAAAAATTAGAGGAAGATAATAATAGGGGTGAAGAGAAAGAAAATGAAGAGAAAAATAGTGAAAAAGTAGACTCACCGAGTGAGTCAGTGAGAGAAACTATTGAGGAGGACCCTATTTCCACCTCACTACCTATCCCAAGTGGTAAGGAACAATCTAGGTCTCAGCCAGAGGCATCTTATATACCTCATGTCCCATTCCCGCAATGCTTAGACAAACCCTTACCAACAGACAAGAAATTCAAGAATATGGAAGAAATTCTTGAAACCTTCAAACAAGTAAACATAAATCTTCCACTACTAGAGTCAATTGAGAAAGTACCAGCATATGCTAAGTTTCTAAAAGATTTATGCACACAGAAAAGAAAAGTAAAAAATCACGTGCTTAAAAAAAATCTTTCTTACCGAACATGTGAGCTCTATTCTGAAATATGACACACCACCTAAATTCAAGGATCCAAGCACACCTACCATTTTATGCCTGATTGGTGATTATACCATTCATCATGCTCTCTTGGATTTAGGTGCTAGTGTCAATCTTTTTCCATTTTCGGTATATTAGAAACTTGGGCTAGGAACTTTGCAACCGACATCAATCTTTCTTCAATTGGCTGATAGATCAATGAAGAAACCTCGATGGGTGATAGAAGATGTCCTAGTTGGGGTAGACAAAATTTTCTTTCCTGTTGATTTCATTGTGCTAGATATGGAGCCTGTAGCGAATATGTCTCGACAAATCCCAATTATTCTAGGGAGACCTTTTTTGGCCACGACCAATGCATGTATTAATTATAAAACTGGGGTCATGGATGTATTATTCGGGAATATAAAAGTGTGACTAAATGTGTTTAATGCTTCACAGGCGCCCTCAGGAGAGGCTAACTCATAATGCTTTGCGCTTGACATTATTGATGAGTTAATTGAAGCAGCAGCACCATTTTTCATATCCCAAGATCTTGTTGAGACAACTCTTTTCCATTATGGAGAAAAATGATTGACTATGGAGGAGAATATGAAGGAAGTTAATAGTGCGTTAGCATATGTCTCGCAATCGGAGTCGCCTAAATGGGCACCTTGATTTGAGACACTGCCAATGTCACAAGGTCCACCTCTTAAACCATCAATTGAATCACCACCACAACTTGAATTGAAACAATTACCTAATTCTCTCAAGTATGTCTTCTTAGGTCAGGATAACACTTTACCAGTAATTATTTCGTCTACCTTGACGACGGAACAAGAAAGTAAATTGGTTGAAGTGTTAACTCATTATAAGAAGGTGATTGGTTGGTCAGTTGCCGACCTCAAGGGTATTGATCCTTCTATTTGTATACATAGGATACACTTAGAAGAGAACGCTAAACCGTCAAGAGAAGCACAAAGACGATTAAACCCGAATATGAGGGATGTAGTAAAAAAAGAGGTATTGAAGTTGTTAGATGTGGGTATTATTTACCCAATCTTTGATAGTCCTTAGGTTAGTCCAACCCAAGTTGTTCCTAAAAAGTCCGGTATCACTGTGGTACCAAATTCTGAAAGTGAATTGATTCAAACACGCAAGATCACGGGGTGGCGCGTGTGTATTAATTTTAGAAAGCTAAATTCCATGAAACGCAAAGATCATTTCCCGCTGCCATTTATTGATTAAATCCTTGAGCGTTTAGCGGGTAATATGTATTTTTGCTTTCTAGATGGATATTTAGGGTATAATCAAATAGTTGTATACCTAGAGGATCAGGAGAAAATTATATTTACATGTCCATTTGGGACGTTCGCTTACCGACGAATGCCCTTCGGCTTATGTAATGCACCGGCGACGTTTCAAAGGTAAATGATGTCAATCTTTTATGATATGATAGAAAAGTTTGTAGAGGTATTCATGGATGATTTTTCTGTATTCGGAACATCTTTTGATGATTGCCTTCGAAATCTATCTAGAGTCTTGGAGAGATGTGAAGAAACAAACCTTGTGTTAAGCTGGGAGAAGAGCCATGTTATGGTTCAAGAAGGAATAGTTCTAGGACATATAGTGTCCCCTAGGGGAATAGAAGTAGATAAGGCTAAGGTTGATTTGATAGCAAGTTTGCCACCACCTCAGACGATTTCGCTCATTTTTAGGCCACGCAGGTTTCTATCGGCGATTTATCAAAGACTTTAGCAAAGTTTCCCGTCCATTGTGCCATCTCCTTGCACAAGATACTCCATTTGTCTTTAATGAAGCGTGCTTAGAATATTTTAATCAATTAAAGAAAATGTTAGCTACTGCACCTATTATTTAGTCACCGAACTATGCTCTCCCTTTTGAGATCATGTGTGATGCATCCGACCATGCAATTGGAGCAGTTTTGGGACAACGAGTAGAAAAGGTCCCGAATGTGATATACTATGTGAGCAAAACCCTTTCTGGTGCTCAATTGAATTATACAACAACAGAGAAAGAATTTTTCATTGTAGTATATTCCTTGGATAAATTTAGATCCTACTGCCTAGGATATAAAGTTGTGATATTCTCGAATCACGCCGCTTTGTTGTATCTCTTATCCATGAAAGAAACAAAACCTCGACTAATAAGGTGGGTACTCTTACTCCAAGAATTCGATTATGAAATCTGAGATAAAAAAGGAGTAGATAACGTTGTTGCCGACCACCTATCGAGGATATTTATAGAGGGACCTAGAGATGAGAAACCTATTCGAGATACTTTTCCAGACGAACAGCTCTTAGCCATATCACACACGCTCACACCGTGGTATGCCAACATTGTTAATTATCTGGCTACCGGAAAAACGCCATCTTGTTTGTCAAAGAAAGATAAAGATAATTTCTTTTCACATGTGGGATTTTTTTATTGGGAAGATCCTGACCTCTTTAAATATTGCTCCAACCAAATCATTAGATGGTGTGTGCCGGAAAGTGAAGTGGAAAGTATATTGAATTTCTATCATACTCAAGCGTGTGGGGGCCATTTTAGATGAAAGAAAACCGCAACAAAAATATTACAATGCGAGTTTTATTAGCCAACACTCTTTAAAGATGCACACAACTACTGTCGTGCATGTCTTCGATGCCAATAGTTAGGAGCCATGTCTCGAAGAGATATGATGCCCCTTTAACCTATTTTAGTTGTAGAACTATTCGATGTGTGGGAAATTGATTTCATGGGACCCTTTCCACAATCTTATGGTAATCTATACATTTTGCTAGTTGTCGATTATGTTTCCAAGTGGGTGGAAGCAATAGCAACAAAAACAAATGACCATAAGGTTGTGCTTCGATTTCTAAAAGAAATATTTTGTCGTTTTGGGGTTCTACGAGCAATAATAAGTGATGAGGGGAGTCATTTCTATAACCGTCTATTCGAAGCACTTATGAGAAAATATTTTGTTACTCACAAAGTGGCCACTCCTTATCATCCCCAAATGAATGGGTAAGCTGAGGTATCCAATAAGGAGGTTAAAAATATTTTAGAAACGACAGTTAGGCCCAATAGGAAAGATTGGTCATTAAGATTAAACGACACGCTATGGGCCTATCGTACCGCATATAAGACCCTGATTGGAATGTCCCCATACCGATTAGTATAAAGTAAAGCCTGTCATCTCCCAGTTGAATTAAAACATCGAGCAATGTAGGCAATTAAGGCCCTTAACTTTGACTTGAAAGAAGTTGGTGCACATAGAAAATTGCAACTAGCAGAATTAGAAGAATTGAGAAACGAGTCGTATGAGAGCTCTAGAGTCTATAAGGCTAGTACTAAAGCTTTCCACAACAAAAATATTCGAAAGAAGTCCATTGAGCCTAACCAGCGAGTGTGGCTCTTTAACTCAAAATTGAGATTATTCCCTTGGAAATTACGCTCAAAATGGGATGGACCATTCGTGGTCATCGAAGTATATCCTAACGGAGCAGTAGAGATTAAATATCCTAAGGATGGCTAGCGAATGAAAGTTAACGGCTAACGACTAAAACCGATAATCGAAGCCCCAGATGAAGGAGGTGTCATTAACGCATTTCACTTAAGTGATCCAATTTATACATGACACTTCATTTACGTCCGGCTGAAGACATAAAACTTAGCGCTAAATGGGAGGCAACCCATTAAAATAAAAAAATAAAAAATATATATATACAATTTTTTTATTAATAATGTATATATATATATATATATATATATAACTACTACTAATAATAATAAATAAATAAATTACTATGAAACTAAAGGACATTCATATAATGCTTAATCTTGTGCCTTTTGTTTCTATATGTGCATAGTTCACAGGTTTGGAAGCATTTCAAGAAATTTTCACAGAAACAAGTCCAAACCGGCTTTTGACATCAGGTTGTCCCGTTCCTTTACTCAAAGTTTTAATTTATTATTATTATTTTTTTACATTGAGGACAATATTAGAACTAGGTGTGGGGAAAGTGACCTAATGTCGCAGTTAAAAATAATAAAAAATAAATAAAAAAAAAAAGAAAAAGAAAATGTATATTATGTTCGGGAATATTTTTGTTTTAGTGGATACATGTGAATCCACAGAGGTAACATTGTTATATTATGAAAGTTGCACTCAAATTAGTTTCAAGTTGCACTATTGTTTATACGCCCTAATTTTAAATTTGGTAATCTTAGCTCATGTTAGCAAATTATTGAATAGCAGCTAAAAATATGAATTTGTGTTTGTCTCTGTAATAATAATAACAATTAAAAAATTATAATTGATCGATTAATCCCAAAGCCTAGGATGTTCGAGTAATTAAGCCTTTTAGGGTGTCTCAACACCTAATGACCCGAGCCAATTGTATTGGAATCATTAGTCCAACACTCGTTACATAGATATCCTAAAAAGCCCAATGGGACTAACATTGGACATATAAAAAAAAATTACTATGAATAATAATAATAATAATAATAATAATAATAATAAATTATTAGAGAGAAGAATCAAGTCCTTTTGAGGTTGAAATTCATCAATTTGCTAATGTTTGTTAAGATGATTTATACTTGAAATTGAGACATTTGAACAAAGTAAGACATGGAATTAAATTGAGTGTTTTCTGATAGAAATAATAGTGATACTCTTTGATAAGCATGTGTTCCACCAATAAATATATTTCTGAACTCTACCTATTGGGCTTAATAGATTATTATAAGAGGTATAGATGTTTGTAGGTATCATCATTGTAAACCTTCACGAGACTAAAACTCGTCCACTAGGGATCGCCTAGGGGTTTAAAGCCTTATTGCATACGCTAAATGCAATCATGTTCCCTATGAAAGTGACATTTTTATTTTTTAGATCTTTATTTTGCTTTAGGACTAGCAAAATATACGTGTGAGGGTGTGATTGTTCTTAAATTTTATAGCAAATTCAACCCTAAATTTGTAATTTTGTTAATCTATTTATTAAATTTTAATTAGTAATAATACACTTTATTGTTTTTGCAGGAATAAAGTTAGAAATAAAGAAATACGGAAAAATGGCAAAAAATTGTCGAAAAGAATCGAAATTGAAAGGGAAACAAGCCGACCTGCGAGCCGCAAATTGGGTCTGTAACGATTCCATCCCAAAAATAACCGTTACATTTGTTCAATTTAAAGTCCAATCAATAGATAATATAATGGAAACAAAATAAAAAAAATTGACAGTGAATTGGGAGCTTTATTTGGAATGTTTTCATTACTCATCCATCCATAAAGGCAACCAATCAAGACATAAAAGGGAAATTTTATTTTTTATTAAGGGATGATCAAAAGAAAAGATATTTTCGACAGCTTTGACATTTGGGAATATATATTAGGCTTATTATTTTGGATTAAAGAGGGGTTTGGTCTAAAAGACAGTGGCTGGAGAGTTTTTTTCATTTTTCTTTGCCCTTGCGGCTGTTGAATTTTGGAGGGAAGTTCTTCAATGGCCTTGGTTGAATATCGACGGGAAGAAAAATCTATGAAAGGCTAAGGCGTCAATCGGGTTAGGACTATATTTCTTCTCAAAATTATCTATGTAATTTTGTTCCTATTCCAAGTATATTTTATTCTTATGTGTGTAAGGTTGTAAAACGAGGATTGGGATCTTAAACATTTTTCTAGAATAGTTTTTGTTCCAAATGTTGTTATAAAGATTTAGATATAAATTTATTCGTATCTCTAATATTAGATCTAATACTTGTGGTTTAGATTTAACAGTTTTACAATAAGTTTTAATGGTATCGATACGACTTAATTGGATAAATTATACTAAACGATTAATTCACCTTAAATTAGTTAATGTAGGATTTGAATCGTGAAGATATTTTATCCCACTTAAGTGGTCGATTTATTTTTCACGGTAATATTGACTTGTAGTTAGTATTACTTGATTACACACTAAATGAAAGAAATGGGAATAAAATTTACAAGATAAATTGATGAATGTATGCATGTCCCTAACCTGAACCTTTATATAAATTTTATCGTAATTGATTAATTTTCTGCTATTTCATTATTAAAATTCGAAATCCAACCAAAATCCTTTATTTTACTCAAGAAAAATAAAATACAAACTTAATAATTACAATCCAATCCCTGTGGTTCGACACCCATACTTAAGCATTATACTACGAAATATTTTACGCTTAAATTGGAAATTAAATTTGATCGATCAATCATCCCATCTATCAATATCCAATTTGGTAGACTCGAGAGAGCTAAAGAAGTTTGGGATCTTCTCAAGCTTCGATATACCATGGTAGACCTATCACATCGGTATTAAGACATTTCCACTTTCCACAGCATGCGCCAAGAACCTGGATAGTCCATCGACAATTTCCTAGCTTAGATGACTGCTTTGTGGGATCAACTGACCATCTTTGATCCAATCTAGAAATCTTTACACAAGCTAACAAAATGAGACGCATATTCTATAATTCCTGATATCTTTGAGATCAAAATTTGAGTCTGTACAAGCCTTAATCCTACATCAGGGCAAGATATATTTCCTTGATGATGTCGTTTCTAATCTACTACAAGAGGAAACAAGTCTTGTGACACTACATAGATCAAATACAAATGTTTCTCTTGCCACACTGACTACCAAGCCAAACTCATTACAACAACGCTTATACTACAAGTATTGTCATTCACAAATATATGAATTGCTCAAATGTCATTATTGCTTTTGTAAGGTATGTAGGGAATCAGACCACTATCTTGTAGTAT
Organism: Eucommia ulmoides; assembly: GCA_016647705.1. Classification (NCBI taxonomy): domain Eukaryota; kingdom Viridiplantae; phylum Streptophyta; class Magnoliopsida; order Garryales; family Eucommiaceae; genus Eucommia; species Eucommia ulmoides. The sequence goes on from CM028329.1 coordinate 7,396,122, forward strand.
GTCCTAAGCATTCAACATCATCATCTAGAAACTAATTAAACGGGAATCAGTCCTGCTCTCGAGGCTCTCACAATCGTCTTACCCTAAGTCAAAGATCTTTGTCGTTGTAGCTAATAATGCTGCCCCGACTTCACCAAACTCTTCACCTTATTTGAACGCCTGTTGCACCATGTTTACCCAGACTTTATCTGAAACTGGTAATGATATAGCCATATCAGTTACACTATGTACGTCTCCATGGTACTGATAGGTGTAAAATACCTATCTACTTTTAAACCAAATTTGGTAGTTCTCAAGTTTTTTATTTATATTTAATTGCGTTTTAGTTTGTTTGTAGTTAATTCAGGTGTAGGGACACAAACAAGCGATAAACAAGCGAAAACAACGGGAAAACATTGAAGAAACAAGGTTTCATGATCACAGAAGCCACTGCAGCAGTGAGAATGCAGAGGATGTGCTAAAAAATGAACAGGAACCACCGCCTAGGCGGAGAAGCATCAGAGAGTTGGTGTATGTTGGGGTGCTGAACTACTACCCAGGTAGAGAAAACCACCGCCTAGGCGGAGAGCTGTCAGAAAGTTGAGAGCTGCTTTACCGCCTAGGCGAAGAAACCACCGCCTAGGCGAAAAACAGTCAGAATGTTTTGTTTTAGCCCACCGCCTAGGCGGAGAAACCACCGCCTACGCAGAAAGCAAACCGACTTAACCTCCTCCTAGGCGATGACACTCTGCATAGAAATATCTTTTTTTAGATATTTTCTGAGATATTTTCAAAACCTTTACTTAAAACCTTTTCTCACCCAATTTGAAAGAGAATGCTGGGAGGCCCCTTACACCTTAGATAATTTAGGAGTAGATTAGATTAGTTTTAGGAAGTGTTCTTGGTCAATTCTTGAAGAGCTAAAAGAGGACGTTCATCAATGGAGAAGAGGAAGCTCGAGAGGATCGTTCTTTGGCGAAAGTAGACCACTCCACTTTAAGATTTTATCTTTCTTTCCTTGTTATATCTTTGTATCTTAATGTTTTAGTGTGATTTCCTCTTGGTTTAATGTTCTAATGGCCAAGATCATGCTAGTTTAGTTAGATATTAGCTAGAGTTAGATGTAATTCATGTAAATATCTTTTTGGTTGAATATAAGTTAATTTTAATGTTTTTTTTTTTTTTATCCAATTCCAATTGTGTTTACCATTATTTCACGTTTATTATGCTTGTTACGATAAACTGAGAATACGGGGTTTGACACTCGGGAGAGGTAACCCCAGATTCGGACTAGGGTAAAACACAACGTGACGATCCAATAACCCGGGAAGAAGTTGGAGAGTGTGCAATCCATTAGGTTGGGTCAAGACTCATGTGGCTATGTGTTCGGAAAGGCGTTCGAGGGGGACTTCGGTGTCAGCGCAAAGTCATGTATTCGCTCGCTTTTCACTCGGAAGATGGAGCGAGTGAGTTATAGATACCGAGATTGTTGGATATGATAATAATCGTTATTGATAACTAAACTAAGCCAAATAGGTACTAAGTGAATGAAATCGATCCCTAGTTAATTAGTGTAATTAGAATTAATCCTTACGAGTAGTTTTAATTAGTTTAATTTAAATATTAAATTGAATCATCAAGATAATATGAGATTACGTAAATTGCGGTACTCAATTATTCACACTTTCCCTGTGGACATGATACCTGATCTTAACCGATCCACTATTCTAAAATTTTGACCTCGTATACTTGCGAGTGTAAGTAGCGGCGTATTCATGCGCTACCAAGTTTTTATCGTCGTTGCCAGGGATTGTGTGAATTTTAAGTTGATATTGCGACTAAGTGGTCGAATGTTAATCCTGACATTTATTTTGTTTTATTTTTAATTTTTCTTTTTGTTTTATTGTGTTAGTGTGATTAAGAAGTGCGAACAACGAAGAAGAAGCTTGGAATCCTTGATTCTCAATCCCGAGATCGAGCTTATGTTGAAAAGCAAGCGCACTATTTTTTGAATTGAAACTAAGGGTATCAATTTTTATCCGATTTTTGCTATTTTTTTTTTGAAGGCGGGATTGGTCTCGGAGCATGTTTGGAGGTAAATTAAGGAGTGAGGATATTCAGAGATGTATTTCGCACTTAAAATCGTTGAAAAAGCAAAGTGGAAATGCATGGTGTGGAGCCTTTGTGTGAAAACATGAATAAAAAATGAAAATCCAGCTGCAGGCTCACCGCCACAATGCTGGACGCACTGCCGAGGCAGTGAAAATGAAGTAAGTTAAATTTTAGCACAAACGCCTCACCGCCGTAGCGAAGAAATCCACCGCCACAGAGGTGAAGCAACATAATGTTTTCTTTTTTTAAAAGGCGCTTCATTGCCTAGATGGTGAAACAGTAGAAACATTTGGTTTTAAAAAGGCGCTCACACCGCCATACTGGTGATTCCCACCGCCGAGGCGGTGAGGCCTCTGTTTGTTTAAAACCAACCCACTAAAACCAAAACGCCACATCTTTTCAAAATACTCCCAAATCTCTCTAATCCCATCCCTTCAAACCGTTTCAAACCCTCTAAATCGTCATTCTCTTTACAAAATTTGTGATTTCCACCACAAATCATTCTCCAAAAATCAGATTCTCCCCCATTTTCGAAAAGTTAGGGTTTAAAGAGCGACGGTGCGATTTTCTTCAAATTTCAATCGTTTGGGCTTCCATTTCTCAACAACACGTATTTTATATTTGTTGAAATCTTTTATTGATTTTCAATATTATCTCAAGAATCATTGATTTTGGAATGTTCCCTAGCCCCTTAAACCCATATTTTCGCGATTTTCATGTTCTATGGGATTTTGCTTTGATTTTTCGTGTTAAACTGAGTTGATATGAATTGTTTAATTGTGAGAAACAAAAATGCATGCTATTTTGTTAGTATTTTGTTGAAATCGTTGCAATTGGTGTATGTGTATTGAGTTTATGCCTTGATCTTGATAGTGTTGATTTGGGGATTGTTTTGTATTGTGCATAAATGATTTGGTTGTTCTCTTTTGTGATTGTGATTGTTGTAGCGCGGGAAAAACACGCCGCTACTTACACTCGCAGGTATACGAGGTCTAAGTTTTAGTACAGTGTGATCGTTAAGATCGGGTTATCGTATCCACAGGGATTGTTGTCGTTACTATCGAATACCGCGTTTGTCGTGACCTAAGTTTATCAAGGAGAAAAATAAATGTATTTAATTAATTAAACTAATACTAATATATCCTAAATTAACTACACTATTATGTTAATATGTTTTAGGGTGAAGAATTGTATAGGGATTAACGTGTTTACAAATACGTGTTCGATTCCGATTTACTCTCGTTTACATTGTTTGACCTATTTGACAACCTCGGTACGTAAACTCCACCGTCACCTCTTCCGAGTGTAAGACAGTGGAATACATGACTTCGAGTCAACGGATAAGTCCCCATCAACGTCTTAACGACCCTAGGTCACGTGAGTCTCGCCCCAACGTCATCGATTGCACACTTTCTAACGCCCTCCCGGGTCATTAGATTGTCGTGTTCTGTTAACCCTAGTCCGAATCTGGGGTAACCTCTCCCGAGTGTCAAACCCTGTATTCTTAATATATCTAAACTAGCATATAATTATAGAAAACACGGCAAACACAATCAACATAACGAAGAACAACTGCTAACCAAACAAAAACTCAACAAAACAACACTTTTATAAATTACATTAATCCCTAGACAAAAACTCGTTTAGCTCATGGCCATAGCCGATTATATAATGAAAATTAAGCTAAACACGCTCAAACAATCCTAAGTTAAGAAATAAAAGAAGGAACAAGAGAAACTCAGCCTAGTCCGAAGATTTATCACTAAAAACGTTTCGAGATCGCTCCTCCTTCGTTGCACGTGATCTTCTCCTTAGGATTTGAATGAGCACTCCCAAAACCTCTTAATCTCTCCTCTTCAAGTCTATGGAGGTCCTTCAGCCTAATGGAGAGGAGATGAGGAGAAAACTAGGCTCAAAATATCCTAAAATATCTAAAATAATATCTAAGTTGGCGTAGAGGTTTTCGCCTAGGTGAAGTTACAGCAGGAAGGTTGGTTAAATTTCTGCTGGATTTCTGCCTAGGCCGAAAAACTGTAGGTTTGCATTTTGTTTTGACCGTAAATTATTCATTCGAACTTAGATTGAGATGATTCAGAAACCTATGGAAAGATAAGAAACATATATACAACTTCAATGTTTTGAGTTTTTCCAAAATAGGATTGCATCGTAGCCAAAAATAGCCTTGAAGTTACAACACCTATACTGGCTTTGCACATTTTCGCTCTTTTTCCACCGTTCTTGATCTGATTTGATCGTTTTTTATCCGTTTACATACCTTTTCACCTCAAACACCTAATTTAGACAAAAACACATAAAAACATATTAAAACGTAATAAACATACTTGAAAACTAACAACATTTGGATTGGAAATAGATAGGTAATTTACACCTATCAAATACCCCCAAACTCGGAATTTTGCTAGTCCTCGAGTAAAACACCCATGCAATAAAAGAAAATATAACAACTAAAAATGAAAAATGAAAAACACGATAAACACATATGTGCAAGTTTTGAGTATCATCTACTGGCCAAACGAAATATACCTAATCGGCCCCCAATCCTATCAAGTTCAAGCATAAAACACATCATGTAATGTTCTAGAATTTCAACATTTATAATAGTAAATGTCATTATAGATCCTGCTAAAGTGTGTATGTGTGTTTAAAAACTCAAATATAAAACTGTCCGTTAATCGGATTGGATTATCAACCATATAAGTGCATGATAGAAAAAACCTGAAGGTATAGGGAATCTATAGGCTTGACCCGGGATCTATTCTCCACTAATGTAGGCTTAAAAGTTCAAAAAGATCAATAGGTCTTGATTTGGTTTAGGACAAATGGCCAAGGGTAAATTTGAAAAAGAAAATGGGTTAATGTCGTTAACTTGACATTACCCAAGGCACATCGCTTGCCACTCTCTCACTCTCGAAACCCCATAGATATAACTGAACCAACCCTGAACATAATTTTAAGAACTTTGTACTCACTTGTAAAAAAGAAACAGAAAATAAAAACCGTATGTACACTTGATTTTTTTTATTTTTTTAACAAATACACCCCCAAACTTATTTGATTTGTACAATTTAAGGGGTGTGTGAAACATGAACAAAAAGAAATGACAAGTGAGTACTCGAATACCGAACCAATTAATAGTCTGCCCAAAACTTAACCGCTCACTTCAAGTAGCATAATGAATTCTTATTTGATTCTCTCAAATTGTGCTTTTGGTTTAGCGATTTAGGTTTGGAAAGAAGTTTAATCGATCACGTGGTATTGGTTAAGTGTTTATAATTGAAATGGTTATTAGGCTTCGACAGGGTAACGAGGGGTAATGATTTAACAAGGTTGGCTTAAAAAGGCTCAAGCGAGAACATGAATGCCTAAATCATGTCTTCCGAACTACCTCGCCTAGGATTTCGCCTCGAATTTCCTCCAAATTAAGTTCTAGAAACCCTAATATCATGAATTTATGTGACAGATAATTGTTTTCAAATCAATTAGACGGTTATATAATAAGTTTTCATGCTCGTGCAAGTAGGATCTATAATAACTATTACTAAAACATAACGTTGAGCACACAGAACATACATGCATGAGTTTTACGCTCGACCTCAATAAACAACTAGGGGATAGACTCATCATTGGGTGAAGGCCCAGATGACGTCAAAACTCAGCACAAAACACAACAACTATCCTAAACAGACATGCACACATACAAATAATAAAACATACTAACTAAAATATATACTAAAAACATACTACACATCACATCCGACTCAAACAGGAAATGCCTATAATAACCTAGTCAGCGATCCCAATGACATGATAAAGTATTATAATGAAGACTAGGGTTTAGAACACATACCTGGGAGGCAAGAGACTCTCGCCTCCGAATCAAATCGGTTATAATGAATCTAACTTATTCTTTTCCTTGGGTTACCTCCCAAGAAGCGCTTGATTTATGGTCGTCAGCTTGACACACCAAAGTGCTCGTCAAAAAGGGGCTTCCGCCCATAGTAAGTGTCGTACAGTACCACATACGGGTCTTGGTTCAGTACGCCCTCAAGACTGGCGAGATGTGGCAATGTATAGCTCGAGCTTTCAACGACATGCCTCACCGGCTCATGTACTTGGTGGGCATGAAAGAACGTTGCTAGTGGCGGCGAAGGATCATTGAGCCACATCGGATCCTCACAAATATGATCGTCTTGGATCGAGTGCGACGTCACCAACTGGAATTCGAATGGTGAAAATTCACAACACTTAATGTATGAATCTCCGTCGATCTCATCCCAATACCTCCCGCTTATCTCTGGTTCCTCGTGGTGGCTTTCGCAATAGGATTCGGCTTGTGAATCTCCGGGTGCCACCACGTCTGACTCGGCCTCAATCAAGCAGATAAGCTGACCGATGTGCGCCTGTAATGACGTTACGTTAGTATCTATTTCAATGCAAATCGTCTTAATGTTGAAGAGATGATCCTCGTGCTCATTTAGCCGGTCATTCGTCTCCCTCTAAAATGTCTGAGTCTCCCCAATAAAATCAGCAAGTATTTCTTTCAGGCCAGGGGAAGACTCAACGTATTGGTCCGGGGTGTCAATCCATGGTGCCGTAGAATTGCAACTCTGATAATCAAAGGCCTCCATGTCTTCCAACATCCAATGGGCTTTGTCAGCGGTTAGTTGGTCGAAAGAGGTGGTATCGTTTTCTCTTTCAACCCACATTCTGGTTGCGACTTGTAACCCGTCGAGGAAGTTCAGTAGTTGACACTCCCTCGGGAATCTGTGATTCGGAAACCGGAGTAGCAAATCCTTGTATCGATCCCAAGCACAGTAAAATAGCTCGGAATCCCGTTGAAAGAACTGCAAGAGTACCTGTTGATCTACCATCTTCAAGCACCCTGCGAGAAAAGAAAAACAAAAACAAAACTACAAACAAAAATTATATACAAAGAAATACCTAAAGTAAAATTAGGTCACTTTCACACAATATCAATAATAACAACTTTGCCAATCCCGGCAATACGAAACACTTGCTTCTCCTATCTAAAACTCAAGTCTAGAGCCATTACCGCGTCTTTCCGACAATAACATCAAAACAATCCCCGGCAACGGTGCCAAAAACTTGGTAGTGCGGGAAAAACACGCCGCTACTTACACTCGCAAGTATACGAGGTCTAAGTTTTAGTATAGTGTGATCGTTAAGATCGGGTTATCATATCCATAGGGATTGTTGTCGTTACTATCGAATACCGCGTTTGTCGTGACCTAAGTTTGTCTAGGCGAAAAACAAATGTATTTAATTAATTAAACTAATACTAATATATCCTAAATTAACTACACTATTATATTAATATGTTTTAGGGTGAAGAATTGTATAGGGATTAACGTGTTTACAAATACATGTTCGATTCCGATTTACTCTCGTTTACGTTGTTTGACCTATTTGACAACCTCGGTACGTAAACTCCACTGTCACCTCTTCCGAGTATAAGACGGGGGAATACATGACTTCGAGTCAACGGAGAAGTCCCCCTCAACGTCTTAACGACCCTAGGTCACGTGAGTCTCGCCCCAATGTCATCGATTGCACACTTTCTAACGCCCTCCCGGGTCATTAGATTGTCGTGTTTTGTTAACCCTAGTCCGAATCTGGGGTTACCTCTCCCGAGCGTCAAACCCCGTATTCTCAATATATCTAAACTAGCATATAATCATAGAAAAAATGGCAAACACAATCAACATAACGAAGAACAACCGCTAACCAAACACAAACTAAACAAAACAACACTTTTATAAATTACATTAATCCCTAGACAAAAACTCGTTTAGCTCATGGCCATAGCCGATTATACAATGAAAACTAAGCTAAACATGCTCAAACAACAATCCTAAGTTAAGAAATAAAAGAAGGAACAAGAGAAACTCAGCCTAGTCCGAAGATTTATCACTAAACACGTTTCGAGATCGCTCCTCCTTCGTTGCAACGTGATCTTCTCCTTAGGATTTGAATGAACACTCCCAAAACCTCTCAATCTCCCATCCTCAAGTCTATGGAGGTCCCTTAGCCTAATGGAGAGGAGAGGAGAGGAGAGGAGAAGAAAACTTGGCTTAAAATATCCTAAAATATCTAAAATAATATCTAAACTGGCGTAGAGGTTTTCGCCTAGGCGAAGAAAACTTCGCCTAGGTGAAGTTACAGCAAGAAGGCTGGTTAAATTTCTACCGGATTTCTGCCTAGGAGGTATAATTTTCCGCCTAGGCCGAAAAACTACTGGATTGCATTTTGTTTTGATCGTAACTTCTTCATTCGAACTTCGATTGAGGGATTAAAAAACCTATGGAAAGCTAAGAAAAATATATACAACTTCAATGTTTTGAGTTTTTCTAAAATCGGATTACATCATAGCCAAAAATAGCCTTGAAGTTACAGCACCTATACCGGCTTTGCACATTTTCGCCCTTTTTCCACCGTTTTTGATATGATTTGATCGTTTTTGATCCGTTTACTTACGTTTTCACCTCAAACACCTGATTTAGACAAAAACACATAAAAACATATTAAAACATAGTAAACATACTCGAAAACTAACAACGTTTGGATTGGAAATAGATAGGTAATTTACACCTATCAGATTTCTAGGAAACATGACTAAAAGAGTTCTTTCAAAGAGGGCACGGGGTAAAGGGTCAAGTTCTCGAACTGGAGGTGCCGCCACAAACTACGATTCCATACGCTTTGTGTCCAAGCAAGCGGAGGATCATTTTAACCGATTCGAGAAAAAGCAAACTTGTATCCGACAAAGGGGATTTAGACCATTAGATAACCTCCCGGCGAAATTTCAAATGTCATTCGAAGCCGCGGTTAGGAAGAGTTATGCAAATCACCTCCCCAAGGTGAGATGGCCCTAGTGCGGGAGTTTTATGCCAATGTCATTGAAGTCATTGATTGCCGAACAAGGGTTCGCACTTGCCCCATCTTTTTTAATTCAGAGTTTATCAACGAAATCTTGGGATTATCGGCCCCGGGACCACCCACTGACGAACCTTATGGGGGCCAAGACCCGAGCTTTGATACAGTAATCAAAGCCATCACTTTCGGCAATGTCCAGTGGACACACACTGGGCCGGGTCTCGCCACATTCTGGAAAATTTTTTTAATCCAATCCCTAAGATTTGGCACCATTTTGTGTGTGGAAGTCTTTTCCCCACGTCGCACTTCTCAGACGTCTCTAAAGACCGGGCCATGGTGCTATATTCGATCCAGACTGGGAAGCCGATCAACGTTGGATCCTTGATCTATTATTCAATTCTCTATGCAGTCAACACGATGAAGACCGATCTCCCATTTCCATTGCTCTTGACCGTGCTTTTCAGGTGAGCCGGGGTGGTCATCCCTGGTGATTGCCCGTTGGACCCTATCACTGACCTTGATCTGGCCATCATTACAAGGATATGGAAGGCAAGAGCTTAAGGCTAGACTGAGGGAGAAGGAGCACAGGATGAAGAGCAAGTGAGAGACGAGGCAGGGCCTTCTGGAGCCCCAGCTCCCGAGGCACCCGGATGAGCTGGATTTGACGGGGAGCGAGTTTACCAAAAACTCTGAGATCTTCAACAAAGGCAATACGAGCTATAAACTTACCAAGACCAATATGGACACTATCAAGATCAAGTCAACCAACTTATGTGCAAGCACTTCGGTATCGATATGCATTCTTTTCCGACTATGCCGCCGGTGCCGCTGCACCTTTTGCAACCACTGCAGTTTCCTTTCCGATGTGAAAGTAGTGGTGATGATGTTCCCCCAGGTGGACAGTAGGAGGTAAGACTCCTATGTCTTATCTCCTAGGTATGTGTCCGAACCCAATTTTCTATTTTTACATGCTATATTCAGTTATTGGGTTTGCTGCTAGACAGTATGGACACTGCCATGGTTAAGTTTGGGGGTGTTCATCCATTTTTGTGTTTTTGTAGAAGAAGGATGAACCATTATTTTTTTAACAAAATGCAATTTTTTTTATTTTTTTTATGTACAGAATTATGTTTATGTATGTATTTTATTGTTTTAATTAATGTTTTAGTTTTTAATTTCCAATTTAGTTTAATCCTTGTTTTTGCATATGTAGTTTTTAGATTAGTATGTATGTTAGTATTAGATTTAGTTTAGAATTGTGTATGTATGAAGTTGTATTTGTATGTTTAGTCGTTGAGTTTATTTAGGTCAAGTCTCGATGATGAGAATTATCCCCTAATTGCATATTGAGATCAGAGGTAATGCCTTCCATGTGTGTTTTGTGTGCTTAACATGTCGATTGGGTAAACATTATCTCGATCCTAAATCGCACGACTTTCGGACTCAATGTATAATAATCTGAGCAATTAGACGCTGATTATTCAATATGAAGTTCATGATGAAAATGAGGAATCTAGAAGTTGATTTGGGGGAAACTTGAGGCAAAATCCTAGGTAAGGTAATTCCGGAGACATGATTTAGGCCGTCATTTTTTCGCTTGAACCGTTGTAGCTAACTTGAAAAATTCCATCCCTTACTTCCTCTGTCGAAGCCAATAACGTAATCAATTATGAAAACGTTCAAATACTCTTCTCATTTAATTTTTTTTCTAAACCAATGTTGTTAAGCCTAATTTTCAAATTGAGTAAAATCAAGTGAGCAATGGGGTTTCAGTTGAATTTTAATTGACTCAGTATTAATATATTCACTTGTCACTTTAGTATTTCTTTTCACATGCTCCTAAATAAGTTTGGGGGTGTGTTTCTCTAACTTCTTTTTGCACACTCCTAAAACGGTTATTATTTGAATTAATTTAGGAATGTGTTATCCAAAAAAAAAAATTATGTGAATAGTGTTTTCATTTTCTTTTCTTGTGACAAGTGAATACACACGATCTTCGTTTCTTATTCAGAGTTGTACTCTAAAAGTGTGGGGTTATGAGAGAGGATAGTGACAAGCAATTTTACCTTGGGTATCAATCAATTAAATCGATTATCTATTTTCAATTCTAGTGATACCGTGGTCGTTCTCCAAAGCCAAACCAAGCCCTATTGATCTCTGTGAATATCCGAGCCTACATTAGTGGATAGTAGACCCCAATCAAGCGTATGGTTTTCCTGAATACTTAAACGGTATACGTTATGAATTTAACAATTGAATAATCCAATCCGGTATGTGCATAATTATGCATTTGAGTTCTTACACACACACATTCAAGGGATCTAGAATGGTTTTTATTGATATTGAATGTTAAAATTGTAGAACACCACTTGGTGTGGGTTATTTTCCGAACTTGATCAGATTTAGGGATATTGAGGGAGGAACAAATTGGTCCTTTTGATTGAACTTTATACTTACATGTATTTACATCTTTTGTATTTCAAGTTTTTCATTTTTAGTTAGTTTGTTTAGTTTAGTGTTAGTGTTTTGCTCGATGATAGGTGTGAAAAATATATCTATTTCTAAACCGAATTTCTTAGTTTTCAAGAGTTTTAGTTATATTTAATTATGTTTTAGTGTGTTTTAGTGTAGAACAGGTAAAGGACGTCAAAGGGCAAGAAACAAGTGAAAAAGGTGGAGAAACGGTGAACAAAATGTGCAAAACAGGGTTTCGGTGAATGAAGACCACCGCCTAAGCGGAAGTTCCGCCGCTTAGGTGGAAAAGAGGCAGAATGTTGGAGTGCTGAAGGGCTGAACCACCGCCTAGGCGAGAAAACCACCGCTTAGGCGAGAAAAGATCAGAATGATATGCCAACAGCTACCGCCTAAGTGGAAAAACCACCGCTTAGGCGAAGTTACCGACAAAAGTTAACCGACTTAAAGCCACCGCCCAAGTGGTGAACCACCGCTTTGGCGGTGATACTCTGTACAGAAATATCTGTTTTCAGATATTTTGAAGATATTTCCAAACCTTGCCTATAAAATCCCTTTCTCCACCAAACCTCAAAAAAAATCTTAAGACGTGAGAGGAGGCTCTGGTTGACATCTTGAGAGCTCTCCTTGCACCTTAGTTAAGTTTAGGTAATCTAGGAAGTAGATTAGATTAATTTAGGAGGTGTTCTTGGCTAATCCTTGAAGAGCCAAAAGAGGAAGTTCATCAAGTGAGAAGAGGAAGCTCGGGAGGATCGTTCTTTGGCGAACGTGAACTACTCCACTTTGAGATTTGGCTTTTCTTCCCTTGTTTCCATCTTTGTATTTAATGTTTATTGTTGATAATGATGATCTCCTCTTGATTTATTGTTCTATTGGCTAAGAATATGTTAGTGTAATTTAGAGATTAGTTAGGGAAAGGTGTAGTTGTGTAAATACTCGTTTGGTTTAATATACGTTTCTTTAACGGTTGTTGCTTTTAAGTCCGATTGTGTTTATCATTTGATGACGATCTTAATATGCTTGTAATGGTATTAGGGTTGGATTTTAGAATCTAGTGTTTGACACTCAGGAGAGGTAACCCTGGATTCAGACTAGGGTAAATACATCATTACGACCTAACGACCCGGGAGGGCGTTAGTTAGTGTTCAATCGATGACGTTGGATCAAGACTCACGTGGCCTAGAGTCATTAAGACATTGAGGGGGACCTCTTAATCGACACGAAGTTGCGTATTCTCTCGTCTTACACTCGAAAGAGGTTGCAGAGGAGTTTACGAACCGAGATTGTTGGATACCTAAACTCCGTTATTGTTAACTAAACAAAATCAAACGTATATTAACTGAACGAAATCAATCCCTAATTAATCAACCTAGTTAGAATTAACCCACTAATTGTAACTTAGCTTAGTTTAATTTCAATTCACGTCTTCCGTCGTCAGGATAACACGAGACTACGTAAATTGTGGTATTCAATTCAATTATTCACACTTTTTTCTGTGGGAACGATATCCGATCTTCCAAGATCCACTATATTAAAACTTTAGAACTCGTATACTTGAGAGCGTAAGTAGGCGTGCATGTTTAGCGCCCAAACCAAGTTTTTAGCGCCGTTGCCGGGGATCAGTTTGAAGTTTATTTGAATATTGTCAAATTCTATTCCCATCAACATCTACCAAGTTTTTGGCGCCGTTGCCGGGGATTAGTTTGAATTTTATTTGAATATTGCAAAAGAAACGTGGCATCGACTGAGAACTTAAGTTTTAAATAGGAAAAGCAAATGTATCATATCCTAGTTCCGTCAACACACCAAGTTTTGGCGCTGTTAACGTGGGATTAGTGTGAATTCTAAGTTGATATTGCGACTAGGTGGTCGAGTGTTAATCCTGACATTTATTTTTGTTTGTTTTTAATTTTTATTTTTGTTTCATTGTGTTAATGAGATCAAGCGGTGCGAGAAAAGATGAAGAAGGTTAATTCTCAATCCCGGGATCGAACTTATGTTGAAAATGATAAGGACTGAGAGGAGAAGCTGACTTTAATTTATGATCTTGATCCGACTAAGCATTTGAGCCCAAATTCCTTGTCTATGGGGAATTTTGGTGAAAAATACTTAGTGACACAAAAGTCCAGCTGGGGACGTTAACTCAAGTGCTATTTTTTTTTAAATGAAACTTAGGGTATCAAATTGCCTGATTTTTGTTACTATTTATCTGATTATTTATTCTTTTTGGAAGCCGGCATGGCTTCGGAACATGTTCGGAAGTGAATTTAGAAGTATGGACGCTTGGGGAAGTGTTTTAAGTTTAAACACGTTGAACAAGCGAAGTGAAAACATATGGGGTGAAGCCGTCTTTTGAAAATTTGAGAAAAACATGCAAGTGGGAGCTGCAGGCCCACCGTCCAAGCGGTTAACCACCGTTTAGGCAGTAAAAATACAGAGTGGGTGTTTTTTCAGCAAAATAGGCCCACCGCCCAAACGGTGAACCACCGCTTAGGCGGTAAAAATACAGGATGCACCAAATTTTCAAAATATACTCCATCGCCTAGGCGGAAAAACCACCGCCTAGGCGGATTAACAGCAGAACAAAATGTTTTCGGACTGGTGTAAATTCACTTAGGTGTAAAAACCACCGCCTAGGCGAAATTTTGTCAGAAGGTTTGATTTTAAAGAAAGGACTCCACCGCCTAAGCGGTGGACCTTCTGTAGTTAAACAACCCCTGTTCGTTCAAAAATTGAAATCGCAAGGCTTCTTCCCCAAAATCCTCCACCTTCTCTCTAAAACCTCACTTCCAAACCGTTCCAATACTCAAAAATCATCATTCCATTACCAAAATTTGTGTTTTCCACCCCAAATCATCTACCACAAATCAATTTTCAACCCCATTTTCACAATTTTCTTTATCATTTTGGGATTTTGGTTTGATTTGTGGTGATAACATAGTTTCTATGGATTGTTAAACTATGGATTGTTAAATTGTGTGAAACAAAATTGCATGCTACATTGTTCATGTTTTGTTGAAACGTTGTGATTAGTGTGTGTGCCAGATCAAATCCACAGGTTCATGTGTGACGCTTCGGCATTCCCGCCGCACTTTTTGCAACCGCCACAATTTCCATTCCGATGTGATAGTGGTGGAGAGGAATTTCCTGTCAGGTGAATAGTAGGGAATAAGTCTTATTCCCTAGGTATGTGTTCGACCTGTTTTGTTTGCATGCAGGCTATATGTTTATTGGGTTCGCTGCTTTTGGAACACTGCCATGTTCAAGCCTGTATTGGTATGGAGTGGATGATTAGTTTAATGGATGTTCATCCATTTTGATTTTTTGTAGAAAAGGATGAACATTATTTTGAGTATGTATTTTATTATTTTGAATGTTTTAGTTTTTAAATTTTTAGTCGAGTGTAGTTTAATTTTTGTTTTTGCATGTTTAGTGTTAGATTAATTTATGTATGTTAGTATTAGATTTAGTTTAGAGTTGTGTATGTATAAAGTTGTGTTTACATGTTTAGATATGAGTTCATTTAGTCCAAGACCCGATGATGAGAATTATCCCCTAATTGCATATTTAGGTCGGGGGTAATACCTTCCTTGTGTGTTTTGTGTGCTTAACATGTCGATTGGGTAAAAATTATCTCGATCCAAAAATTGCACGACATTTGAACTCAATGAATAATTATCTGAACGATTAGACGTTGATTATTCGATATTAAGTTCATGATAGAAAACGAGGAAACTAGAACTTGATTTGGGGAAAACTTGAGGCGGAATCCTAGGTAAGGTAATTTCGGAGACGTGATTTAGGCCGTCAATTTTTCGCTTGAACCGTTGTAGCTAACTTGAAAATTTGCATTCCTTATTTCCCCTGTCGAAGCCGATAACGTAATCAATTCTGAAAACGTTAAAATACTCATTTCAATTGAATTTCTCTTAACCCAATGTCGCTAAGCCTAATTTTCAAAATTAAGTGACATTCAAGTGAGCAGTCGAGTTTTTGATAAATTTTTATTGATTCGGTATTAGTGTATTTACTTGTCACTTTCGTATTTCTTTTTTGCACGCTCCTGAAATAAGTTTGGGGGTGTGTTTCTATCATTTCTTTTTACATATTCCTAAAAGTTTATAAATTCGAATAAGTTTGGGGGTGTGTTTCTCTAACTTCTTTTTGCACTCTCCTAAAACTGTAATAATTCGAATTAATTTAGGAATATGTTGTTTAAAAGAAAAAAAAAACGTGAATATTGTTTCCATTGTTTTTCTCTTTCAACAAGTGAATACCAGGATTTTCATTTCTTATTCAGAGTTGTATTCTAACAATGTGGGGTCATGAGAGAGGTTAGCGACAAGCGATTTTACCTCGGGTATCGATCAATTTAAATCGATTATCTATTTTCAATTCTAGTGATACCCGTGGTCATTCTCCAAAGCCAAACCAAGCCCTATTAATCTCTGTGATTATCTGAGCCTACATTAGTGGATAGTAGACTCCAATCAAGCGTATGGTTTTCCTGAATCCTTCAACGGTTTAAGTTATGAGCTTAACAATTGAATAATCGAATCCAGTATTTGACTAGTTATACATTTGAGTTCTCACACACATACTTCAAATGGATCTAGAATAGTTTTTGTTGATATTGATCGTTGAAATTCTAGAACACTACTTGGTGTGGGTTACTTCCCGAACTTGATCCAATTTAGGGATGTTGAGGGAGGAACAAATTGGTCATTTTGATTGAACTTTATATTTACATGCATATACTTCTTTCGTGTTAGCTTAATCTTTCATTTTTAGTTGGTTAGTTCGTTAGTTAGTTTAATTTAGCGTTAGTGTTTTGCTCGAGGAGTAGCAAAATTCTAAGTTTGGGGGTATTGATAGGTGTGAAAAACCTATCTATTTCTAAACTGAATTTGTTAGTTTTCAAGTGTTTTAGTTATATTTAATTGTGTTTTAGTGTGTTTTAGGGTAGAACAGGAAAAAGACGTCAAAGGGCGAGAAACAAGTGAAAACGATGGAGAAATGGTGAACAAAATGTGCAAAACAGGGTTTCGGTGAATGAAGACCACCGCCTAAGCGGGAGTTCCACCGCTTAGGCGAAAAAGAGGCAGAATGTTGCAGTGCCAAAGGGATGAACCACCGCCTAGGCGAGAAAACCACTGCCTAGGCGAGAAAAGATCAGAATAATATGCCAGCAGCTACCGCCTAAGCAGAAAAACCACCGCTTAGGCGAAGTTACCGACAGAAGTTAACCACTTAAAGCCACCGCCAAAGCGGTGAACTACCGCTTAGGCAGTGACACTCTGCACAGAAATATCTGCTTTCAGATATTTTGAAGATATTTCCAAACCTTACCTATAAAACCCATTTCTCCACCAAACCTCAAAAAAAGCTTAAGACATGAGAGGAGGCTCCGGTTAACATCTTGAGAGCTCTCCTTCCACCTTAGTTAGGTTTAGGTAATTTAGGAAGTAGATTAGATTAGTTTAGGAGGTGTTCTTGGCCAATCCTTGAAGAGCCAAAAGAGGAAGTTCATCAAGCGAAAATAGGAAGCTCGGGAGGATCGTTCTTTGGCGAAAGTGGACTACTCCACTTTGAGATTTGTCTTTTCTTCCCTTGTTTCCATCTTTGTATTTAATGTTAGTGTAATTTAGAGATTAGTTAGGGAAAGGTGTAGTTGTGTAAATACTCGTTTGGTTTAATATACGTTTCTTTAACGATTGTTGATTTTAAGTCCGATTTTGTTTATCATTTGATGACGATCTTAATATGCTTGTAACGGTATTAGGGTTGGATTTTAGAATCTAGGGTTTGACACTCGGGAGAGGTAACCCTGGATTCAGACTAGGGTAAACACATCGTTACGACCTAACGACCCGGGAAGGCGTTAGTTAGTGTGCAATCGATGACATTGGGTCAAGACTCATGCGGCCTAGATTCATTAAGACATTGAGGGGGACCTCTTCGTCAACACGAAGTCGCGTATTCCCTCGTCTTGCACTCGGAAGAGGTGGCGGAGGAGTTTATGAACCGAGATTGTCGGATACCTAAACTCCGTTATTGTTAACTAAACGAAATCAAACGTGTATTAAGTGAATGAAACCAATCCCTAATTAATCAACCTAGTTAGAATTAACCCACTAATTGTAACTTAGCTTAGTTTAATTTTAATTCACGTCTTTCGTTGTCAGGACAACACGAGACTACGTAAATTGCGGTATTCAATTCAATTATTCACACTTTTCTCTGTGGGAATGATATCCAATCTTTAAAGATCCACTATATTAAAACTTTAGACCTCGTATACATGTGAGCGTAAGTAGGCGTGCACAAATGCACTCGCGTACACTCGAGGACTAATAAAATTCCAAGTTTGGGGGTATTTAATAGGTGTAAAATACCTATCTACTTCTAAACCAAATTTGGTAGTTTTTGAATGTTTTATTTATATTTAATTGTGTTTTACTTTGTTTTTAGTTAATTCAGGTGTAGGGACGCAAACAAGTGACAAACGAGGGAAAATGGTGGAAAAATAGTGAAGAAACGTTGAAGAAACAAGGTTTCAAGATCACAGAAGCCACCGTCGTGGCGGTGAGAATGCGAGGATGTGCTAAAAAATGAATAGGAACCACCACCTAGGAGGAGAAGCATCAGAGAGTTGGTGTATGTTAGGGTGCTGAACTACCGCCTAGGCAGAGAAAACCACCGCCTAGGCGGAGAGCCGTTAGAAAGTTGAAAGCTGCTTCACCGCCTAGGCGAAGAAACCACTGCCTAGGTGGAAAACAGTCAGAATGTTTTGTTTTAGCCCACCGCCTAGGCGGAAAGCAAACCGACTTAACCTCCGCCTAGGCGATGACACTCTGCACAGAAATATCATTTTTTAGATATTTTTTAAGATATTTTCAAAACCTTTACTTAAAACCTTTTCTCACCCAATTTGAAAGAGAATTCTTGGAGGCCCCTTACACCTTAGATAATTTAGGAGTATATTAGATTAGTTTTAGGAAGTGTTCTTGGTCAATTCTTGAAGAGCTAAAAGAGGACGTTCATCAATGGAGAAAAGGAAGCTCGGGAGGTTCGTTCTTTGGCGAAAGTGGACCACTCCACTTTAAGATTTGGTCTTTCTTTCCTTGTTCTATGTTTGTATCTTAATGTTTTAGTGTGATTTCCTCTTGGTTCAATGTTCTAATGGCCAAGATCATGTTAGTTTAGTTAGATATTAGCTAGGGTTAGATGTAATTCATGTAAATACCTTTTTGGTTGAATATAAGTTAATTATAATGGTTTGTTATCCAATTCCAATTGTGTTCACCGTTATTTCATGTTTATTATGCTTGTTAATATAAACCGAGAATATGGGGTTTGACACTCGGAAGAGTTAACCCCGGATTCAGACTAGGGTTAAACACAAAGTGACGATCCAATAACTCGGGAGGGAGTTGGAGAGTGTGCAATCCATCAGGTTGGGTCAAGACTTACGTGGCTATGTGTTCGGAAAGGCGTTCGAGGGGGACTTCGGCGTCAACGCGAAGTCATGTATTCGCTCGCTTTTCACTTAGAAGAGGGAGCGAGTGAGTTATAGATACCGAGATTGTTGGATATGATAATAACCGTTATTGATAACTAAACTAAGCCAAATAGGTACTACGTGAATGAAATCGATCCCTAGTTAATTAGTGTAATTAGAATTCATCCTTACGTGTAGTGTTAATTAGTTTAATTTAAATATTAAATTGAATCGTCAAGATAATATGAGACTACATAAATTACGGTACTCAATTATTCACACTTTTACTATGGATATGATACTCGATCTTAACCTATCCACTATTCTAAAACTTTGATCTCGTATACTTGTGAGTGTAAGTAGCGGCGTAACGCGCTACCAGGTACTTTGATTTTGCCTATTGCAATCATATGATATCTGATGCCTCTATATTTTCTTTTAAAACCTGTGATAAGCATGCATCTAATGTTCACACCGTCAATGGATCAAATATGTCAGTTAGCCACACTTGACATTTTGATAGTTCTCATTTATCTCTTTCTAATACATATTTGGTCTCTAATCTTGGTCTTAATCTTATATCGGTTGGACAACTATGTGATCTTAGATTTGATTTGTATTTTTCTTCTACTAGTGGTCGTGTGTAGGACCCTCAGACATGAAAACTCACTTGGACTAGCCGTAAAGTCAGGCGCCTTTTATAGCTCACTTACCTCCGAGTCCCATCTTTATCATCGCCAAATCAATCAGTTGTCTCCATCCCAGCACTCTCAACCTAATTATTTAAAAAAAAAAAACTAACATTATGAACTGATATCACTCTGAAAAGAGAAAATTCAAGACTTCCTTACCAGTTTCTCAAATAACTCTAATCAACGTTCTAGCGGTGAAAACGCCCAAACCTGGGAAACCACAAGATGTCACAATACATCAAAGTAACTAAGAATCCTCTTTTATTTCAAGAATTTTTTTTAAAATTGCAAATGAACACAAATGATTATTCCCAATTTCGAAAAACATAATCGCAAAATTTCAGGAGAAATTGAACCTGGGAACAGAAGTGGATGGGAAGGAAAGATTGAACTTGGTTGTGATGGACAATGAAGGGTGGCTATAAGGGTTGCGAGTTGGTGATGGCGAAGACTGGCGACGAGGGTTGTGACTTGTGACGATTACGATTGTGAAAGTTGGGACGATGACGGCAGTTACGATGATGATTGTTGGCTGCGATTGTTGTGCCGATGACGGCTACCTATAACAGCAGAGGATGAAGATGGTATTCGAGAGCGGTGGGCAAAGGGCTAAACAATTTCGCTTAAATGTGATTGAGATGTAGGGTTTTTCATAAAAATCGCTGGCGGGATAAAATAAGCGGGAATACGGCTTTTCATTTGCCACCTCATTTTAGGGATTCTTTTAATCAACTATTTATTTTGTTTCTTTATTAAAATTTTAAAACATTATTTTACCCTTCAAGATTTGGTGTCCTAATAAAATTTTTGTTTTAGCAACACTATTGTTTTGCCCTTAAATATTTTATTTAAATATTATTTTTTCTTATTATTAATTTTATTTTATTTGTACATTATTTTTCATCCTGTAAATATTTAATTATAATTTAATTTTTAATTAACATTATGAAAAATATCAAATTGATTTTTATTTCTCCTCTTACTATGCTGATCGATTTTGGAAAATTTATTCTTCCGATAAACAGAAACTTTCTATAAACTCTCAAGCTATTAATATTCTATTTTGTTCTTTAGATGCTAATGAATACTCGAGAGTTTCAGGTTGTAAATCAGCAAATGAGATATGGGACAAGCTATAGGTTACCCACGAAGGGACAAGTCAAGTGAAGCAATCGAAAATCAATGTTCTTATCAGGCAATTTGAATTGTTCAAAATGGGAGAAACTAAATCAATTCAAGAGATGTACACTCGGTTCAACAATATTTGTAATCACTTGAGCCAACTTGGAAAGTCGTACTCCACAAAGGACAAAGTTAGGAAGATCTTAAGATCTTTAACAATAATATGGGAGCTGAAGGTGACTAAAATTGAGGAAGGTGAGGACCTTGCCAAATATGAAATTGATGACCCCATAGGCAACTTTATGACACATGAAACAAAGATTAAAGGATATGAGGATGACACTGGAAATGGAAAGAAGAAATCCTTGGCGCTAAAGGCTTAGAAAACTGAAGAAGATGATTACAGTGATGATGTAAGTCTTGACAGTGAGCAAGAGAAAAATGTAGTGCTTCTCACGAAGAATTTTAGAAGAATGACTTGGCGTACATTCCGCAGGAGAAGAAACTTCAACATGAACAATGTGGAATGCTACAACTGTCACAAGACCGGTCACTTTTAAACTGATTATCCCGAATCGAAGATTGATAAAGAAAATGACAAGAAAAGAAAATATAAGAAGAACGGAAAAAAGAGCAAGAAGAATTTCATGAAGGCTACTTGGGATGTTACCGAATCAAGTAGCTCAGAAAAATTAGAAAGTGGAAAAACGTCCATGTTTGCATTGATGGACACTGGTGGTGAGGTAACAAAATGTTCATGTTCTTGTCCTTTAGATTTTCATGAATTGTTTGATGTTTATCAAGAACTTTCGCATGATTATAAAAACCAGTTTTCTAAAATAAATACTCTTCAAAGTACAATTAATACATTAAACAAGCAAGTAATGGACTATGAATCTAAAAACAATGAATTGAAATCCAAGATGTCAGATTTACATTCAATTATTCTTAAATTCACCGACAATGAGAATAACTTGAAAATGATTTTGAGAAGTTCACGCCGTATTTTTAATAAAGCTGGCATTGGGTTTCAAAAACATCTTAAGCAAAAACGTTTTCATAAATTCTTTTCTGAAGCTAGAGGTCTTGTTAGATGTTTTAAATGTAATGTTGTGGGGCATATTATTTATAGATATTTTGCTAAAATATCTAATTGTAGACAAGTTTGGGTTCCAAAAGGAACTAAAGTTGTCCCGACTAATAAGATCAGACCCACTTAGACTAGGTACCACTTAGGAATTATTTGAGGTTCTCTTTGCAGGTTATTCTAAAAGCATCGATAAGTAAGGACAAATAGTTCCTGGACTGCGGTTGTTCTAGACATATGACGGGAGATAAAGCAAAATTCACATAATTGACACCTAAATATGGAGGTCATGTGACTTTTGAAGACAACGCAAAGGGTAAAATTATTGGTATAGGTAATATCGGTAATGGTACTACTATTATTAAAGATGTGTTACTAGTTGATGGTCTTATACATAATTTTCTTAGTATTAGTCAACTATGTGACAAGAGCTATAATGTCGTATTTGATCATGATAAATGCATTATTAAGAATAGACATGATAGTAGTATCCTATTAGTTGCATTACGTTTTGAGAATGTTTATACTTTCCCATTTGATGATTTTACTTCTCAAAATTTATCTTGTTTAAATGCTTTATCTGAAAATAGTTGGTTACGGCATTGGAGATTTGGGCATGCTAGTATGAAGTTGATTTCTAATTTATCTAAGAAGAGTCTCGTACATGGCCTACCTGATTTGAAATTTGTGAAAGATAAAGTATGTGATGCATGTCAATTAGGCAAGTAGTCTAGATTATCATTTAAGAAAAAGATGCACACGTCCACGTCTAGATGTCTTGAAATGTTGCATCTCGATTTATTTGGTCCAAACTCTATTGCTAGTCTCGGTGGTAAGTTTTATGCTTTCATAATATTTGATGATTATTCTAGACTTACCTGGGTATTTTTCTTTGCTAAAAAGATTGAGGTTGCTTCGTATTTGCTAAATTTTGTAAACGTGTTCAAAATGAGAAGCAATGTTTTATCATTAACATTCTTTGTGACATAGGAAGAGAGTTAAATAATGATGATATTGTTAGTTATTGTGAGGAGCATGGTTATGCTTATAATTTCTCTGCACCAAGATTACTACAACAAAATGGTGTAGTGGAAAGGAAGAACAAGATGCTTCAAGATATATCCAGAACGATGCTTAATGAAAACCATTTACCAACCTACGTCTAGGCCGAAGCATTAAGTACAGCTTGTCACGTAGTGAATCGAGTATTGATTCATAGAGGGTTTAACAAAATCTCATATGAAATCTGGAATGGCAAGACTCCTAATATTTTTTATTTTAAAGTATTTGAGTGTAAATGCTTCATTTTGGATATGCTACTAACAGTAAGTCTTATAGAGTTTACAATAAACGTACATTAGTAGTAGATGAGTCTATGCATGTTGTATCTAAGGAAGCTGACCTATTTTTGTCGAGAAAGGTTTTGGATGATGATGATGCAGGTATTTCAAATAATCAAAACCAAGATGATAATATGACTAAGGATTCTCAAAAAGAAGAGGAGGCTAAGGAAGAGGATTCGACATTACCACAAGCTATAAAGACAGTATCAGGACATTTGGTAAAAGAAATCATCGGTAATTTTGAAAGAGGTGTAAGTACTCGTTTCTCTCTTAGATATATAATTAATCTTGTTTTCTTATCTCAAATTAAGCCTAAGAATGTGAATCATACATTAATTAATAAATTTTGAATTTTTGCAATATAAGATGAGTTAGTTTAATTTGAGCGGAACAAAGTGTAGTGTCTTCCTCTAAGACCAGATTTTCATGCAGTTATTAGTACTAAATGGGATTTTTGAAATAAAAATAATTAATCTGGTATGATAATTAGAAACAAAGCAAAATTAGCAGCACAGAACTATAATCAAGAGGAATGAATTGATTATGATGAAACCTATGCTGGTGTGGCTAGAATAGAAGCTATTAGAATGCTACTCGTTTTTACATGCTCACGTAATTTTATACTATATCAAATGGATGTTAAGAGTGCATTTCTAAATGGCTTCCTAGTGGAAGAAGTTTATGTGGAAGAACCCCCGAGATTTAAAAGTGATAAATTTTTCAATCACGTATTTAAACTTTGTAAGGCTTTTCATGGGCTCAAACAAGCTCCTAGAGCTTGGTATGAGAGACTTAGCTGATATTTGATCGAAAATGGTTTTCGAATGGGTATTTGTGATATAATACTATTGGTTAAGTAAACTGATTCTGATATCCTATTAGTACAAGTTTATATTGATGATATTATTTTTGGATCTATTAATGAGGATCTTTGTCAAGAGTTTTCCAAGATAATGCAGGTCGAATTTGAGATGACTATGATGGGAGAGATTAATCTCTTTCTTGGGTTGCAAATTAAGCAAACCAAAGAAGGGATATTCATAAACCAAGTTAAATACACCAAGGAGCTATTAAAGAAATATGTCTTGGATGGGGCTAAAGAGTACAAAACTTCCATGGCAACGACTACAAAGATAGACAAAGATGATACGGGCAAAAGTATTAATGAAACAATGTATCAAGGTATGATTGGTAGCTTGTTGTACTTACCTGCTAGTAGACCTGACATTATGTATAGTATTTGTTTACGCGTTAGATTTCAATCTTGTCCTAAAGAATCGCACTTGGCTGCGGTTAAACGAATTTTTCTATATTTAAAGGGGACAACTGACCTAGAGGGAATGATTTTAAATTAATAAGTTACTCCGACGTTGATTTTGTCGATTGCAAAGTCGAGCGAAAAAAGCACAAGTAAGTCATGTCATTTGTTAGGACATGCCTTGGTTTCTTGGTCAAGCAAGAAATAGAATTCGATAGTTTTATCCACTACAGAGGCTGAGTTTATGGCAGCTCGTAATTGTTGTTCTCAACTTTTATATATTAAGCAACAGTTAAAAGATTTTGGAATATGTATGGAGGAGGTCTCGATTTATTGTGATAATAAAAATGTTATTTGTCTAAGTAAGAATCCTACACAACACTCACGAACTAAGTTCCACTGCGGATCTCTGACTCGGATCCGGACAAACTTTCGTGGCTCTCGACGCTAGTAGTTGTTCCTTAAGTCTCTTAGAAACACGTGAACGAATAAAAATGTTATTTGTCTAAGTAAGAATCCTACACAACACTCACGAACTAAGCACATAAAAATTAGACATCACTTTATTCGTGATCACATTCAGAAAAGAGACATTGTTATTGAATATATTGATATCTCACACCAGCTTGCTGATATTTTTACCAAACCATTAGTGGAAGATCAGTTTGTGAAAATCGTTCGCGGTTTGGGTATGGCTAGGCATAACGATGTTTGCCTAGAGTAGTGTTGATTTGTGGTTCCTCTTCCCCAATTTTTGAGACAACAAAGGGGGAGAATTTATTGATGTTTTGTTGAATATCTCAAGGGAGAGATTGAATTATTTTTTTAATATATTTAGGGGGAGCACGGTTACATATTACTTTGACAAAAACATCAAAGTTAATTGTCATCATAAAAAAGGGGGAGATTGTTGATCCTAAGATTTTGATGGACAATTAAATGTTAATATTTTTTGTGGAACTAATGATTTTATTGAGTGTTTCAGTTTATTAGTTCTAGTGAAGATATTATCATGAAGATGTTGAGAAAAATGTTAAATGGATGCTAAAGACACTGACAAAGATGATGGACATTAAGAGATTGAAGAATTTGAAGAACCTAGGGAAAAACAACTTAGGTTAAATGTTTACTCTTAATTTATCTCGATTAGGATCACACATGACATAAAATATTTTTACAATTATGTGTGTTTTTTAATAGGATCCTAATTAGCTAACATATTTACTCTAGTGTATAATTGAAGAAAAAACATTGATTGAAGAAAAATAATTAATTAAAATTGAATTTAAGGATTTAGTGGAGTTAATCAAGAAAATAAATCGGTTAAAGGAGCAAAATCGTCTAAGAAATTTAGTAAAAAAATATATAAGGATAGTAGTTCCAACAGGATCGGTCAACCGATGAGACGAAGTTGGGAAGACGATTCAGACTCTGAATTGATAGGTCAAAAGATAAGTCGACCTATGAAAATTAATTGAACTCTCTGAATTTCTTGGTTGACAGGTAGGTCGACCTGTGGCTAAACTACGAACTCTCTGAATCGTTAGGTCGACATGGCAGTCGACTTGTGAAACTCTCTAGATCGTTCGATCGACAGATACATAATGGGTGGTCGACTTATGGAGAATGAATTTTGGATTGGACTACGTCCTGAATTGGGTGGTCGACCGATGGATGTTGGTCGATCAATCGATGGACAGTTTTAGGATTTTGAGAATTTCATGATTTTGATCCAAAACGTAGCTGTTACTAATCGTTTTATAGTTAGTATATGCGAGATATCTTAGAGATTTAATAGATTTTGAGATATATAGTTAATATTTTAATATCCCTATAGATATGGTTTAAGTATTTTGGATATTTCTCAATTTGGTTCATGCAATTCTTTATATCTTATCTAATTGAGATTGAGAAAAAGTTTGAGGGATTAAATTCGATATTTTAAAAGATATAATTAACTGAATTATATCAGGATTGAGTCTTAATGATATAAGGGGTTTATTGGAGTAATTATTTATCATGAAATATGGGAACTAGCCGTTAGAGAGCTTGTTCTAATCCCCTATAAATAGACCTGCGTTTTTTAGGTTCCAATAATCATAATCCCAATAATTCAATTCTGAAGAGATATTCAGTTCTTGTGCTTTCTAAGAATAATCATACTGAGAGTATTGTGAGAATTTTCTTGAGAAACTTTGAAGTGAATTATTGTTGATTGCCTACTTGAAGTATTCATTGCTTATGATTATTTATTCGGTGGATTCCTGGTGAGATAGTTCCAAGTTATTTTCTATTTATTCTTGCTTGATCTTATTATCTATTACTTGGAAATTTGATCTTTGACATCGTTTTCTTGATTTTTAAATTGAAAATTATTTTTGAAACGATTTCTTGTGAAAATTTGATTATGTGCTAAATTGCTTGCTACCCGTTTTTTTTCTTTTTTTCTTTTTTTAAATCAAATTTTGAATTTCTCACTGTATTTCTATCACTAGTATCAGGACACTAATTGGGTTCAAATTTATCTAGGGTAGTACAAACTTCGAGTGGGTAAATCACTTATCAATTTTGCAATTAGTGAGTTGCGTGTCGGATTAGATACTATTGGGAGTGTCTAATCAAGGGGTAGCTGATTTCAATCTCTTCTGGTAAAGAGATTGAGATTTTAATTTTTGCCAAGAATATAAAAAAATTAGGTGTTAATTCTTCCTTTATAGAATTAATTTGTAAGTGAATTTGTAACGGTTCAATCCTTACCGGATAAAAGTATACTTGGAGTGTTTTTGTGAGAGGTTTGATTCTTAGCTTAAATATAAAAGAATTAGGTTAAACTTTAGCCTGTGAAAAAGATAGGGTTATTCCTGAGCCTATGAGAAGGAATTATAAATGTTGATTCTGAGCCTACGAAAAGAATCATTTTATAAGGGTTTGGTTCCTACCTGGTAAAAGGAATCATAATGATTAGTGAGTACAATGCTCCGCGAAGCTCGGGAGACTGGATTAGCCAAGAATAGTTTAGTGAACCAGTATAAATTTCTAGTGTACTGCATTCTTTAATTTATTTACATTTGTGTTGTTGTAAACCTAATTGATATTAAATTTCCACCACTATAAAGATAATAATTAATTTAAGGTAAAAATTAATTATTTATTTTTTGAAGTATTTTATTTGAATTAATTTTTTATCTACCCAATTCACCCTCCTCTTGGATAGCTCACTGGGCCAATACTACAAAAGTAAAAGTATCATACAATACCTCTTGTAGATAATGCAGACCCAAAGAAAATGTCTTGAGATTGTGGACTTTTCAAATCTTAACTCCATACCGATTGAAGTGAGATGAGTTAGCGTCTACTCAAGAATGAGAGACAATATTTTCTTTGGGTTTTCTCGACACATGAGAGGAATCACACTCTAAAGTGTGTTAGTTTTGTGAAGAGTTCAAGAATTAAGAACTCAACTCAAAAAAAAAAAAAAAAAAAAGTCCATTAAGAAAAAATTTCTTAAGCCTTTGTGTGTATTTATAAAGAAATGATTTTCTTTCTTTCCTCCTCTAATTATGGTAAATCACATGGGTAACAAAGCAATTACTATTTACTTGTTAACAAAATCAAAAACAAAACAAAATAACTATTATTTGTTTTTTGAGAAATAATAAAACAAACAAAATAATAGCTATTTATCTTTTGACAAATAAAAATAAAAATCACACCACGTTTCCTTTGTTTTGATTTCTACTTATTTTGATTTCTTTCAATATGGTAGAAAATCAACCTATGTGATATCTTTGAATTTTGTAAACAAAACCAAATCAAATCAATTTTTTTAAATTAAATAACCTAATTGTTTAATATTTAATTAATTCCAAATTAATTAATAGATTTGATATCTTTCAATTTTGTAAACAAAAGACAAATCAAATCTATTTCTTTAAATTAAAAAATATAAGTATTTAATATTTACTTAATTCAAAATTAATTAATAGATTTGATATCTTCAAATTTTGTAAACAAAAACCAAATCAAATCAATTTCTTTGAATTAAATAATCTAATTATTTAATATTTAATTAATTCAAATTAATTAATTGATTTGACATCTTTGAATTATGTTAAAAAAATAAAAATCAAATTCATTTCTTTAAATTAAATAATCGAATTATTTAATGTGTAATTAATTCAAAATTAATTAATGGATTTATGTAGACAACACTTGTCATAATATTATGTGTCAAGTAGAAAACACTTTTCCATGTAAAATAATTAATTTCAAATTAATTATAAAACCCAAAATACCATTTGTTCAATTTAGTGTTTATGGAGCAGACAAGAGGACCCATGGGTTCATAATTCAAGCTAGAATAAATTTGACCATAAATCAAACTCTTTAATTTATAAATCTAATTTATTAATTTCAAGATTACTCCACTATAAATATGAATTTTCACTCTTGAAATTATAGAATTAATTACTCAAAGAATAACCTGTTTGATATAATCATTACATATAGATCAATATTCTAAAAAATAGTTCATAATTAGAGCTAGGTTCAAAATCCGTTGTTCTCTCCAATTACATCTTTAACCTTGTGTACCCATGATCCTCTAATTAACAATTTATTTATGATCTAATAATAAATCAAGCACTTTTTGTTTAAGACGAGAATCATTATACAAGAGAACTATTTTATAACTTCTGATTAGAAGGAATGGATTCCATATCTATGATTAATATTTTAAACCATTTATTTCACTATATCTCCAACATAATAGGAATTCAATTCAAATAGTGAATCTTTACCAAATTCGTCAAAAGACACAATGTCAGAAATGGGAGTCTATTAATCACTCAGGATTAAGATAGTTCAATATATGGTCATGAAAATAATAAATTTAAATTCTCTTTTGTTAACAGAGATTATTAGAGATTTCAAATTTATCTATCCAAGTCCTATATAATCATATTATATAAAGTGTATCCATTTCTAATGTCTCTACATTAACAGTCCAGATAAGATCATTCCATTCTCAATGGTCATGGACCACACTAGTAATTTCAATTAATCAAAGATTCCAAACTTTAATTATCAATTACGTATAATTTAGATTATTACTCTTAAACTTAATCCTTATGTATGTAACAAAATAATTATCAATTACGTATAAGTTTAAGGTGACAAAATAATTAAGGAATTTCCAATGATATTTAAAATAGTACTAATAACATATGCAAACTAAAATTGTATATTTATTTATTTAATTATTTTTTAATAATAAATACAAGATCATATGCTTGTATGACTTTAATCCTAACACATGACAAGTGGTTCTGATCTTCACTACCTTGTAATGCCCAAACTAATGATAATAATAACACTTAATATTTTTCTTCGATTTACCGCCCGCCTTTCTCGAAACCATTCTTTCCCTTAAAGAATAGACCTGTAACTTGATCATCACTGCCTTCGCCATTCAACTTAGTCCTCAACTCTTTCGAGTCTAATGATGTCTTGATGTTGACCAAGGAAATTGAATTATGTCCATATATCATAGAATTAACAAATAAATCATAGGAACTCGGTAGTGCACACAAAAGGATAAGAGCTTGGTCCTCATTGTCAACCTTGACATCAACATTCTTCAAAATGTATTGATTTTAACGAGATATTTTCTTCAGTTGTTAGACTTACAACTATCGGAGTAGTCCAGGCTATGTGTGTTGCGTTCGATTTGCATCCAGAACAATTAGACGTGAAGACAACGTTTTTTCATGGAAAACATGAAGAAAAGATTTATAGGTTCCAACCAGAAGGTTTTGCTAAAACAGAGAAGGAGAACTTGGTTTGCAGGTTGAACAAATCTTTATACGGTCTCAAACAGGCGCCGAGATATTGATACAAGTAATTTGATTCCTATATCATGAGCCTTGGGTACAACATACCTAGTTCAGACAATTGTACGTATTACAAAAGGTTTGAAGAAGATAATGATTTTATTATCCTATTGTTGTACGTGGACAACATGTTGGTAGTATGCCCCAACAAAGATCGAGTCCAATAATTAAAGGCATAGTTGGGTAGGGAATTTGATATGAAGGATTTTGGACCTGCAAATAAGATTCTAGGGATGAAAATTCACCAAGATAGAAGTAACAGAAAGATTTGTATTTCTTAGAAGAATTACATCTAGAAAATTTTGCGATGCTTCAACATGCAAGATTGTAGGCCAATTTCTATCCCCACTTCCTGTTAACTTTATGTTATCCTCAAGTATGCGTCCTAGCAATGAAGTAGAGAGAAATGAGATGTCTCGATTACCGTATGTATCAGCGATGAGAAGCCTTATGTTCACTATGATATGAACTAGACCAGATATTGCTCAAGCAGTTGGCATAGACAGTTGGTTTATGGAGAATCCAGGTAGAGAGCATTGGAATATTGTTAAGAGAATTATATGAAACATCAAAGGAACCTTAGATGTTGCATTATATTATGGAGGATAAGAGTCTATTGTAAGAGGCAATGTGGACTCTGATTTTGCAGGTGACGTCAATAAAAGAAAATCTAATACAGGCTATGTGTTCACACTTACAGAAGGAGCAATGAGCTGGGTAATCAAATTACAAACTGTTGTGACCTTATCTACAATAGAAGCGGAATGCATGGCAGCTACACAAGCTTGTAAAAAAGCGATTTGGATTCAAAGATTAATGGAAAAACTTGGGCACAAGTAGGAAAATATTCCTTTGTTTTATGACAGTTAGAGTGCCATGCAAAACGCAAAAAATCCAACCTTTCATTCCATGACAAAATACACAAGTGTTCAATATCACTTTGTTCGAGAAGTAGTGGAAGAAATAAATGTAGATATGCAAAAAATTCACACCAAAGACAACTTAGTAGATGTTATGATAAAGACAACCAATATTGACAAGTTTATATGGTGTAGATCTTCCTATGACCTATTGAAAATATGAGCAACATGAAACTAGCAAGTTTAGAAATGATAAAAGGATAACCAAAATGGATTTTACGCGGGAGAATGTGTAGTAAAATTCAATTTATTTCATCCTTCTTTTCTTCTAGAAGTGGGGTCTATTGGCCTAGTGGAATACCTAAGAGGGAGGGTGAATTGGGTAGTTAAAAATTTATCAAAATAAAACTTTAGTAAATCAAATAATTAATTTTAATCCTAAATTAATTATTATCTTTATATTACAACGGAATTAAACAATCAACTAAGTTCACACTAAATAACAAAAATAAACACAATAAATATTGCAGCACACCAAGATATATCCTGGTTCACCAAGCTACTCTTGGTTAATTTAGTCCTTCGAGCCCCACGAAGATTCGCACCCATTAATACTCAAGATCCCTTTAAAGGTAGGAACCAAACTCTCACACCGATTCTTTTACAGGCTCAGAATCAACCTTTACAATATCATTTGTCTAAGCTAAGGAAGAACTTCTATTTTTTTACAAGCTAAAGAATAACCTAATTCTTTTTAACACTAAGGCCAAAGAATCAAAATCTCACCAATCACTCCAAATATTCTTTTACCCGGTAAGGATTGAATCGTTACAAATTTCACTCAAAACACAATTCTATCCAGGAAGAATCACTACCTCAATCTCTTTATAAGAAAAAACTAAAAATCGGTTACCCCTGATTAAATACCCCCAACAGTATTTAACCGGTCATACTACTCACCAATACAAATTAATAAGCAGAAAATCTCACTCGAAGCTTCTACCACCCCAGATAAATAATAGCTCAATTAATATCTCAAGTCTAGTGATAGAAAAATGTGAGATTGAAAATCTAATTTTTAATAAAATATAGGTAGCAAATAATTGAGCACGTAATCAGATTCAAGAAATTGTTTATAAAAAAATATTTTCTTCAATAAAGAATCAAAAATAATTTCTAAGATCAATTTCCAAAATTAAACAAGTAATGCACAATATATAAAGTAGTTGGAAAGATCTCACCCAGAATCCATAGAATAAATAAATAGAGTACTGTTACTTCAGATCTGGTAGCAACAAAAATTAGCAATGAATAATTCTCAAGATCGCCTGTTAGAATAGCTCACACAATATCTTAGAATAATAACTCTTATAAAAGCTCACAAATGATCTTAACTCTTTTAGCTCTCTTGATATTGATTGATGATTAGTCTATATATATGAAAAACGCAGGTCTTTATATAGGATAATGAAATCAGCCTTCTAACGGCTAGTTCCTACTTATCATGACATTTAAATGCTCTCTTAGACCCCTTATATCATTATGACTTCATTTTCATTCAATTCACTTAATAATGACTTTTAAATCTTTCAATTAAGTTCCCCAAATATTTCTCAATCTCAATTAATTAGAATAGAATCAATTTTGTGTACCAAATTGAGAAACATTAAAAATTAATGAACCAAATCAATAGGATTTAAACATTAGGTGAAGCATATCTTAAATATAATAATATCCTCGAAATTTCTCTCAAATCCCAACAAAAAATTACTACTTTTGGATATAATCTTGGAATAAACAGAATCTTGAAACAGCGCGTCTGGTCGACCAGTCAGTCGACTGCCCTATTCAGGATGTAGCCAAACCATCATTGTTGCGTTCATAGGTCAACCTGTCTATCGACTTGGAGATTCAGAAAGTTCAATTTACCTTCACCGGTCGACCTACCTGTCGATTTAGAGATAGAGAGAGTTCAGTTTCTCTTCACCGGTCGATCTGCCTGTAGACTTAAAGATACAGATTGTTTCTACTGCTTGGTCCGATTGACTTGTATATACTGGATCTCTTCTCTAAACTCGTTTTTAACTTATTATTTTTATGTTTTCACCCATTTAACCATTTTCTTTTCTAAATTAGCTACACTAACTTAAATTCTATTTTAGTCAATTAAAACTATTTCTTTTCAAATCACATATAGGAGTAAATAATTTATTTATCAAAACACACGTAAATAATAAAAACTTTTTGTGCCGTGTGTGTGTTCCTAATTGGAATATTAAAAGTTGAAATTCACCTGAGTTGTTTTCCCTAATTTCTTCAAACTCTTAATTATTCATCATATTCGACATCATCATTTAGCATCTATTTAATTTGCATCTTCATCACTGGAACTTAAATAACTGAAACAATCAATTAAACCGTTAGTTCCACCAAAATATCAACACTTAATTGTTCATCAAAATCTTAGGATCAACAAGGTCCATAATTACAACAAGAAAAGCCCCAGTTAGGTGCTTCTTAAGAAAATTCAATGAATATAAGCAAATTGGCTTCTTCTTCAACTAGTAAAAACTAAGTTGCCTACTTCTTGCCTAAATTCTATGAACATAAAATGTGAGGAAGTGGAGCTTTCTTCTACAAGAAGAAAAATACTCCTATAAATAGGGACATTGGTTATGGTTTTAATCATCTCAAACTCAGAGAGAAAAATATAAGTTTCTCTTGAGGGATCCTCCCTTGTAGTCATTTTCTAGTTTCTCATATTTTTATTGAGAGATTTGTATTATCATATTTTAAGAGAGAGTTGTCTTTGTTCTCTCCTTTTTTATGGAGAAAAGTTATAAAATTATTGCTAAAAGTGGAATCCTGCTCTTGTTACCCATGGATGTTTCCCTCAAATTTAATTGAGGGTTTTACCATGTAAATATTTTGTGTCAATTCTTATTCTTCCTAATCCTAATTCTTAACTGCGTAATACTGTTTCAATCCATCATTCCCTATTACTTTAGACAAAAATTCGTTATTTTATCATGAGTTTAGCTGTATTTGTTCCATTAAACTGGATTCTATACATGAAGGAGACCAAGACGATCCCATTGGCTTCCACTATTTTTGGTCATATCAAGAATTTAGTACGTGTTGCAACCAAATGGGTCTTGGTGGGAAGGTGAAAAATGACAAATTTGGAGTAACGGTATATTCATGGATACCATATGGCAGGCTATAAGAACATTAACTGGGGAATATTTCATGGACATGACAAGTGGTTCTGCTATGTTTGGGCTTTGGATGAAACTTATGGGATCAGGGACAGCATGGGTCCAATGTTAAATCCTGAATTGAGAAACATGGGAGTGTAGGAAGGGAAGCATTGTTGTTTGGGCACATACGAAGGTGAAGGGCAAGTGAAGATTAGGATTGGGGAAGGCGGTTCTGTGAAGTGAAACATGTACTGTTTGTTTAATAAATAAATGCCTTGAACTTTTGATAATGTATTGATCCCTTCCTTCAAACCATTTTTATTCTAGCCAATGTCATCGATGATCTTTAGGATTTTTTCGGCAAGGATGAGAGAAAAAAGAAAATAAATTTGATTTCCCTTGTATGAAACTGTTAGGAAAAATGACCAACCATCAGATAACTAGTTCTTCTCTTTGTTTGTGAAAAATATGTAACGCACGTTTCAAATGAAGATAAATAATTGTAGCAGACAAACTTAGCTAGTTAGCATGATGATCATAATAGGCATTACCACATGTTACTTTTTCATCTGTGCATATGTCACTTTCTTTGAGTCCACATCTTACTTTTCTGCCACATTCTTTAGGGATTATTTGGATGTCACACCTTTTCTACTAAGCCTCCCAGACCTGACACCATCTCCTTCCACTCTAGAGCTTGTCCTGCGTAGTCGTGGTCCCAAGTAGTCGTCTCTCACCACCTTTGCAGGTATACTCTCGACGCCAGAAGGTATCTTCCATCATCGAGCCTATCGTCTCTATGTTTCTAGATTCTTCTCCAGTTCATCCATCTGAGTTTAACTTGGACATTCCCATTGCTGTCCGGAAGGGTAAGCACACATGTGCTCGACATTATATTTCTAACTTTATCTTGTATGCACATCTATCTCCTTCATATTCCTCTTTTGTTACTTCACTATCATTTGTTTCTATTCCTAAGTCTGTCACAGAGGCTCTCACTCACCCTGTTTAGATGACCGCAATGAAAGAGGAAATGTTAGTTTTAGATCAGAATGGTTCTTGGGATCTTGTCTCGCTTCTGCCCAATAAAATAATATTTGGATGTAAATGGGTGTACATAGTCAAAGTTCATCCGAATGGCACCATTGATCAACTCAAGGCTCGTTTAGTTGCCAATGGTTACACTCAAATATATAGTCTTGATTATTCTGAGACTTTTTCTCTCGTTGTCAAACTTGTTTCTGTTCATTTGTTCATCTCTTTGGCTGTCAACTTTCGTTGGCGGTTGTATCAACTTGATATTAAGAAAGCGTTCTTAAATGGCGATTTGCCTGATAAAGTATACATGGAGCAACATTTTGGGTTTGTTGCTCAGGGGGAGTCTAGTTTGGTATGTCGATTAAAGAAATCCATTTATGACCTCTAACAGTCTCCTCGAGTATAGTTTGGGAGATTCAGTAAAGTGGTCACTGAATATGGTCTTTGTCGTTGTGGAATCGATCATTCTGTAGTCTACAGACACATTAAAGTAGGGAAAATATTATTGATTGTGTATGTGGATGATATTATGATTACCGAGGACAACCACCAGAGTATTCAGAAACTCAAAACGTTTTTGCATATCAAGTTTAAAATCAAATATTTGGGTCAATTGAAGTATTTCTTGGGGATTGAAGTTGTTCGATCAAGTCAAGGTATTTACCTGTGTTAGAGGAAATATGTTCTTGATCTGTTGAGTAAAACAAAAATGCTAAGAGCTAAACTGATTGATTCAACCATGGATCTAAGCAGCAAATTATTGGTAAATCAAGGTGTACCACTGACAGATTCAGTACAATGCAGACGGTTAGTTGAGAAGTTGAACTGCTTGATGGTCACTAGACTAAATATTTCCTTTGTTGTGAGCGTTATCAGTCAGTTCTTGGATCATCCCACAATGTATCATTGGGATATAGTGATTCGTATTCTTCGATATCTGAAAGGTTCTCCAAGATGTGGTTTGTTGTATTAGAATTTTGGTTACACTCAAATTAAGGGATATAACGATGCAGATTGTGTCGGATCTCCCTCAGATAGGAAGTCTATTACAGGGTATTGTGTGTTTGTTGGAGGTAATCTCATTTCTTGGAAGAGTAAAAATAAATAGTTGTAGCACAATCAAGCGTAGAATCGGAATACAGGGCGATGGCCCATACCACTTGTGAGTTAACTTGGTTAAAACATTTGTTGGAAGAAATTGGATTTGAATACACTTCACCGATGGATCTGGTATGTGATAATCAAGGAGCACTTCACATTGCATCTAACCCAGTCTTCCATAAGATGACAAAAACACATTGAAGTTGATTGTCACTTCATTCGAGAAAAAGTATTGCAGAAGCAGATAGAGACGAAACATGTAAAGTCGGTTGATCAGTTAGCTGATTTATTCACTAAACTATTATGGGGCTCAAGGATAAAGTATATTTGTAACAAGTTAGGAGTATACAATATATATGCTCCAGCTTGAGGGGTAGTGTTAAAGGGTTAATTATATTTTTTTAGTACTGTTTAGGGTTTTTCATATTGTTTAGGATTTCTTATATTGTTCCCTAACTACTATTATAAATCGAGGGAAAGGTTAACACAATTAATGGTGACGCAATCTCATTCTTTTCGTATTTATTTAACTCTTTAACAGGTATATTCATGGATATCATATGGTAGGCTATAAGAACATTAACTGGGGAATATTTCATGGACATGATAAGTGGTTCTGCTATGTTTGGGCTTTGGATGAAACTTATGGGATCAGGGACAGCATGGGTGCAATGTTAAATCCTGAATTGAGAAACATGGGAGTGTAGGAAGTGAAGCATTGTTGTTTGGGCACATACGAAGGTGAAGGGCAAGTGAAGTGAAACATGTACTGCTAGTATAATAAATAAATGTCTTGAACTTTTGATAATGTATTGATCCCTTCTTTCAAACCATTTTTATTCTAGCTAATGTCATCGATGATCTTTAGAATTTTTTCGGCAACTATGAGAAAACAAGATAATAAATTTGATTTCCCTGGTGTGCAACAGTTCCGGAAAAATGACCAACCATCAGATAACTTGTTCTTCTCTTTGATTGTAAAAAATATGTAACTCAAGTGTCAAATGAAGATAAATAATTGTAGCAGACAAACTTAGCAAGTTAGCATGATGATCATAATAGGCATTACTTGCAAGATTTCTCATCGCCAATTCAAAAAAATTAACACATGCTTAATTCAAAATTTCTCCATCTCAGTTCAAGTGATCAAGTTCGGAACATCAGAACTGTAATATAATCATATTCCAAATATGAATTAAAATCTTACTGCTCGCAGAATGGTTCAATCTGTGCCGCCACCGATGTCTCACTTATAGAATACAACTCAACACTTAAAACTAAATATATAAAGTATTTAATAAAAGAAATTTATTTGATAAGTATATTTAAAAATACTTAATTAAGTGTCACTTAAAAATTTAAGTTAAAGGACCTAAAATTTTAAGTCATTAGGTCTTCACTTAATTTTCAGCACTTAATTGACTATTTTTTATTTAGTTTTTTTAATACATTTTTACCCCTCAACATGCCTAGGGTTAGGACATAAAATTAATTCTTGATTTTTTATTTTTTTTTGTTGAACTCTATGATATTGTTGATTTGTGATAATTATTATATTTGAATTTTTTAGTTTGTTATTAGTTTTCTATGATATTGTTGATTTGTGATAATTATTATATTTGAATTTTTTAGTTTGTTATTAGTTTTTTATTTTAGTATTTTGTTCTCGAATTTTTTTCCCGTATTATATTGATTTACTAAAAATTTAAATTTAAGAGTAATAATGTAAATTAAATAATTTCCAGTCTTCAAATTTTGCACTTATAAAAATAGACAAAAAATATTCAACAATTAAAAATCAGCACTTAAAATTTTAATTTTATCAAATAAGTTATGATAATTTTAGCAATTAAAATTTAAGCGGTTAACAAACATGACCTAATTATTATTCTCTTGTTTATTTAAAGATGGATTAAAAGATTTTTATTCCACTAGAAATAAAAAAAAAAAAATGACATTCCTTACTTCAAGGAGTAAAAGGACGCTCATTACATCAGAATAATTTTATTTTACTCTAAAAATAATAAAAATTCAAATCCAAAAAGAAAAATATCAAGGAATAAATGTAAAGACAGAATGTGTCTAAATATAAAATTTTCAATTAAGAAAAATACCATATATAAAGTTTACCATGACACATTGACCTATGTGGCCCTATTCGTTCATCGACCTACGGCTAAGATAGCCCCTAGGCATGACGCTTCCTGCGATCACTTACTTGCAAGCAGGGTGGGGCTCAATGGCTTCATCGACTGTCCCCTGACGAGCACCGACCTCGAGCTCCCGGACTTGTATCACCCTTCATGCCGAGCATCGAACTTATGATGCCGATCTCATGCGACCTACCATAGCATGGCCGAGCTCATCCTATTGAAAATCGCCTAACGCCTAGTGCTGAAAGGGGTTTTCGACCAAGTCTTCTGGGTTAGCTTCCGACCAACGACCTCCTACGCTACCAATAAGGGCTCTGTTATCCCCATGGGCTGGGTTCTCTACTTTGTTCATCTGGGTCAGCCCATGGACCCCTCCGGGTAGGGCAAATGACAAGGCACAATGTTTTAATCTCCTCACACGCTTTCTCTTTGGCCATACACTGGTTATCTTAACAAACTGTGATCAGAGCCCTGATTCCAAGGCACTAATTGTTTTCCTTGCCTATAAATAGTCTAGCATTCAATACCTGAGGTAAGGCTCAACTACCCACTTGAAGCATATAATTGCCTTTGTTTTTTGTTTTTTTTCCCAATCTTTTACTTTCACGTTGGAGGGACTTTGCTAGGCACATTTTATTGGGTTTTTGTGCAGGTACCAGCTTGGACTTGAGAATTACTGACCGTTGAATGATAGACTATTGACCAAGGATTGCCTAGAGAGCAACGAATTTCGAACTCATGACTTTCACCTCAATAAGAAATCTCGACGTGTGTGCTAACTGGACCAATTGGGAGTGTTAACTAAATTTGGACACCAACAACAATAATAACCAAATAAGATAATTAAAGAATAATTTTACCAGTAGAAATCCATTCCATTACCAAACGAGGTGTTAACATAAAATGTGAAATCAAACAAGTTAATAGCGAGAATCGAGGAAGTGTAAATTAGATGTAACGTTGAAATGAATCTTAATTTGGGATCAAGGAAGGACCATTTGGATAAGTGTGGCCGCAGCAGGACCGTTTGGATAAGTGTGGCCGCAGCAGGACCAGTGTTTGTGTGGTCGATAAACAACGTATGACCAATATTGTATGAATTCATCAAACAATGCCAATGGGCACATGTTCCATGCCAAAGAAGTAAACAAAACAATTCAAAAAAATGAGTTCACATCAAGAATAATACAGGTGGTCCGTCTACTTCAGTGTCGATCATGGCTCTACGGGAAATACAGGTGGTACGCCATGAAACACATGCACATGTTTTTACAGTGTTTTTAAATTTTGAAATTCACTCTTTTATCCAACCAGTAATTTTTTTTTTTTCAAAAGTTTAATAATTTGGTCAAAAAATTAAAATCCTTGCACTTCATAAAATTTATAAGGACTTCCATGTAATACAATAATTTTTGACTTCTTAAAAAATCATTGTGGATCAAACATTGTATGTGCAAAAAAAAATATTTTGTTGATTGATCACCAAGAACTCCTTTATTGTATTAGACCAAAATTAATTAACATATTATTATTTCTATAATATTCTAAATTAATAAATATGCTTTTGAAAAATTAATTCTATTCTCACTCGCACATTCACTTTTCTTTAAAAAAAAATTAATTCTCATTTTAGTTCAAATGCTACCTAAAAATTTATACAAATTCACAAATGTAATATAGTCTGAGAAAATACATATTATTGATCCCAAACCCGAAAACTAAAGATCACAAGTGTAAATTGTTGTCTAAGAAAATATTTAGTGATTCCTAAGCAACATGTTATCTGGTAATATATGTATATGC
Source organism: Eucommia ulmoides (assembly GCA_016647705.1). Lineage (NCBI taxonomy): Eukaryota > Viridiplantae > Streptophyta > Magnoliopsida > Garryales > Eucommiaceae > Eucommia > Eucommia ulmoides. The sequence goes on from CM028329.1 coordinate 7,436,649, forward strand.
ATTTTGATATACTACATTTTAGTTTTTTTTGGTTTTTTTCCTCTTTAATGTATGGTGGCCAGCAAGATGGTAGCGAAAAATAGTTTTGTGGAGTGAATAAGAATCATTTTTATTTTTTTTTTTCTCTCAAATTCTTAAGAAATTTAAAAAATACTCCTAAATTACTCCTAAAATTTTGGAGAAAAACGTGTTTGCCACATACGTTTATGTCGGTAAAGATGAAGACTTACCCATGAAAATTAGAGAAGAGAAAACATTAACTGAATAAGGCTGTAAAGATGAAGACTTACCCATGAAAATCCTTTATTACACATGCACATTAATTAAAAGAAAGGAACGTGGTAGGGTAGGTAGTATTTACGAGAATAAAAACAGGAAATACGTTTTATTGTAATATTTATTTTCTTTTTCTTTAAATGCATGACGGTTGACTGTTGACGGGATGGTGGTGGCCAATGTGAAACATTAACCAAAAAGGAGCCGCAAAAAATTATGACTTACCCCTGGAAAGCCATATTACACATGCATATTAAAAGAAAGGGATAGGGTAGGTATTATACATATAACGTTGTAGATAACTTCGTACATCTCTCTACATTAGGATTAGGTGAAAACTTAAATGAGAAGATTCATTACATTGTAGTCTGAGCCTGGCCACATATATATAGTTTCTATATATACACACACACAATGATCATCAACCTATTTTCTTGGTAATGTTTAATGCTATTTTTTTTTTTTTTTGGTTTTTTTTTTTTTCAAGGGTCCCAAAAATTTAAAAAACAACTTTCTAAGCACTACTAAAATAAAATTTGTTCAAAAGTACCGACACATTTATCATTCTAATATTAGATCTCCTTTATATACACAAAATCCACTAAATTTTTTGTGTGATATCCACTTAATTTCATTTTTTAATAAAAAAATTTCAATGAATTATTTTTTTTTATTCAGAATATATTTTTTTTTTGAGAAAATACCCTAAATACCCCTAAAAACCACTTACATAATCTAAGTGGAAATCCACTAAACAAATAAAGTAGAAATACACTAAAAATTATGAATTGCTACATTCAAAATCGAACCTCCATCAAACAAATCATCACCTTACCACATTCTCATGAATAAATCAATAGAAAAACAAATGGAGAATCAAGATTTATGGTAAGACCTTGACCTTTGGCATACATATGATTTAACTCGTGTTTTAAAATATTTCAAAAATAACGGGGTTGGTGGTGTTAATTTTGATTTAATTTTAAATTTGAGGGGTTAATTCGTAAATTTTTTAAACATTAAAATGGAAGTTGGGTTTAATTAATAAACTTAACTAAAATAAAAGGGAGAATTGTATAAATTATATATATATATATATACTAGTGTATAATCCGTGCCTGAAGGCACGGTTGTAAAACATACAGCATCTATTTCGTCATAACATCCGTAATAACTAATAATCTCATAACAAAAGTCACCGACATTGCTAGAATAGAACGTCTCAAACGTCAAACAAAAAATAGACAACTAATCTATAAACAATTGAGACAATTATAGTTACAATAATACTTCCAGATAAATAATATTTGTCGTGGATAAAGATCCATATTCCGGGAGAAGCACACTTAATTGATCAAATGATGTGCACCTCGATAGGGCCACGTATAGTTGACCGTGACTAAAAACTGGTGTAGTCAAATCAACCCCAACAAATTTCACTGATTGTCCTTGTGATTTATTTATTGTTATAGCATATGCCAAACGAATTGGAAACTGGCGCCTTGTCATTTGAAAAGGAAATTCAGAAGACGACGGCGTCAAGTGTAAGACCCTGTTTAAAAAAAAAAAAAAAAAAGGTGATAAATTAGAAAAATGAGAAGTTTGGGGGGGGGGGGGGGAGAAAGAATATTTTGTTTAGATATTTTTAAACATACAAATTATATACAACTATATATATATATATATGTGTGTGTGTGTGTGTGTGTGTGTGTGTGCCGTGAGCCATGCCGGGAGAAAGAGAGGGGAATGGGGCAACGTGGTATGATCCTACTCCATTAATCCATTCATATATATATATATATATATATATATATATGTATAATTGTGGTTAGGGAGGGCAACGATCATTCAGGAAGAAACAAGAAAATGAGAGAGAGAGAGAGAGAGAGAGAGAGAGAGAAGTGAAGAGGAAAAAGAAGCCATCGGAAGGGTTGCCAAAAATCACTGGTGCAGGTTTAGGGTGTTTTCCCAAGGCTGATAGTCGTTTGGGTTGTAGGAGTGTGCAAGTGTGACATGTTCTGGGGTCATATGGAAGCAGGTATGTGTGGGTGAAGGATTGTGCTATGTTTTTGCTGTTTAGAGTTACAACCGTTGGTTTGGGGTATTATTTTAGTGGGTGTTTTAGCTAGAGTGAAGGGAATGAGGTTGGTTTTATCAGCATAAACTTGGGACGGTTGATCGTGAAGGTGGAGTGAAGGATTTAAGGGCCGAAGTTGGTGACGAGAAGGAGGAAAAAGACTAGTATGTTCTGTTCTGTTCTGTCAGGGACGAAGCTAGGACCTCTTAGGCGGTAAAACAACAGAGAGCCAAAAATTTCGTGATCGCTTAGGCGGTAAAACAACAAAGAGCCGTAAATTTCGTGATTGCTTAGGCAGTGGAGGATCGCATAGGCGGTAAAACAACAGAGAGCCAGAATCGCGTGATCGCTTAGGCGGTTGAAGACCGCTTAGGCGGTAAAACAACAGAGAGCAAGAATCGCCTGTTCGCCTAGGCAGTATATTTCTGCTTAGGCGGTGGGGAGCAGAAGCATATTCTAGGGGGGCTTGCAAGTACAAATTTTCAGGTGAGTGTACTGTCTTCTTATAAAATTATTTTTCTATATGTCGATCTAAATGTTTATTAAACTGCATGATTTTATAAATATGGTGGATCGAGCCGATTTTGTATGAGTTGGAAAAAAAATGAATTTCTGTGGGAATTGTTAGGGTGTCAAAAAGAGGGATATTATAAATAATTTTGTTGAAAATTGACGGTAACTAAATTGACGATGGTGTTGTTGTTTAAAATTGTGTTGTTGGTTAGACTATGCCATAGTTTATGTCCTATCCGAAGGGTGGTCTGGCAGGTGGTGATTCATATCATGGTCTGTCCGGAGGGTGGTCCGGCGGATGGATATCAGTTATGGTGATTGACGTTATGTGGTGATTTATATTATTGGCCTCCAGAGATGTCCGGTTGGCGGTGATTTGCGCAGTTAGGTCCGCTAGGAAGGCATATCCTACGGATGGTTACGGTACCGTTGCAACTCCCGATCGTGAGATTAAAACGATCACTATGGTTTAGTCGGTGTGTATGCTGGTGAATAGATAAATATTGAAATGGGATGTTTTTACTATGATTGGTGATTTATTGCATATAATGATTGATATGGTTTTACACTGAATAGATCGGTGAGTTATGTAATTATATAATTGTTTATTTATTTTCACTGTTTACTTTAAGAGGAGATGTTTGTATTCTAGTATTCGTATAATTATGCTCGATCTTTGTTTTTTTTAAAAGGTGTTGAGAATGTATAATTATTTTGAAGTTATGTTTTTTTAAAAATTACTAAGAAGGCAGTACACTCGCAGGTGCTGTAGAGAAACGTTTGTCCCCTACTCGGAGTAGGTCGATTCCTGAAGGGCCGTAGCTGGGAATATCTTGTTAGTGATTCTTTTTTATTTTGGTTGTATATGTTGGTTAGTAAAAATATGAACTAGCGCTATTGTTGTAAGAGCAAGAGAGTCCCAAGAGAAGAGGATATATGTATTTTTGTTGACTATAGTAAATAATATTCTCTTTTTGGGTAAGTTATTTTAATTCGAGTTAGTCATTGCTGGAAAAGTAGTATTGTTGTCACACCGGCCCACGAATATTGTGAAATCGAGGTGGGTTGTGACATCAAGAATATTCTCGAAATGAATGCCAAATTTCCTGCTTTATCTTCTGTTAATATTCGAGCTTCTATTATACGTGAAGAGCACCTAACAACCATTAATCGTGTGCCATTACAATAGAATTCATTTAATTAGCCATGGACGATGGAGTAGTGCGATCCCTATGGAGATCCACAATTCCAGCGGTACATGGACTCGTAATCACTGACAGCCCACTTGATTGTCTTCAACTAGTCTTCTCTTTCCCCTTAATATTTGAAGTAGAATTTTCATTCGAATTGTCATCATCGCCTTCTGTTTTTCCATTGCCAAATATTTTTCCTTGGAAAATAAAAATGAAAATATTTTTAAAAAAATATCTAATGCAAAATAAATGATAAACTAAAATTATATTATTTGAACTTAAAAAATAAATTATAAGATTGATATATTAATTAACGATTAACAAAAGTAAGAGAATAACAAAGACAGAAGCATATATAATATTCAACCCATTGCATTAAGACAACTTCTGTTGAATATAAAAAAGTAAACAATCAACAAACATTACAACATTACAACATACAAAATGTATATGGTGATTACAAAATACATTCAAAAGATATCTTCAACAACGAAAGAGAAAAAACAGACTTGACGTGGTAACCCTACAAAAGGAAAAGAAAGAAAAAAATATATTAGACATAAAATATACAAAATGTATATCATGAATAAAAAATAAATTAAAAATTATTTATACCTTAAAAAACAGTTTAGGGCGCAACTTCATTACTTTGGCTGCCAATTTGTTGTTGAATCTCGTATTCCTTCAATACCTTTAAGCCGATCTGATCGTCCTCGATGCTCTCTAACAAAGTTCCTAATGCTCTTAAGTCTAGGAGTTCTTTCTTTAAGGCTCTATAAACTCTAACTAGGCCAAATTTTTGGTAGAGTACGCACAATTACATACACCAACACTGCCTAGTTTGGTTGAAACCTTTTATGTCTTAGGTGGTAGTACAGAGGCTCTTTTCTAAGTATATGCATTTTAACACTTTTTTTCATTTATTTTCCCTCTTTCAAATTATCTCCACAATAGTTGCACATCCTGTTCAGCCTTTTCTAAAAATTGTACAAATTCGAAGGCAGTAAGAGGTCGATGATTTTCAAATATGTTCTTTGTCGCAACATCCCAATTTGATGGTAAACCATCAACAATTTGGTTCGTTATGTCTCTCTCACTTATTTTGTACCTATAATTCTGCAAATGAATAGAACTTGAAATTTTATTCATCGCATATTCTCTAATGGGACAACTTTGTAAATAAGGCTTCTCGTAAAAAACTTGTTTTTCCTTATGCAACTTTAGCCTAATACTCGTTCTCAATACAATAATGGGTCGTACCATATTGCTTGAGATTGAAGGACATAAATGACACATAAAACGAAACAAATTTATTTGAATCTCTAAATTGTAACAAAAAAAAAAAAAAAAAGACCACATGGACAAAATTCAATACAATTTATAACTAAACAAACATGGTTACGAAAAAAAATTAAACTCAACACAATATAAACATACACAGTAAACGTGTTACCTAATATATACATACACAGTAAAAATAAACATGCCTAAAAAAAAAATTAAACTCAACACAATATATACATACACAGTAAAAACAGGAATGGAAACAGAAACGGAAACAGAAACAGGGAACAGGAACTGGAACCGATACAGGGAATAGAACAGAAACAGCAGGAACAGGAACAGAAACAGAAACAGGGAACAGAAATAGAGAACAGAACAAAAACATCTAACAGAACAGAAACAGGAATGCTACCTGGGAAAAAATTATATAACCAATCCCATAATGTTCTGTATTCATAAACAACGGGTATAAAAGGCAGTCACCCAATAGGTTAAACTATTCCAACCAAATATGGGAACCAACACAACACAGCACAATATATACATTCACAGTAAAAATTAATTATATGATACACAATATATCTAACAAAAACAGGGAACAGGAACATAACAGAAACAGGGAACCGAACGGAAACAGTAATGGAAACGAAAACATGTATATTTCTCTAAAAAAACATTCAGGAGAAAACGTTTATTGTTCCATGTTTTCGCACGGTCATTGTTCATGGTATGAGCATGATAAGTTTTCAAATGCTATCTTCATTATCACGAAAGAAAAAAAACACAAATAATGAAATAAATAAAAGTAATGCAAGATATATAAGTATATATCGTTAGTGTCGCCCTGGTCATTATGACTTGTAGGAAAAAACGGAATTGAAGGGTTAGTGTTGTCCCGTCCATTAAGACTTGTAGGAAGAAACAAAATTAAATTTGGATAAGCAGTTTATGATTTATGTGGAATGTTAAGAAACATAAAGTTAACAAAAAAATTAACAAACCTGAACTAAAAATTGCAGGGGAAAAAAAACTAAACTGGGAAAGAAAACATAGCAGAGAAAAGTAGTAAAAACAAAACTGCACAAAACCTTTGAAAGTTTAATTTCTTTTTTTTTTTTTTTTTTTTTAAAAAAAAAAAAAACAAAAAAAAACCCAAACCTGAACACAATATGTAGAAAAACTTAAAAAGAATAGAACACAATATCCAAAAGACTATTAGTTGGTATTAGGATGTTAAAGTGAATAAAAAAAAAAAGAGTATAGTGTAAGATGCCAGGGGATATTAGGATCTTAATAATGATCTTCCTTGCCAAAAGACTATCACTTGATATTTAGGATCTTAAACACTGAATAATTGATCTTTTGGTGGGGCCAATGGATGAATTACTTTTAAAAATAAATAGAAACAGTAAACGAAAACGTGTTTGCCAACAAATTCTTAAGAAATTTTAAAAATAGACTCAAATTACTTTAAAAACTTTGGGAACAAAAACGTGTTTACCAATTGGGGAACAAAAACGTGTTTACCTAATTTTGGGAACCAAATGCTAAAAAATGAAAAAATGAAAAGAAAAAAAGAAAAAGAAAAAAGCCATTGTTTTTTGTTTTCAACCCCTAAAAAAGAAAAGGGAACTAAATGCTAAAAAGCATTTTTTTTGTTCCCATTTTTTCATTTCTAGTTTGTAATACATAAACAAAAACAAAAACAAATGCCTAAAAAATGGGAATCAGAAATAAGATAACGCAAAACAGAAACGACAAACAGAAATATGGGAACAGAAATGAAAAAATGAAAAGAAACAAAAAAAGAAAACATTGTTTTTTGTTTTCAACCCCCCCCCCCCCCTCTCCCAAAAAAAAAAAGGGAACAAAAAAAAAGCAATTGTTTTTTCATAAATGTGTCTGGTATATATATATATATATATATATATCAGAAATGAAGAAATGAAAAAATGATCCAAAGCAATAAACAGAAACAGAAACGACAAACATATATCATGTGTTCAACCCCTAAAAAAGAAAAGGGAACAAAAAAAAAAAAAAGCAATTCTTTTTTCATAATCTTCCCATTTCAATCAAAGCAGAAACAAAAACAAATGGCTAACCAGAAACAGGGAACAGAAATAGAAACGGAAACAGAAACACAGATGCAAACATAAACAAAAACAGGGAACAGAACCAAAAACACAAAAACAAAAACAAAATCACAGTTAAAGGGGTATTTTCTTAAAATCACAGTTTTGCAAATATGATTTTTTCATAAACATAAACAGAAACAGAAACAGAAACGGCAAACAAATATCATTTTTTCATAAACATAAACAGAAACAGAAACGACAAACGGCAATCACAGTTTTGCAATTGCAAACCAAAATGAGGAATTAAATAGAAACTTATTAACTTGCCTGAAGTGGAGAGGCCAAAATGAGACGCAAGTGAAGCCCTTGACTGAGGTGATAGGGAGACGAAATCCAAGTTCTGCTACAGGTAAAGAATGGTTAATGATTCTCCAATTTTTAGTTTAAAGGGATTGAACATCTATATAATTCATAAACAAAAACAGAACCAAATACTACCTTGTGAGGAATGATTGTCTGAAGCGAGGAACCAAACAGAAATCTGAAGTGAGGGTTTTATAGATACGAGATGGAGAGATTCCATTGGGGCTTCGATAGGTTCTATTAGGACTTCGATAGGCACAGATTAGGGCAGAGATGATTCGGCGCAATTGATGAGGGAGATGACGGCAACAAACGATTGTACAGTAAGGGAGATGACAACACGGAATGACTGTAGAGCTCTGCGAAGATTAGGGCTTCGATAGGCACGGATTAGGGGAGAGATGATTCGGCGCGATTGATGAGGGAGATGATGGCAACGCACAATTGTACAGTGAGGGAGATGACGGTGAGGAACAACTGTACAGCTCTGCGAAGATTATGGAGGCGACGAAGAAGAAGAAGAACATGCGAATTGGGGGCGAATTCGGTGGAGAAGAAATGGCGGACACTACTGAATAGGTCTTTAATCTTCTCATACCTGTGCGATACTGTATTATAAGGACAATGAATAGGGCTTTGATGGTAAGTGTTATCCAACGGCTGAATAGGACACTGAATATATATATATATATATATATATATATATATATATAGAGAGAGAGAGAGAGAGAGAGAAATACATATAGAGATAGAGACGAGAGCCAGAATCGAGAAAATGATCGGAGAAAATGAAAATGTATATGGCCTGTATATGCAATTATATATTTAGGTATGCACAATGTTGTTTTTCGAGTTGGTTGGATATTCAGGTAGTGTGGTGTTAACGTCACTCCGGCCCTAGTGTGACGGGTGTCCGGGGTGGGGTGTGACATTTATTGCATTCAAAAAAATATATATACAAAAATTTCTACAACATTGAACATATCTTAAAATATATCCAACTCTTGACGGCAAAACCTTGTCTTCAACCTCTAAATGATATTCCACTGATTGAATCCTCAAATGAAGACCACTGAAAATAAATCAATCTCAACAATTCAACAAAATATATCCATATAAATCAACAATTCAAAATATGAAGCATTTCATTTTATTTTTTTTTTTTAAAAAAAAAAAAAAAAGGGAACCCAATCAAAGTGAAAATCCATTTAAACATGAGCTACACAAAATTTTAAATTCCATTTAAAAAAATTACACAATCATGGATATCCACTAAAAAATAATCAGTGGATATTTACTCAATTTTATTAGTCAAGTTTGATAAACAATAACAAATTTCAAATTTATCGGTGGACATCCACTCAAAATCAATCAATAGATATCCACTTGAATCAATCAGTGGATATCAACTTACTTCTATTAGCTATGTTTGATGAATAATAACACGAAAATGAGAAAATTTAACTTTCATTTCCTTGTTCAAGTCCATGACAATCAACAAAATGGAAGAAGAAGAACAAAAATAAGCAAAACACAAGCTATATAATCAGCTGCTTGAATTTCAACCTGGAAATAGTGTGTCACTAATCTAATATTCTCTCACAATTAAAGGACTACATATATACTAATGCGAATCAATTCTTAGCATCAAAATTCAAAGCAAAAAAAAAAAAAAAAAAAAAGAATAAAACAATACCTAAAACGAGCAATTCGGAGTTCTGGAAAAATACCTGAAGCTTGTAGTCATTGGTGGTGGTGGAGCCATGGAATCGACTAGTGATGGCTAGATCTAACCAAATCAAGGCTGGATTTGGTTAGATCTAGGCTAGATCTAACCCAATCTAGCCAAATCGAAGCGGCAATAGAGAATTAGAGTGGAGACGACGACGACGAATCGGATAAGAGATGGTGGCCATAGAGTGACGACGATTAGGAAGAGGGCAACAGCGACGAGCTAAGGCGAGTATGGTGGGGACAAGCTAAGGCGAGTATGGTGGGGACAAGCTATGCGAGGGCAGCGGCCAGCTAGTGCAAAGAGAGAGAGGGGAAGGATGAGAGAGGGCAGTGAGTGAGGTCAAAATAAAAGATGAAAAATTAATGTTTTGATGTATTTAACTTAAAGGTTAATTATGTCATTATAAATTATTAGTAGCGGTCTATGCATATTTTTAAAAAAAAAAAAAAAAACAAATAGGAGTTTTGAACAAGTTTTATTTGCATGGCAGTGAAAAAGTTTGTCTTTTTTATTTTATTTTATTTTTATTTTTTACTACAAAGGTTTGAGTAGAGAATTTTAGGAAGGAACACACGAAGCTGCAAGTTTTGGGTTACTTAATGCAACCTATAGACGCTGTATTTACAAGTCAGAAGATAATACAAGTAGATGACGTAATGGCATCTCTTATTAGTTAAATTTGGTTATGAGACAGCCCAATAATATTTTATTCATAAAAATATTTGTAACCTAATCTTTTTATTTTTTTAATACTCCAATTTTTTGTTTTTATTTATTTTTTCTATTTTCTAATTTCTATCTCTTTTTTTTCCTCTTATTCTGTAATTTATTTCATTATTTTCTATTTATTTTCAATGGTGTATAAAAAAACAAAACTAAAAAACTAAAAAATAATTTTAAAAAATATGAAATCAAAAACAAAAACTAATAAAAAATTTAAATTAAGAAACAAAAAAAATAATAAAATAAAATAATTATTTTCTTTTTCAAAATTAACTTTTTTTTTGTTTTCGTTTTTATTTGTTGATTTTTATTTTATAGATTTTACTTTTGATTTTTTTTTACTATACACACTATTCACAAAAAAAAAATTAAAAATAAAATTAAAAATCAAACAAATAAAATAAAAAAACGAAATAGAATAAACAAAAAATAAAATAATATAAAATTATGATGTCACAAGAGTTTTATTATATTATTCAAATTATATGAGATGTTCTCCATATAAAGCTACATGATAGATTGTAATGCGGAAATAATTCAAATTAATTAATCCCTAATACAATATGTCATACATGGTTAGTGAATTTGTGGAACTAACCTAATATGTCAATAAAGGACAAATCTCATAGTCAAGAGGTTGTGTTGGTTGGCAAATTTTTATTTTTTATTTTATGTATTTATTTATTTATTATTATTATTATTATTATTATTTATTTATTTTTTATTTTTTTTATTTTTTTATCAAGGTACAACTCTATTGGAGAACATTTTACGAATTAAATCTTAAATTTTATTAAGGAAATTCGCGCTTAAAATTGTTCTGAAAGATGAATCATCCAAGTACACGTAAACTAATTCAGACATACCTTAAAAAACAAAGGACACGTCCCTTGAACTTTCCTCACACGATCAATTATATATGCTACACGTGCAATGTCTTCATAATTGACCATCTTATTATTTATAATATTAAAAGTGAAAGACAAAATATTCAAAATAACTACAATTAAGATTTGTAATTTTCTCTCATCACCTTGCTCTTATTAAAATCAACAGTAAGATTAATCCTTCACTTATATTAGTTGTAATAACTATTCAAGTAATTCATTATTTTTTTTTAATTTCTAAATGCCTATTTTTTTTAATAAATATGACATATAAAATTGGTCAAAAAAGTTGTATTTTGTCGTCTTTTTTTTTTCCTTTTTATTGCGACTTTTTTTTATTGATAATAATTAAAAAAAAAAAATTAATAACAATATTTACTAACCACCACAAATTGGGAGCTATTCAAAAACACATTAGAAAGTTAAAAAATTATATATATTCCCTTGGAATTTAATGCGTAATTTTTTTTAGCTATTTATTATTTTATTTTTAAGTGTGAAAACAAATGAAACTGATGTAAATTTGTTTTTTTTTTTTGTTTTTTTTAAATGTATTTTTTAAAAAAAAAATTATTATTAAACATGAAATTAAAAGAAACAATACTCAGAATGTTAACAGTCAAATTTTAAATATTATTAATTTAAATTTTAATTTAATTTTTAAAAACTCGCAGGTTGTGTGAATCTAAAACTGAAATGAAAGTGATGGCTGGGTAAGGTTCGATTATATATATAGCAAGCACTCCACTTGAATTAATACGAGGGAAAAAAATAAATTAAAAAGGTTGAAGGCCGGAGGAAATGCAGTAACAGTATTCCCATGGCACCACAAGCCATTGATCTTCTCTTCCATTCACACCAACTACTACTCATTCTCATGCACCAGCACCGGCAACAACAGTAAAGTAATACCTGGCCGTCTTTCTCATACCGGAGGCATTATTAAAGCTTCCGCAGCTCAACAAGCGGCCGCAATAACTATTCCAGGGTGTTCGGTGACTGTGAAGGTGGTGGCTACCGTCCAAGTCATCAGCGCAGGCCTCCTGTACGGCAAAACCGTCTACTTGGAGCTCGTCGCTGCTGAACTTGATCCCAGTAAGTAGCTAAGCTATAACTTATATATACACATATATATTTGATCTATATAATGATGATGATCGATGATGTGCATGAACTGTGAAGAGACGGGGACACACAAAGAAAGAGTGAAGGGGTATTTGCACAAGACGAGCGAAGAGGAGAATGAGGTGACGTACAAGTCTGATGATTTTGTGATTCCCCACGAGTTTGGGGAGATCGGAGCAGTGTTGGTAGAGAACGAGCACGACAAGGAGAAGTACCTCAAGCAAATCTCCATCCATTGTCTTCCCAATGGAACCCTAAACGTCTCCTGCAACTCCTGGGTTCATTCCAAGTCTGATAACCCTCAGAAGAGAATCTTCTTCACCAAAAAGGTTTTTCTTCACCATCATTTCTCATTTTAATTAATTAAATATGACTATATAAAATATTTTTTTGAATTCAAATATGCCCATCAACAACTGATTAATTAATATCAACCCATAAATTGTAATTGTGAATATTCACAGTAGCATATATATAGTATTGTGAATGTTCACACTGCTAATATTCACACTCAAATAATATTTGCATCAGTTAAGTATTTTTTGACAGCATTTCAATATTATGAAGGTTCATATAATTAGGTAATAGAAACTCGCAATACACTAGATTTGATAGGGGTATTAGTGTGGACATTCACACTACTATTTGAATAATTGTGATTGTTAGGGGGAGAAAATATAAAACAAAACTAAAGAATTAAAACAAAAATGAAAAAGGGGGCAAATGTAACTAATTAATAGCCCCCTTCATTGTTCCCATCCCCGTTGTCTTCACCTTTGCCATCCGGACCAGTCTTTTCTTGTTGCTAACAACAACAACAATCACCCAGCAATTTGTTTCTTGCCACAGTCATCGGATTCTTCTCGCCGAGCACCACGGTTATGTATGATCACGTGGCCGTTGCATTGGTGATTCCAAGTTTGATGACGGAAACAAAAAACCGTTTCTTGCTAGGTATGATCCATTGGATATAGATCCAATCTTTGCATTTTTTGGATTCTTTAGAATTTGTGTTAGCCGCTGGATCAAAATGCCACTATGTTGAGAGATCTTATCTCTCTCTATAGGAAAAAGGATATCTCCCAAAACAATTTTAAGTTCCATTCTTTTTTTTTCTCCACTCGGACAAACCCACCTACCCGGCTTCTTGCATTGTCTGATTATGGGGATGACCGTGGATTGGAGATTCGGCACAGCAACGGTTTGGAAATGAGATTGGAGGACTCTGAGATAGATCATGAAGTTCAAATTTGTTCAAGACAAAGCATGAAGTTCAAATCTCCGAACATTAGATCTGTCATTAAACCCTAGCCCACATTCACTGCATTGGGATTGTCGGACTCCGGTAGGGTTTTTAGGTTTGACAAATAAAGAATCAATCAACTCCAGTGATTTCATTTTTGGAGCTTTTCTTCAGAAAAAGTGATTCGATTCAGAGGGTAACTTCAGAGTGCAGTGTGGTCGGGAATGAACCAATTGGGTGTGGATGGGATGATGCGGCTGCTGCAGGGAAGAATGGTTTACGACTGATTAGCGGTGGTGGGGCTCGAGATCTACGGTTTTTATTTTCGTCTCTCCATCGGTTCTCTTTAAAACAGTTTTGTCCCCATATACAGCTGCCGTAATTTTTACAAGGGCAAAATAGTCCAGTCATTATATTTTAATAACTGTTGAGGACTAATCAATACAAATTGTTGGAGAATGATTTCCCTTTTTAATTTAATTTTTTTTTTTTTAAAAAAAAAAAGAACTCTTGGTTTGGTTTTTTTACAACAGAAACTCTTAAAATAGGTTTTAAAAAAAAAATCTTTATTTTTAATATACTTTTGAATATTAATCCAAAAACACTTTGCATTCTTGATGTTTGAGTGATGTGCTCCCCCGATGTTTAAATAATTTTAAATGTACGTAATCTTTGAAGTTTGATTTTCACCTTAATTGATTCCATTGTCATGTTTTGATATGTTAATTGTTAGAATGGCAATATGTACATCATAATTGAGGAAATTTTTTAGTTAATAGATTAACCTGTTTAAAGAGATGCACTTGTTGCTACTCTAGCAATTAAAATGACTGACTAGACTAACTAGAGGAAAATTTTAAATTTTAGAGTACATTGCAAAAATTACAACATCAGGGGAAGAATTGAGATTGCACTCGAAACTTTAGGGAAGAAAGTGTGATTTTGTTATTATAGTATCATTTTTGTAACTTACTGGTAGTTGGTTGCAGTCATACCTCCCATCGGAAACACCGAGTAGAGTGCAGATGTTGAGATAGGAAGAGCTGGCGGTTCTTCGAGGCTATGGCTATGGAGAGCGTAAGTCCTTCGAGAGGATTTACGGCTACGATGTCTGTTTCTGCAGAAATTAATAAAGAACAAGTTTACCGAATTAGCTTGGGTTAAGTCGCGGACTAGGTAGCTTTCTTTAAAACGTTTCGCAGCTCTGCCCAAGAAGCGTGCAAGCAGTATATTAGCCTCGTCGTTCCCACGATAAAACAGCCTAGAAATCTCCTCTGTCTAGGACGTTCTTTGCACTGTAGAAGTCCCGAAAAATAAAGACCCCTACACACTGTTCGTAAAATGAACAAACTGCTTGGAAAACAAAGTCGAACTGAAGAAACAGTACCAGAACAGATCAGAACAGTTCCAAAACAATGAAGATCAAAACTGTTTCAGAACGGAACGGAACAATTCTGAAATGAAGAAAAAATTGAAGCTATTTCGGAACAGTTACGAAGAAGAAGAGACCATTTTGTTTGGAAGCAATTTCTGATTTCGTAGTTCGCAAAACTAATGAAGAACATCGGCATAAATAGATGAAAGAGAAACAAATTAGATTTCCAACGATTCAAAAATCGTGGAGAGATTTCGGGAATGTGGAGAGAAAATCGTGCGATCAGAAAATTGTTTTTTTACCAAGTCAAAAGCGATTTTGAAAAACTTTCTTTTAAATAAAATATAATTATTTAAATAAATTTTGTCCAATTTTTATATATATATATATATGTGTGTGTATATGTATATATATATATATATATATATATATGTATATATATATATATATATGTATATATATGTGTGTGTGTGTGTGTATATATATAAGTGTCACCTTATCACACGTGCGACTCGACTCGACACGACACGGCATGGCTGGACGGACGGCGGCGGCGGCGCGCGTGCTTGTGGTAAACCAGTAGGGATGTAGCTCCTCTCCCCTCCACAAAATATGGGTACCCCTTGAGGCACACCCCAAGTATCTCACATACCCCTAGATATACTCCTCAATTCTTCTTCTCCCATCCAATGTGGGATAGAAGGAATTAAGGGAAAACCATTTGACACTTTCTATAACAAAAAGAATTTCAAAATTCATTTGCTCCAACAATTCCCCACTTGAATTTTTAAAACAATTTTTCATCGAGCAGTATTAAACAATATAATATTGTGCATAAGCAAAGGTGTCTGTCGACTTGAACCTTTACATAGTGAAGATGATTTAGATTATACTAGAGTAACTCGTAGTTTTGAACTCTATCTCTAACAACATCACACACACAACCTTATCAGGGTGTAGTCTATAAGCCCATGCTTTACGGCCATGCAAGTATATCCCAGTATAGTGAATGATCTAGAGAATTTGCCCAAAATTCCATAGGAAGCGGCCACACTTCCACATTTACATAGGTGAGTCTATCAAGAGTATTCCTGTAGTTAGGTACTCTACTCCATATAGAGTATAGATCTCATTAAGAGTTAATAAAAGAAAACTCAACCTTCTATCACTTCAGGATGTCATACTTCAAACAACTCATATTAGGAATAGAACTCAAAATTATTATTATAGCACGATTCTCTTCATATCACTTCATAAGTTGTTATTACCCTTTAAACCTATTTCTTGGGATCTCCAGTCTATAGGTTGGGTTTCCCTCACAAGTGACTCGTCAATCCATGGGCTTGAGTCTCATTTCTTTCGAGGTTTTGTAAACATTTTCTCTAGCTAATCCTTTCGTCAAATGATCGGCTAAGTTATCATCAAACCGTATATGATCTACTCTCACAGCCCCTATAGAGATATACTCCCTAATAGTTCTGTGTTTGCAACGTATTTGTTGCTTTTTCCCATTATAATAACGGTTCTAAATCTTTACAATAGCCGCGGTACTATCGCAATGGATCAAGACAGCTGGAATCGGTGTCTCCCATAAAGGGGTATCAAAAAGCAGGTTCCTTAACCACCCTGCTTCCTCACTAGCCGAAGCAAGTGCAATCATCTCAGACTCCATAGTAAATTGAGCCAAAATAGTCTGTTTCTTAGATTTTCAAGAAACAGCTCCACTAGCTATACTAAATATATAGCTGCTAGTTGCCTTGGAGTCATCTGAAAGGGTGTTCCAATCAGCATCGCTATATTCTTCCAGAACAGCAGGAAACTTCTGATAATGTAATCCAAGGTTCATAGTTCTTTTTAGGTATCTCATGATCCTATCAATAGCATGCCAATGCTCAATACTAGGTCTACTTGTAAACCTGCATAGTAATCCCACAGCTTACGCTATGTCGGGCCTAGTGCAATCAGTGGCATATCGAAGACTACCTATGATGCTCGCATACTCAGATTGTCTAACACCGTCACCGGTGTTCTTGAACAACTTCACACTAGGGTCATAAGGAGTACATGCTGGTTTACAATCAAAATAATTGTATTTCTTCATATAATGAGATTGATCCAAAGAAATTCCATGTTTAAACCTAGTTATTTTAATACCAAGAATTACATTTGCTTCACCAAGATCTTTCATGTCAAAGTTAGCACATAACATGGATTTCACATTATTGAAAACATGAATATTAGAACAAAAAATCAGCAAGTCATCTACATAAAGATATATAATAGTGTAAACATCATTTTCAGATTTATAATAAATGCATTTGTCACTTTCATTTACTTTAAAACCATGCGAAATGACTAGATTACCAAATTTCTCATGCCATTGCTTGGGTGCTTGTTTTAAACCATAAAGAGATTTATATAATTTGCATACTTTGTTTTCTTGACTAGGAATAACAAATCCTTCAGGTTGATTCATATAAATCTCTTATTCTTATTCACCATTTAGAAAAGCAGTTTTAACATCTATTTGGTACACAACAAGATCATGAATAGCAGCAAGTGATAAAAGCATATGAATAGAAGTAATTCTAGAGACAGGTGAGAATGTATCAAAGAAATCTACATTCTCTCTTTGTCTAAACCCTTTGGCTACGAGACGAGCCTTATATTTATCAATGGTTCCATCGGGTTTTAATTTCTTCTTTAGAATCCATTTATTTCCTATTGTTTTACAACCAGGAGGTAAATCTACTAAATACCAAGTTCTATTTGACTCGAGAGAGTCCATTTCATCATCTATGGCCTCTTGCCACAAATTGGCATCTATAGAGGACAATGCCTCTTGGAGGGTGTGCGGATCCTCCTCTAAAGTGTTTGCAAAGAAATCTGAACCATAATCCTTAGCAGTATAAGTCCATTTACTTTTCCTAGGTTCAAATTCTAATTCATTATAAGGCTCATTAATTCTAATGATAGACATATTACTAGATGTCGAGCCCCCACTATTCTTCAAATTAAACGGAAATCTTTGTTCATAAAAATCAGCATCATTAGATTCAATAATAACATGATCATGCAAGTCGTAAAATATATAAGCTTTCTTATTCACAACATAACCAATAAAAACACATTCATATACTCTACTTCCAAGTTTTTTCCTTTTTGGATCAGGAATCCGAACATTTGACAAACAACCCCAAGTTTTAAAATAAGACAAATTTGGTTTCTTATTTTTGAAAACTTCATATGGTGAAATTTTACTATACGATTTGGGCACTCTATTAAGCACATAACAAACAATCAATAAAATCTCACCCTACCAGTGAGAAGCAACACCAGAGTTAAGCAAAATAGCAACTACAGATTCAACAAAGGTTCTATTTTTCCTTTCTGCTTTACCATTCATTTCAGGAGAATACGGTACAATTCTTTCATAAATTATCCCATGAGAATTATAAAATTCAATAAATATATCAGAATCATATTCGGTTCCTCTATCACTACCCAACCACTTAATTTTATTATTGCACTAATTTTCAATCTCAGTCACAAACAATTTAAACATATCAAATGCTTCACTTTTATTTTTCATGAGATAAACATAAGTATAATCAGAACAATCATCTATGAATGTAATAAAATAACGTTTACCATTCCTAGTCAAGACACCATCAAATTCACAAATATCATAATGTATCAAGTCAAGAGATTCAGATTCTCTAATTACTGATTTATGAGGGGTTTTGGTAATTTTAGATTGACTACAAAATTCACACTTTTCAAAATCATTCAAAGATAATTTAGGAATTAGTTCTAAGTTGCTTAAGTTTTTAATAATGCGTTGGCTAACATGACAAAGTCTAGCATGTCAAATATTAAAAGAACACAACATATAAGTAGAAAAAGAAATCTTATTAGCATCAACATTCAGTTTAAACATTCCATCAGTTATATAACCCCTCCCAACAAAAACATTATTTTTGGTTAAGGTGTATAAATTAGCCCCGATAGTTTGAGTGAATCCCGCCTTGTTAAGAAGATATCCCGGAACCAAATTATTTCTCATCTCTGGGGTATGCAGAACATCCTTAAGAATGACCGTCTTTCCAGAGGTAAACTTTAATTCCACGTCACCAGAACCAGCGACAATAGTGGAGTGTGAATCACCCAGCGACACTTTCTTATCTTCACTTTCAGAATAAGTTTTGAACAAAGCACGATCATAGCAGACGTGGCGTGAAGCACCCGTATCTACCCACCACCCTTCGGATCCACCAACTATATTGATTTCAGAAATCATAGCAATTAGTTGGTCCTCGGTAAGATTCGCCTGCGGAGCAGGACGACGTCTTTGCCGGCAGTTCCGAGCCATATGGCCCTCATTTCTACAGTTAAAGCAAGTAAACTGTTCTGAAGTGTTTCTTGAAGGGGGTTTCAACTTATTCTGATTTTGATGTGCATTTCTGTTCTGGTTGTTGTGGTGGCGATTCTGATTCTGATTCTTCATATTTTTTCTTTTGGGTTTCTGAATTGCAGAGGATGATTTTCTGTGAGCGTTGTTGGACAAAACGAGTACTTCATCTTTCTGATCTTGTTTTTGGGCTTCCTCCTCAATCCGAAGATGAGTGATCAAACTCTCTAAAGAAAACTCTTTTGGTTTGTGCCTGAGAGTATTCTTAAAATCTTTCCAAGAAGGGGGTAATTTGTCAATTAAAACAGCAACTTGAAATTAATCATCAAGGGACATACCTTCAGCAATTATTTCATGAGCAATTTTCTAAAGTTCATGAGACTAAGCTTCCATAGATTTGTCGTCGGTCATTTCATATTTCAGATACCGACTTACAGCATATTTCTTCGTTCCAGCCTCCATAGTGTCGTATTTCTTTGAAAGAGCATCCCAAATTTCCTTAGCAGTTTTGTTAGAATAGTAATAATCATACAGATCATCAGACACACGTTAAGAATAAAATTCTTACAATGAAAATTATTTTCAGCCCATGTCTTATCATCCTGAATCTGGGCATTGATAGGATCTTTTGGTAAAATAGGTTTTTCAGTGGTACAGATATATGCTACTTTTTCGATAGTCAGAAAACAAAAACATCTTCTGTCTCTATCATTTAAAATAAAACCCTTCGAAATGAAATGGCTTGTTGAGATCAACAGCAGACATCGTAGTAGATAATTGGCAGAAAATAAATATCTTAAAATTGTTTCTGTAGAAATTAATAAAGAACAAGTTTACCGAATTAGCTTGGGTTGAGTCGCGGACTAGGTCGCTCTCTTTAAGACGTTTCGCGGCTCTACCCAAGAAGCGTGCAAGCAGTATATTAGCCTCGTCGTCCCCAAGAAAAAACAGCCTATAAATCTCATCTGTCTAGGACATTCTATGCATTGTAGAAGTCCCGAAAACCAAACACCCCCACACACTGCTCGTAAAATGAACAAACTGCTCGGAAAACAAAGTCGAACTGAAGAAACAGTACCGGAATAGAACAAAACAGATCAGAACAGCTCCGAAACAGTGAAGCTCGAAACTGTTTCAGAAAGGAACGGAACAGTTCTGAAATGAAGAAAATATTGAAGCTATTTCGGAACAGTTACGAAGAAAAAGAGACTGTTTTGTTTGGAAGCAATTTATGATTTCATAGTTCGCAAAACTAATGAAGAACGTCGGCATAAATAGACGAAAGAGAAACGAATTAGATCTCCAATGATTCGAAAATCGTGGAGAGATTTCGGGAATGTGGAGAGAAAATCGTGGGATCAGAAAACTATTTTTTTACCAAGTCAAAACCAATTCTGAAAAACTTTCTTTTAAATAAAATATAATTATTTAAATAAATTTTGTCCAAAAAATTATATATATATATATATATATATATATATATGTATATAAGTGCCACCTCATCACACGTGCGACTCGACTCCACACGGCATGGCCGGACGGACAGCGGCGGCGGCGCGAGTGTGTGTGGTAAACCAGTAGGGATGTAGCTCCTCTCCTCTCCACAAAATGTGGGTACCCCTTGGGGCACACCCCAAGTGTCTTACATACCCCTAGATATACTCCTCAATTCCTCTTCTCCCAACCAATGTTGGATAGAAGAAATTGAGAGAAAACTATTTGACACTTTCTGTAACAAAAACAATTTCAAAATTCATTTGCTCTAACAAATTCTACAACGATATCGCAGATCCTAACACCAGTAAAGACCACAAATGACCGGTACCCGGCGGCAAGGAACATCCCTACCCTAGGTTGCCGAATCAGCAGGACACGGAGTAAGAAAGGTACGGAAAGATCTTCAATTTGCTCAACTAAACCCTCGAAAGAAATAGAAATTTAGTGTGACGCAACGTATAAATGCTGATACTTTAGGTGGAATTAATCGAAAGATGAACTTGGATTGAACGCAACTTACAAAAAATTACAAGATTCAACTCAGACTACACTATTTTCCTATAAATCATTTAGATTAACTCCGGAAAAATCACTTGCTTCTCCATTAAATTATTTGTAGTGTTTTTGTTTTGTCCCTAGGGGTATCTAATTAGTTGCAGATACACAATAGTCTACAATAGATTCATGTTCTTTACTTGATTAACGTAATGCTTGCATTTGGATTGAAAAGAGGGGGGAAAAATTCACATTAGGGAAGAGAAGTGAAAAAGAAAAAGAAAAAAAGAAGAAGAAGAGATTATATCTTCATGTCTACTGCATTTGGATAGTTCATTAAAGAAAAGAGATGAAAATATTCTTATTTTGATCAAATTGCAGTTTTACGAGAAAAAGTTAAACTTTCATCAGGATATGTTGGTCATATCGTTATATTTTTGTGCATCTCTCTCCAAACCTATAGGATTTTAACCTAGCAAAAAAATATATACAATTCTAGAGAGAAAGACTTAATAAGCTTTCAATCATTTCTTCTTTTAACCTCTCATTAGAGTTACAAAACAAGAGAAAAGGAAAAGTGACATGATTTCTTTAATTATCACCATTTCCATTGATCCAAATGAACTGTTGGTGCTCGAATTTAGATTTGGTTACATGTTGCAGATCCGCAATCAGAGTTAAGGAGTTCAACTGTCTATGTGCCATGGGATGAAGAGTTCTCAGAGGTGAAGAGCTCTACATTCTCAGCAAATGCATTATACTCCTTGTTGCACGTACTATTTCCATTGCTGGAGGCATATAAAGACGATAGATTCCCATACTTCACATCCATTGACAAGCTATTTGACGAAGAGGTTGATCCACTTATATTTGGAATCGAAGGCGTTCTTAATGATATCCTTCGTCTGCTACTTAAAACTATTGATTCCCAAAAAAATGTGTTGCTCTTCGAGACCCCTGACATGATCCTCAGTAAACACAATGTCTCCCTTCCCTTCTCTTCCCATCCATGTGTATGTATATATGCCTGATATTTTGTCTGTACATGACTAAATGCACATGTGTATGCTTGTGGGCAGTTGTCAATATCTTATTGATGCAAGTGCAGGGGATAAGTTTTCTTGGCTCCAGGATGAGGAATTTGCCCGGCAGACTCTTGCTGGTCTCAATCCATATAGCATAAGGCTGGTCACGATACGTTCTAAAGGGAATTACTATTAGTGTGATTGTAGGAGGTTATTAAATGGCAAGAGTCGCCAATTAAAGAAAATGACGTCGTTTATAACCCAAGTCTGCAAAACCTTATTCGTAAACTAGTGTGCTATTTCAACAACCAAAAAGTAAAAAATAATTATAAGAACTTTTTGCTGATTAAGATGCCTTCTCCCCTCTCCCTCTCTCCCCCAAGGTCTTCTTCACATTTTTAGTGTTGTGTTATTTAAGCATATATAACAGGGAGAATAAAATTTTCAGGAATGGCCTTTGAATAGTAAGCTCAATCCTAAGGTATATGGACCACCTGAATCAGCAATCACCAAAGATATAATCGAAAGAGGGATTCGAGGAGACATGACCATTCAAGAGGTAATTACATAATGTCATTCCTGTACTTTCGGTTCTAAAACGTTATATATTTTCACTTATATGCACTTGGTGTAGGCTATGGAAAAAAAGAAGCTTTTTATCCTTGATTACCATAATCTTCTCTTGCCATATGTGAACAAAGTACGAGAGATCGAAGGGACAGTTCTGTACGGATCAATGACTACGTTCTTTCTGACTCCTACTGGCATATTGAGGCCTCTAGCCATTGAACTGACTCGTCCTCTTGGAAATGGAAAGCCCTAGTGGAAGCAGGTATTCACACCCTGTGAGGGTGCCACTGCCAAGTGGCTTTGGAGGTTAGAAAAGGCTCATGTACGTGTTCATGATTCTGGTTATCATCAGCTAGTTAGCCATTGGTATGATTCATCTTTTCTCTTTTGTTTGTCTCCCTTCTTATCTTTTCATTTATCTGATCATATCTTATCCTTTAATTGGTGTGACCATGATATTAAAATGAATACAATGGGAGATGACATAGCATTTTTATGTCGAAATTTATCAATGCTAAGCGATTTCTTAAATTTGTTTATGTATCATTCTCAATTCATAAAACTCCTGTATTTTGATTTCATATAGATTATATGTATATATTTATTATATGAGTTCTCTAAAACATACATTATATCCCTTTGCTGGATTTGCAGGCTGAGGACTCATTGTTGCATGGAGCCATATATAATTGCTACTAATCGACAACTCAGTGCAATGCATCCCATTTATAGATTACTACACCCCCATTTACGGTACACAATGAAGATTAATTCTTTGGCTCGCTTAAGTATCATTAATGAAGGTGGAATCATCGAGAGTTGTTTTTCACCTGGAAAATATTCTATCGAGATTAGCTTTGTCGCTTATGATCTACAGTGGCAATTCGATTTACAGGCACTGCCTGTAGACCTAATTAGCAGGTAATAGAATTAACTGCTCTACAAACTAGGGTTAGTTCAGAGATAAATAATAAATATATGAGTCATGCTAATTCTTGTGGTTTCCTAATTGCCAGGGGCATGGCTGTGGAAGATCCAAGTGCTCCCCATGGTGTGAAGTTAGCAATTGAAGACTACCCTTTTGCCAACAACGGTCTAATACTTTTGGATATCATTAAAAGAATGGGTTACTGACTATGTTAACCATTATTACCCAGATGCAAGCACTGTAAAAGGTGACGAAGAGATCCAAGCATGGTGGACCGAGATTAAGACTGTAGGCCATGGAGACAAGAAGGATGAACCCTGGTGGCCAAAGCTTTACACCCCCAATGACCTAATTGGAATACTCACGACTATGATATGGGTGGCATCAAGTCACCATCCAGCTGTCAACTTTGGTCAATACAATTACGCTGCTTTTTCCCCAACTAGCCTACTATTGCCAGAACCAAAATGCCTACTGAAGATCGAACAGATGAAGAATGGAAGCACTTTATCGAGAGGCCTGAAGATGTACTTCTCTCATGCTTGCCTTCAAAAATTCAAGTCATCAAAGTCATGGCCACTTTGGATCTGTTGTCCAATCATTCTCCAAATAAATAGTACATTGGTGACAAAGCGGAGCCATCTTGGGCAGAAAATCCTGTTATAAATGATGCATTTGTGAAATTTAATGGGAAATTAAAGCAACTCAAGGGAATTATTAATGCTAGGAATGTGAATGAAAAGCTAAAGAATAGAAATGGAGCCGGTGTTGTGCCCTATGAGCTTCTAAAGCCAGTTTCAAAACCCGGTGTCACTTCAATGGGTGTTCCAAACAACATTTCCATCTGAAGAATGAGTTGCGTGTTTCGAATCTTAATGTATGACACAAGGTGTTTTGACTGATTAAGCATGAGATGAAAGGTATTCAGAGTTTGGAATTAAACTCAGCTCTTTTTAATTTGCTCAGGCTGTAGCTAAATAGAAATAATTTTATGGAAAATAAAGATTTATGATCAGTTTTCAAATCCACTTGCAAATTCTTAAAGAATGTCGATGCTTTCCTATTATTATTTATGAAACATGAATTTTTAATTTTGAAGGAGTTTTCGGAACCAGGTAACTATACTTTTGGTTTGAAAATAGGTATGTGCTTTGACAATACACTTTCTTTGCAGAGATTTTTCATAAATTACTTACTTGATTACTCTTTGAAGAAACATGAGATGGCGAAAATAGTAGTCCACCCTCGTCGTGTCAACTAATGCTTCTTCAAGATCTAATGTTCCATTGTTTACCTCATCAATCCCTTCACATGTGAAATTAACAATTCATCATTTCTTCTCTCTTAGAAATTTGAAAAGGAAAATGGGATTATGAAATCATAATCGTGTATTAAATGACACAATGAGATCTAGATGATATGTTAAATTACCATTCTCAGTAATGTAGACGGTTTGTGCTTCCTTTTGATGTATAAAACAAGAAATCCTTTATCCCTTTCGGATAAACGCAGAGCTAATCTGAAGTACCCTGGGATAATACAAGTTGTGTATGTGAACTTAATTATGGAACCAAGGCATTCATGAAAAAAAATAAAATAAAAAAATAAAAAATAAAAAGGGAAGAAGAAGGAAAAAAAATTGTAAAATAACAACTTTTTTTTCCTTTCTTTTCTTAAATAGAACATGAATAAAGATGGATGATAGAGGCAACGGTGGAGTGGTCCCAGTTGTGGAGGCGAGACTTGAACCATTCAGTAGACAATTTTGGGTGTCTTCTTTGCACACTGTTGTAATTGACGTGGTTGTTAATATATGTATATGGGCATGGCCCATTAGGTTAAAAGTCAAACTCTAGGGTTTCCCTAGTCTCTTATATATATTTCCATTGTAAATCTCCATTATTGTACTTTTTCTGAACATCAATATATCGCTACATATTCTTCTAATGTTCTGTCTCTCAATTATTCTAACATAGTATCAAGAGTCAATTCTTCTTGGCCCTATTCCTAATAAAATTTTCGAAACCCTAACCTTGACAAGCCTTCCGCCATCGTTTTTTCCCATGATATCTGTTGACTTTTATAGATTTCACCACTACTCCAATATCAACTCTCATCACATCACCACCTTCTTCTCTTCGAGATGAGCACAACGCCATCAAAACCACCACCACAAGAGTCGTCACGCGCTTCTATGCACCTCCAAAAGTAGCAATATCACTAAGCATCGTCGTCTCGGATTTTGGGCTCTACCACAACCACCGGTGCTCAAAACTCATCAACGACCACACCATCAGAATTGTCACAACGAGATGATTCCAACGCAACCAATATAAACTCATTTTGAGCCCCCACGCGCCCTCACGAGCTCAAAACCAAAACCTTCTCAAATTTGCGTGCCACCTAGGGGTTCCCTACCATGTCGATGCCACGTCATCTCCATATCATCGTCAGGTCACCGCCATGTTAGCTTCAACTCAGTGCCATATCAACATTAACTCTACCACGCCAGTGTTGACTCTGCCACCTTGTTTATCCTTTCAATGTGATCGGTTCACTAATATAACCTTCTATTGATTGGTTTAGGCACTTTTAGACTGGTTTTCAACAAAGTTGGACCGGTTCCTAGGATTTTTGGATGTTCTAATTCTATAGCCGGCCTCCGTTTTGTGATTTGAGACTCATATAATATACTTCTCTTTATATTCATGTAGTTTCTACATTGGTTCACCCCGTTCTTTCACACCTATGGGAAACATAGACTTATCACGGGTTATCCCCATTGTTCTTGATGAATCAAACTATGTATTGTGGGTTGAAGAGATGTGTAGTTTCCTACATGGTTAGAAACTATGGAATCTCATGACTAGAGACACTATTGAGTCCAAGAAGAAAGATGATAGGTGTAACTTACCTACGTATTTCTAATCCGAATTTGTTAGTTTTCGAGTACGTTTATAGTTATTTTTATATGTTTTAATATGTTTTTATACTTTTTATATAAATCAGGTGTGTGGAGCAAAAAGATAGGAAACTGGAGCGAAAACGATGAGATCGAACCGTAGGCGAGTCGAAGTTACGGTGGATAAACAAGCAAGGAGACAAAAATATAAAGGAAGCCCACCGCCTAGGCGTCCAGACCTCCGCCTAGGTAGTGAAGATACTGAGAATGCCAAATAGCTACTGATAGCCCACCGCCTAGGCAGGAAATTCCTCTACCTAGGTGGAAATCCCAGTAGAAACATTTCCAAGTCCACCGCCTACTTCTTTACCTAGGCGGTCACCAAACCTGCAAAGTCGGTATAGGTGCTGTAACTTCAAGACTATTTTGGACTATTATGAAATCCAATTTTGGAAATACTCAAAACATAGAAGTTGTATATCTTTTCCTTATCTTTCCATAGGTTTTTGAATCACCTCAATTGGAGTTTGGATGAAAAAGTTATAGCCAAAAGAAAATTATAAACCTACAGTAACTTCACCTAGGTAAAATTCCGGCAGAAAGTTAACCGCCTAACTTTGCCTAGGTGAAGTTTTCTTCACCTAGGCGAAAATCCTGCAGCACAACCTTGATATTTATTCGATATTTTGAGATCTTTTGGCCTATTTTTTGATCCCTTTTCTCCTCATCTCTTCCCTCTCTTCAGCCCTTAAGGACTTAGGCCATATTTTAGGAGTAGGGTTAGGTATTTTTGAGGGATAGCTCTCAACCCGAGGTAGAGGATGAAGAGGGAAGTGATCGTTTGACGGTTCTAGCGCCAATTCTTCGGATATAGTCTAAGTCACTCATTTCTTCTCTTTGTTTTCTTTATTTTGGTAGTTGTTGAGCATGTTTAGCTCGTTTTACATTGTATAAACGGTTAGGGCCATGATTTAAACATGGATTGTAAATAGGATTAACGTATTATTTATGAAAATGTAGTTTCAGTTGAATTTGTGTTTCGTTTATGGTTGTTCCTTATAATTTCGATTGTGTTGCCGTGTTTTCTATGATTATATGCTAGTTTAGATATATTGAGAATACGGGGTTTGATACTCAGGAGAGGTAATCTCGGATTCGGACTAGGGTTAACACAACACGACAATCTAACAACCCGGGAGGGCGGTAGAAAATGTGCAATCGATGACGTTGGGGTAAGACTCACGTGACCTAGAGTTGTTAAGACGTTGAGGGGGACTTCGGCATTGACACGAAGTCACGTATTCCCCAGTCTTACACTTAGAAGAGGTGGCGAGAGAGTTTACAAACCGAGATTGTCGGATATGTCGAACATCGTTAATGTTAACTAAAACGAAATCAAATGCATTTTAGTAAATAAAGTTAATCCCTAGGCAATGTACTCCCCTAAACAATCTCAAATTAATATTTATAGTATAGTTAACTTAATTAGTATTTTAGTTTAGTATTAGTATTAAATTAAATTCCATTTTTGTCGCCTAGATAAAGTCAGGTTATGACAATCACGATACTCGATAGTAATCTCATCCAATCCCTGTGGATACGATACCCGATCGCAAGGTCTACTATACTAAAACTTGATTCGTACGCTTGCGGTGAAAGTGGCAGCGCTTATTTAGCGGCCACCAAGTTTTTGGCGCTGTTGCCGGGGATTGTCTTGTTAATTGCTATCGATATTGGGAGTAAATAACTTGATTTTAATCTAGGCATTTTTGTATATAATTTTCGTTTGTAGTTTTGTTTTTGTTTCCCGTAAGATGGTTGAAGATGTTAGATCGACAGGTGCTCTTGCGGTTCGATCATTGAAAATCTCGCCAGTCTTGAGGGCATGTGTCGGGCCGAGGACATTAAACCAAGTGCTTGTTGGGAGGTAACCCAGGGTCACAAATAAGTTAGATACATCTCCGTCAATTTGAGTTGGAGGCAAGATTCTCTCACCTTCCAGGTATGTGTTCTAAACCCCTGTCTTCAATATCATACTATATACTATCATTGGGATCGCTGACGGCTTGTTTGGATGCCACCTGTGTTGAGTTGGTGGTGATGTGTAGTATGTTTTAGTATGTGTTTATATTTTTAGTTAAATTTTACTATTTTTATCGTTTGCATGCTTGTTTAGGATTAGATTGTTAGTTTAGTTGTTGTTTTGTGCTGAGTTTTGACGTCATCTGGGCCTATACCCGATGATGATTTTATCCCTTGGTTGTTTTGAGGTCGAGCGTAAAGCTCATTCATGTGTGTTCTGTGTGCTTGATGTATTGTCTTAGTAAAAGTTATTGTGGATCCTAAATGCACGAGCACGTAAACTTAATATAGCACTATCTAAGTGATTTGAAACCGATTATCCGTCAATCAATTTCATGACAATAGGGATTCTAGAACTTGATTTGGGGAAAATTCGAGGCGAAATCCTAGGCGAGGTTGTTTAGGAGATATTATTTAGGCATTCATTTAATCACTTGAGCCTTTTTAAGCTTACCCTGATAAATCATTACCCTTCGTTACCCTGTCGAAGCCTAAAAGCCATTTTAAATTCTAAACACTTATCAAATACCCTAGCCGATTGAATTTTTTCCAAACCTTTATCGCTAAACTGAAGGCACAATTTGAGTAAATCAAGTCAGCATTTCGCTACTTGATGTGAGCGGTTGGGTTCAAGCCGAAATTCTAATTGGTTCGGTATTCGAGTACGCACTTGTCCTTTGTCGTTCATATATTTTTGCACATTCCTAAAGTTGTAAGAATTCGAATACATTTTGGGGTGTGTTACTTAATATCATTTTTGCACACTCTTAAAATTATAGAAATTCGAATGAGTTTATGGGTGTGTTAAAAAAAAAAAAAAAAAAATAGAAAAAGAAAAAGAAAAAATCAGTTCTTTTGGATCTTTGGCACCAAGTATGTCTACCTGTATTTATTCCGACATCATTTTATTTGAAGGATTTCTTCATAGTTACTGAGATGTTTATGCAGGGAGAACATTTAAGACATGATCTTAAAGATAGGAATAATGGTTGAATTAACAACTTAGGGCTCATGTTTAAGTTAATATGCTTATTATTGAAAAGAACATAAAAGTTACAAAGATGCAGTCCTTAACGAAAATTGAAAATTTGAATTTCACCAAATTGGGTTAGAGTTTGGTATCTCTGTTGGTTTGTCAAGCTGCAACTAATTGTTCTGATTTTCAGATTCAAAGTTTCAGCTTTCGCATTTTCTGAGTGAATAAAATGGAGTTTGGTCTGATATCTAATTTCTTTATTCTCTCTTTGCTGCCTTTACCCTATGTCTATGTGGCTGTTCGGATATGTTTCATAGAAGTTGGACCTTCCTCTGCAAGATTATTCTTTATTCTTGTGTGTGTGTGTGTATATTTTTTAATTTTTGTCGCATTTATTCATTTTTTACTGGTTTTTTTTAATTGTTTCTAAACTGTTCTTTACTAGTTATGTTTTTTTTTTTTTTTTGGATTTATATTGCAGGTTCAACCCTAATGATTTTTGTGGATTTCTGTTATGTTCATATTTTTTAATGTTTCAGGCAGATAAAGAAGACAGATGAAAAAGTTGGCAAAAAAGTTAAATAACATGGGTAATGATATTTTATTTGTTATTGGACGACTATTTTTAAACATTTGTATGGGACAGAAAATTCAAATTTATGCTTCTTATATTGAAAAACATTGTTACTTGTGTTTGTTTCTCAAGTTGATGTAGAATTCTTATGTTATCAATATTTTAATTGTTTTAGAACTATGAAAGTTATTTTTTAGTTAATGTTTTATGGAATTTTTATTTATATAATAGTGCTATATATATGTATATATATTTTAATATACTGAGAAATAATCACACTTTTTAAATGTTATAGAAAATAGGGTAAACATCACAGTTTGATACAAAACTGAGATAAATATCATTCAAATAATCACAATTTTTTATTTTTTATTTTTTTTTATTTTGATCACATATATATGATCCTTTTAATCACAATTGAAAACTGAGATATTAATTGGATTATCTTTCTCTTCATTATAAACTGTGATAAAAAAAAAAATTATCTCGGTTTTTAACTGTGATAAAAAGTCTACTTTTAATCATACCTCCATCTATCACGGTCAGTTTTGAGACAAAAAACTGTGATAAAAAAATCTTTTTTTCTTGTAGTGTCCCTATTGATATGGTCCATATATTTTAAGATTCTCCTAATTTAAATTGTTTAATACTTCCTAATTCTATAGTTTTAAATTGATAATAGTTTTATGGACTTAATTGAGAGAATTAAAAGTTATTTTTAAATGAAATATAACTAAAATGAAAGATTGTCATATATGGGGTCTAAAAGCATCATTAAGTGGCATATCATTGAGAAACTAGCCATTGTAGGGCTAGTTATTTGTCTATTAATATAGAATTGTGGGAATTGAGTTGAGTATATAAAGAATAGTCAGCTTGAGTTTTTCTAAGAGTGATATTTATGTTGAGAGTTTTTTGAGAGATTCAATTTAAATTCTTGATCTAAAGCATTAGCTATTTGGCGTTACCGATTTGGGTTCTAATTGCAATACTATCATTATCTTCAGTGTTTTCCTGGCAAGATGTATCCAAACTTTATTATTTACTTTAAAGTTATATTTATATTAATTGCTTGGTTTAGGATTGCTATAAAATCGTTTTAAACTTAAAAACTTGAAAATCCTTTTTAAACGATTTTTTTCTCTGATTATCTGATTACGTGCTAAATTTGTGCTACCACCAATGATTTAAAAATCGGACCAGACTGGCCGGTTGAACCAGTTGAACCATCGACTGGTCCTCTTTCGGGTCCGAAAATACCCTAAAAATCGTTTAACCAGCCAGTTCAAACCGGTTCAACTGCAAATCGATGAACCGATCCGATTTTTAGAGAACCGGGGCAGTTTTGAACATTTGCCAACCATTACGTTTGCTCCGATGAAGTCACTGTATCCGACGACCACAACGACAACGATATATGGCATATGGAAGTTTGAACCCTAGATCTAAAAAAATCAACAAAATATACAAGAAATTAGAGGGGCAATCGAACCCTAAACCACGGGTGTCGTAGCTATGGACGACGCAGTGATGGTTGGTTCAGGCGATGGAGCTGGCGTCGGTGCGTTGGTCACCACGGTGGCCTTCGAACATCGAAGAGGAGGCCAGATCTGTGAGTCGTTGGCGATAGAGACGTGGAGGAGAGACAACGGGTGAGGATGGTAACGATCTCAGTGGTGGTTGCGGGCGAGATATTGGCAATGGCGATGAGGCGGAGAAATAATGAAAAAAATCAGTAGGCAGGGTTTTGAAACCCAATTGATCTAAGCCTTGGATAAAAAATTATCTAAGGGTCACAAATGTCTTGAAAGTTGCATGGACCTAAAACATTTTCCTTCCAAAAATAACTTTACACATTTTAAAATTAGTTTGTAATTATATATATATATATATATTAATGACATAATTATGATGTCACCGGTTCAACCGCAGTTCGCCTACCGGTTGAACCGGTGACCTGTGACCCAGTGACTTTTCCGATTCGACTTCTGGTCCGGTTTTAAAAACATTGCTACCTACTTTATTATTCATGTAAATTTTATTTGCCTCACATTGTATATATCACGTAATAATTATTCGAACCATTAATCGAATATATTTTTATTGAAGTAGTAGAAGCTCCTTATGGAAGAAACTCATATTTTTTAGTATTTTTGAGTTTGAGTGGATTAGACACATTTAAGATGGTATCTAGTTAGGGTAGTTAAGTTTTGATCTTTTTTCTATGAAAAAAATTAGGGTCTAATCTTTGTCTTGGTAAAAAGGTTAGGCTATTCTCTTTTCTTGAAAAGAATTATGTTTTGATTCATCCTGTAATTAAATTATTTTTGAGTGATTTGTAAAAGTTCATTTTTTCCTATGAAAAGAATAAGTGAGAGAGAGTTAGGTTTTTCTTTAGTATGGTAAACAGATAAGGGTACATCATTGACTCATAAAAAGGGTAAATTGCAAAGGTTGATTCTTTGTTTATAAAAGAATCATGAGTTGTAAAGGTTTAGTTCCTACCTAGTAAAGGAATCAGGAGTTTAGTGGATTGCAAATCTCCATGAAGCTCAAGGGACTAGACGTTGGCAAGACTAACTTGACCGAATCAAGATAAATTCTTATGTGCTGTATTGATTTATTTTCTATCTTGCATTTGGGTGTACACTTAGTAATAAACACATATACGCTGCGTATAAAGATAATAATCTATTTAGGGAAATTGATTTTTGGTGTTTAAAGGAATTAATTATTTAAATTTGGTAACTACCCAAACCCCTATCTTGGATAGCTCTCTGGGCCAACACTCATCTTAAAGACGTATTTTGAGAGTGAGGTAGGTTTATTGAATTTTTACACGATATCAGAGCTAGGATTTTCGTTTGATGTTGGACTTGTTGAATCCCACATCAATATTGAGCCCTCAATATCAGTTTGTAGTAAGTTTGTCAAAGTTTATCCTCCCTCGTGAGAGGCATGTTGAATCCCATATTGATATTGGGCCTTCGATATCTGTTTGCAGTGGTTTCTCAAAGTCCACCTTGGGTGTGAAGGGCCTGTTGAATCTCACATGATCTTGAGCTATATATAAAGCCCAGGACAATCCTCGTCTTTTGAGAGTAAGTTATATGTTGTGCTCAAGATAACAAAAATATGAATATAGAAAATATACGGAAGTAAAGAAAATGACAAAGACAAAAAAAAAAAAAAAAAAAAAAAAAAAAAAAAAAAAAAAGACACAAGATTTAACGTGGTTCTACACAACTTGTCTACATCTATAGGAGAAGAACAATGAATGGTCTTACTAATATGAAACAAATTTACACAAAATGAGGTAAGTTCTTGAACATAAGAACTAACAACAAAATCTCCCTAAAGGACTTTCTCAAAAAATACAATGTTTTTACGTATGGACACACAAACGCCTTTATGGAATTTCCAATACACCACTATAAAAGATTTTTAATATACTCTTGAAAGCCAGAACCTTATAGGTAGAGGTAGATCATTTTTTTTCAAAAATGACAGCTATTTTCTCATGGTCAACAATGGCAACCATTTTTTTTCTTAAACAATTTGTTAAAATAATAAACAAAACGATATATCCACCCATGTTGAAAAGGAAGCCAAAAAACCAATAATCTCCACATTGGCTAGATTTTCAACCAAACAAATTTTTTTTCATACTTGAGGACATTCTTCCTTGTGTTATCTTCACCAACACAATCTCAATTTTAGATATTAACTCCAACCAAGTCCAAGAGCTTTTTGAACTGGTTAATCGGTTCTAATCAATGTATCAAAAATTCCCTGGCCAAACTCATTTATTTTGATAAATATGGAATATGAAACCCCCATATTCTTTATCACAATAAGTGATTCCAAATCTTTGTTGTTTGGTAGCGCGTAAATACGTCGCCACTTTTACCGCAAGTGTACGGGTCAAGTTTTAGTATAGGTAGGGTGAGTAAGGGTATCATGTTCATGTGGATTGATTGTGATTATTATCGAGTACCGTAATTGTCATAACCCAATTTTATCAAGGTGAAAAGAATGTGTTTATAATTAATAAATACTAATATTAAAATACTATTTAAACTAACTATACTAATACTAATATGAGATGTTTAGGAAAAACATTGCCTAGGGATTAACTTTGTTTACAAAAATGTGTTTGGTCTCGTTTTAGTTTACGTTAATGGCGTTCGCGTATCCGACAATCTCAGTTCGTAAACTCACTTGCCACCTCTCCTGAGTGTAAGACGAGTGAATACGTAACTTCGCGTCAACGAAGAAGTCCCCCTCAACATCTTAACGACGCTATGTCACTTGAGTCTTACCCCAACGTCATTGATTGCACACTTTCTAACGCCCTCCCAGGTCGTTAGATTGTCGTGTTGTGTTTACCCTAGTCCGAATTCGGGGTTACCTCTCCCGAGTGTCAAACCCCGTATTCTCTAATTATCTTAACAAGCATAATATTCATGATAAACTGATAAACACAATTGAAATTATTAAAAACACAAACTCAAACAAACAACACTTTTATAAATTATATTAATCCCTAAACAAAAACCCATTTAGCTCATGGTCATAGCCGGTTATACAATGAAAATGGAGCTAACCATGCTCAACTAACTACCGAAGTTAAGAAAATAAAGAAGAAACGGAAGAAACTTAGCCTAGTCCGAAGATTTGCCGCTAAAAATGCTTCGGGATCGCTTCTCCTTGATTGCAACGTGCTCTTCTTCTTCGGAATTAGTTGAACACTCCCAAAACTTCCCTCTAAAATATACTAAGCCTAATGGGTCTCTAATGGTCAGAAGAGAGGAGAGGAAGGGGTATAAATAGGAAAAATATCTAAAAAATATCTAAAATCTGGTGCAGAGTGACCGCCGCAGCGATGAGTTGAGTCGGTTAGATTAATCGCCATGGCTGTGGAATAGTGTGCTTCCTCTCTACATTTTGACCTCCTAGGTGGTGGTTTCATCACCTCGGCAGTGGTTTTGTAGAGACTTAGGCTTGGCTCTTAAGTTTGACCGCCGCAGCGGTGGCTGCAGGTTCTGAATTTCAGCTTCTTTATCCTTTTTCCACTGTTCTTCCACCGTCTTTGATCGGATGTGATCATTTTTTATCTGTTTTCATCCCATTTTACCCCCACACACCGGATTTATAGAAAAAAGAAAAAAAAAAACACATTAAAATGTATTAAAACGTAATAAACGTACTAAAAAACTAACAATTTCGGTTTGGAAAGATATTGGTAATTTAAACCTGTCAAATACCCCCAAATTCGAAATTTTGGTAGTCTTTGAGTAAAACACCCACACAATACAAGAAAATATAAAAACTAATTACGAAATTGAAAATTAAAAACGAAAAACACTGAAAACAAAAATGTGCAAGTTTTGATTATCATCTACTGGCCAAACGATTTTCCCTCATCGGCCTCCAATCCTATCAAGTTGAAGCATAAATCACACCATGTAGTGTTATAGAATTTCAACGTTCAAAAATAGTAAGCGCCATTCTAGATCTTGTTAAAGTGTGTATGAGTAAACTCAAATATACTACTATCCGTTGATTAGATGAGATTATCCATCAAATAAAGTTCATAACTAAAACCTTTTAGGTATAGGGAATCCATACACCTGACCTGGGATCTATTCTCCACTAATGTAGGCTCGGAGGTTCAAAAAGATCAATAGGTCTTGGTTCGGTTTAGGAATATGGCCAAGGGTATATTGGAAATGGAAATCAGGTTAACTTTGTGAACTTTTGACGATACCCGAGGCACATCGCTTGGCACACTCACACTCGAAACCCCACAATTAATATTGAAACAACCCTGAACATATATTAAGATCGACGTACTCACTTGTCAAAAAGAGACGGAAATAAACTATATTTACATAGTTTTTTTTTTTTTTTTTCAAACAAATAAACACATCCCCAAACTTATTTGATTTGTACAATTTAAGGGGTGTGTGAAATATGAACAAAACATGACAAGTGAGTACTCGAATGCCAAACCAATTAATAGTTCGCCTAAAACCCAACCGCTCACTTCAAGTAGCATTTGCAACTGCTGACTTGATCTCTCAAATTTGTGCCTTCGGTTTAGCAATGTAGGTTTGGAAAGAAGTTTAATCGGCTAGGGTATTAGTTAAGTGTTCAGAATTGAAACGCCATTTAGGCTTCGAAAGGGTAACAAGGGGTAAAGATTTAACAAGGTTGGCTTAAAAAGGCTCAAGCAAGAAAAACGAATGCCTAAATCATGTCTTCCGAACTACCTCGCCTAGGATTTTGCCTCGAACTTCCCCTAAATCACGTTTTAAATTCTCTATTGTCATGAACTGGACTAAAGGATATTTTTTCTCAAATCGATTAGATAATTCTACAATGAGTTTAGGAGCTCGTGCATTTAGGATTTATAATAACGTTTACTAAAACGAAACGTCAAGCACATAGAACACACATGCATGAGCTTTACGCTCGACCTCAATAAACAACTAGGGGGCAAACTTATCATTGGGTAATGGCCCAAATGAAGTCAAAACTTATCACATGCACAAAAACTATCCTAAACAGACATGCACACGTAAAACAAAACATAAACTACAACTAAACATATAATATTATACTAACACATCACACCCGACTAAACACAGGCATTGCCCAAAACAACCCGTCAGGGATCTCAATGACGGTATATAGCATGATAATGAAGACGGGGGTTTAAAACACGTACCTGGGAGGCGAGAAAATCTCACCTCCGACTCAAATCGGTAGAGATAGATCTAACTTAGTTTTTCCTTGGGTTGTCTCCCAAGAAGCGCTTGGTTTATGGTCATCATCCCGACATGCCGAAGTGCTCATCAAAGAGCGGCTTCCGCCCATAGTAATTATCGTACAACACTACATATGGGTCTTGGTTCAACACGCCCTCAAGACTAGCGAGATTTAGCTCTGATCGGCTCAAACTTTCAACAGGATGCTCCACCGGCTCATGTACTTGGTGGGCATGGAAGAACATTTCTAATGGCGGTGAAGGACAAGTGAGCCACATCGGATCCTCGTAAATGTGATCGTCTTGGATCGACTACGGCGTCACCAGTTGGAATTCGAACGGTGAAAATTCATAACGATTAATGTGTGAATCTCCATCGATCTCACCTAAGTACCTCTTGCTTGTCTCCGGTTCCTCATAATGGCTTTCAAAATTGGATTCGGCTTTTTCGCCTCGCAGTACCATAGCTTCCGTCTCGGGCTCAATGAAGCAAAGAAGATGACCGATTTACATCTGCAAAGACTTTACGGTCTCATCGATGTCTGCATAGACCGTCTCGATATGATCAAGACGATCCTCATGCTCGTTGATCCGGTCATGCACCTCCCTCAACAGTCTCTAAGTCTTCCCCATAACGGTTGCGAGTATTTCTCCCAAATTGGGGGAAGACTCATTGTCGTGATCCGAATTATCAATCCATGGCGCCAAGGTGTTGGAGAAATCCCCCAAGTTTTGGTGACTAGGTGAATAATTCCAACTCTGAAAATCAAAGGCCGCCAAATCCTCCAACGACCAAATGGTTTCGTCCACAGTTAGGTCGTAGAACGAGGTGCTAGCAATTCCTCCTTCTATCCACATTTTGGTTGCGGCTTGTAACCCACCGAGGAAATTGAGGAGTTGACACTTCGTCAGGAGACTATGGTTCAGAAACCGGAGTAGCAATTCCTTGTATCGATTCCAAGCACTATAAAATGACTCAGAATCTTGTTGAAAGAAACACAAGAGCACCTGTTGATCTAGTATCTTCAAGCACCCTGCAGGAAAAGGAAAAACAAAAACTACAAAGAAAAAATTATACACAAAATAAATGCCTAAAGTAAAATTCGGTCATTTACTCACAATATCAATAATAACTCTCAAACACAATCCCCGGCAATGACGCAAAAAACTTTGTAGCGTGTAAATACGTTGCCACTTTCACCGCAAGTGTACGAGTCAAATTTTAGTATAGGTAGGGAGAGTAAGGGTATTGTGTTCCTTGGGATTAGTTGTGATTATTATCGAGTATCATAATTGTCATAACCTAATTTTATCTAGGCAAAAAGAATGTGTTTATAATTAACAAATACTAATACTAAAATACTAATTAAACTAACTATACTAATACTAATATGAGATGTTTAGGAAAAATATTGCCTAGGGATTAACTTTGTTTACAAAAACGTGTTTAGTCTCGTTTTAGTTTACGTTAATGACGTTCGCGTATCCGATAATCTCGGTTCGTAAACTCACTCGCCATCTCTCCCGAGTGTAAAACGAGTGAATACGTGACTTCGCATCAACGAAGAAGTCCCCCTTAATGTCTTAATGATGCTAGGTCATGTGAGTCTCGCCCCAACGTCATTGATTGCACACTTTCTAATGCCCTCCCGGGTCGTTAGATTGTCAGGTTGTGTTTACCCTAGTCCGAATTCGGGGTTACCTCTCTCGAGTGTCAAACTCCGTATTCTCTAATTATCTGAACAAGCATAATATTCATGAAAAACCAATAAACACAATCAAAATTATTAAAAACACACATTAACGAAACACAAACTCAAACAAACAACACTTTTATAAATTATATTAATCCCTAGACAAAAGCTTGTTTAGCTCATGGCTATAGCCGGTTATACAATGAAAATAGAGCTAAACATGCTCAACTAACTACTGGAGTTAAGAAAATAAAGAAGAAACGAAAGAAACTTAGCCTAGTCCGAAGATTTGCCACTAAAAACGCTTCAGGATCGCTTCTCCTTCATCGCAAGGTGCTTTTCTCCTTCGGAATTAGTTGAACACTCCCAAAACCTCTTTCTAAAATATACTAAGCCTAATAGGGATCTAATGGTAGGAAGAGAGGAGAGGAAGAAGTATAAATAGGAAAAAATATCTAAAATCTGGTGCAAAGTGACCGCTGCGACGGTGTGATCACCGCCGCGACAGTGAGGTGAGTCGGTTAGATTGATCGCCACGGAGGTGGAACAGTGTGCTTCTTCTCTGCATTTTGACCTCCTAGGCGGTTGTTTCACCACCTCGACAATGGACTTGTAGAGAGTTAGGCTTGGCTCTGAAGTTTGACCGCTGCGGCGGTGGCGGCAGGTTCTGAATTTTAGCTTCTTTGCCATTTTTCCACCGTTCTTCCACCGTCTTTGATTCGATGTGATCATTTTTTATCCGTTTTCATCCCATGTTACCCCCTAAACCTGATTTATAGCAAAAAGAATAAAAACACATTAAAATGTATTAAAACGTAATGAACATACTCAAAAACTAATAATTTCGGTTTAGAAATATATAGGTAATTTACACCTATCATTGTTCATCCGAGAATGACCAACCTGTCTTCTCTAAAAATTCTATTCCATAGACTAAAGTGGACTACTAACCCACACTCTATCAAATTGTCTCATCTGAAGCTCCACTTGGTTTTGAGACCCCGAAACACCTATAGTACCAACTGTACCACCTTGAAGAACATAAGGCCGCCAATCTTTTTCCTTGTCATTATAGTTACTGCTCATTAACTTACCCTTAAAACTCCACCTCTAGACTCTTATACAAATCTGGTACTTGACAGACACCCGTCAATGTTCTAAGAGCTCTATCATTCAATAAGATCCGAAATGAGCCTATATCAACAATCTTGCAGGAAGTATCGTTAGCCATCAAGACTGTACCACCATTAACCAAATCATAGGCAGTAAACGCATTCCTGTTGGGGGACACATGATAGAAACCACCGGAATCTAAAATACACTCGTCTTTGGAGCGAAATTGTAAAGCTGTAACAGAAAGGGCAAATTGTGAATCTTCACCCAAACCAATATTCACCTCTACATCTTTCTCTTGGCTATCATGTTTTTGGAGCTTTGGACATTCGGACTTGTAATGCCCAAACTGATGACAATAATAACACTTAATATCTTTCTTTGATTTACCACCACCTTTCACGGAACCATTCTTTCCCTTAACAAACGGACATGTAGCCTGATTATCACTACCTTCATCATTCAACTTATTCCTCAACTCTTTTGAGTTTATGGATGCCTTGACGTGGACCAAAATTGAATTTTGTCTATATAACATGGAATTAACAAAGGAATCATACGAAATTGGTAGTGCACAGAAAAGGATAAGAGCTTGGTCCTTATCGTTAGCCTTGACATCAACATTCTTCAAATCCATGATAATTCAATTAAAATTATAAAGGTGTTGATGTATGCACATACCTACCTCCATCCTAAAAGTATACAATCATTGCTTCAAATACAACCGGAGTTGGCCCAATGAGCTACCCAAGAGAGGGGGTGAATTGGGTAGTAATAAAAATTATCAAATAATTTACACTTGAAAATACAAATAATTAATTTTATCCTAAATTAATTATTATCTTTATAACAGTGGATATGTGTTACAGACTAAGTGTACACCCAAACAATAGAATATAAATAACGTAAAGAAAGCAACACACCAACATTTATACTGGTTCACCAAGTTACTTTTGGCTAATCCAGTCCCCGAGCTTCTCGGAGAGTCACACCCCCTAATCACTATGATCCCTTTAATTAGGTGGGAATCAAACCCTTAGAAATGATTCTTTTTGCATGCTCAGAATTAACCTTTATAATTCATTTTCACAGGCTAAGGAATAATCCTATTTTTTTCACAGGCTAACGATTATAATTATAATTATTCACTCAAAATAATTATAGTCAGGAAGAAGTAGCCCTATCTATTTTCACGGGAAAAAAGTAGCATAATCTTTCTTATACTCTAGGCAAAGATCAAACCTCAATCCCTTTACCGGAATAGATTGAAACCAACTACCCCTGATTAGATACTCCCAATAGTATCTAATCCGCACACAACTTATCAATTTCAAAGATTAATATTCGAAATAGTAAATAATAATATCAAACAACAATTAATAGCAAAGACTTGGAACGATCTCACTAGGAATTCGCCGAATGAATAAAGAATAAATAGCAATGAAACTTCAAATCGGTAGTAGCAATAATCCACAATAAATTTACTCAAGAACAAATCTCAAGAATAATCTCACAATACACTTAGTATAAATTCAGAATGATCATTCTTTAGAAAGTTTAGAAACTTAATAGCTCTTGAAATTTGATTGATTGGGATTATTGAAATCTTAAAAATGCATGTCTATTTATTGGGAATTGAAACAAGTCCTCCAACGGCTAGTTCCCACATATCATGACAATTAATTGCACTTATAGACCCATTATATCATTATGACTCAATCCTGATTCAATTCACTCAATTCTATCTTTTAAAATATTCAATTTAGTCCCTCAAATTTTTTTTTTCAAACTCAATTAGATAAAATAGAAAGTATTACATGCACCAATTTGATAAATAATTAAATTATATGAACAATATATATAGAGATATTAAAATATCAATCACATGTTTCAAATAACATTAAATCCCTAAAATATCTCTATGATCTTAACCATAAAATGGCTAGCTAGTAACAACTACTTTTTGGAAAAATCCACGAAATCTTCTAAATCTGAAACCAAACCATTGTTTGACCGACCAATCACCACAGGTCAACCGATCGATTCAGGTTGTAGCGCAAGCCAAAAGTTCTAGCATGTCGATCAACCTCTACTTCTTGGTTTGTCGACCGAACGATTCAAAGAGTTCCCCCAGGCCAAAATCCATTTATGGTAGGTCTACCGCTCCACTTTGGTCTATCAACCTAACGATTTAGAGAGTTTTACCTTTGGCCACAAATCGACCTAGTTGTCGACCAAACGATTCAGAGACAACCGTTTCCTATCTCCTTCTCATCGGTTGACCGGACAATATTGGTCGGTTAACCGATCCTACTGGAACTTCTATTCCTTAATCAATTTTTAACTCAATTCTTCAACATTTTTTCCCCTTCACTTTAAATCAATTTTAATTTCTAATATTTCTTAAATCAATATTTCTTCTTCAATTTCACATAGGAGCAAATATGTTTAAACTAATTAGGATACTAAAAAACACACATAATCATAAAATTATTTTTGTATCATGTGTGATCCTAATCAGGATACATTAAGAGTAAAAATTAACCTGAGTTGTTTTCCCTTAGATTCTTTAAAATATTCGGTCTCTTAATGCTTATCTCTTTGTATCCTTAGCATCTTGAATTATTTTTTCATGATAATATCATCTCTGCATCCTTTATATTTAGTTCATGATTTGATCTTGAATGGAACTCTTTTAAACTGAAATACAAACACTCAACAAATCCATTAATTCCACCAAAAACATCAACAGTTAATTGTCCATCGAAATCTTAGGATCAACAAACAGTTTGTGAGAGATTTCTTCATATATAAGCTTTCTAATTTGTCCCATAGCCCCTTAGTTGTTTCTTCATTTGAAATTTTCCTGAGCACTACATCTGCAAGAGATAGTAGAATTGCACTATATGCCTTTTTTCCATCTCTCCTTCCTACTCCTTAGATAATTTGGATGCCTCGTATGCATCCAAACTTTAGAGAAGCCTTGTTGTTGCAAAAAAAAACATATTTTGATACACCACACGCTAAATCCATTTTCTCCATTAAACTTTTGAATTTCATATTTTGCTGAAACCATTAAACCTTGGGCTCTGATACCGCCTGTTGTGCTCAGGGCCAAAACAATATGAATATAGAGAATATACGGAAGCAAATAAAATGACAAATACAAATAAAAAAGGACACAAGATATAACGTGGTTCGACACAACTTACCTACTGACGCTCCCCCAATTTTGATAGCAGAAGAAGTAGAGAATTGGGAAGAGAATCTGAAAAGAATCACACATATCCCCGAAGGAATAGAGGCCCTCCTTTTATCCTGAGTTCTTAGCCACAAAGGTCTGTCAATGTAGTATATAAGAGTGTGTGTGTGTGTGTGTGTGTGTCTGTGTGTGTATAGTGTATGTCTTGTCTAGCTAAAACAATAAAAGAAATACGATGTTCGTGGGGGAATCGTATAGCCTATGCATAACTCATGGTGTGATAAAAGTTTTGTTCGAATCCTCAAAAGTTCTTAACATGCTGTTGGATGATTCGATGATTTTGAATGTTCTTGAGATACTTGAAACGGTTTTGTATGATTTGACCCTAGTTTGGTTGTTATAGTTAAGATTAAGTGTTTGTTTGATGTTCCTGATAAAATCAAAAGGTTGTTTGGTTGTTTTATAGGTTTTATGTTTTATGTACATCAAAGTAAAATGTGTTATCTACACAATAATGCTATATACAAGTAATATGCACAAGTTTAACCAAAGATCATTGGGTGTTTTATAGGAATATACCTACTTAGGAGATGTGGTCTTCCCTAAGTGTTTACCTCCTTCTCCTCCTTGATCTTCTTGGTTGGTGGTTGATTGATGGTCGTCAATTCCTCAAGTTCTTAACCAAGAACTCGAAAACTCTCTACTTAGGAGATGTGGTCATCCCAAAGTAGATAGTCTCATTTTCTCTTTGATCATCTTTGCCCAGTGTTGATCGGTGGTCGTCGATCCTTCGAGTTCTTATTCTTAGAACCTCAAGAACACCTTCTAAGACTGGAGTTTGGCAGAATAACGATGCATTATTTGATAAATATGCTTGAGAGGCCTAGGACCAGAGAGAGTTGCTCAAGTTTAGAGAGAGAAGTTAGGCCTTCAGAACTTCAAAAAATGAGAGGGATGGTCTTATATTTATAGACATGGGGGCCTGTGCATTGGACAATGCGCAGGATAATCTAGGGTGTTCCCTAGGTAGTGTTTAGCCTAGGGGACTACTTGTCTTCCCTTGGTTTAGTTTGGCTTGGAATGTATTTAAAATGGGTAGTGTAATTCTCAAACATTTAGTAATCATTACAGAATCTTTTGAAAGACTTAATGATTGGCAATCATTACTAATGATTGACAATCATTACCAATAATTTGCTCTCATCTACTCAAAATTCAGTTTACGGGCTAAGTACTAGTTAAATCCACTATTTTGGTTTAGTCATCATAAATGCATCCAAGGTTCATTGCATCTAGTCCTTAGGTGTCATTTTTAATTTAATGCAAGGTGGTGAGTCATAACTTGGAGGGAACTCCCATGGTTGGATTCAGATGGAATCGGGTTAACTTACCTTGCAACCGACAGTTGGTTTCCAAGTTCCTAGTTAACCCTAAGATATTTTGATGAAAATATATACATCATTTGAACCTAGTCGTTTAATTTCATACCAAGAATTAAATGCTTGATGGGATATGTATTTAATGCATTGCTTAGAGGCTTCTCATCTGATTTGGTTTCGGTAATGGGTCATTACAATTCAAGGTTTTCGGTTGGTTCTAAGATATTT
The DNA here is from genome assembly GCA_016647705.1 of Eucommia ulmoides. Classification (NCBI taxonomy): domain Eukaryota; kingdom Viridiplantae; phylum Streptophyta; class Magnoliopsida; order Garryales; family Eucommiaceae; genus Eucommia; species Eucommia ulmoides. The sequence goes on from CM028329.1 coordinate 7,481,369, forward strand.
TTCTTAAAATATCTAGATACATTGAATGTGGTCTTGACATTTAATTCCAAGAATCTATTTCTTAATGGGATGGGCATTCAATGCTCATTGAATGCCTTACTTACGTGCCGAGTCGAATCGATTTTGTTTCGATAACGATTGGTTGTACCCTAAGTGTCTTGGTTTCCCTTCATTATCCACTTTGTATGCAATTTATAGGAAGGCTCCTTGGTCATTATAAGGCTTTATTTTTTTGCCTTAAATGATGGCTAAGCCCCTTGATTGCTTGGGCCGAGGGTGGTTTGTCAAGACTACTTGGATTTGGTGAAAATCTAAGTCAAGACCAATCCTTAAATAACCTTGTGATTTAAGTCTTTGTCATGATCTTTCCAAGCCTTATTTAAGGTGTCTTGGATTGTTTCTTAGTAGCATGTGATGTAATATGCATAAATGAAATAAATAATTTTGGTGTTAAATTGACAAGATTCAGGGAAAGATGATTTAATGAAAATCAAACTTTAGTACTGTCATTTTAGACCTCCTTAAATCATGGAAATTTTGAGTGTGACCCAAAAACTTTTACTTAGCTGTATTTTGTGAAATTCAACATTTTTTGCATTTTTTATTTATTTTATTTTTAATGTTTTGTATATTGTATTGTGTAATCTCAGGTAGAAATTCATTCCCTTTAAACCCAAGTTTAAAGTTGATCTAAACTTGTACTTGATTCGACACTGACTGGGCGAGACAAAATATAGTGTATACGTCCACGGGCAAAGAACAACCAATGGTTTCACTAATATGAAAAAAAATTACACAAAAGGAGATTAGTTCTTGAACTCAAGAACTAACAACAAAATCTTGAAAAAATACTTTCTCAACAAATACATTTGTTGGCCCAAAGATTGACACAAGAGGTGGGTGAATTGGGTCTTTTAAAACTTTTTGATTCAACCATAAAATCTTTCTACTAAAATCTCGAATCAAACTTGTTAGTTATTGTGATTGTATGTGCAGCAGAAAAATTATAGAGACAAGCAAACTACAAGACACAATCAATTCATAGTAGTTCAACAAATCCTTTGTCTAAGTCTACTCCTCTCCGCTCTTGATGGCAAGTTTTGATTCACTAATCATTAATATTCTTACAAATGAAAATCAAACCTTTTTACAATATTCTTATGGGTGAAGAACAAACCTTTCATAATCTTAAAATCTTTTTCTCGGTGAAGATAAAAAAATTTCACAATCTTCTTATAGGAAAAGATCATACCATTCACTTCATCTTCGTTCCAGCGCGATCGACCCATCACAACCAAAGGCTCCTCCTTTGATCTCTTCAACTTCTCCACAAGGTGATGTTTACGATGTAGTGATGATCTTGAGGTTATTCTTGCTTGGATAGTTTTTTTTAGGGGAGTGTCTCCCTTGTCACACAATAACATGTTGCCGAGTAGCATGCAAGACCCCAAGACAAGAAAATATACAATTTAACAAAACTCAAGGGCCCGCGGGATCAAGACAAGCACTCCTCAATGGGCACACACTAAAGTTATACAAAATAGCTATATGCCATATCTACACTACAACAAATCAATACAAACAAAACCATGAACATACTCCCACGAGAGAAGGCACAACAAGAGAAGGACAACACCTAGATTCGAATAACCAACCATCATAGCTACAACACAATCAACACGGTAGGATTGCGGGGAACAGCAAATTCGCAATTAACTGAATACAATCCAAAAGAAAATAAACCCCCAACTACAAAAAGGAAGACAAACAAAACAAACCAACACCAGAAATAATTTGTTGGCTACAGAATTGTCCCCTGATCTTGCACACAAAAGACAACAAACTCCATGGTCTTATAACCTGATACGCCCTTGACCTCTTTCTATACATGAGAACACCTATTTCTTAAAGTTTTGGGATTATTTCTCAAAAATATCCCAAACCCTTAATACACCCAAACAGCCAACAAATTATTTTCCCTCACCGTTTTGGTATTAAAACAATCTTCTTTATAAATCGCGAATAACGCTTATTATCAATTTTGGAGAAAATCTTATCAAGTTCATCTTTGGGTTTTGAGTCTCAGCTACCATCTGAATCACTTACAAATGACCATTCTTGAATTGAAAAATCAATGTCACTTTTGGCAATTGATTCAAGTGAACTGGATTGACTAAAGGACTTCGCAGTAATCTCACCATCTTCCAAGTCGTGGCTAACAACTTTATCGATTTAGAGATTCTCTTCACGATCAACATTGGAGGAGATCCACCCCTATCTAATATTGGATTTATTGCACTCACTTGGTCTAACCTCTTACCTGCATCCAAAGGAAATCCACTTACAACACAATTCGACCCCACATTGTTCCATTCTCTAAGAATAAGTTTAACAATCAAATCCCTGAACTCTACTACGTTCGAAGTCAAAGTCAAACATAAAACTTTTCCATATTCCATTACCTTTGCAATTTGATGCAACACTAATTTGATTTTATCTATTAAATCCTTGTTAGAGATCAATGATTTAAAAACCCGGACTGGTCGAACCAGTTGAACCTTCAACCGGTCCTATCTCCGGTATGAAAAAAATACTAAAAACTGTTTATACAGTTAAATCGTCAGACCGTCCGGTTCAAACCAGTTCAATCGCGAACCGGTGAATCGGTCTGATTTTCTTATAACCGGCCGAGTTTTTGCCATTTCCCATCCATCCCCAAATCCGACCACCGCTGACCCTCACCGAACACCGCCATCCCTAAATCCAACCCTTGACGATGGTTCAGCTAGCATCATGGCGATGGAGGGAGAGAAGGATGTGACGATAATTTAGGGTTGGAAGGTGGACGATGAAGGCGACTTAGGGTTGGAAGGCGAATGATGAAATGCTGTCTTCTCCTTGTCTGTGTTCCTCCGTCGATCAACCACTGCCAACCATCTCCATTTACACACTCGCCCAGCTACATCGTTATTTCCGAACTCCTTCGTACCGTAGACGTTAGGGCTGCAGCAACAAAGAGATAGAAACAGAGAGAGAGAGAGAGAGAGAGAGAGAGGTACCTAATATGGAGGCGATTGAAGTGAGCATGAGAAAGAGGATGCTAGATTGAGAGAGCGAAGTGATGGGGAAAATAGGAGTTTACACTTTGCAAATGACGGGAACCAAAGAAGTGACGGAGAAAGAGATTCAGTGACTGTGAGAAAGAGAGTCAAGAGACAAGAGATAAAGTGACGGTAATGGGTGTGAATTACGATGAACTAATATCAGTTAAGTTAAAAAAACTAATATTAATATTTGATTTGGAACACATCTAAGGATTTCAAGAGAGATTTTTTATATAAAATTATATAATTATATAATTATATATATATATATATATATATATATATATATATATATATATTAATGACGTAATTATTATGTTACTGGTTCAACTGCGGTTCGCCTACCGATTGAACCAATGACCCTTGACCCTGTGACTTTTCCGGTTTGACGTCCGGTCCGGTTTTAAAAACATTGTTAGATATGGAGTTCTCACTATTATCAAACGGGTATTTGACAACTAAATTACTGATAAATTCCTAGGATTACAAGATGCAAAAACAAAAGAACTAGAATCTTGACCCACTATAGCAAAATTAGGTTTGAATTGAGGAGAAACGATAATATCGGTTTCATAACTTGAAAGCACTAATTCGTTTTCTTGTTTTTTACCCATTTTCTTTTCATCCTAAATACTTGGCCTTGTTATTGCACATTGCCAAACAAACATGAATCACTTTATTCTTCACCCTAATCCTATTGAGAATTCTAATAACATTTAAGGCTTCAACCATTGTAAAAAATCGAACAAGTCTATACTTAGAATTTGTTCTGACTCATCTCTGCTTTGGAATATAAACATCATGTACTACCCCATGCCATTGAAACATGAATTTTAATTGTCTTCTACTCATCTTTTCTGGAATTGAATCTACAAAAATAACACTAATTGTTTTTTTGGCTCACCATAATTCCTCTTCGAATTTTCAATTTTACTACCCATCATCAGTTGTAGATAGAGGAATTAAGATTAGAAATATAACAGTTTCCCAAACTCAAGGGAACAATTAATTTGATGCACAAGATTCAGTGGGTTCAACAACCAACCTCAACCAAGCAGAGAAAAAAAGTTCATTAATATGTACCTAATTTGGCTTGAGGATTTGGTGACTTCACCCCCGTTTAGAGTGGCGGCCAAAAGCAGGACGAAAAATCCCTAATTTGGGATTTGATATTTTTCAGATATACTCTCACAATAGGCAATGATTTAGGATTTCATCTCCAAAACCAAGAGTAATAACAACATGACAGGAAATTCAAAACAGGGCCTGTCTCTGCCAACGTGAGTCGATCTAGCCATAAATGTTGCTTGCTTAATTGAAATGACGGTGGGAGTAGTCAATTTTGCTACTCTGAATGGCCACCGCCTAGGGCTTGCAGGAACCTCTTATATCAACTATGAAGATCGCCGCCGGCCCAGGGAGAAATAAAAAATGGCTACTTTGAAACTGGTTGGGCACAACTCTCAAGAGAGACCTACTCTCTCTACCGTAAACTTAACCCAAATCTAATTGAAGCCCATTATCCAAACTCGACGAAATTGAAAGCCCAAACTGGTAGATCCACTTTGGGAGACCACACCTGGAAATTGATGGGCCAGTGAAATCTATTTCGGGACGGGGACACTTGAACACAACTAAATCGCTTGAAATCGAAGATGAAGAGATAGTGCGATGGTGGAGATGAGGAGCTCAAAATCGGAGAGTTGCCCAACCAAAACGGAGTCTAACTCTGAAGCCTATCTCCCTTAGCTGAGAAATACCCAACCAGAGGAAACAGAGGGGTGATGGTGAGCCCACTCCGACGAGCCCTCTTTAGTTCTTGGATGTTTCTATGAAGTATAATCTCTCAATACAATACTCAAAATGGTTTCGTAATCTAACTTACAAAAACCAACCTTGGAGCTTTAAACAATCTCCACAAATATTATAATGTTTTGACTCACTAGTGTTTAGTGCTTCTCACGTATATCACTCACAAAGATAAATAAACTTTAAGTACAAGAGTGATTACACAAGAAATCTAAGAATGAGAATAAAGAATATAGCTTGAAAGCTTGAAGATGTTTGAATCTAGCTCTTTGTAATCACTTATGTGAGATTTTACATCTCATATGCTTGTGACCTTCTTATTTATGTTAAGTGCAACTCAATTAAGATGAAGGAAGGCAGTTGAATGAGGTTGTAGCCATTGTAATTTGTCTCCTTGAAGATATGATGTCACATAAAGCTCATTTCCATAAAATCTATTAGCTTCTTCTGACCAGCCACTTACCTCTTATAAAACAACTTTTGTTGGGTAGCAAGGACAAGTTTTACCCATGCTCAATAGGTATGGTTTAAAGTATATTGAAATTTGACCAACCAAGATAACTTGGAATGGTATGAAATTAATATGGTTTGAAAGATATTTGAATTAGATTTTCATCCATATAAGATTATTCATATTTGGACAAATAATAAGATAGATATGGTCAAATTACAACCAAAGGTTTAAATCAGAATTTTTTCAACAACTAGTAGTCGATTTCTTCCGTTTTCATTTTTAGCTTTTGTTCATGATCGATTAACATCTGAAACTATCTAGAACATATATAAATTATATTTGAAGTATTTTCATGATCAAAACATGAAATGTACCTTATGATCACTTAGAAACAAGTTCAAGCATTTTGAGCATATTTGTGATCAAAATATAAATTTTGTACATAAACATGATACGATCAAACTGATGAATTTTATTGTAATATATAAGTACATTGGACATGTTAGGATCGAGATATCACAAATGTATGCACATACTGATCATGTGATCATGATATTGAGTATTTTGAACATTTAATGCATGCAAGATGTGTGTTGAACTCATTATATGAAGATATAAACATATAGATGACAAGTTGAACATATTATATGCTCACGAAAGTTGAATCAAAAGAATTGGAGTTCAATCCATTTATACGATGGCATGAAGTGGATGTGATACAGGCTATGTCTTCCTCCTAAAGTGCTTCGATGGGTCATTGACACTCATTATGGGGTTAGATATTGCTAAGGACAGCATGGGTGCAATGTTAAACCCTGAATTGAGAAACATAGGAGTGTAGGAAGGGAAGCATTGTTGTTTGGGCACATACGAAGGCAAAGGAAAAGTGAAGTAAAACATGTATTGTTAGTATAATAAATAAATGCCTTGAACTTTTGATAATGTATCGATTCCTTCCTTCAAACCATTTTTATTCTAGCTAAGGTCATCGATGATCATAGGATTTTTTTGGCAAGGATGAGAAAACAAGAAAATGAATTTGATTTCCCTTATATAACCAACCATTTGTCAATCTGTGTGTTCTTGGCGGTATTTGATTTGATTTCCCTTATCTGCCGTCTCTCTATAAGTGGATATGCAATCTATGTGTTTTGGGAGGTATTTGATTTAATTTAGGTCTTTTTTCCAGGAAGGAAAAAATTGAACAACCAGACTTTCCACCTGTTTTCTCTAAACATATATACAAACCCCTAAGCTTCATACTTAAGCTTCAACAAGTAATTTGAACCCATGTATTTTATATGTATTGCAATATGACCCCTGTTAGAATTTATTGATAAACCTAATCATGTGACAACTCGTGTAATGGTATATTCGGTTGGATAGAGTTAAGGTAGAATGAAATTAAATTTAATTACTAATGTTCTGTTCGATAATACAACTCAACACTTAAAACTAACTATGTTAAGTACTTAATAAAACAAATTTATTTTATAAATATAATTAATAATAGAATTTTTTTCTCCAAAAGCCATTTTTCCTAGGTGGACAAATTTTTCATGCTCAGCTAGAAAATCTTTAGTCAAAACTCCCAATTTAAGAAATTTGACTTGTCAACTCTTGTCCTGGCTTGGCATTATTTTCTAATTTCTTGTTTTTCCCTTAGTATATATATAAGGGAAGTTTGAATACGCAGAGCATTCCTTTTGTGTTCGTTCTTTTTCCCCTTATTGGTTTCAAAATTCAACTTTTTGGTGAATGCTTGTGCTCTGCGAAATTAATAATTGGTGTGTGTTCGTGATTTCAGGTGAGCTTCAATTTTTGCTCCATAATTCTTTGTTTCTATTCTTTGAAATCTTAGTGGAGTGATGACAATGAATTTTGCAGGTGTGCATTCAAATTTCAGTGGAGGCTCGTGCTTTGCGAAACTAACGCTTGGTATATGTTGAATCAGATTTGAAGATCGATTATTGTTCTTGATTTCAGGTGAGCTTCGATTTTTGCTCCAGATTTCTTGTTCGTGTTCTTTAATATCAACCATTTGGATTTTAAAATTGTCAAATGGATGTTAAGACTTCTTCTCTTAATGGAGAACTAGATAAGAAGATCTAAATGGATCAACATATAGGTTTTAAGACCAAGGGACAAGAGCGCAAACTGTGCAAGCTAAAACATTCTATTTATGGCCTAAAATAATCATCTAGACAATGGTATCTCAGATTGGATCAATCCATAATCACTTTTGTCTTTATCGTGATTGAGGACATTCATTGTGTTTATATAAAGTCATCTGAGAGGGATTTTATTATCCTTACTTTGTGTGTCAACGATATTTTATAGTAGGAAATGACATAAGGATGATCGTCTCTACTAGAGATCGATTGTTATTTACTTTCGATATGAAGGATATTAGTGAAAAACATTATATTTTTCATGTTAAAATTATTAGATACTATTCTAAAACATTTATTTCTTTGTCTCAAGAGACTTATATCAGGAAGGTGATTTGTGGAAATATAGGATTATGATTTGTAATTAAGTGCCAAGGTTAGAGAGATCCCGTTAGGATAGTAATTAATTATTGTTTCCTTCTTTAGTGCCAAGACATAGTAATTATTGTTTCCTTATTTATTGTTTCCTAATTATTGTTTCCTTATTTATTATTTCCTTCTTAAGGAATCCAACTTGTATATATAGGCTCACTTTGTATTCAAAAAAAGAGATAAAAAACCATATGTTCTTCATGGTATCAAAGCATTTAGATCTGAACCACGAATAAAGAAAAAAAAAATCTTTCTTCCATGGCGAGCAAAACGGAAAGATCAAACTCGGAGGTGACATCCAGACCTGAAGCAGTTTACTCTGACAGCACCAGCACCACAGAAGGCATCATTCTTCCCATAACAGGTCACAAACTCAATGGGTAGAATTTTATTCAATGGACTCAGTTTGTTCGGATCTTTATCTGTGGGAAAGGCAAGGAAGAATACCTTATAGGAGCCACTGTTCAGCCGAAGAAAGGTGATCTAGGATATCGAACCTGGAAGTTGGAAAATAGTATGGTGATGTCTTGGTTAATTAATTCTATGACCAATGACATAGGAGAAAACTTCATGTATTATGGCACAACAAATGAGATATAGGATGTAGCTAGAGAGACCTACTCCAACACCCAAATACCTCTGCGATTTTCGAAATCAAAAGCATTCTCCATGATCTTCGACAAGGAGATTCAACTGTTACCAAATATTTTAACACCCTTTCATGGTATTGGAAACAACTCGATATTTATGAGGAATTGGTTTGGAAGTGTCCTGAAGATGGATTCCTATACAATAAGGTTGTTGAAAATAAATGCATCTACAAATTCTTACTTGGCCTAAATAAGAATTTGGATGAGGTACATGGAAGAGTTTTAAGATTAAGCCATTACTCAGTATTAGGGAAATTTTTTTGAAAATTCGTAGAGAGGAAAACAGACAAAATGTGATATTGAGAACCCAAAATTCCTCCAAAACTCTTGAGAACTCATCCTGCACAAGGAACCCAATCCAACCAAACAAAGGAGAATCATCCATGGTGCGACCATTGTAGAAAACCTAGACATATGAAAGAGACTTGCTGGCATCTACACAGTAAACCTGTGGACTAGAAACTCTCTCGGCCACAATAAAACAGAGAAGGCCGAGGCTACAATGTTGTAGCCAAAGAAGATACATCTGGTTCAATTGTTATTTCCAAGGACATCACTCTTCACTTTGTGCTCCATGTTCCAAAATTGGATTGCAACTTATTGTCTATAAGTAGACTAACACATGATCTTAATTGTGTTACTAAATTCCTTCCACACATGTGTGAATTTCAGGCATGGGACTCTGGGAAGAAGATTGGTAATGCTGAGGTGCATGTTACACTTTACCTCCTAAGACCTGAGGAAATTCAAAGGCTACCAATGAAGACTGCTTGTGTAGTTTCCAACCCTAGTACCGAGACAAACAGTGCTATTATGTTATGACACTATCGATTAGGTCACCCAAATTTTTTGTATCTTGAAAAACTATATCCATCATTATTCAATAAAAACTCCAGAAATTTTCAAAGCAAAATATGTCAATTGTCCAAACATACTCGCAATTCTTATTCCATTTAACCATACAAATCATCTCATCCCTCTTCTTTGGTTCACAGTGATGCTTGGCAACATTACAGGTTCTAGATGGTTTGTCACCTTTGTTAATGACCACACTAGAGTGACTTGGGTATTCCTCATGAACGAGAACTCAGAAGTGAGGGAAATATTTGAAAACTTTAACAAAATGGTCCAAACGCAATTTCAGGCAAAAATTCAAGTCCTTCAAACAGATAATGCTCGAGAATACTATCACAACATCCTTGGGTCATATTTTTTGGAGAATAACATCGTACATCAAAGCTCATGCATTGATACCCCACAACAAAATGGAGTTGTAAAATGGAAAAATAGGCATTTGATGGAAGTTGCACGATCACTCTTGATAGCTTCAAATATGCCTAAACAATTTTGGGGTGAAGCCGTACGCGCAATAACTTTCTTGATCAACCGAATGCCTTTTAGGATTCTCAAATTCAAAACCCCGTGTCATATCCTCCTCACTACATATCCATCCATTCGAATAATCTCATCTATCCCAGTCAAAGTATTTGGTTGTACTGCCTTCGTTCATATCCATAAGTCCCAACGTAGTAAACTTGATCCGAAAGCCACTAAATACCTTTTCCTAGGGTACTCACCAAACCAAAAAGGATTCAAGTGCTACTCTCCTACAACCAAGAAATTCTACACTTCCATGAATGTCACTTTTTTCGAAAATCAACCTTTCTACCCCAAAATTGAAATTCAAGGGGAGAATTGGTCCACAGATGAATTCCAATTTTCAGAAACCAAAATCAACACTACTTATCCTTTGAGTTCATCACTGCCTTCACAAACAGTTAGTACTCTTCCTATCCCTGAAAAACCCACTACTTTTCCTATCCTTGAAAACAATTCCTCGGATGTCCCTTCGATCACTCCTGAGTCAACTACACAAAGCAGTAAAGAGGTAATGGTTTATTCCAAGAAAAATTTAAAGAAAAAGCCCGATAAATCTCCTCAAAATAAGCAAGAGGACAATACTCCATCTGAGCAGAACCAAGAATTGGACCAAGATCCAAGCAACCCGAACTCACAACCAGGTTACACAATTTATGATATAGATCCCAGTAATGACCCTGGTGATCTTGATCAACCCATTTCTTTAAGGAAAGGTATAAGTTCTTGCACCAAGCATCCGATCAGTAATCATGTGTCTTATGGAAAGCTTTCACAGAGTTTCCAAGCGTTTATCACCTCCCTTGAAAATTATTGTATCCCATCCAACATCCAAGAAGAATTTTAACAACCTGAGTGGAAGACTGCTATTCAGGAAGAAATACAAGCCCTGGAGAAAAATAAGACATAGGAAATCTCAGAACTACCAGAGAGTAAGAGACATGTTGGATGCAAGTGGATATTCACCGTGAAGCACAATCCGAATGAAAGTATAAACAGGTTCAAGGCTCGATTAGTAGCTAAAGGGTTTACTCAATCCTACGACATTGATTATGAAGAAACATTTGCACCAGTAGCGAAGCTCAACTTCATCAGAGTGTTACTTCCAATTGCTATAAATTTGGACTGGAATCTGCATCAACTTGATGTCAAAAATGCATTTCCCAATGGAAAACTAAAAGTGGAAGTCTACATGAAGATTTCACCTGACATAAAAACTCTAGAAAACTCAAGAACAGTGTGCAAGCTGAGAAAGTCACTATACGGTTTGAAACAGTCACCTACGGCCTGGTTTGATCGACTGGCCATAGTTGTGATAAAACATGGATTTATCCAATGTCAAGTTGATCACACGTTGTTTGTGAAGCACTCTAAGGAAGGTAAAATGACTCTATTCATTGTCTACGTTGATGATATTATAATTACCGGAGATGATGAAGAAGTGATAGGGAGTCTCAGGAAGCTACTAGCAAGAGAATTTGAAATCAAAGATCTTGGACAACTCAGATACTTTCTTGCCCTGGAAGTTGGCTAAACTAAAGAGGGAATTGTGGTCACGCAAAGAAAGTATATCCTTAATCTACTTCAGGAGACTGGGATGATGGGTTGTAAGCTAGTGGACACGCTTATGGATCCTATTGGTAAGATTGATAAAGATGATGAAAGTCCTCCAACTGATAGAAACAGGTACCAGAGGTTAGTAGGAAAGTTGATCTACTTAACTCACACGAGGCCCAATATTGGTTTCTCTATGAGCATGGTAAGCCGATACATGAACAAGCCCACTAAGACACACATGAAAGTTGTATACAAAATTTTACAATACCTCAAGAAGAGCCCGGGTAGAGGACTCTACTTCAAGAAAACCTCAAGTAGGGAAGTTGAGATATTCATTGATGCTGATTGGGCAGGATCCTTGACAGATCAGAGATCAACTATTGGGTATTGTTCCTATATGTGGGGAAACTTGGTGACTTGGAGAAGCAAGAAGCAGTCTGTAGTGGCGAGAAGTAGTGCAGAGGCAAAATTCAGGGCAATGGCTCATGGGATATATGAAGGAATATGGATCCAAAGAATACTCAAGGAACTTGGAATTACATTAGACTTCACTATGACAGTTTTGTGCGATAACAAAGCTGCCATAGGTATTGCGAAGAATCCAGTTCAACACGACAGAGCTAAGCACGTGGAGATAGACCGTCACTTCATCAAGGAGAAAATTGAAGGGGGAATAGTCAGACTCATGTATACTCCTTCAATTCGTCAAACAATAGACATTCTGACAAAAGCACTACCAAAGGCTAGTTACTAAAACATGAAGATCAAGTTGGGAATGCTAGACATCTACCACCCAACTTGAGGGGGAGTCTGAAAATATGGGATTATGATTTGTAATTAAGTGCCAATATTAGAGGAATCCCGTTAGGATAGTAATTAATTATTGTTTCCTTCTTTAGGGCCTAGATATAGTAATTATTGTTTCCTTCTTTATTGTTTCCTAATTATTGTTTCCTTATTTATTCTTTCCTTCTTTAGGAATCCAACTTGTATATATAGGCTCACTTTGTATTCAGAAAAAAATATCAAAAACCATATCTTTTTCATGATTAAACAATTTCAAATTCATAATGATAAGCCTATAAGCACCCTTCTTGAGAAGGTTAGTACCTCGAATCTTGGTCTTTTTCCTCGAACTAATGTTGAAAAAGAAAAGATGCCACGTTTATCACATATATGTCAAATTGGAAGCCTAATGTATGCTGTAATGTGACACGACCAGACAAATGTTATGCTATGTGGTTGGTTAGTCATTTCCCGAGCAATCCATGAATTGTTTATTGGAGCAATTAAAAGGATTGTGCGGTAATCTTCGAGGAACCGCAAAATCTATGCTCTGCTATCATGGTGAAAATAGACATTTAGAAGGCTATAGTGATGCAAATTGGAGTGCTGACTTGGATCAATGTAATTCGACATCATTATATGCTTTCATAGTTACTTAACGATGCTATTTCATGGTCAAGCAAAAATCAATCTTCCATAAAAATATCCACTATTAAAGCAAAATTTGTTTCTTGTGCTTTTGCTGTTCAAGAGACTTTTTTGTGAATTTTTTTTTTTAAGAAGGCTTGAGACAATACCACATTTTGCAAATCCTATAACCATATCTTGTAATTGTATGACTACCTAGCATATGTCAAGGATCCTAAATGTCATGAAAATATGAAGAATATTCAGAACCGATATCACTATATTCGAGATAGAGTTTCACATGGATAAGTAATACTCAAGAATATTTCTACAAGTCAAATGGTGGTTGATCAATTAAGCAAACCTATATTTGTTCCAATCTCATGTAAGATGTTTGGATCTCCTTAGATTGTAAAAGATATGTTTGACTTATTGACTTTATTTATTTATATCACAATGGATATTTATAATTTCATACTTTATTTGCAGCCACTAAAAATATGACGAATAATTTAAGATATGTGTTATAACACACATTATTACTATGATGGTAAATGTCACTAGGCAAAATGGTTGGCTACTCACACAAAAACCAGTCTCGATACTAAGATAGTGTGCGAGATGAGACTTAGTAGTGTTTTTCTTGTCGACATGAAAAGAAACGATGAATGAGTCTTCCGAATCTAAAAGGAACACTTAGTTTACACTTCATTTCTTTTGTATTTTGAAAACATACATTGAAATTATTTCTTGATTTTTTAATATATCCTTTTATATTTTACTATATAGATAAGACTATTTTTTTATATTTACTTTGACGAGTATGTGTCTTCGTCTAATTTATTTTGTACATATGTTAGGGGAGAGAGTTGAACTCTATACTTTCCACAAACGAGATGAACTACTTATCCGCTAGGCTACAAATATGGGGACTTTGTCTAATACTCTACCTAGCCATACATAAAGTGGGAGTCCTTTGTCAAATTCATTGAATAATGTCGAAAATGTACTTGTATGAGGAGACCAAGCACTATATTTTCAAACTCAACTCTCTTTTTTTTTTAATATAACTCTACATAAATGCCATTTGAGAAAGTAATATATGTATATACTAGAGTGTACTCATGCCTAAAGGCAATAGTTTAAATTAAACAAATTATAAAACACAATAAAATTATTATGAACTATAAAATCAAGTTAAAATCTACACACTAAATGAATTCATTCGAGAACATACTAATTGAACAAATTTAATAGTCATCAATATAATATAAACAAATACATTTTTAATTTTTATGTAACTATTTTTATGTCATTATATTTAAAATTACATAAATTTAAACATTTTCAAGTACAACCAAAACACCAAACTACAATATTAAGTTTAAATGTATTTGTTATAGTAAATCACTTATTTCAATTAAAAAAAACTACAATCAAATGTACTTGTGACAGTAAACCACTTATTTCAATAACATAAATGAATTTACTCAATTTGAAAAAAATTAAATAAATAAATAAAGGCAACCCTCCATTCTTTATACCAACATAAATAAAGTTAAATAAAACTAAAAAATAAAATAGACATAAAATAAAATAAATAAATAAATAAATAATTGAAAATCTACGCAACATTAAAATAAAAAGAATCGACACTAAAATAGATTCACATAATTATGGTAATTACCTTTTTTTTTTATTAAATTAATAAATCCACCTTTTTCCATTCTTATAAAAGAAGTATTTATTATACTTTGATGCTCTCTTCACAAATAATGACATAGGCTTTTTAAATTTCTTTGTCAAACAGCGCAATACTGTTATTTGGTGAAAAAAAAAAAAAAAAAAAACCAAAATAGAATGGATCTCAAGAAAATTTGTTTATTAATTTATTAAAAAAAAAATTAATTGAATCTTCATCAATGTTTTTGCCATATTTCCAATTGAATACTTATGTATTGAGTTTGATAAATCTAATAACTATGGTGCAAAAAAGAAAAAAGAATAAAAAAAACTTGTACGTACATGGATTAAATGTGCAACGGTTTGGTAGCCAATTGGAACTCAGATTTGAAAAAAATGTGGCCCTATCGTGGCTACGACAACTAAAGATATCGTGGGATGTGGTGGTGATGCGCGACAACGGTGTTGGGTGGTAGCTTTGTGCATCAATAAATGGACAGAGAAAGAATAGGGTTGTTCGGTGGTGTTAGTGCGTATGTACATAGGGAAGAGAGAGTGAGGAAGTTCAGTGATGGTGGTGATGGATGACCTACGAGCGGAAGAGAAGATGGGAGAGTAAATGGAAGATAAATAAATAGAAAAAGCGGGAGAGAGATAAAGAAGGAGAGAGGGAATGGGTGATGACTTCAATTTACCTTAACCCTAATTCTGAAAAGATGTAGTGTTAGTTTGATCCCAAATATAAATTAGTTTGTCTTATGTCAGAAAGAGAAAACACTTACCAGGTGAGGAAGAGTGCAAACCTCTCGATACCCCCACCTTTTTTTTTTTTTTTTTTAATAACATAAGAGTTGGACACCTTTTAGATTTTTTGTGTACACCTGATGATGAAGACAACCCACATGTAATGTAATATGGTGTTTTTTTTTTTGTTTTTTTTGGGGGGGGGGAGGGCGCTATTTACACAAATTCTTCCTAAAAATCATGAAAATATTAATTATATCTCAACATATTTTAAATAACACAATAATATCTAACTTTTAAAAGTCAAATTTAAATTAACATATTAACTCCTAAAATTGTCAAAATTAGATTGCATTGACCTGCAAAGTTTTAAATGAAAATTTAAATGACACAATAGAACCCACTATTTTCTAAATGTTATAAAATGAACTTAGAAAAATATGACATGCAAAATTTGGCCTTAAATTGTTTAATTTAAGTTTCTTATAGGTTTTATTATTTATTTATTTTGTGATTATCTTATTTAGATCTATATGAAAAATTATGTGCTTAAAACAATTTATCTTTTCTAATTTGATTGATTATTTGAAGAATGTGTGATCTAAAAATGTTAACTTTCTAAAGAGTTTAATTACTTGATAATCAGTATATTTATTTAAATCAAAATGTGTTTGGCTGATATTCTTGAGAAACAAAAATCAGTGATATATCTCGAATGCTAGCTATAAATTGATTTACTAGTTTTATTCTAGTTAATTGATTTAATTGAATTTACCTATAATGAGATTTGTTCACATTGAAAATATTTCCAGATTATTAATTGTTGCATGTCATTGATTAAATTTTCCTTATCTTAAAACTTGATCTTTATAAGTTTGGGTAGAAGTTCTTGTGAGAAAACAAAGTTTCTGTGAAATATTGTATTATAACTTGAAATAAGTTGTTAGTTCAAGTGAGAGTTGATTTTTAGATTTAATTTGAGTGAAAGGGTAATTCACTCAACATGGTGTAAGGGTTTCAATTCTTACCTACAAAGATTATTAGATTTAGTGGATTGAACTCTTTGAGAGAGCTCGGAGAAATAAACTTAGAAAATAGTACCTTAACGAACAATTATAAAATTCTTGTATGTCACTATCTCTATCTTGTGTGTACTTATTTGATTGTTTAAACATATTTGTTGGTTGTAATGTTAGTAACCCTAAAACTAATAATTATTTGAAAAGGTAAAAAATAACTTAATTTACACCATTCACCCTCCCCTCTCCCCTCTAATGTTGTTCTTCGGGCCAGCAACTACATTAATAAGTTACGTGTAAAATAATAATTGTATTTTGAAATAATTTATTTGTTTAAGTTACCACAATCAATGTCAAGAACTATAATGAAAATCTCGCCAAAGTTTAGGGGCACAATGTGCAAATTACCCTGTCCTTTCAGTCTGTGATGTAACATGCATAAAGTGAATAATGGAATAGCGAGAAAAAATCTTAAACCCTGTGGTCTATAAAGTTTGGAAGCAATCATAAAGTGAAGATAGCATATCGTGTGTTTAAGATCGAGATCAAATGAAGATTCATTATTCATCTCTCCTTGTGATTTTGTTTCTCATTCTTCATTTTTCTGCTTCAGGGGCAGAAATCCAGGTTAGTTTTAATGTTTCTTATTCCACTTGTTATGTTATTTACACTTATTACCCGAAAAAGTTTTGTCACAGCATATGACTCAAACTTTTCATTTTGAGTCTAATTATCCCAATTGGAGACTTGAACACCCGCGTACCAACATCAAGACGACAATTTAATAATAGCTTAGTTGGATTTTCTATGGTAAGTCATGTTTTGACAACAATTTAAGGATATTTTACACTTCTTACCCCCAAATGTTTTAATTATGATGCTTTACGCCTTAAAATTATTAGTTGATATCAAAATACCCCAATCAAAACTTAAAAGAGAGAGAGAAAAATTGCCATAGATACATATATATTGATTGTATTGTACGCAATTTTAGTTTGTGCAACAAAATTATTAACAATTGGGTCAATTTGTCACAAACATCTCATCCGAATATAACTACTTTAGATTTTCTAGAGTTTTTTTTTTTTTAATAGAGTACAAACTTCTGGGGTTAAAATTCAATTTAACCAATTATTAATTAGTTATATAAATGTTTTTACATCAGTTTCTCTTTGTATTTTATTTTAGGTCTATATTGTATACCTCGGAGGGCATAATGGGGAGAAAAATTCACAAGAGATCGAAGAGATTCATCACTCTTATCTATTTAAAGTGAAGGGCTCTAAAGAAGAAGCTAAAGATTCAATTGTTTACAGCTATAAAAACGTTATCAATGGCTTCTCTGCTGTGCTCTCCCCAGATGAAGCTGCAAAACTATCAGGTTAGGCGTAAAACGTAGAAGGATAAATTACGTTTGTAGTCTTAATGTTTTGGATGTTTTACATTTTACACCATAAAGTTTCACTTGTGGTAGATTACTCCTCCAACGTTTTGAATTTGTGTCCAATTTGCAATTGACAACTTTGAGAGAAACACGGACAAAAGCTGGAACACTATGTAGTCTATGTTGATGAGACTTGAGACTTCATACTTTTATTAGTCACTTAAAACTTAATACATTAATGCTACATTTGGTTCACGGGATTTAGCACGGAATTGGAATGGTCTATTCCTATATTTAGTATATGGGATTAAATTATATTCTCATTACCAATAATTTTCTAATCTCACAAAATGTGAGATTAACCAATCTCAATTATATGGAGTTAGGTTTTAATCAGTCAAAAAATGCCACCAACCACAAACTAAAATTGGAATTAAATTTAATTGAATTACTATTTTAACCTTTGAAAATTTTATTAAATTACTATATTACCTTTTGTATTTCTAACAAATATATCTCTTAATTTTATTTTTTAAAAATTTTTACACTTTTCTCCCTCCACTTTCTTCCTCCCTACACTATCTTCTCCGGAGAGAATCTAACTTGGGTAGTCAATGCCAGATTCTCTCTCTCTCTCTCTCTCTCTCTCACATTAACCCCCCAAGTTGCCACCACCCTGACCCTCTCCCCTCTCCCCTCTCCAGTAACACCACACCTTCCGCCAGGCTCCCACCGCTTCCCTTTTTTTCTTCTTCGTTCTCTTCTTCTTCTTCTTCGCTAGCTCTCTTTCTTCTATATAAACACACACACATAATATATATATATATATATATATATATATATATATATATATATATATATATCTTATTTGAAATTTCATTCAGTTTATGTTCGAATATTCTTTTTTTGTTGAGACTTTATTATACAAATCCATTTCATTGTTAATTTCTTTCTAACACTAATCAAATATTGGAATGAGAATGGTCATTTTAATACCACATCTAAGCTCTTTTATTACCAAACATAGGAATGGTAATATTCATTTCATTCTATTGCCATACTAATTCCAATCCTATTGGCAATTTATTCCATTATATTACATTTCAGCATACCAAATGCAACGCACTTATCAAATTAAGTATATTTAATAACAAAATAAAACAACCACCTAAAATATTAGTATCACTTAACAATTGTTTAAAATTACAAGTGATGTTTAAAATTTTAAATGATGCGTGACTCAATTTTTTAACACTTCTCACTTAATACAGTAAAATATCTAAGTATTATAACCAATATTTTATACCAATAAGTGTATAAAAATAGTTATATATAAAAAATTATAGGTAGATAAAATACTAAATTGAGAAAAAATAGAGAGAAAATTGTAAAGAGATAATATTTTTAAAAAAAAAATTATAAAAATTAATTTAGGAACAGAAAATTGTACCAAGATAGACCTAAGTTTGAATTGGGGTATTTCGATATCAACTTAATAATATTTTTTAAAAGTAATAAAAATAATACCTAATATATTCAACAATTTAATAAATTTATCACCTGCAATTTTAACACTTAAATATTTCTACACCATTCCAACAGATAGACCTAACTATGATTTTCACACCCACTTGAGTAAGGCTTTCTTATGAAATCAATGACGTTGTACATATAAATTAAGTAGAATTCGACAAAATACGCAGAAATTGAAGGTGCGAAAAAACCAAACATATTGAGAAATGAATGAAATTATATTTCAATAAAATGCATTTACAAAGGTTATCTACATATTTTAGTGGAAATCATCAAGGAATATATTGTGCATATAATAAAATTCTATAACACTATGGAATATGAATTAATGGAAAATGATCGAATTTATTATGATGTAGTTCTTTGCGGTAATTACTGATACTACAAAATAAATACTTAAATAATCATAGAAGTTGAAGTTGTTAAACAGTATTAAAAATAAACATTAAGTAATCATGTATGGACTGCAAAATAAAAATATAAAAATTCTGTGAAGCAATCTGTTAGTCCAGTGAGCTACTCATGAGAAAGGTGAATTGGATAGTTATAAAAAATTTAAACAAATAAATCTTTCAACACTTAATTATCAAATAATCAATTTTTTCTAAATCAATTATTATATTCGCACTACAAGAAAAATGGGTTTTGGTTAGAAAAAATTTTTGTAGCTAAAACCCTAATTTCGTAGAAAAAACGTTTTAGCGACGAAAAAATTACTGTTCCAATTTCATAGCCTATGTGCCGTAGCAGAAGATTTTTGGCGACGAATTGTTAGTTTGTCACGCAAGACTACTATTTCGCGACAAATCATTTCGTAGCTAATAAATTTATTTCGTAGCCAAAGAGTAATTAAAAATCATGAGGATAATTTTTGGGCGACGAAAATTTTCGTCGCCAAAAAATAACTAAAATGGCGGGAATTCTTTTGGCGATGAAATTATTTTTGTAGCCAAAAAATAATTTTTTTCAAGAAATACATTGGCTACAAAAATAAAATTTGTAGCAAATTACTTTACTTAAAGTTACGAATGTCAATTTATAGTCATCAACCAATCAACAAATAGTAACAAAAACTATACAATTGCATTAAAAGTCAAATAGCCAAAACATACCAATATTCTTAAACATTAATGACCAAAAAAACTAAATGTCTTACGAAACATCATTACAAAATAACTAAGAAACAAGTTATAGATGATAAGCGATATCTATTGCCCATTTGCCCTATGATGTGTCATTCGATATAGATCAATCTTACCCTGAGCCTGCAATTATTGAATTTTCATCTATATCACATACAAATCCGAAAACTCAGAAACAGAATCAATTAGGAAAAAATGAGAACAAATCAAAACCAACCTGACGTTAAGATCGAGGAAGACAAGATTTGAAAACTCAGATCTGATCCTCGACGACGCCATCGACCAGAAATCGCCCTACGCCGAAGAAGCCCCACCGCCTAGCCTGCAGATGAACCGACTGAGATGAGACGGTAACGGAAACAAAAACAGCAAATAGAAACAGAAACAACAAACAGCAAACAGAAACAACAAACAGAAACAGAAATAGCAAACAGAAACAGAAACAGAAACAACAAACATAAACAGAAACAAAAACAGCAAACAACAGACAGAAACAAAAACAAAAACTGCAAACAAAAACAACAAACATAAATAGAAACAACAAACCGAAACAGAAACAACAAATATAAACAGTAACAGCAAACAACTGAGATATTTCATCATCAATCCAATGATGAAATAAAATTGGTATTGGTCCTTAAAGTTTTATGGGTTATTGTCAAATAGTTTACCCAATGTTTTAATTTTCTCAACCAACTCCTTCAACTCTTAACATTGTATCACATAGGTTCTTTATTCTAATTTTACTCAATTATATTTCATCATCAATCCAACCCACTCTTCATCTTCTCTTTCTTCATACACTATTCAAAGGTTAAGGACTTAATTCGGAAAATGAAAAGTTTTGGGACTAATTTGACACTATAACCAAACTTCAACCGTTATTATTCAATAGCAAGGTGATATTACCCAGCAATAGTCCCCCTAAAACAAACCAATGATCCAACAAGAACAAGGAAACAGAAACTTACAGGCCTTCCAAATTTGGATATATCTGCAGCTTTAGTTCTCTGCTTAGCTGGATACCCTACATTCAGAATTGAAAAAAAAAATTAAAGTAATAAATAATAAAAAAATCTAGAGACTAGCAAATTAGAGCACTTTAATCGATAATGAGATCATATTTGTGAAATACATAAAATCTTTGTTATTACACATACTAATAGAAATTGGCGATGATCCATATCCAAACGATTAAGTTTTTAAAGGATGAATATAAGGCCATTATCGATTCAAAGTATAAACAGGAAAAGATGAGAGAAGAGTTTATTTATGCATGAAGACAGACAACAACTGAGATAAGTTTGTGCGAAAATAGAGCTAGTTTCCAGAACTTTTGCAGCAGAAAGTTTCAGAAATTGCTACTCTTTGTCTAAGCAACGTAAATGGCATAATCCAAAGATGTCTTAAAAGATGGTAACATGATACAAAAGAGAGAGGGAATCAGTACATGGAGACTATAGCCCGTCTTTTTAGTGTTTTTGGTCCCTGGTATCTACTTCTGTTCTCATGAAACTGGGAACATAAACACAAATAAGGGGACAAAAAAATATTCTTTTGTTCTGCTTGGAGATTATAGAACAAATTTCTATTTTTTTTTTCTAGGAACAGAAACATTAAACGAACACCACCCAAGCCTCTACTTAGTAGTTGGTAAATCTTGGAACAGAAACACAAACAGAAATAGAACAAAAACGTGAAACGGAACAGAAATAGAACAGAAACATAATAGAAACGCAAACAGAAACAGAACAGAAACGTGAAACAGAATAGAAACATAACAGAAACAGAACAGAAACGTGAAATGGAGAGGTAAACAGAAAAAACAAACACATGCTTTACCCTCATTTTCATCGTGTTAGGAGAAAGAATAACAACGAAAAATGAGAAATTGTCCTTGTTTTAGCTTTGTTACTATAAATTTGCTCTAAAAATCGGGGAGCTAAACAGAAACAGTTTTTTGTTTTTTTTGTTTTTTTTTGTATGTATCCGTTCCAAGTTATGAGAATAGAAACAAAAAATGTGGAACGGATACACTAATCAAAGAACTACAAATGAAGAAATCATTTAAAGTGTGGAAATTTAACAGTTCATTAGCAGGAGCACAAGAATTGCATCAATTATTGAAGAACATAGACAGAATCACAACATAATTAATCGAACACATAAAATTCAATCAAGCACTGATCCTTTCATTTTTCAAAGGTTCGGTGTGCTCTATTAGATTAGAGAGAGAGAGAGAGAGAGAGAAAAAGAGAGAGAAATAATAGACACACACACACACACACACACATACTGAATAGATTAGCTAAGAGAGAAACAAATACCCAAATTTTGGGTTGGTACTACCTAAATACCCAAATCTTGAGACCAACACCTATAAGTTCTTGATAAAAAATTAAAAAAAAAAAGAAAAAGAAAAAAAAAGAAGAAGATAAATTTTCTTTTATCCTCTGATCATTGCAAACCATGAACATCCTTCCAAAATATAAATAAATTATCGCTGGTGAAATGAGAGGTTGCTCAAACCTGCCAGAAAAGTATTTCCTGTACAAAAGAGCTGGAAGGGACAGTGGGACACCCTCTAGCCACATCGGAATCACAATATACACAGAACTGGAGTCTGGAGATCTTGATTTCGTGAGATTTCTCAGTGTGTCCCACAAATACTATCTGGAATTTCAGCAAATTCAACACCCAAAAATTAACTCACTCCGAAAAACAGATCGAAATCTCAAGAAACGGATCAATAAATTGGATAAATTAAGAGGGGAACTCACGATTTTTTCCAAAATTCATCGATTAAAACCCTGAAGAACACCGATTTGTCTTTGGGTTTCTACCCTATTGATTCAATCAGAGATATGAACACAAAAATAGAGGCGAAGCGCAAATAATGGACCCAATCAATCTTGTTTTAAGCTCAGGATTAATTAGCAATAAACATTTTCTAAACTTAATATCAAAATGTTGTCTAGAAAAAATAAATTAGCAGAGTAGGAAGAGAGAAAGATGCAAACCCTAGCTTACCGTACTGACTCTAACGAAACGATGCGAAATGGAGATGCTCGCTACTGCGCACAACCATGGATGGTGGTCGGCTTGGAAGATCTTGACCGTTGAGCTCCGACCTCTACCTCCTTCGGCCATCGTCAATCCTAACCTCACCAGAAGAGGTTGCGAAGAGAGAGAAACTGGAGAGAGGGAGGAGGTAAGGAATAGGTTTTATTTGAAGCTTCTTGTTTGGGCCTACACGCAAGACTTATGTTTTGTTCACTACTAGGCCGGGAATAAGATTTTGCAGAGCCAGCAACGAAATATGAAGGGGGGGGGGGGGGGGGGGGGGGACTAATGTTTGGCGCTATTTTGAAAATATGGATTTTGGATTAAAATTTTATTTTATTATTATTGTTATACATACTATTTTTTATTTTTTTTTAATTTATGTATTGGCGACGAAACTCATTCGTAGCCCAATATCAAATATAGGCAACCACTTTGGTGACGAACCACTTTCGTCGCAGATATAGTAGGGGGTAATTAATGGCGACGAAAGTGGTTTGTTGCCAAATAAAAACATATTTCGTGCTAAATTGGTAACTAAATATTTCCGTCGCCAATACGCTAGTGGGAAAATTTTCTTTTTTTTTGGTTTGGCGCCAAGAATTGATCGGACCAATAGCGACAAATTCTAAAATTTCGTCGCCTATTAACAACCTATGGCTACAAAATTGCACTTCGTCGCCAAAGGAGGTCACATTTGGCTACGATTATTCATTTTGTAGCCAATAGACACATTTGGCGACGATTATTGTGTCGTCGCCAAAAATATTCGTAGCTGAATCCTGTTTTTCTTGTAGTGTCGTTACGCAGTGGATAAGTTTTTAATTATAAATGCACACCCAAACAAAATATAAAGAAAATAAATAATGCAATATATCAAGATATATCTTATTTCAGCAAGTTAACCTTACCTAATTCAATCCCCCCAGCATCATGGAGATTCACAATCTCTAAACCCTTGATTCCTTTAACGGTAGGAACCAAACTCTTACAATGATTATTTTCCTAGACTTAGAATCAACATTTAAAATTTTCATCTTTCCAGACTAAGGAAGAATTTTATCTTTTTAGCAGGCTAAAGACTAACCAAATTCTATTACAAGAAGAATTAAAACCTCACAACTCTCACACATATCATTTTCCCAAGTAAAGATTGAACCTTTAAAAATTACTCAAATTAATTCGATTTCAGGTTGAATAGAAACCTAATTCTTTTCAAGAAAAAGAATAACCTAACCTTTTTATACTTAGGAAAAAGATCAAACTTCAATCTTTTTCACCAAAAAATATTGAAACCTTGCTACCCTGACTAGACACCGATCCAACCGTGTCTAATTCGCTCAAACTCACAAATACAAAAAATAATGAGTTTCTTCCAACAAGGACCTTCTACCACCTCAATACAGTTATACTCGATTAATGTTCTGAAATTTACTACATGATAGATTCAATATGAGACAAATTAATATATGATTAATAAATAAGTGGGTAGCACAAATTAAAGTACGTAATCAGATAATAATATAAAATCATTTTAAAAATATTTTTCAGGTTTTTAGATTTGAAAAAGATTTTCTAATGATCTTAACACCAAGAAAATAATAAAAATACCAAATCAATATAAAGAACAATAACTTGGAAAGATCTTACTAGAAAAACACCGAAGAATGAAAACAAAATTGCAAGATAGCTCAAGTCGGTGACACCAAATTAATCAGCGTTTTAGATCAAGAACATTAGCACAAAATCTTTCTCAAAAAATCTCAGCATAATTCTATCTCTTAGAAAAGTTTAGGAACTGATGTTCTTGATATCTTTTATCCAATTTTCGCAGGTCTATATATATTGATTAATATATATCAAGCCCTATATCGGCTACTTTTCAAAAGATATGCCACTAAAAAGCACTCTTAGACCCCATATAACATAATCATTCATTTCTGGTGTAATTTACTTAAAAATATCTTTGAAAACTCTCAAATAAGTCCATAAAATATTTATCAATTATCAATCATAAAGATAGGAAGTATTTAACCACTTAAATTGAGAGAATCATTAATTATATGGACCAAATCAATAGGGATATCAAAATATATGTATCATATCTTCAATAAGATCAGATCCCTCGAAATTCTCCATTGAAATCATAAAAAATGGCTAGTTTTTTACCGAAATACCAAGTTCCTCAAAATCTTAACCGAAACAATCGGTTGACCGATTGATACAGCGTATAAACCAAACCAATCAAAACAGCAGTCGGTTGACCGATTCTTCTTCGATCGGTTGACCGATTGGTTCAAAGAGTTTCCCCTGCCAAACTCCAACATAGTCGGTTGACCGATTGAGTCCTAATCAGTTGACTGATTGGTTCAGAGATTTCCACTTTTACACCCTTAAGTTCATTGGTTGACCGATCGCCTTTGGTCGGTTGATCGATTGCTGTAGGAACTTCACATTTTGCTCCAAAAACTAACTATTTCGAACATTTAACGATCTCTTCTGATCAATTGACCAATTGATGCTGAATGGTTATTTACTACACCATTCTACTCTAAAACTCATTGCTTGATTCAATTAACCGATTGCTTTTCTCGATTGACTGAATTGATCCTAAACTTTAACTTTCTATACTTTAATCCTTATTTTTAATTAGGTCAATTATCATTTTCAATTTTACATAAAGATCACACAATAAATCAATAATTAAGATCCTGAACTCTATCATTTCAACACACAAAAAATAATTTATTTAATAGTGTCGTATGTGATCCTAATTCAATTGCATTAAAAGTATAAGAGTGTTGAGTTGTTTTCACATAATTTCTTCAATGTCTTCAACACTCTTCATTTCTTCACTTTGTCCATCTTTGCATTCTTAACATTTTCTTCATGATATCTTCAATACAATCAATAAATGACACTCTTTTTTTGAAATACTCAATAAACACATTAGTTCCACAAAAAACATCAATACTTAATTGTCCATCACAACCTATGTATCAACACAATCTAAAGTGTACACTGAACTAGAATCATGACGTTAATATTTACGTAACAGAAATAGAAACAACAGCAGAGAAGAGAAATAAACGTTTACGTAACAGAAATATAAAAAGTAGTAGTGACAGAATGTGTTAATGTTAACGTAACAAAAACATAAGAAGTAGTAATGACAAAATGTGTTGACGTTAACGTAACAGAAACAGTGTTTCAAACTTTTAAAAAAAAAACTTACCCGGATATTCAAACAACGAATATAATTGACATAGATCAAGACTAGAGTTTAACTTTATGCCTTTAAAGTAGATTCGCGCCCCCATACTAGTGCTAATGGTTGAATGGACGTCTACCTCCCAGGGTACAACAATCTTTAAATTTCTGGTACAAGCACTTGAAACTAAAAAACTTCGGCGACCTAGATGTGTGCTTGAACTCTCACAAAATTTTAAATGTTTTGTGCTTTGGTGGTGATATGATATGATAATATTGTGTATGAGACTTAATGAAATGAATAAGAAGTCTCCTATTCATAGAAGACCAAAAGCCACCATTGAATGAATGCAGCTTTGGAAAGGCATATGTGCGTGTTAACGTTAACGCGAACCATCACTTAAGGAACCTTTATGTCTGTTCGTTGATACCAATTCAAAATTAACTGTTAATTAGTTAATTAACTACTTAATGCCACTAATTAAACTTTAAACTGTTATGGTGTGTCAAAATCCGGCCTAACCCGGATCCAACCCAAACTCGACCCAGATTTGGCCCAAACCCAATCCAAATATGGATCGAATTGACCTGACTCGAACCCCGACCCAGTTCGATTCAAGTTTGAAGATCTGATGTTTAGTGGATTGCCTTTGTTCCTAATTTATAAGTTGATACAAACTTGAGTTTTTCCTCCACAACTAATGTAGGGTAACTACACCTTACAACTCAAGTTCTCCCTTCCCAACCAATGTGGGATAACTCATCCATTATATATTCAACCAATCTCAAATTGGTTCCTTTGAGAATTCAAATCTCAATAATTTTTTTTTTTTTTTTTTGTATATAAATACTATGTCGATCCTCAAACGATGAGAAACTTAACGGAATAATAACCAGATTAAATTAGTTAATGAGTCTCACTTTAATTAATCAATTAAAGTAGCCAAAAATTCGAACAACTATATTAAATTAAAATAAAGTTGTTAAATTCTTGTATCACATAGAATGTTCAAACCACTATACAAATCAAAAGAGTTTTTCCACCTAAAAACCTTGGTTTTAAGTTCAAGTCTCCTAACATGGTATCAGAGGCAAAGTTATAAAAATTCATCACACATTCCCTTGTAGTCAATTCAAATTATATTACTAAGAATAGTTTTATTAAAATTATACAATTGGTATAGAATACATATATAATAGGTATAAAAATAGTATAATTAAAATGATATTGCTAAAATTATATTATAAAAATAAATATAGAAAATTATATTATTAAATTATATGATTAAATTTCTAAAATAAAAATTATATTAGTATGTATATTTTCATATTTTCTATCATTAATATTTAATGGATTTCAAAATTGTGCATGAAAATACTTCCACGTCCAAATAAGAAAATTATAAAATTACAAAATTAAAATTTCTATCTAAAATAATTATCCAAATTTATAAATGATGAGATTTCAAAATCAAGAGTTTTGAAATCTTATCATTTACAAATTTTTAGAAATTTATTAAGTCTCTTACCCAAGAGCAACCATAAAGTATACCTTTATGTATCTTAACGACAAAGCATACCATAAAAAACAAAATTAAAAACCAACAAATATAGGTCTCATATGTGAAAATTCACAGTTTGTTAGAAAAATAATATGATTTTGACAATAATTTAAGTAAGCATTCGAATAATCACATGAATATAGATAATAAAATAAGAACAAATAAATAAATAATTTTTTCACATGATCACAAGGAGGCGCGATCATTCATTGTCCTAAAGTAACAATTGTTTGCCCACGTGAAGTATGTGTGGTCAATAGCC
Source organism: Eucommia ulmoides (assembly GCA_016647705.1). Classification (NCBI taxonomy): domain Eukaryota; kingdom Viridiplantae; phylum Streptophyta; class Magnoliopsida; order Garryales; family Eucommiaceae; genus Eucommia; species Eucommia ulmoides. Next base: position 7,509,878 of record CM028329.1, read on the forward strand.
AGTCTCCCCATGTGAAGCATTTAACGGCAAAGGATACTCCAAGGCTCAAATAATGACCATAAGCACGTCTTCTTAGGGATTAGTTCCTTAGGGATTAGTTCCATCGAAAGACTAATAAATTGTCTTTATTGAATTGCCCGTACACAAATAATATGAATGTATACAAGTAGGAAGAGAGGGAAAAAAACACACACACTAGTATAGATATGTTTTCTAAAGAATAGTCAATATCTCTTTATATGGTGTACAAAAATTGAGTTAGAAAAATAAATATAAATAAGCATAATAAGTGACAATAAAACGAAAAATAAAATTTGAAAAATTATATCATAAATTATCAAATAAAAAAATAGTAAAACAAAAAATTGATGTTTTAAAATTTTAATCAAAACTTTATAAAAAAATGTCTGGCAATCCCTCAGAAATTTCAAAATCTCATAAAAAAATTATAAACAACTTTATATTGTGTAATAGGTAAAGGTGTTTTCAGAACTTGAAACTTACTTAGTGTGAACAGTTTCCCTTTGACAAGTCATAGTAAACTATATCTTAAACTAAACCCTTTCACTCAAAAATTAACTAACACACATCATTGATATTTAGACATAATTCGCAGATAAGTGTTATCAATGGTTATACACTTTGATCTGAATTCTCATGAGAGTTACTCGAAAACAATGTATTCCCATAGTCGCAGCCTCATGACACCTCTCACTTAGGTGAGTCCATCAAGGGTATATTTTACATTACCCTATAAGGGTTGTCTTGCCTTAATCTCATTCAAGGATAAACTTTTTCTTAACATCACACTTTATTAGCACTGTTGTCATAGGGATAAGCAGGAGAATATCCCATGATATTAGGTTCTAGTAAATAAGTCACGTAGTACATATTGTTTCTAACCATTGAACCCCTTTCATTATGCTTCTAATCACAAAGGTTAGGTTACATACCTAGGTGACTTCCTTGTAGGATTAGGCCTATCCCCCGAAATAAATCTAGGGGTGCACTCTTAGATAGACTTTTGGTCATATAATGATGAATATTACTTTTCAATCTCACAAAATTTGAATATATTATATCTATCCTCAACAAACTATTAACATACTTGTACATATATGTTCCTTATTTATACCTGTTTGTTTAACTAAGTCAATAACAACTCTATCGTAACAAGGAACAGAAATAGTAGGAATAGTTTACCAACTAAGGGTAAATCTCAAAGTTAAGTTTTTATCTCCCTTTGTCCATTGTACATGTGGTGTGAAATAATACAAGTTATATCTCCAATGTACTCCTTGAAATATTAGTGTGTTTCATAGATCCCCAAGATAAAGTAGTTCCTCCTAATAAGAATACAAATCCAATTGTGGATTTCACATTTAGATTGTAAAAATTCAATTCGCGTCTCTAAAATATTCAACTACACTAGGAAAATCTTTGTAGCATTGAGTGAAATCTAAAGTTCCTATGAAACACTAACCATTTCTAATGATATCCAATGTTCTTTACTAGGATTATATGTACATCTACTCAATTGTTCAACATCATATGAGATACTAGGTCTAGTCTTACTAAATAGATATAAAAAGGATCTTATCATTTAAGAATACATCAATTGAAATATTGCCTGAACATTGTTCATTTTTAGATGTATGCTTGAATCATAAGGTGTACTAACAAGTTTCAAATCAACTACTCAAAGTTCTTCAATATTTTCTCCACAGTACTTGAATTGTTAAAAATTATACTATTACATGTTCGCTCTCATTTCATTCTTAAAATCGCATATGCTTCTCTAAAAGCCTTTAAATCAGAATTCTTAAACAAGTATTGACTTAAGACCATATAGATTCTTTAGATTAGTACCAAAAAAATAAGTATATCATCTATAGAGACACAAAATAGCACCACCCTTCTTCTTCCTCTCCCCACTGTTTTCTTTGTAAAATAAACACTTGTTATAACCATTGATTCTGAAACCACATTATAAAATCACGTAGTTAAACTTTTCAAGAAATTTCTTAAGGGCTTGGTTGAGATCATATAAATATTTTACTAGATTGCAAAACTTATATTCTTAAACCATAATAATAAAATTCTTAGGTTGTTCCATATAAATTCTCGTATCTAAATGTCCGTTTAGAAAGGTTGTCTTTAAATTTAGGATTAATAGCACTTTATCCCCCTGTGGTTTAGCCAATTTGCACTTTACTCCTCTGTGGTTTGAAAATCGTCACTTACCTCCATGTGGTCAGATATTTGTTGCACTTATCCCCCTATATTAGGGGGGTAATTAGTTTGAAAATCTAACCACAAGGGGGGTAAGTGGCAATTTTCAAACCACAGGGAGGTAAGTGCAAATCGGTCAAACCACAGGAAGGTAAAGTTCAATTAATGTATCACTAAGTTGTGATTATAAACTAATTTTAATAAGGATCTTTACAGTTCTAATACTAGTTACGGGCGAAAAAGTATCAAAATAATCAATTTAGGTGTCAACTTCTTCTTAAAAATCTATTAGCATCCTATAGTTTTGTTTTCTAGAGGTAAATCTACTAACTTCTAAGTATTGTTTTGTATTATTGATTCAGTCTTACTATTTATTGTCTCTTTCCAAAAAGGTTCATCTATAGAAGATAAAACGGTCTTGTAAGTTGTAATAACTCCTTCCACTACACAAGTGTAAAAATCTATGGCCCTCACTTTATCTCAATTCTACAGGAATATCTAATTCTACCTCGATAGAAGGATAAAATAGAAGGAATGCCATGAGTTAGTGTTGAATCTCATATCACTAATATGTTAGGAATTCTAGTTTTATAAAGAAATATATCTTTAAAAAATGATGTGTATTTTTATTCAACTATAGAATTGATAGGGATACAACTAGTTTAAGAATCTCTAAATAAAATTAGTCCTATCGTCTTGTGCATAACCTAAGAAAATAATGCCAATTATCTTAGGTCCTATTTTCTTCTCTAAAGCTCAAGGATAATGGCATTTCTCAAACACCCCCACACTTTTAATATTCTCCTATTTGTATTCTATCTACCAAATTTCATATGGAATTTTGGTGTTATCTTTTTCGATTTTGATTCAAAATAATATATTTCATAAGAACAATTTTCTCCAGATATAGTTTTAGTAAACCGGAACATATAAACATTGAATTCACTATATTTGTCTAAATTCTATTTTTATTTTCCAGAATTCATTTTTATTGAGGTGAATATGGTAGACTTAGTTCATGTATGATATCACTTTCTTCACAAAAAGTCCTAAGATAATCCAAAGTATATTGATATCCTCTATTACACCTGTGTTTCATAATTTTTTAATCAAGCTAATTTTATACTCTATTATTATTATTATTATTATTATTATTATTATTATATAGGGTTCATTACACTTTGCCCCTGTTGTTAGGCCGTTTTGCACTTACCTCTTGTGGTATTTTTTCACTACTTACCCCCTTGTGCTTGTGGATTAAAGTGCAATGGTCAATGGCAAAAGTTAACAAAAGGGTGGAACGGTGGAGAAAATGGAGTTTGTGGTGGAGGTTTTGGATGAGGTTTTGGTGGCGAGGAAGCGATTAATCAAAGGAAATATAAAAATTGATGGGGCTGAAAAGGATTGTGGCAGAGGAGGAGGTTGTGGTAGCTGGGGAGAGGACAGAGCAGGGAAGAGACCACCGGCGTTGGTTGGAGGGGTGGAAGATGAGGAAACAATAACTCTTGAGCCCTTAAAAATTTGGATATGTTTCAGATAGACCCTATTAATTAGTTGCAATAAAATTACAAAATTATCCTTAATTTTAAAGTAAAATGACACAATTACCCATGATTCTGTTAAATTTTAACCGTTGCAATTTAGTCGACAAACGCAAGGGAGGTAAGTAGTGAAGAAAATACCATAGGGGAGAAAGTACAAAATAGCCTAACCACAGAGGGGTAAAGTGTAATTAATCTTATATATTATAAAGTTATTGAATACCTTCTCTTTAATCTTTCAAATGTAAATGTAACAAAAATATCAAACAACAATCAATAAACTAACGAAAGTATTTATTCTCATCTCGAGTTGGTGGTTTATTTAGATCACATGCATGACTATGTATAAACTCTAAGAGTCAAGTATTTTTACTAGCACTTCTAAAAATCTTTTGAGGTTATTTGGATTGAGAACACACCTCATATTTGTGTTTATATTCCTCATAAGATGGATGTATAATTTCAAGATCCATCAATCTCTTAATTTTTTTTTAAATGATATGACCTAATCTACTATGTTATACTTTATAATATTTAAAACTTAAAACAAGATAACAACCTCTATTATCTTATAAAATTACATTCGGTTTAAATAAACCATCATCCACATAACACTTTTCAACAAAAATATTATTCTTGGTTATTACAACTTTATTGGACTCCATAACAATTTTGTGACATTTTTGGACTAAGGTTGACCCACTAACATAAACCTTGTTTTTTTTTTTTAACTTCAAGAACATGTCTCACTTTTGTTAGACTTAAGTGTCTTTCCAAATGTCACTCAAACAAATATTTCCTACGCCATGTACGTCTGTAACAACAACATTTCCTAGGGTAACACTTCCAACACTTGAATTCTAATAATATTTAAAAATAGTATAATCAAAACAAACATGTGTATTAGCTACGTGGTCTAGCCATTAATCTTTATCTAGAATTATAATACACAAAGGACAGTTTGCCAATGCTTTCATAATCTACAAGCAAATTTACATGGGCTCTTGGAACATATTGATTATTATTGTGATTAAGTTGAAACTTGTAAAGCTCAGCCTTCTTGTAGAAACAATATCTTGTCTTGCAATTGACTTGACCACAAACATAACAATGCATCTTCTCTTTCTCAAAGTCTTTTGGTCTAGGAGTATGACTAATGTGGTTTGACCATTAGTTTGGGTCATTGAAGGACCTATTGGATTTGAAGTTATTTCTCCTTGGAAGGAAGTTGTACGGACAACTCAACCTACTTATGCCTAAAACAATTTCTAAGTGTATTGAGAAGGTGACATTTTACCTATAAATCATGATACCTTAAAATCTTCCCTAAGAACAATACTATTCTTTTTCACTCCTCTAAAACTTTTCGTAAACACGTGGATTTGGCCCCTAATTGACTTATTTTTCAACATTTTATAATTATTGAATGCAGAGATATTAAATACATCAATTCCACCATTGTCAATATCGTACTTGGATTCAAAAATATTTCAAAAGTTCTTTGGCAGAATAGGTTGAATTTTGATAAATATCATAAAGATGATCAGACAAAGTAATGAGAATTCTATCAACACAATGATAATTTATTTCTTTAGGGGATGACTTAAGAAGAAAAGATATGTTTTTTATTAGAAGGTGAATTATATATGACTGATATTAAGTACTAAGAGATATAGGACTTACAAATAATAATACATAAACAATTTAAGTATATAATGAATTAACCTTAAACTCACAATTTTAACCTTTTAATTAAGTCATACCACCACTTTCCAATATTTATAAAGATAGTAAATCATTCACACACTAACAAATAATAAATTATCTTCTTTATAATGTCATTGTAAACATTATAAATTTTATCATTTTAAATTTGAGAGGGAAAAAACTAGGTTGCAATATAATTAGAATCATTTTCTTAAAATTTGAAATTAGTTGTTGCGGCATCAAAATTAAGTTACAATAAAATGAATAAGCAACACTTGATGTCCAATTAAGAAGGTTATTTTTTAAAAGAGAATTGAAACTGGTTTATTTCTAAATAGTCAATGATATATATATATATATATATATATATATATATTGAAAACCAAATATAACACGTAATGGTTACTTTAGATTGTTAGGAAAATAACACAATTTTTACAACAATTCAAATTATCACATGAAAATAAATGATAAAATTAGAATCAATAAATAAATAAAGTTGGTATTGAGATCAAGGAGGCAAGAGCTATCATTGTCCTAAAGTAATGATTGCCTCCGCACATGAAGCTTCCTACAACAATGACTACTCCAAGATACAATCAATACTCACAAGCACGTCCTCGAGGTTCACGTTCATTAGAAAACTAATGAGCTGTCTTTATGGAATTATCCCTACAAGAATAATAGGAATGTATATAAGTAGAATGAGATGAAAAACACTTGAATGACATATGTTCTCCAAAGAATTACCATTCTCTCTTTATATGATGTACAAAAACTAAGAGTTACATAATATCTAATAAAACATAATAATTGGAAACAAAACTAATTTTTTTTATTATAAATTATCAAAACTGAAAATTATAACCTTAAAACTTTAAAAAGACATCTAATATATGTTCATACCCAAACGATGACATGCGACCTTCGTGAACATTCACAATCTGCTATGATATGTTTTTGACAATCCAACAATGAAACAAATGATTACTCTAAGTCATACATTTGGTGCATTGTGTTAACATTCACCGTCATTTTTCTATGACTTCCATAATCGTCCATCACAATGAGTTTCTCCTCTTTTGTTTTCCTTGTCAAACTTTGTGTCATAGATTTTTCTCCACATCCTGCCATCGTCTCATCACTGTCTAATAACTAGTTTCGGATATATAAATCTATGCAATCTTTTATGTTAAAGTTGTAATACGATACAATATCCGGTATACAAGAAAACTATTATGGCAAACTAAAAAAGTCGCTTTAAGTTTCGTTACAACTTTTATGTATGGTTATATAAATAGGTTTAGATAATTATTGTTTTTTATAATAAAAAGAATGTGACATTATTAATGTTTTTTCCCCTGATTAATGCAAAAAATTGATGATCTAAACAGAGATAGAAGGGGTGATATTGGTATTTCACAGTCACCCAAGAAAATACAGCCTTCAAACTACAAGTTCATGGGATTTTATGAACATACCTGAGGGACAAGGAGATTCAAACCACTCAAATTCTACTGGAACAGATCTGTTGCACAAAGCAGGAGAGGGGAAGGACATCATTGTTGGCATCATTGATAGTGGTAATTTTTTTTAATTTGTTTTATTGAAAATAAGTTATGCTCTTTGTTATTTCAATTTTTTAATGAAAAATAATTAGAAATATTATAACAGTGTTTTCAAATTTTATTAAAAAATTAAAATCAATGGAATACATGTTATTCTATACTCGAATTCTGCCAGCATAATCTCAGAAAAAACTCTTGGCAAAAATCTTTATTAGTAGAACCAAAGATAATATCATCCACATCAATTTTCAAATAGCTCACTATTTTAGGATATCCTTTGTCAAAATTCCTTTGGATTGAATCAAAATCAAACAATCATTAACATATGAGGATATGAAACATATCTCAATAATAATATAAATTATTTATAAAACCATAGATATAAATCTAATGCATGGATAATTGCATAGTAAAGATGTTATCTCATAAAATTCTAAATCCCTTATAGAATAATAATCATTTAAATATCCTTAATATTTTACATAAATCAAGATATCATGCATTTTAATAAACCACCTTAATTCAATGATGAATAAGTCAGAGATAACACATTTCACATATTTTCAAATATACCTTTTACTGAATCTCTTATAACATAAGAAAATCACACACACATATTCAAATTTATATAATCATCATCCAATAATTCTAAGATAACTAAAGAACGCATAATTTAGCACATGTCTTAGAAACCATTATCGACTTATCTAATCGGCATGCTAAACACCTCCCTCTTTAACAAATTTAATGAACTTAAACTGCGAAGGTTTAGGAGTACCTCTTATACTCTTGGGGACGACTTTGTTTTTTACCTCATTTGTACTAACGATTGATTTGAATGCATAGTTTCTCTTGACATGTCTGTATCCTCTAAGCATTTGATTGTTGTTATTTGATTCAATGATATTTCCATTTGTACGTATCACTTGTGGCTTCCTGGCTTATTTTTCATCTTAGCATTGATACATCTTTTCTGTTTGCACGTATTGCTTGTGGCTTCTTTGTAAGTTCACATCTTGGCTTTGATACGTCTTTTCACTTCATACGTGTCACTTGTGGATTCTTGGTAATTTCACATCTTGGCTTTGACATAACATTTTTATGTACTCCTTTCGATCCAGTTCCAATATTATGTAACTCTGCACACGATATTTGCATAGCTCTTTTTGGTATTCATTTAATTTTGAATTTATTTTTGTTAGACATAAACTTAGGATTCCTAAATGGACATGATATTTTAAAATGTCCAACTCTATTATAATAATTACATCTCAATTTCGACTGATTATCATAGATAGCATGAGAAGTAAAACATGATTCATTTCTAATAATATCAAAATTACAATTATTGGCTTGTGATGAAGAAATAGATGATGAAACACATCCACTTTCATAGATAAAATCATTTTCTAAAACTCTATTTTCATTTTCAGAAAATCCACTTTAGATAACAAATTATTTATTTCAAAAATGACATCTAAAAACTCTTTTACTCCACAATAGTTATCCAGATATATTTTAGATTTTCCAATACTTTTTCTTCCATTTTCAAAAGAATCAATTTTTCTTTAGCGAAAAAAAGTGTGAGATAAATTAATTTTTCTATGACAATATGAATATTTTCATTATCATCATCTCTATCACTATCACTAATTCCACAAGAATTATAAATAACATTATCATATTAGATTTATCACCTTCGAGAGAGGATACACAAAAAATATTATCCATAGTATGTGTCACGTGATCAATTTAACTAGGATGTTAAGTTTCACGAGCTAAAACCAACTCTGGTATCAATTGTTGGCCCAAAGAGCTACCTAAGAGAGGGTATGAATTGGGTAGTTACAAAATTTAAATAATTAATTCTTTAAATACTTAATATCAAATAATCAATTTTCTTAAATTAATTATTAGCTTAGTTATGCAGCGGTTATATATTTAATACTAAGTACACACTCAAACATAATATAATAGAAAATAAATAATACAGTACACAATGATATATCCTAGTTCGATCAGTTACTCTTACCTACTCTAGTCTCCCAAGCTCCAGGGTGATTCGCGACCTACTAAAACCCTTATTTCTTTACCAAGTAAGAATCAAACATTTACAATGATTTTTTTACAAATACAGAATCAACCTTTACAATTTTACCCTTTTCCCAAACCAAGGATAAACCCTATCTTTTTACCAGGTCGAAGATTAACCTTACCACTCTCTCACTTATCATTTTCACAGGTTTAGGAAGAACCTTTACAAATCACTCAAAAATAACAATTCAATTTCAGGGAAAATCAAAACCTAATTCTTTTCAAGTGAAAAGAATAGCCTAACATTTTTTCTAGACAAATATCAAACCTTAATATTTTTCATAGGAAAAAGATCAAAATCTAGCTACCCTAACTAGTCACCATCCTAAACGTGTCTAATTCGCTCAAGCTCATAAATACAAAAAAAAATGAGTTTTTTCCTACGATGATTTTTTTCCTACAAGGAGTTTCTACCACCTCAATACATATATACTCGATTAATATCCCGTATAATTACTATGTGATAGATACCATGTGAGGCAAACAAAATCTGATTAATAAATAATATGGGTACCACAATTTAGAACACGTAATCAGATAATCAAATAAAATTATGTCAAAAAAAAAAAAATCAAGCTTTTAAGTTTAAAACAATTTTCTAAATAATCTTATACCAACTAATCAATAAAAATATAACTTCAAAGCAAATAATAAAGTTTGGATAGACCTCATCGAGAAAACACCAAAAGACAATGATGGTATTACAATTGAAACTCAAATCGGTGATGTCAAACAGCAAGTTCTTTAGATTAAGAACTTATATAGATTCACTCTTCGATATCTCAGCAAAAATTTCACTCTTATAAAAGCTCAAACTGATATTCTTGGTATGTCTTTAACTGATTCCCGCAGGTCTATTTCTATAGATATATATATCAAGCCCTCCAATGGATAGTTTTTCAAAGATATACCTCTAAAAAACACTATTAGACCCCATATAACAAAATCTCTCATTTTTTGTGTATTCCATATTAAAATATCTTTCAATTCTCTCAAATAAGTCCACAAAAGTATTCTCAATTTAAAACCACAAAGATAGGAAGTATTAATCTATTTAAATTAAGTAAATCTTAAAGTTTATGGACCAAATCATTAGGGAAAATAGAATAGATAAACAATATTTTAATTAAGTTCAAATTCCTCAAATCTTTCCCTTGGAATCTTAAAAAACGGATAATTTTTTACCAATAAACAAAGTCACCCGAAATTGCAACCGACGCAGTCGGTTGACCGAGCCCTGCTATTCAGTTGACCGACTGATTTAGAGCTGAAACACAACATGAACTCACAAGCCAGTCGGTTGACCGACCGCTACCAATTGGTTGACCGATTGGTCTAAGATGGTCCAATTTCGCTTCAAAAAACTTACCAACTCAATCGGTTGACCGATTGCCCTCAATTGGTTGATCGATTGGTTCAGTTTGTTTACTTCCTTTGCTAATTCAACCACTGTTTCAAACGGTTGATTGACCTCTTTAATACAATTGACCGTCTGGATCAGCAGCACCTCATTTCCACTCCAAAACACACTATTTGATTCGGTTGACCGATTGCTTTTGTCGGTTAACCGAATTGACCCGAAAATACAATTTTTTATACCTTAAAACATGTTTTCCAATTAGGTGAATTATCAATTTCATTTTGCATAAGGAGCATATACAATATCTTATTTTATGATCTTGAACTTATCACTTCTTACCATGACACACATATAAATAACTCATTTAAAGTGTCGTGTGTAATCCGAATTTGAGTTGCATTAAAAGTATAAAAGTAGAGAGTTGTTTTCATATAATTTTCTTCAAAGTCTTCAAAACTCTTCATATCTTCATTGCATCCATTTTGCACCCTTTACATTTTCTTCATGAGGTCTTCTTCTTAATAAATTGTATGAAACTATTTTCTGAAATACTCAACAAAATAATTAGTTCCACACAAAATATCAATACTTAAATGTTCATCAAAACCTAAGGTTGAACACATCCCACAACCACCAATTCCGTCGCGGCCAACGCGGCTAGCTGTTGCCACCAGATCGATGCCAAACAAGCAGGTTATTGTTGTCTACCTCTGGAAACGTGGGAGATTTCAATTTTGTGGCCAGATTTGGAATGATTTTGTGTGGGTATGGAGAAATTTGGCGTAAACGAAGTTATCGATGCCCGTGAGTACTCCGAGGACGACTACGACAGCGAAGAGGCGAGGATTCATGCAGAAGACAAGGGTGGCGACTCCAGGATTGGTGGCACAACGATTGAAGTCTACCCGACAGAGGCGAATGGTGCAGTGGGAGGAATCAGTTGCATACAAGGAAGAGCAATCGTGAGCGAAATCAAGAGAAAAATGAGGGAGTAGTGAAAGAATGGTAAAATCATCAATTTATAAAAATTAGGACTATTTGGTACAAAATAGTGCTTTTGTAGGACTATTGGGTGAACAAAAATTATGGGGCCATTTTGTATATTTAGTCTTTCAAGTAGATTTTTTGATATTTTTCTCTTTGTTTTATCGTGTTGTAAATTAAAATAAAAAATAAAAAATCAACTTAAGATCCGCGTAACCACGCCGTCACGGTTATGGTGGCCACGACCGCAACTCTAAATAATAATAGTGTCTGCATTCCTTACCAGCATCTCCCAATATCGGCTTCCGGTAATGAGATACTGGCATTTTATAAACGATGACTTTCAACCTGTCAATATTGATACTGCCCTCAAACATGGTTGGTGATGCACACTTATATAATGGTTTGGAAACTCTCAAACGATTGATGTGGGACAAGAAGTTAACATCTCTAACTGAGGTTATATTGATGCGTTGAAGGCCATATGGCTCTTGGCTTTAGCATTATACGTAAGGCTTGATGGATTTTGATCTCATCTTTAGCTTTTCATTAGGATTCTCTTCAAATAACACTTCTTAGGGGTATTTATAGCTTGCCTTCCACCTCCTCAAGTCTAGATCTCATGACATTTCTTGACTAGACTTGCTAGATTCATCGTGAATGCTTATTCTACATACATAAGATTCTTTATGATGCCATATGGAATTTTTTTCTAATTCTTGTTGTGTGATTTTTTTAGGTGTTTCTTGAATAGGATAAGGATTAAGCAATATAATATATTGGAACCTTCTTGATCTCTTCCAAGTTAATTGTATGTAAGATGTGCACATATTTCGACAAGGGTGATGTTGGATTTCACAAAGTGGTATTTAGCCTGCCAATGGGATTGGTTTAATTTTTATAAAAAAATATAGTATTACATCAATTCGATTCGATATGGCATATATTGATAAATGACATATATCATCAACGATAGATATAAACCTACATAATGCAGAATAATCTACAAAAGCAAACGAACGCATACAAAGGTTGGAAAATTATACTCAATTATGCGTGCAGAATGACTAGAACTCTTGAACTCCCAATCAAGCAAGACTTATTGCCAACTTAATTAGCCAACACAAGCGGGGGACAGGAAACTGAGTTGGCCAACAATGGGGGTCTCAATTGGTCAGTAGGGAAGTTTACATGGTTTGGTGTTGTGAATGGGACTTAGTCAGGAATCAGGATTCAAGTCCAGCTTTGACTGTACGGGTGGCTTAGGCAAGGCTTCATGGGTAATGACTAGTCTGTCTAGAGAGGTTGGCTGTTTACCTTCAAACTTCAACGGAAAGCGTTAATGCCTTAACAGTACATGGATAAAGTGTCATATTTTCCCCTTCAATTCTTAAAGCTTCAACTGAAAATATGTCGCATGACTAAAGTTTAAACTGGAGCTTTCTCATACAATCTCCATTTTCGACCAGGTGTGTGGCCAGAGTCCCCCAGTTTCAGTGATGAAGGGATGGGGCCAATTCCAAAGTCGTGGAAGGGAATTTGTGAACACGGAGTTTCTTTCTTCTCATCTAATTGTAATAAGTTCGTTCTTTTTCTTTTATTGCTAACTAGCCCAGTCACACAGCTAGGCCTTGCACACGGTGAATGCATAAGATGACATATATGATAGAGGTTTTTATTTTTTTATTTTTTTTGCAAGTGGGAAACTCACAATGCCTAGTGCCTAACGGAGACACAATCACAAATGCAGAAATTTGAAATACATAATACTTTTAACCTTCACAATTTCAATTTTTTTTAACGAAGAGATTGACAAATAATAAGAAAGGCAGAAGTATTTGTCTTGTCTCTGTTTGATAAGAACTAAAAATGATCCTTATAAGAGTCTTCTGTGTTGAACTATCATTTTCATTTTCTTTTTCCTTTTTGGGAAAAGGTTCTTGAATCATGATATATGCACTTTTAAGTGTCACTTCAATGATTATCTGAGCTGAAATAAACCATATTGTTCATGATTTTCGTACGTTGCGTTTGGTACATGGTATTCGAGATGGGATTGGAATGGCTATGGGAATAGTCATTCTATTCCTATGTTTGATACATGGGATTTAATCTCATTCGTATTATCAAGGATTCTCTAATTTCACAAAACATAGGATTAACCAATACTAAGATAAATTTGGTATTAGTTAATCTCAATTACATAGGATTAGGTTTTAATCATTTATCAGCTGAAAAAGGAGATCAAATACTAACCAAATATTTGAATTGGAATGAAATTTAATTAAATTAACTATTATACTTTTTGAAATTTTAATTAAATTACTATGTTATCCTTTGATATCATTCTAATACCACATATAATCTTTTTTGTCACCAAACATAGGAATGGTAATGATCATTTCATTCTATTATTATACAAATTCTAATTCTATTGTCATTCTATTTCATTGTATTGCCATACTAATTCCAAGCTTATTGTCATTAGCGTTGTAGTATTAATCATGAATACGAATGTACTATGGAAAGGAGATGACAATTATTCTATTTGAAGGAAATAATGCAATTCATCCCAAAGAATTAGTGGTTTTGAATTGATGGGGACACTTATTTTTTGTTGGTGTTTCTTGCAGGAAGTTGATTGGAGCCAGGTACCACCTAAAAAGTTTTGAGAAACATTACGGTCGTCTCAACGATCTAGAGGACTACCGTTCAGCCAGGGATAGAGATGGCCACGGGACCCACACTACCTCGACCGTCGGAGGTCGGAGGGTTACAAATGCTTCTGCCCTCGGTGGTTTTGCAGCTAGAACCGCCCGAGGCGGTGCTCCATTAGCCCGCCTCGCCATCTATAAAGTGTGTTGGCCGATACCTGGTACGCCTCTACATGAAGGTGTTGACACATGCCTCCCAGACGACATGCTTTCAGCCTTTGACAATGCCATTGCCGATGGCGTTCAAGTTATCAGTTTCTCGATAGCATCAAACAGTACCTCTCCACTCACAGACGCGACGAACATTGGAGCGTTGCATGCTGTCAAGAGAAACATTGTGGTGGCATTTTGTGCTGGGAATTATGGGCCTACAACCGTGGACAATATTGGGCCTTGGATCATCACAGTGGGTGCTAGTAGCATAGACCGGGTGTTTCCTTCACCTGTGGTTCTTGGAAATGGAATGATGATTCAGGTAACTCTCCTGCATATCATGATTCAGGATTATACAATTTACAAGTTGTGTCAGTCGAGCCGTAAACTATAATTTCCCATGAACTCCTAAACTTTACAATTTGTGTCAGTCGAGCCCTAAACTAAATTAGTTGTATTGTTCCAGCTTTACCTCTCTACCTCTTCTATATCCTATTGTCCGTTCCCAACTTATTTTTTGCCCTTCCTTACCCTAATACCCCTAGATGGGGTGCTGATGGGAATAAAGTTGGGAGATCTCCCGAGCCAAAAATAATTAATAAGTTGAAAGATATTGGTGTGAGCAGTGATCTCAAGTTCTATCATGGCCCAAACTCCTTAAATGAAAGTTTTTCATTGGAAACGACTCCACTTTGAATATTTGATACACTCCCTATTAAATAGACATAACACAGGGCTAAATTAGGAAGAATCGTGTCCTCATAAATGAAACAATTAAAGAAAAATAGAAACTACCAAATTGGTCAACATGATCTAAATAGAAAATAAGACCTAAATATTAAATAGCAAATAAATAAATTAATGGAAATATTTAATAATTCAACATATTATCATTGACCACTAATGAAACAAATGAATCAATTGTCATTTACTGTAAGTTCGACTGTTTCATGTAGATATATATATTACACTAATGAAACAAATGAATTAATCGCGTTTTGGAACTGGAAATCTTTTTTGGAGTTTTTCTTCACAACTAAGTCGAACTCGGAGGGGCTCCTTCATGTGCTAGTAGTTATAGGAGGATTTTTGGCCTTGTTGAGTGGCGACTGTGGCTTTTGGTTGGGTTATTGTGTTGGAATAATAGCATGGAGTGGGATTGGTGATAGGGATGGGAAAGAGAGGTATATCAGGACGCTTGTAGGCAAAATTACAGCATTGGAGACTAAAGCAATTAGTCTCCTTTATTTGTACTTACCTATGCCCTTTTCAACCTTCTGTTGTTTTCTTCACTCATTTTTTAATACTATTTTTACAACAGGGGCAAACAGTAACCCCCTTCATGGAAAGAATAACACATCCCCTGGTTTACGCAGGAGATGTAGAGCTCCCCGGCCGGACCACCAATATTACAAGCGGGTCATATTCATTTCCCCCTTTTTTATTTTCCGATAACTAAACAAAAGAGACGAAAAAAGAAATACCTTTTTCTTTTTTCTTTTTTTTCTGTTTTTCCCCAAGCTAAAAAATTTATTTTTGAACGCTAATTTTCTTTTCAGATATTGTTCTCTGAACACCCTATCGCCAAAGCTAGTGAAAGGAAAAATTGTTTTGTGCTTACAAGGAAGTGTCTTCCAAGCTTTGGAGGTGAAGAGAGCTGGTGGTGTAGCTGCTATACTAGGAAGTCTTTTCAATGGAAGTGAGATAGCTGTCAATGCAGATGTTCTTCCAGATACAGTCGTAGTTACCCACGACACATCCAGAATCCTGAACTACATATAAAAACCCAATGAGCCATTGGCAACACTGATTCCGGGAAGAACACTTGTTGGTGGTACTACATTGGCGCCAGTGATGGCCCCCTTCACATCAACAGGTCCAAATAGTATTGAGCCCAACATTCTCAAGGTGATGTGTACAGTAATTGGGTATTGAGGTCATATCGTGCACAATAGATTGTGCCATAATTATTGCTGATCCAACTCGAACTGATAAATGGCGACTTTTGAACAGGAGTCACCTTAATATGTTTAAATAGTTCTTTTTATATAATATTCATAATATTTTCTTGTTGATAAGTAATTTTTGGTTTATCCCACATCCGATGTGGAAAATATTGGTGGTCAAATTATAAGTGTAAGGGAAGGCCTAACCACATGAGCTTGGGCTTTCTTCAACTTCAAAAGTTAGCTTAGGTGAAGTTTTTCCTCACACTTTGAACTTGACTAACAATCCCTTCCACATCAGATATGTGATACACCCAACAAGTAATAATAAAACAATAAATCCAATTTTGGTAACTCAATTAAGTGTTGTAAATTGAATAGATTAAGTGTTATTTATAATAAATTTGTTTAATAACTACAATTAAGATCACTTAATTAATTAATTAAATCCTTAAAATTTTCAACCAATTGTGGGTTACTGTCCACTCCTGCTAAACATGCTCAGCCAAAAAATTTAGCACATAAAATTTTAATTAAAAAAAAAAATCAAATATTTTTAGCAATTAAAATTTTCATCACTTCAAATTTTAACGTTATCAAAGAGGCCTATATTACTATGTAACATGTATATCTTTTAAATCATACATATATTTTGTTCTTTTAATAGTACTGTTACAATTTTTCATATTGAAATCATAAACTAATTCATCATAAATAAGAGTATGCAGCAATAAAATCAAAATATTTATTTTTGACTTCAATTTTGACTTTATCCTGCATAATATTAATGAAAATAATATTTTTGAAACTGAAAAATAGTTAAAAAAAAATAAAGTGGTGAACTTAAAGGGGTCCCCAATATTAAGGGCCTATGGGAGCTGCCTTGGTGACTGAGTCACTAAAACCCAACAATTATTTGGTGTTGGGTTTATCTCATATCAGATGTGAAAATATGAAAGGGGCTAGTGGTCAGGTTACAAGTGTAAAGGAAAACCTCACCACCTTATGAGTTAATTTTGGGATTGAGACTTGATAGAGGCCTAAGACCATCCTACAATGGTATGAGACCCCATGTAATAACAGCTCTGGCTCAATAGAGACAAAGGGAGAGATAGGTTGTGGGTGACTGAAGGTCCGATGTATGAGGGAGAGATTATTGGGTTTATCCCATATCGAATATAGAAGGGACTGGTGGTCAAATTACAAGTGTGAGAAAAAACCTCACCTTATGAGTTGGCTTTTGGGGTTGAGATAGGTCCAACACCATTGGCACCATGGTTTTAAAATCCAACAATTATTTTCAGTCCATAAAATCACAAGAGTATGATTCATATTTGATTAAAAATCCTTAAATTCTATTATCTTTCAAATATCGGAACAAATATACAGACCATACCATTTTCAAAATAATTTACATAGAGGCTAATTGGTCCCTATTTTCCTACTCCATGGGCAGCCTGACATTACAGCTCCTGGTTTTAATATACTGGCAGCATGGAGTGAAGGGTCCTCTCCCACAAAGCTTCCAACTGATAATCGAGTGGTTAAGTATAATATTATCTCTGGAACATCTATGTCTTGTCCCCATGTAGCAGCAGTAGCGGCACTGATCAAAGCCATCCATCCCGATTGGAGTAGTGCTGCCATAAGATCTGCATTAATGACCACTGGTATATCCTTTGCTATCTGTTTTCTTTCTAATAAGCAGAATGCTTCAAGATACAATGGAAGTAGGACTTCTAGGCTACAAAAGCAAAGGCTTCATCACTTAAAACTGAATGCATTAAGTGCTTATTCAATTCAGTGCGTTTAATTAAGAAGAAGAGGAACCATATAAAATATTAAGTATCACTTAAAAATAGTTCAAAATTTTAAATGATGTGCACATAACTTATCACTTAAAATTTAGATAGAGAAAATTAATGAAAGAGAATTTTGGAGAGGGTAAAAATTGTAAAGATACAAAATTTTTTAAAAAAGAAAATAAATTCAACTCACATTTCAAAATTTTAAAAGTTAGCACTAATTAGTTTTTAGCACTTAATTTTAGTTTGGGCCTAGTTGATAATATTGAAAATTAAGTGCTGAAGTATTTAATTTTATGTCTTGAAAGTATAACTGCCGAATTCATAAAATCATGAATGTATTAGGTATTTTATTTTTTATTTTTTATTTTTTTTGCTTTTAACTTTCGAAAAATTATCATTATAAATGTCTAAACTTTCTCTATATTTCCTTTTTAACTTGATACTCTCACTATATAAAATTGTTTTATGACATTTTTTTGCAAGATGTTTATAACAATAATGTTTCAAAATGGTTGTGGTACATAGATGTTTGATGGTTTTAAGTGATATTTGTGTTTAAAAAAAAAAAAAAAAAATCGGAAACTCAGGCTAATTTGGGACTAAACACGAAACTAGTGGAGCAATTTTAGTAATTTTATCTACTTCTATGTGCGCACGTCCATTTCTCATCTAATTTTTTGACATTGCCAAGGCCTAATAATGATTTCCGTTGTGTTTTCACTTTCTTTTTTGCAGCAAGACAAACCAACAACATGGGCAAACCAATAACAGATGCAGAGGGAAATATAGCCACACCATTCCAATATGGAGCAGGTCATATCCAGCCATCAAAAGCAGCAGACCCTGGTCTTGTCTATGACACCTCTTACGAAGACTATCTGCTCTTCCTCTGCTCCGCCGTGAATAACTCCTTTGAGCCATTATTCAAATGCCCTAAAAATGTCCCTTCCCCAAGCAATCTCAACTACCCATCTCTTGCAATTTCACAACTTAATGGAACAGCCACTCTCAAAAGGACCGTTACTAATGTTGGAGATGGAAAATCGGTGTATTCTTTGAATGTCAAGGCTCCGGTGGGGTACTCTGTTAAGATCAGTCCGAAAACATTGGACTTCAAAAGGGTAGGAGAGAAGAAAAGCTTTAACATAACAATTGTGGCTAAAACTAGTGTGATGAGAAACGAGTATGGTTTTGGTTTGTATGAGTGGAGTGATGGGGTTCATGTTGTGAGGAGCCCTATTGTGGTGTCATCAGCTTGAGTTGTAAGTGTTGAGATGAGAGGTTTATGTGTTGCTTAGTAGTATAAATAAATAATGAGAATTTGCATTGATGATATGAGGAATGGAGAAGCTAAAAAGAATAATCATCTACTGTCTTTGCCATAACAATTACTTCCCCTCCTCGATAGAAATTTGTCTTTATTACTCCTTTTATTACTCTTGAAGCACTTAGCTTGTGTTTGGGTAGAGGATTTGGGAGAGGGATTTGATTTGGATAAAAAAAAATCAGAATTCTTTTTTGATGAATACATTATTTGTGTATTTATGAGAAATTTTTTATAAAATCCTTTTAATTAAAAAAGAGTGGTGAATGAGGTAAATCCTTTTAAACTAATGGCATGTTTGGTTGGACGGAATCGGGGATGGAATGGAATTGCATTCCCCCCTCGTTCCTATTATGTTGTTTGGTTCTCTAATTGAATTACTTTTGTGATTCCATTAGAATGAAAACTAAAGGAATAGGATTCCATTTGAAATAGAGTGGAATTAAGTGCAGCCCAATGAAATCAAAATTAAAATTACAAAAAAACTCATCATTGATCTAACCCAATCTAGAAATTAAAGAACAAAAATAGAAATTAAAGAGCATAAACAAAAAATTGAAATTGAGAACGAAAACAAAAAATTGAGAATAAAAACTGAAAATTGAGAACAAAAAAATTAGAAAACAGAAACAGAAAATTAGAGAATAGCAAATTGAGAACAGAAATTAAAAATTGAGAACATAAACTAAATATTGAGAATAGAAACAGAAAATTAGATAACAGAAACTGAAAATTTAGAACAGAAACAGAAATTAGAGAACAAAAACTGAAAATTGCATGTAATAGTGAAATAAAATAAAATGAGAGAAAGAATGAGATAGTAAAATATAATAAAATTTTATTATAAGGGCATAATGGGAATTTTATTATATTTCACTATTTCATTCATTCTCTCATTCCATAACAACCATACAAGTGAATGGAATAGTGATTCCATTGACAATTTCATTTCATTCTTTTTTTCATTCTATTAATTCTTCCATTCAATTTCACCCTCATTGCATTCTTTCCAACTAAACAAGTCGTAAGTGTCATTTACAAATCCCTCCAAGGAAAGATTTTAGATTCAGCCGCCGACCACTGCCGTCGGCCGCCGTTGACCACCATCGACCACCACCGCCATTCACGACCACCGTCCATCACCAACCACCGCGTCCGCCGACCACAACCTCCTGTTTCCACCATAGTTGTAAGTATCGAGCGTTACGTTATGTAACAGCCGATATGTACCAGAAATAAGACCCATTGATACTGTTACAGGGCCGATACTCGAGTCTAGGGATGATTCACACCAATACAGGCATGTAACGGGCATTACAGCCGTTACAGAGAAGCGTAACGGCTATTACGTCATTACAGTTGTTCCATCTTTACAGAGAGGCATATGGGCCGTGAGAAGAAGATGGAATCCTAACTGAAAGTTGAAAACTCAAAAACAAATGGAATCCTAACTGAAATCCTCCATATAATTGAGAAGAAGATAAACAAAAAACTTACATTCGTAGTTTTTGAAACCACAAAGCTTTCACCATCACCGAACCATGGAAATCCATTGCCGAACACTAATAGCTCATCGTCGTCACCGTTGCAGAACATAACTCTCGCCGTCGTAGGCGCTCGCAACTCCTCGCCAACCATCGCAGCTCCTTGATGTTCGATTGTTCTCTCTCTCTCTCTCTCTCTCTATCTATCTATCTCTCTATCTATCTATCGATCAATGATCTGATTTGGAATTAGGGTTGGTTGGGATATTAAAGGGGGTGGGTTTGTAATTAGGGACAGAGGTGGGTTTGTAATAAGGTTTAATTATGATTTTAATACAAATTTCAATTTCTTCCATAAATTTATAAATTTTTTAATTAAAAATTTAAATTTAGGTATTATATATATAATTATATATGTTTATATTATATATGTGTGTGTAATTATGACATAATGTATATAACTATTTATAATTATATATATATATATATATATATTGCATATTTATTGTGTTTAATTGTAAGCACTTAGACCTAGAAAAATAACTTGTTTTAATAAATATAAAAATATTTTTGTTTTGGAATATAATATGATTTGCGTAACTAAATATTGGTAATAGTTTAATATATATAATGCCTTAAAATAATTTTGGTTTAATTTTCAACCCTAATTCCTAAAATAATTTTTTTACTAAATCATAGAAATGAAATTTGTGTATGTTAATTGTAGAAAATTAAAAGATGGGCGTACCGATAGGTCCCTTTTCACAATTCCATGTGCCAATCCAACCCCAAGCCTTATTTTTGCATTGTCCTGTCCTTTGTGGTTTTCCCTGACCATATTGCCCCTGCAATGTTCGGATGAGGGTTTGTCTGTATTCCTTTTTTATATCCACATTTAATATTCCAAAACGTGCAGCCCGAAAATTCTGGGTGTGTGCTCTTGACCATTTGCATTTTCAAAATGTCAATGTTTTTGTGGTTATTTTGGTGTTGAAAATTAAACTTTTTACATCTTATTAATCAAAAAAAAAAAAAAAAAAAAAAAAACAATTCCTCTATACTTCGATATGTTGTTCATATTTTTTGACCAAGTAAATATATAGTCATGTAGATGTTACATTCAACACTCAAAGAGAATTGTGGAATGTAACATCCACAACTATGTACTTTTAGGTGCACGTTGTTATGTGTTAGCGAAGCACTGAATCATTCCCTTGTGCCACTTTTTTCAAATTGCCTCGTACTTTCTGCGATATGGGTGTAACTGTTTAGGTACTGGCGTGTTTTCCATTTGTAGAGCCTAAACCTTCCATTATTATCAAAAACAATAAAATCTCTCTCTCTCTCTCTTTCCATATTTTCTCTAGCGATTTCCTAGTTCGGAACACTCTAAAAACCCTCCAACCTCCAAAAAAATGATGACTACTTGATGTAGGATGAGGATCGTCAACCCCAATATGGCTGCAACCGCAGTGAATCTCATAGACCCGAGTAAGTTTCATCGCTTACAAAATGTTTGGCTTTTGGTTTTATTCTTAGTACAGTAAAACACTATATTACGTGTTTATTTGTTGTTTCATCCTAATAAACGTGACATGCAAAAGAAAGCGTTGTGCCAAATGTTGGAACAGGCCCGCTCTATTTTTTTAACGTTCGGTTCTGTTTTATTATGATTACGATTGTTTTTGTACTCCCCTTTTGATTTGTTCTGTGCTTGTGTTTCGTTCTATGTTTGTGTTGAATGTAACACGTGTTGAATGTAACAATATCTATTTGCTGGGAAAATTTAAACAATTTGTGTTGAATGTAACCTTTTTAACTCATTTGGTTCCAAAACAATCCAGATTGTGTGTTTATTTCAACGTAATATGTTGAATGTTACATAATCACAAATGTCATTTGTCTGGGTATTTTCTAAATTTTTGTATGTTGAATGTAACATTGTTTAACTTCCTTTGATTCTAAGTAAAAAGATTGCGTGTTGAATGTAGAATTTTATGTAAAATATCTTTTAAAATCGTGTGGTTGGTCGTGTTGAATGTAACATTGACTATCGTCCAAATTTTTTGTTTCTAGATGATTCGGTCCCCATGAGATCCACGCAGCCCGCTACATCGCCCAGGGGTCTTAAAATTCCATCGTGCCATCATGTAGTTCTTCCGATTCAGATGCCATTGCTTCATCATCGTCTGGAGTTCCATAATCATGCCCGCTGTGTACTCCGGTCCCTAAATACCAGGAAAACCTATCACAATTTTTCTCCCTTGTTTCCACTATTCATCTGCGCGATCACACCTTAAACTTCTTAAGCGGATGCCCTTTTGGAATACGATGAGTGCACTTTTGCGTGACAGATAAGTGGATTTAGCTTTTAACAATATTGATAGCTTGTGTACAAATACCATACTTACATACCAACCACATCGAAAAGCTTTCAGAATTGGCCCGAAGCTAGTGACGTTCACTCCCAATGATGTGCAATTGATTTTCGACTTTACATCCGGTAAGAAACAAATATCAGCCCGACATGCCAAGAAGAGTGATTTCTCATTTTTGCATCGATTGAGGGTGAAGAGCAATCGGGTGAGTATTGTTTATATCAGGAACATACTGATCAGAATTTTGGGGAGTGATGCTGACGACGATGTTGAGGACATTGTGCGGTTGCTTTGTTTGCATCTTATCGCAACATGTTTTTTTTACAAACAAGGGCCAATTGTGTAGTATTTCTGATATAAGGCTCGTTGAGAATTTAAATGCCCTTTCATCCTATAATTGGACTGAGCGTGTGCATTCAAACTTAATGTCTTCAATAGAAGCTAGGTACCAAACACCGTCATCTGTCATTGGATGTGTGATTGCGCTATAGGTTATATTTCTTTTTTATTTCTTTTAACAATAAATTTTTACTTAATAAGTATTGTCCCTGATTTTTGCTCTTTTTGATTTAAACTTTTTATATTCAGTTTTGGCTATGTGAGCACACTAATATTCTTTGTGTTACTCCCGGGCGAGAGACGTTTATACCACAGTGAGGGAAGTGGAATATGTTGGAGGTGATGACTGTTGCATCTGGATTGTGGCTATCTGACCTTGATGGGAATCAGGTATATTGTAGTGATCCCACATAACATTCATTGTGTTGAATGTAACATCCATGCTATCTATTGATCACCAACGTGGTTTCCGGTCAATGAAGGTCATTTAGTTAAGACAATAGCTGAAATACAAGTCGGTGTCGTCTTGCCAGTCCATGGTGATACTGAGGAGTCAATGAACAGAAGTAAAGGCAAGGAAAAAGTTAGTTCATTAAGCAAATTTCCATATTTTGATTTGGGGATATCGTAGCCGTTTAACGAGGATGCTATTGAGTTTGGTGGTGGTTCATAGAATTTAAATGATCTTGTTAAGCAAAATCTTCAGTTGACGTCTAAGGTTAAGGAATTAAAGGAGTCTTGGAGACGTCTACGATTGAGGAAAGCGGCAAAGATTGCAAAACTAAACGAAAAGGTATGAGAGTTGAAACGGACAATATAACAATTGTAGGGTGACCTTATGGAATCAGAGGTGCATGTAGTTACGCAGAAAGTGCGCCACGAAACTGGAAAAAAAAATCTTGAAGAACAATTGGTCGAGGCTGTTGTCCATTCTGTAACACAATCAGTCGAGAAGAGGCACAAGTGACCGGGGCGAATTCGTTCACCCGTCGGTTGATTTAACTCGCAAGTGCATGAGGTCAAATTTTAATATAGTGGACATTTTGGTCTGATATCGTTCCACAGGGATTGGTTGAGATTATCGCTGAGTACCGCTATTTTCATAACCTAACTTTATCTAGGTGATAGAAATGGAATATAAAATTAATTATACTAATACTAAATTTATTGATCTAATAAATTAATTGTACTAATACTAAAATGAGAAGGTTAAGGGAATGGATTTCCTAGGGATTAACATCATTTGCTTTTATGTGTTTGATCTCGTTTGACTTACGTTAACGACGTTCGACCTCTTCGACAATCTCAGTTCGTAAACTCACTCACCACATCTCCCGAGTGTAAAATGAGTGAATACGTGACTTCACGTCAATGAAGAGGTCCCCCTCAACGTCTTAAGGACACTAGGTCACGTGAGTCTCGTCCCAACGTCATTGATTGCACACTCTCCAACTCTCTCCTGGGTTATTGGATCGTCGCGTTGTGTTTACCTTAGTCCGAATCCGAGGTTACCTCTCCCGAGTACCAAATCCCATATTCTCAATATATCTAAACTAGCATACAAACAATACAACATGGCAAACACAATCGAATAACGAATGCAAATCCTCAACGAAACACCGATATGAAATAAATAACATTTTCATAATTATTATTAATCCCTAGACAATATCCGTTTAGCTAAATATACAATGAAAAATGAGCTAAACATGCTCAAACCAACTACCAAAGTTAAGAAAATAAATAAATAAACGAAGGAACTTAGCCGTATTCCAAAGATTTGACGCTAAAACCGTTTCAAGATCGCTTCTCCTTTTTCGCTTTGTGTTCTTCTCCTTCGGATTTGGTTGAGCATTCTCCAAAAACTTCTTAACCCTATTCTAACCCTAGGATCTCTCTAATGCCCGGAATAGAGTAGAAGAGGAAGATATAGGGCTAAAAAATATCTAAATAAATATCTAAATTGTGTGCTGAGTAACCGCCGTGATGGTGGGTATGTTGGCTATGTCCTTCTCCGCAGCGGTGGATATGGCGGTGGGAGCAGAGGCCTTCTGATGTTTCACCGCTGCGGCGGTGGGCTGCTGGTCTGAATTTTACTATAATGCTTGTTTTCCCACCATTCTTCAACCATTCTTGATCTGACTTTATCGTTTATGATCCGTTTTCCTGCCTTTTCACCCCCACACACTTGATTTATAGCCAAAAAAATAAAAACATATTAAAATATATTAAACTACTAAAATAACGCTCGAAAACTAACTAGTTCGGTTTGGAAATAGATAGGTAATTTACACCTATCAATAAGCATGAAGAGAATATTGTTGGTATTTATGAATTCTATCAAATGGAGCTAGTAGATAGGGATAATGTAATTGTGCGGCAAGCTCAAGAGATTGGATTCCATGATGACTTGGTACTTGTCCAGCTACCGCGATACTGTACGCGATTTAAGAGCCGATCGCCAAATCCCAATTCGCTCGTAAAAAATGTAAAGAGACGTGTGAGGAGGGGGGAAGACTCTGTTCATGTGTATACTGTCTCTATAAAAGTGTCGATTGAGAAAGAAATACGAAAATCCAGTTGTTGCAAAGCCTCATGTGTTACTTCCCCGAGATGGTGTTGTGGCCCGTTTGTTGCTCCCCGCTAATTGGGATAAGCTTGAGTTGATCATGCGGAATGAGGGGGATGCGTAAGTATTTATTTTCTTTTTGTTATTTTCATTTATGCTGCCATTATAAGCGTCCCAAAATCTCATATTTTGAAGAAAAAATTTGTGTTGAATGTTACATTCCACATGTATTGAATGTAACATCTTGTAATATTGAATGTAACTTGCACTTCCTATGTTGAATGTAACATCATATGTGTTGAATGACACTTACACAGATTGGTTGATGTGTAGCGTTTTGTTAAGGACCTCCTCACAATCCGCTTATTCATTATTGCACCTTGGGGTGTTCTGCGTAGGTTATTAATACATCTATGGAAATTACGTGGACTGAGTAGACTGCGGTTGTCAAATAGCTGCCGGATCTACCTAATTCATCTTTTTTTATAAACAATGCGTATTGGGTGAGTGTAAAAAAAAACCGCGTACTATTTTTCTTTTTCCGTATTTTTAACTCATGAATTTGTAACGTCGTATATAACCAATAATGTTTATTTGTCTTTTTACACCTTTTCTGTTGTGTATGCCAGACCTGGATCCATCAGAAAATTTTTTATTGTCTTGTAAAAATTCCATATCCAAGCATAATAGAGGCGTTTTCGTCCAACGTTTGATATGTACATTTTCTTATATATACTGATGCATTGACAAATGATTTGGGACATTGGACGCTTCTCGTGTGTGATAGGTAAAAGTCCAGCTGGGATCATTATAATTCTATTGATTTGCGGCAACCGGGATCATTTGACCATTATTATGAGAATGCCAAAAAAGTTGTAAGTTTTTTTCTTCTATCACTTGTTTGCAATGTCCAGCTCGACAACACAATCGTCCTTACATTGTTTTTTAATCCTCACATATTTCATACGTCACCACGTTGCTTTCGACCAAGGCCAAGGAACAAAAACTGAAGCGTGTCCAGGTTTCCAATGTATCCGAATTGCCTAATCAAGGGGGATTAGTGTAAGTGTCATTCGTTGTTCATACATGATATTATCCCGTTAAAATATATAAAACATAACGTTGATTGTTCCATCACATTTGAATGTGTGCAATGTTGACTGTGGTATTGTTGTGGTTTACGTAATGAAACAACTTTACAATGCGTGAAAAATCAACGGCGATTTGGGGCCTGACGGGTTTTGTATGGAACGAGCTACACTGCTTCACGCGTTTCTCAATGATCGGCCCAGCTCTTGGACTGTGGGCACTTGTCTATCTAGATAAACTTAAGTTACCTTATATCCCAATACACATTTTTTGTTTTTGTGTGTGTGTGTGTGTGTATATATATATATATATATATATATATATATATATATATATATATATATATTCTATCAAACAATTCATTCCATTATTTTTGACATATTTTTAGAAGTTCTTTTCTGACATTAAATATATTACTGTCAACTGGCATATTCACAATATGAAAGACACACTGTGGTTGTCGTTGAAATTGATTGTGATATTTAACCCGCATTTGAGTTTTGTTTTTTCCTATTGTGTTGTTGTTCTTTTTTTTTTTTTTTTTGGTTGCGTTTTTGGATGTAACATTTCTTACCATGTTCGAATTATTCGATTCTTTTACATTATTGAAGGTGCCAAAGAAAGAAGATACATGTGTTTTGGATGTTACATTGAACATTATGTTCTGCAGGTCTTGATTCAAAGCCCAAATGCTATAGGTGTTAGCTCTATGAATTTGTATGCTGTTATGCTATCCCCGTTGATGTTACATGCAACAATCACTTGATGTTGAATGTAACATGACTTGTGTTGATGTTATATTCAGCAGATGTTGAATGTAACATGACCTTTTGTGTTGGGGTGGTACTGAAAATATATTCCATATGTTTCGGTCAAGAAAAATATCTCAAACAAATACCCGGGAGCTCTAACCCTTACAAATTTAATTGATGTTATATTAAACAACATCCCCCCCAACACAAAAGGCCGTGTTACATTCAACATCCAGTTGATGTTGAATGTTACATCACAGAAGGTCATGTTACATTCAACCCTTACGAGTTTAACTGATATTACATTCAACAGCACCCACCCAAACACAAAAAGGCCGTGTTACATTCAACATCTAGTCGATGTTGAATGTCATATCACAGAAGCTCATGTTACATTCAACATCAAATAAATGTTGTATGTAACATCAACGAGGATAGCATACCAATATTCAATTTCAGGATATGTATATTACTCCCCCCCTCCCCCCCCCCCCCTCCCCAAATTCCCCATCCAGGATGTGCATACTACATTCAACATT
This sequence comes from Eucommia ulmoides, assembly GCA_016647705.1. Classification (NCBI taxonomy): domain Eukaryota; kingdom Viridiplantae; phylum Streptophyta; class Magnoliopsida; order Garryales; family Eucommiaceae; genus Eucommia; species Eucommia ulmoides. The sequence continues at coordinate 7,538,459 of CM028329.1, forward strand.
TTCGGGGGTGTTTTTGAATGTAACATCAGTTTAATATTGTAAAAGATTCGTCCCAAGATTCGTCCCACAGGAGTTGTTTGAGATATTTTGCTTGACCAAAACATGTGGAATTGTTTATTGATTGTATTTTCTTGATCAAAATATTTCTTGTTGTGTTGAATGCACTATCAATTAAAAAATGTAAACATTCCACTCTATAGGTGTTTGTGTGTGATATTTGTTGCATAAAACAGAAGCATTGTTAAATGCTTGGAATTGGTAATCGTGCACAAAAACAATCCATTAGCACCGCCTAAATCATCCAGTTCATGTCGTTCGGCTGAAGTCTGGTGATTGAAACGTCGTGATAGAAATCTGTATGCCTATTACCTATACACCGAGCCAGTATTTCTTTTGCATTGGGGGACGAAACGACGCGTATGTTTGGGTGTGGGGCGATGATGATAAATCAAACCCGTTCATATTTCCCCCTCCCACTCCTTTATATATCTCTGTTGAATCCAATTTTCAAACACTGGTTTAAGGTTCTACTTCCTCTAAAAAATGATGAAGGGTTTGTTTTGTGTTGTATGTTACTTCTTCGTTCATTTCTGCGCAAAAATCAGCCTCTAAAAATCGACGCATACATCGTAAGAGTTCCTTTCGAATTTCCAGGTTGTTAATTAGGGATATATGTTTTTAATTAAGGAATAATTTAGTGTTTTTTAATTCTAATAGGATGGCCAACCAGCATAACAATAACGATTTTGACAAGTCGCTTAAGAAATGGGACGAGGACTCAAAACTGTTAATAGAGATTGCACAGGGCTTGCAATGGAAAATGGGTGGTGCCCGATACACTTACGCTTCAATGGCCAAAGACAACGAGGCCATGAAGTTGGAGATCCAACTCAATATACTCATATCTAGTCTGCGAGATGATATGAAGATGTTGAGGAACCAACTTGGACCTGGTTATGTTGCACCCGCCCCCAGCGAGTCGTCTGTCTACATGAAGCAGTGAAGCCCATGGTTTTTTGTTGTTGGTCTTATTTTTTTTTGGATCCAAGGACACTCATTTTGATCTATCCCTTGTGTCTGTACATATAATATTATCGTTGTTTGAATGTTGAAAACCATTATGTTTATCACGTGTTTTATACTTTGGTTGTGTATCATTGTACACCGCTAAACAAGTTATACGATTTTTTTTATTTTTTTTTGAAGTGTTACATTCAACAACGATTCCAAGGATGTTGAATGTAATATGCACTACCTTATTGTTGTTTACAACGTAAGATATATCACAGTCTCATTTCAGATGTACAATGTATCAAATCCTGGATGTTGAAGGTAATATGCATATCTTGAATGTTGTATCTCGGTATGCTACCCCCATTTCATGCTAGATACAACATTCACATTTATATTGAATGTAACATGGCTTTTTGTTGATGTTATATTCAATATTCACTTGTACACTAGATACTGTTGTGTACAACGTTATCCTGGACGTTGAAGGTAATATGCACATCTGGAATGTTGTATGTTGGTATGCTATCCCTGTTGATGTTACATGCAACATTCACTTAATGTTGAATGTAATATGCCTTGTGTTACTTGTTACATTCAACATTCGCTGGTATGTTGGATGCAACATGACTTGTGTTGGGTTGGGTTGAAAAGTCTGTTACATCCTGGATGTTATGTGATGGTATGGCTACCCCACGTTGACGTTACATTCAACATTGGGTTGGATGTTGAGTGTAACATTCCTTTTTGTTGTTGTTACATTCAAGCATCATTTGTTGCCTGCGTGTTGATTTTGCGCTGATGTTACATTCAACATTCACTTGAATAATATATGCGCATTCAACAGGTATGGTTTATTGGCGTGTTAAATGTATCATTTGTTGCATGGTGGTGTGGTTACCCCTCCATGTATGCTACATTCAGCGTCCACATAGATGTGGTTGTAAAAATGCTACTTTACGTTGGTGTTATATTCAACAAAATTATCGATGTTGAATGTAACATGCACATAGCAATTCTTGACAAATATGCTGGTATATAAGTATGATATAAAGTGCCGGGGATTGTGGATAATAACCAAACAAATAAAAAAAAAATTGTCTATTTTATTCATGTCAAAAAAAACCTACGAGAAAATAAATTTTATTGGGTAGGAAAGAAAAATCTAATAAAAAATCAAAGTATTAAAATCCTCCCTATTCGAGTGGTGCTTTGCAAGATTTCCTATTGTATCTCCCGATTTGACCGTATCTCTCGCATTGTCTTTCTTTTACCTCCCCACAGGATGCAATCCGAACTTTTCCTGGTCTTCCCGGTTGTTTCCTTGATAAGAGAACTAGAATCATTGCTTCGCTCTCGATCGATATTGGTTGTTCCATCGTTGGTATTGCGTATATACCTCTCAAATACGTCTCCCGATAAAAGTAACTCCAAAAATAATCCTCTATGTATCTGAATGTTTGCAGTCTACTCTTGTTTATAGCTACGAATGCATGTCTACATGGAAATCCTTTTATCTACCATTGTCGGCAAAAGCATGATTGTCCCTCGGTATCAACTAAGACAGCATGGGCTGAATGAACTTCGAACACTCTATTGCCTGATGAGCTGACGTTCCAGGTTCGCCCTTCATTCGTCAATTGACATATTTTATTCTCACTGTAAGGCGTGATCTCGCCTTGTAACTTGTTTTCTTCATCCCTCATCTCTACCATTAAGTCCATCCATTTTATCCTTATCTTGTCAATTAGCAAAATTGCAAGTAGATGTCGAAATTCGCTTATCCAAGAATTAAAACACTCAGCCAGATTAGACGTCATCTTACCATACCGTTTTCCTAAAAAAATTGCGTTACTATACTTCATAGCTGACAATTCATGAATAAATCTTTCTACTTTTACGCCCCCTTTGTACAATATTTGATCATACAACAACTTGTACATTTTTGGCGTGTGTGCATATGCCAATTCATTCAATTTTTGGATTATCATCTCTTTGAATATCGTGCTTGTGTCAGTCATCGCAGCCTTCAAATTCATTTTCAGATAATGCAGACAATATGCGTGGTAGCACTATGGGAACACGTTCTGTACTCCTTGCAAAATCCTATAGTGTCCGTCGAAAATGAATGTTATCACTATGTCTAACTCGACAATCTTCTCAAGTTTTGATAAAAACCAAAATCAGTTATCGTCGTTTTCTGCATCAACAATGGAGAATGTAACTGGGAACATTCCTTTATGCAAGACGCAGAAAAAAACCAAATTCATGTTGAATGTTACAAAGATGTTTAATGTAACACTGTTACATTGACAAAACAAAAGAGGATTGAATGTAATGCTGATATGTTTGAAACATTTTGTATACATACCTTGGTTTCCATTATTTGCGGTTGCTGCTAGTAAGTGCCCCTTGTACCTACCAGTCAAAAAGGTGCCGTCGAGGAACAACATGAGGCGACAAAAGCAAAATCTGTGCATACACACTTGAAACGCAATGAAAATCCTTTTGAAATGCTTTATGACCACGTCATATTCCAGCACGATGTGACTACCTGGGTTTGTCTCTCTGTATTTCTCAACATGCAATCTTAATTGATCGTATGACAACGAGTAGTCACCGAATACACTATTTCTGGCTTTCTCTACCCCCCATCCATGCATTTCGATATGATATATCTAGTCCATATTATTTTCTAAAACTGTCAACGACATCTACTGGACGAGTTTTCGGATTTGCACGTACCTCGTCAGCCAAGCACGACGATATAATGTTTGAGCTCAAACATTTGTTCTTGGTTGTCTGAAACGAAACACCATATGTGTGTTCTTTTACGAGGCTGCGAATGTATAATATGTCGTTTTCACTCCTCACATGCCCATGCACAAACCAGGGATAGTTTCTTTCCTCTCGCATTGCGCATGCGGCCATGACACATATCTTGTCATTTTTAAGGTACCGAAAATTAAACCCTACCTCTACCACATATTTCTGCAATGCCTGTCCCCCGCTCTGAATTTTTTACCCTCATTCTGTATTCCATCAACCCATTTTGCTGATAGCAGCGTTTGTCATCTAGAGTTTGTGACATATTACCATAGCTACATATATAGTCCATTTCAGCTTCGCTATTGTCACTACTACGATTGGTGACAGGGACTAACGCAGATGAGGAGGCCCCCGTTGAACCACTTGAATCACTGAATTGCCTTCGACACATACTTTCATAAGATCGATCTTCATTATCTCCGCTAGGAAAAATATTTCCTTGAAGTCATTTTGGTCGTCCAGCACACATTTCGAGTGTCCAGGGATTGAATACGACAACTCGAGCTTCCCGTTGCTTAATTCTGTCCATTTGCTTCCAATTTTTTGATGCAACACAATAATATCACAATCATCTCTCATTCTCAGCACTGTTGTGACATTCTCATATTTGGATAGTAGTGGGATTGATGACGTCATCCTGTTCAAACAAAAAAGCATATCCTCCCGCCAATGCACAAAATGTAAAAATGAACACACATCTGACCGTCCATAGCTTATGTGGTGTTCATGTGGAATATGAACATTCTTTGTTTATATTTCAAAAATGATATAGAATAAATTGTGTTGTCTGTGTGTGGAATGTAACATCCATGTGCATCAATGAATTTGTGTCGTGTGTGTTGAACGTACCAATCATTGTTTTTTTTTTTTTCAAAAAAAAAAATAGACAGTAGTAACCAAACAAGTGTTCATGCGGAGTTTGTGTGGAATGCAACAGCTTCTATTTATATACCAGAAATGACATTGATTAAAGTTGCATTGTATGCATGTGGAATGTAACATTAATGTGCACACATCAGGTTCTGCATATGTGCTGAAATGTAACATCCATGCATTGTGTCGTGTGTGTGTTGTACGTAACAAACATTGTTCATTTTCAATAAAAAGGGCCATCGAGTAACCATACAATGATGTGTGTCATGTTCATGTGAAATGTAACATTCTCTGTTTTATTCTGAAAATGACATCGAATAAATTGTGTTGTCTGTGTGTGGAATGTAGCATCAACGTGCACACCCGGACCATTTGTGCATGTGTAATGTAACATCCATGCATTATGTCGTATGTGTGTATTGAACGTAACAATTATTATTTATTTTCCCCAAAACAAAAAGGCCAGCAGTATCCAAATTAAGAGAATTATCCCATACGTATGTCCAACGCACACTGATCGTCTGGATGTTGAATGTAACATGTATGCTGAATTGTTGAATGTGTAACGTAACATCAATGTTTATTTTCCAGAAATCCGTAAAATAACGTCCATGTATTTGTGTTCATGTACATATTGAATGTAATGCTGCGATCAGTAAGTAACTTGTTCGCCAACAATAAAACAACTCATCATATACGGACATCGGGCAAAAAAAAAAACAGTCCAGAAATCTATGATTGCATGAAAATGATAAACAAACAAAACGATGACCCTTCGTGAACATCTTTATAGACAAAATAGTCGTCTTCGAAATGAACAACATGAACTTCATCAAAAATTAATTTTGAAATTATTTATGTTCTGTTGATTAACACAATCATATGTATATGCGCATAAAAACACCATTTTTATATACCTATTGCGATATAGAGTCTGACTCTGTAAAAATATCGACTTTTAAATATCGACAATGCTCAATCGATGACTCTTCGACTTCGGCTCTTCTAATTTAATACCGAAATGTGTTTCGAAATGCTAGGTCTGTTCTTCTCTGATCTAAATTCATTGAACTGATTTTGAAATTCCAAAAACCTTAATAATGGAATGTTTCGTTTTTTTCAAATCAATGATACGTTGTGTATGGAAAACTCGATCTATAGATGGAAAAGCCTATTGCGAAAATGCAGGGGGTAAATTGGTAAATCATCGTCGGCAATTATCGCGGCATGAGGCTTTTGAGTGCAGAAACAATTAGCGAAGGGACTTATCGGTTTACTTCCAACTGGCTGGGTTTGATCGGTTAGTGTAAACTAAAAACAGGATGGGGCGGTCATTTTCTCAAATTAAAATTTAATAATATCGTGTAAAGAAGAGCCTGCGCACAATTCTTTTTCGTATTAATAATTTAATGAGTGCAATGTTTTTGTATTGTTTTTGTAATATAATAGACAAATACGATCTACTCTTGCATTATGTTTATCTAATATATTTTTATTAAATGTTGTGTGCATCATCTTATTCTTTTAAGATTGTTCTGTACGATTGTTTTTCGTCTTTTTTTTTTCCATGTTTTTATTGTATTGTATACAACCCTAAATGACATAATATTTATTATAATGTGTTTATTAAGGGTTAAATAAGTAAAATAATTACTATGATTGAGCTTTTGAGTCTATTGGGCAATCCAACTTCACAATTGATATCGGGGCCGATACATAGCAATTGCCGAAACATATACAATCATTCTCATGGTATACGAGGAATGGAGAAACTTAAAAGAATAATCATCTCTTGTCAAATGAAGAAGAGAAATAATGTGGTTTTCTTGTTTTGATAGTCTCTTAAGTTCTAAAAGGTTTTTTACATGCCAACTTTATGTGCTATTTGATTACTGTTTTTGTTTCCCTTTGGAACAAACCCAAAAATGATTCAAAAAAAGGAAAGAAATTATCTTTCCGGTCTTAGATCTATGGATAAAAACCTTTGGAAATAAAAGAAAAATAGACTTTGTTTCAAACTGAGCCTCTGGGTAGTATGGCATTACCCTCCAAAGTACTAGCTCTCCCACCGTGAAGTGTCTTGGGTGAACTGCATGATTGATTTCGATTTGTAGGTTGCCACCCTCATCGCGGCATAGTCCCGCTTCTCCTCTAGGTGGTCTAATTCTTGGCGTATAACTCTCTCATTTTCTATGAGATTAATCGTGTTATCCCGCCTTAAAGGTAAACCAATCTCTACTGGGACTACTGCCTCATTTCCATATGTCATGGAATAAGGTGTTTCTCCTGTGGTTGTACTCGAAGTGGTATAGTAAGCCCACAAGATCACAGGTAGTTCTTTCACCCATTTACCTTTGGCATCATCTGACTACTTTTTGAGAGCTTCTTCGATTGATCTATTTGTTATCCAAGCAACTTTTGCCCTGGTAAAGGGAGTCTCATTATCTGATATCAGCACCGTTGGAACACCAAAACGGTAGATTACTTGCTTCCAAATGAAGTTTTTGACCTCATTCATGCTTACAATCACAAACGCCTCAGGCTCTTCCCATTTGGTGAAGTATTTGATCACTACCAGTAGGTACGTTTTAATCCCAGAAGCTGGTGTGAACAACCCTAGGACATCCATTCCTCATTAGGCAAAAGCCCAAGGACTATGGATAGGTGTTTATGTTTGAGAAGGAACTCGGATGTCATTTGATAACTATTGGCATTTGTCACACTTCTTAACGTACTCCTTCGCATTATTGCGCATAGTCAGCTAGTAATACCTAATTGTAAGTGCCTTATGTGCCAAGGTTCTTTCTCCCTAATGCTTTCCACAAATTCTTTCATGAATTTCTTGCATCACATAGGTGGCTTCTTTTATCCCTAAGCAAAGCAACAAAGGCTGTGTGAATGATCTTCGGTACAACTTATCGTCCATTATGATGTATCTCAAAACCTTGTATAATACTTTTTGCGCTGCCTCCTTGTCTTCTGGTAATGTTCTCTTGTTCAAGTAGCGCACCAAAGGAGTTTTCCAGTTTTTATCTCGTCCCAGCTCTCCAATGTAAGCAAAAGATTCGATTTGAGCTGATACGGACAACTTCTCCAACTAATCCACCATGTTGGATTGCTAATCTGGGCCAAAGGATGACGCTAGTACTGATAGCACATCAACTTTCTCATTCTCAGTTCTTGGAATAGCTTCAACTTTGCAGTTATTAAAGGTCTTTGTTAGCTCTATTACTTTATCAACATAGAGGCGTAACCTCCCTTCATCGACCATGTAAGCCTCATTTATTTGGTTGACTATGAGTTGTGAATCTGATCTAACCTCCACAAAGTGGGGCCCTAGCTTATTTGTTATGGTCTGGCCCAAGATTACGGCCTCGTACTATGTCTTATTGTTGGATGCTCTAAATCCGAGTTGTACAACCTTCTCGAGCTGTCACCCTCTAGGGTTTCCAAGATTATGCCAAATCCACATCTTCTTGAGTTTGATGCTCTATCAACCCAAAATTTTCAAGGTCTCGTTGAAGTTATCGAACATTTTCCGTCCTCTATGGTTACCCTTTTTGGGGGTGTTAGCTCAACAATGAAATCAGCTAGCACTTGGCCTTTGATTACTGTCCTTAGTTTGTAGGTTATGTAGAATTATCCCATCTCTACCACTCACTTCATGAAGCAGCCCGAAGCCTCTGGCCTGTGCATTACCGCCCTGTTAGCACATTGATTGTATGTAATTGGAAGTAAGGTCGCAGCTTCTGGGCTACGGTTATCAGAACTAAGGTAATCTTCTCCAATTCAATGTAGTAGGTTTCTGTCGGTACCAATGATTTACTTATATAAAAAATTGGTCTCTGCCCTCCTGCGTATTGTTTTAGCAATGCTGCGCGGATCGCAACAGTAGTGACTGCTAAGTATATTTATAGATCATCTCCGGGCTCAACCTTGGCTAAAGTCTCGATAGAGCCTGGGTAATCCTTAATGGAATGCAAGACACGTTCACTCTCTTCATCCCAATGAAAATGTTTGCTTCCCCTCATTATTTTGAAAAAAAAGAGCACATTTGTCTATAATTTGGAGATGAATTTGATCAGTACTGCCATTCTCTAAGTCAGCACTTAGACTTCACATATTGTTATGGGGCCTTCATCCTTCTAACATCTTCTACCTATCTAGTGTCAACCGTAATGCCTGCTTTGTTTACCACGAAGCCTAGAAATTTGTCTGATGTTACCCCGAATGCGCATTTCTCGGGGTTCAACTCCATATTGTACTTTCGTAATATTATGAAAACTTCTTCTAAATGCTCCAAATGATATTCTTTCTTAAATATTTTGACTAACATGTCATTTATATAAACCTCCATAGTTGTTCCAATTCTTTCTTGGAACATATGGTTCACAAGACGTTGGTACATTGCTCCGCCATTTCTTAGACCAAAAGGCATCACTTTCTAGCAAAACGTACCTTTAGGGGTGATGAAAATCATTTCTTCCTCATATGGATGGTTCATACGTATCTGTTTGTATCCCGAAAGGGCATCCATCATTGATAACAACTTGCGCTCAGCAGCTGCGTCTACCATTTGATCGATCAAGGGCATTGGGTAACAATCCTTGGGCACGCCTTCATTGAAGTCCACACACATCCTATATTTTCCATTTTTATTCTTGACCTGCACAGGGTTGGCTAGCCACTTTGGGTAGACTACCTCCCTTATGTACCATATTTCGAGTAGTCTTCGTAGTTCAGACTCTATTGCCCCTTTTTTCTCTGAACTGAACATCCTTGTCTTTTGTTTCACCGAATGGTAAGACCTCGAGAAATTGAGTTGGTGAACTATCACCTGAGGGTTAATCCTCTTCATGTCTTCGAGTGTCTAAGCAAACATGTTCAAATTCTTTTCTAACAATTGCATGAGTTTTTTCTCTTCGGGTTTGCTCAGCATGTGCCAGTCGATAGATTTTTGGATCCCTGATGGAAAGTTATTTCTTTAACCTATTCAGCAAGCTGGAGGAATCCGGGATGCTCCCTGAAATCATCTATCTCATGTACTGAGCTGTTGACCCGAGCCGCACTGTCAATCTGGGCTCTGTTGAGCCCCCGATGTTGGGCTGGGCTGCTGACTTGAGATCTGCTCCGCTACTGAGCTGAACTCTTGATCCGAGATTTGTCTTTCTACTAAACTGGGTTGTTGATCTAAGATCCTCCTTGAGGTTGAGTTAGGCTGTTGATCTGAGATCCACTCTGCTGCTAAGCTAGCCTGTTGATCTGATCTCCAACGTGCCTTATCAGTTGAGCCGGGCCATTGATCGGAGATTTTTTGGTCCTTCGCCTTTGAGTTGGGCTATCGACCTGAGCCTGGATGGGTCTCTGCTCCCATTGTTGTTGGGTATTCCTCTTCCTCTTCATAACTAAACATTGTTTGGATGTAGTATGGTCCCCGTGGATGGTGACCACCTCACCATCCTTTACATACTTGACACATTAATGAATTGTTGACACTACGGCTCCCATTGCATGGAGCTAGGGATGTCCCATGATAACTTTGTATGGGTCCATTGAGTCCATTACGGTGAACTCCATGGCCTTGGTCAATCAATCCCTATGTTTGTTGGTCGCGACGGATAATATGATCCTTCCTATTGGAGAGCTCAGGTCTCCATTAGATCACACCATTAGCGTCTGGGTTGACGCAATGTCGGAGTTGGGGACACCTATTTGGTTGAGTGTCTTGACGAAAATAATGTTAACTGAACTGCCAATATCAACCAATATCATTCGTACCTCAAAACTAGAGATCCAGAGCATTATGACTAATGCGTCACCGTGGGGGAGAGACACACACATGCTATCCTTGTTGTCGAACGTTATTGCTAGTCCGATTCCACTTGTTGATACCATCGCTCGTCTGTTATCAAGCTCCTGTCTGGCCTCATGGGCCTTTCTCTTCTATCCTCGATCTATTTTTCCAGCGAGGAGGTAAACCATATTTGCTCTGGAATCGACTATGGGACTGTTGTTCAGCGTGTTGAAGAGAGCAGTGGCACGAGCTACTCTTGAAGCCTTCTTATGTGTTCTATTGTCTATGGATGGAGGGATATCCTCTTCCCAGATCAGATATGTTGCTATTACTTACAATTGTCTCATCTCATTGGTAAACTTTTTTTTATTTCTTTCCCACAGACGCCGCCAAATGATGTTGCCAAAAATTACCCGGTATATGTTACAGGGCCTCACGTGCTGGAAACCTATATAACTTGCAGTTCGACCTGAAAAACCAATTAGTTCTATAAAGAGGACACTAGTGTGGTGTCGGCTAAAGAACCTCCAGCGTGAGAATAAGGTCAAATTGCTTTAAAGAGAGAATGAACGCTTAATAGTATATTAGTGTAATATTAAGAGAGTTGTGTTTTGATACTTATTCTTCTCGTATATATGTGTGTCGATCCCACTTTTCGTTGTTCCGGCCTTGATCTTCTCTTTGTCCCTTTCTTAGCTGTCGTGAATGTTGTTTGTGTGCCCGTTACAGGATGATGCATTTATCATGTCTGCACATGGTAAGGAGGGTAGGTAAGGCAACGGTTACCGTTGACCTACCATTTTTTGGCTTGATATTCAGACCCCCATTGAGGGGCATCGTTTGGCACTTCTTATCTTGGGCCACCAGGGCTGCTGGTCCATTTGCGGTCATTAGATCGCGGATCTGTCACTATCGAGTTCGGTTTTATCAACTGACCTGGCCCATTTTCTTGACACTGGTTTCATATTCACACGTGGGAAGTTTTCCCACATCAAAAATTATTTTGGATATTGTGTATGTTTTTTTTTTGTTTCATCCATACCAAATAAGCTTTTAGAGTCAAGTAATCTTTGCATCTGCGTTTAGGGGGGGAAATGTGTAATACCTATGTTTTCTTTTTGGTAATTACACGTGAAGGATTGAACTATGGGTTAATTTTCATTTGTGATTGCGGATGCCGTTGTGTTACCTATTTTTTAGAATAAAAACATTTAAAAAATAGAAAATATATTCATAAAATTAGGCTTAAACTGGTAGTTTTATCAAATAAATCCACCCAACTATCACATTCATGCGAAATTTGTCCAATTGTTATCTATAAACTTTACCACTAGAATGAGCATTTCAGCCGTCCTAAATTATAGTCAAATTTTCATTTCATCCCCTATGTTATGGGTCGATTTGCACTTTAAATACAAGGAAAATTCCTATAGTGAATCGGGCAAATTGACCAAATTGATAGTTCAAGGACTAAAATGAAGATATCCCCTTAGTTTAACCGTCAATGTGTAAATTAGCCTTTTCTTTGTGATATAACATGTCATTACATCAAAGAAAATTCAATGAAATTTGTCATTACATACAGGTGTTTCATTCGAAGTTTGAACAGAACTGTTGGCAAAATTAAGGGACCAATCAGGCATGAATGTGATAGTCTAGGGACCAAACTGATAGTTCAAGAACCAAAATGAAAAAATTCCCATAGTTTACGGGTCAAGGTGCAATTGACCCTTTTCTTTTTAATGTAACATGTGATTGCATCAAAGAAAATTCATAGGAACCGTTGAAGTACGTACATGCATACAGGTGTTCAATAAGTTCGAATCCTGAGAAATGTTGCCAAAGTTAGGACCAATGCATGAACATAGGTGAATATAAAAGTACAAGAAAATATTCAGAGAATTTTTTTTTTTTATAAAGGCACACAATGAAAAGATCTAAAAAGCAAGTAGAATAATATTATACCTATAATAATAATAATAATAATAATAATAATAATAATATCCCTATTCAAACTCATGATGTGACTACATCGAGAGTTTACCAACCAAAAGTTGAAAACACGAAATATAATAGGACTTGGTAAATAAGTAGACAATTTGCACCAAGGATAACACGAAAGACAAAGTAATAGTCTCATGCTGAAAGTGATGACGAGTAAGATGACAATCAATCTCGATGTGTTTAGTCATTTCATGAAAGTTTGAATTGTGAGCAATTTGCATAACACTCTTGTTATCACAATACATGGGAGTAGAATGAAAAAGAAAAACATTCATAATTGCAAGTAACCAATGCAACCAAACTATTTCGGTGGTAGTGGATGTCATCGTACGATATTCGGCTTCCGTGAAAGATTTAAAACCAGCAGCCTACTTTTTACTCTTCCATTGAATAAGAGATTCGCCCAAAGATGCACAAAAACCTATGACGAACTTGCAATCTATGGAGTCATTAGCCTGATCAGCATCATAGTAGGCATGGAACTCTAAAGAAACGGTCGATGGAAGTAAAAGACTCTAAAAGAGGGTGCCCTCGAATATATAGAAGAATACGAAGGGCAACAACCCAATGAACTGTAGTAGGAGAAGAGACAAACCGGTTGACAATGTGAACATTATGGGCAATGGTCTAGTTGAGTAATTGTAAAATAAACCAAATTGTCAAGAATAGTACGATAAAATTAGGATCTGACAAAGGAGTATCATCAGATGGTGAATAGAGAACATTCACCTCAAGAGAAGTATCAACTATCCTAATATTAGTAAGATGAGCACGCTCAAAAATGTAAGCTGCATATTTAAACTGACAAAGAATATTGTTTTTTAAAGAAAATACTATTTTAATACCCAAAAAGTAGCGTAAAGCCCCCAAGTCCTTCATTTTAAATTGACGATATAATTATGACTTCAAGACTACAATCCCATCAATATCATCACCACTAATAATCATGTCATCAACATAGAAAGAGAGTAGAATACAGCCTATAGTAGTACATTTTATAAACATAGCGGAATCATGATTACTTTGGTGGCAACCAAAAGAAGTATCACCGTAGAGAACTTCTCAAATCGGTCTTGAGGTGCCTGTTTAGGACCATATAGAGTTTTTTTGAGTTTGTAAACTTCTCTAGAAGCAACTTCGGGAGAAAGACTCATGTAAACTGTTAGCCCAGTGATCTACCTAAGAGGAATGAGGGGCGAATTGGGTAGTTATAAAAAATTTAAACACATTTCTTATTTCTCAACACTTAAATAATAAAATAATCAATTTATCCTAAATTGATTATTATTTTTATAACATAGCGGATAAATGTTATGTAAACTAGGTGTACAACCAAACAACAGAAAATAAATAAAGTAAAAATACAACGCACAAAGACATATACTGGTTCATCAAGCTACTCTTGACTAATTTAATTCTCTGAGTGCCACGGAGAGTCGCACCCACTAAACCACTAAGATTTCTTTAAACATAAAGGAACCAAACCTTTACACAATGATTATTCTCATAGACTTAGAATCAATCTTTACAAAAAAAAATTCTCAAACTCAGGAATAACCTTATCTTTTTACCTAGCTCAAGATTAACCTAATTCAATTCAGGAGGAATTACCACCTAATCCTTTTCACAGGCACAAGAATAAGATTATATTTTTTTAGGCTCAAGATTAACCTAATTTTTTCACAGGCTAAGGATCAAACCTAATTCTTTGATACTTTAGGCTAAGAATCAAACCTCACAATCACTCCAAGTATCATTTTCTCAAGTATGAAACATTTACAAACCACTTCAAATAATTCTAATCAAGAAGAATCACGCCTAAGATCTTTTCAAGGAAAAAGAGTAACCTAACATTTTTATGCATTAGGTAAATATTAAACCTCAATCACTTTACTGGAAGATATTGAAACCCTCACTACCCCTGACTAGATACTCTCAACAGTATCTAATCTACACAAAAATTATCAATTGCAAAAATTGATAAGTTCTTCTTACTCGAAGTTTCTACCACCTCAAATCAATTTAATTCAATTAATGTCCCAATAATTACTAGTGATAGAATTAAATGAAGAATTTAAAATCTGATTATAAAATAAGTGGGTAGCACAAAATATAGCACGTAATCAAATTATCACCAAAATCGTTTTAAAATTATTTTTATGCACTTTAAAGTTTGAAAACGATTTCACATAGATCTTAAATCCAAGCAAGTAATAATAATAATAATAATAATAATAATAATAATAATAATAATAATAATAATAATAATAATAATAATAATAATAATAATAATAACTCAAAATACAAAATAGTAGCTTCGAAATATCTTACCAGTATATCACCGAAAGAATGAAAATCAAATCGCAACAAAGCTTAGATCGATGACGCTGGAATTCTCAACACTTCTTCTCAAGAGCTTTTTTCAGGCAATATCTCATAATAAACTCTCAGTATAATATCAGAATGATGACTCTTAGAAAGCTCAGGAACTGATTTGTTCTTGATAGAATGATATATCATATCACATAAGTGAAAAACGTAGGTCGATATATACTAATTTTAAATAAGCCCTCTAACGGCTAGTTCCTACAAGATAAGACATTTAAATACTCATATAGACCCCATATATTAATATTACTCAATGTTGGTTCAATTCACTTAATTATAACTTTTAAATCTTTCAATTTAGTCTTTCAAATAATTCTCAATCTCAAATAAAACTAGATAGGAAGTATCGAATGTACCAATTTGAGAAACACTTAAAATATTTGTACCATATATAAAGGGATATATAAATAATAATGATGTATCTATCATAAGTTCAAATCTCTAAGATATCTCCAAAAAATCAGCCAAAAAATTGCTAGTTTTGGATCAAATCCCGAAATTCCACAAAATCTGAAACAGCACAGTCGGTTAACCAGCTCCTGCCTATTAGTCAACCAATCAATGCAGGATACTAGCCAAACCATTTTCATACACCAGTCGGTTGACCGATCCCCCATGGGTCGGTTGACCGATCGATTTAGGATGCTCCCTAGGCCATTTTTTGAATCTGGTCGGTTAATCGATTGATTTAGAGAGTTTACTTCTCAGCCATCGGTTGATCGATCTATCTTGATCGGTTGACCGATCGATCTAGAGACTTCTCCAATACCCAACCACTTCCCATCGGTTGACCGATCAATGCTCGATCTCATTTCAACTCTAATCTTCGACATTTTCGACCCTTTAACTGATTTCTTTTCTTGGTTAACTTAATTGACACTATTAATCAATTTTAAACACTAATCTTGCTCGGGTTAATTTTTCTTTTTCAATTTCACACTAGAGCAAATATGTGAAGTAATTCGGATCCTAATAAAAATATGCATAAATATAAATTCATTTTTGTGTCGCGTATGATCCTAATTGGAATACATTAAGAGTGAAAATTAACTTGAGTTGTTTTCACCTAGATTCTTTAGAATCTTCAATCTCTTAATGTTCGTCTCTTTGTCTGTCTCTTTACATCCTTAGCAATTTCTTCATGATAACATCAATAATGGAACTTTTACACTGAAACACTCAATAAACTCGTTAGTTTCACCAAAAATATCAACACTGAATTGTCCATCAAAATCTTAGAATCTACATAAACTTCTTCTTGAAGACCGCTATTCAAGAAAACATTTTTAACATCCATCTTAGAAATATGCCACTAAAAACAAATGCAACAACAATAAGAGTATGAAAATTTTTCCTTTTTTTTCAATTGCAATAAAAGTCTCCTCATAATCCATACTATATTACTGAGAAAATTCCTTAGCAACCAATCGGGCTTTATACAGCTCCACTGAACCATCAGGCTTGATTTTAATTTTTTAAACCCAACAAGAACCAATTATAATTTTACCAGGAGGTAAAGATACTAAATCCCAAGTATTTGTCTTGTGCAAAGCAGAGAGTTTCTCAGCCATAGGCTGTTGCCAAAAGGGATCAAGTGCTGTCTCTTTATAGGACAAGGCTCATAGGGGCAATGAATAGAAGCTAAAAATGAAGTAAAATAATTTAAATAATAAGAGTAAACAAAATCTAGTATATGAGTAGACTTAAGAATGCATTGAGGATAGCGAGGAGGAAGATCCACAATCTCAAAAGGTGATTGGTCGGTCGTTGGATGGGAGGGAATACTTGAGGCATTAGTACTGGCAAAAGTAACAATGCGATCCCTGTGAGAATAATGTAGAGAAAGAGGTACAATAGGAACATGAGGTCGAGAAGTATGAGGTGGTCAAAATTTGTAGTGAATGAATTTTGAGGAGGTAAACTATCTGTATCATTAGGGAAATGATATATGGAAATAAGGTAAAATTTAGTCAATTTGTGTGTAATCAAAAATAGAAAAGAAAGGTATATACTTCAGAAACACAAGAAGATGGGACATATATAGTTTTTGTGCAACTAGATCAAAACTACAAAATCCTTTTTGTACCTCACCATAACCTAGAAATACACAAATAGAAGACCGAGAAAATAACTTACTACGCTCTACACTTGGTTGAAGAACAAAATAAGTACACCTAAATACTCTTCAGGAAGAATAATTAGAAGTATGACCATAAAACTTTTAAATAGAGATAGACTTGAAGAATGAGAGAATGTGATCTTATTAATTAAGTTCACGGTAGTAAGGACTATTTCTCCCCAAAATACACTAGGAACAGAGGTAGACAATAAGAGGGAACAAACAGTTTCAATAATGTGCTTATGTTTTATTTTAGCAACACCATTTTGCTCAAGAGTGTCAGTAGAGAAGGTTTGGTGAACTATTCCATCTAAAGCAAGCAAGTCAGTGAAAGAATTAAGAATATACTCTCCACCCAAATCACATCTAAAACACTTTATAACAGAACTATATTAGGTCTTAACAAGCTCTCAAAATGTTTGAAAAATACCAAGAATTCAAAATGACATTTCATAATATAAATCCAACAATTTCGAGTGCAATCATTAATAAAGGAAGCGTAATATCTACACCCCTCCCCTTTTGCAGCAATAGGGAAAGATTGCCACATATCATAGTGAACCAAATCAAATGGTGTAAGAGAAGAAGAAGTATTTTGATTAAAAGATAAAGGAGAGAATTTTACTAGTTTGCAACCACTACAATAAGAAATATTAAAAGTTGACAAATTTTCTAATACTCTTGTAGATACTAAGTATTTTAAACAAGATGTTGAAATATGACCAAGACGAGAATGCCACAAAAAAACTAGAAAAAGAAAAAGTCAAATGAAAAGATGATAATTAAATACCAGAAGCTGCAAGAACTAGTACTTTTAGCTTGTTCAATATATATAGTTCTCCCTGCCTATGACCTATCCCAATCAGGTTTTGGAATTGCAGATCCTGTACATTACAAAAGGTAGAAGAAAAAAGATTGAGTAAATAAAATCACATAATTATCCGATAGAAACAAGATTCATATATAAATGATTTAGGATTTAAAGAAGAAAATGATGAAAAGTCAGGTGACATATGATGAGAGGCTCCAGAATCTAGAACCTATAGAGAGGAAAACATACCTGAAGTACTAGAGGAAAACAAACCTACTGAAGAGGCAATGAACATAACATGCAACTATGTAGCAAGAAAATTCTAAAATTGCTCGTTAAGGGCAGCCATTATGGAATTAAAAGATGTCGAGTCTCCAAAGCCACATGAATTTGATAAGAATAAAGTTGCTGCAATATTAGGCTATGGAGGTTTATAAAGGCTTTTTTGAGATTGATTGTCAGATTTTCAGGGGGAAGACAGTTGATGTTGTTTTTCCTACAATATTCTACTCAATTTAGTTCATTGATCATTTCAAAGACCATTCTACTTACAAAAACTACATTTATCAAAAGCTGGCCATAAATAAGGCTTGTTTTGATGAAAAGAATGTGGTTTAGAAGGAAGTGCCAGAACAAATAAACTATATATTTGGAGAACCAAACTATATATTTGGAGAACCCTTTTTTTCTAATTAATATTTGAAGCGTATCTCACCGGCCAAATAACTCACTAACCACTGAGTCAACAGAAGAAAGTGGATTATGGTGCCGAATTGTCCCACAAAGTCCTTAAAAATCATCACGTAATGCCATAAAAAATTAGACCAAATATTGTTCTTCTCTACGTGTAATGTACGGAGTACACACTCCTAATTCTGCAGATTCTATGAGGGCCAATCGATTCCAAAAATCTATCATATCGGATTAGAATTCCTGAACCCTTATATCATTCTATTTCAGTACTCAAACGTCAGATTCAAATTAGTATTATTTTGCAAAGTTAGACTGTGTATACAACCTTAATAGATGTTTCTAACTCTATTTAGCGTACTTATATTTTGCTAATTGCATACCAATTGAATGATCAATAGAGTTGTTAATCCAAGTGATAACTTTTGAGTTATTTGCCTTCCAAATGTCTAACGAAACTATATAATCTTCAGTCTTTTGATCTTTTGGTTTAACCAACATATCACTAATATAACCCCATATCTTTTTGCCTTTCAGAAAATTTTCCATCGCATTACTCTAATATGAAAAAAAAAATCTCATACAATATCACACGAATAGATTGAAGCAAATCATTCCTTTTAGAAGCTATTACGAATACCAACAAAAGAAGCACACAAATCAAATGCAAGGGAGAAAACTATCAAATACTAGAAACTATATGATGATTTGTTGCAGAAAAACCAAATTAAAGTTGCGCAGAATCCAAAATTGTACAGACATCAAAAATCTTAGTTGTACGAACGTTGGATCTGTACGAACGTCAGAATCGTACGGATGCAAAAAATAGTTGGATTTGTGGTTGTTGTGGATGTGATCAAACTTCCTTCCATGATATTAGGCTTTTGATATCACGTGAAAATCAATGAATAAATATAGAGTTTAGAGATAAAAGAGAAAAGGAGGGTAGGATTTATTACATGTGAATGAATAAATACAGAAGTACGAGAGAATACCTAGAAAAATTTAGAAAGCAAATAAAATATTATTCCGCCCTTAGTACTAAATAATAATAACTCTAATAAATGCAATATATGAAAACAATTTATTGTTCAATGCAAGCTTTGCGTATACCTGCCCCTTTTTTTTCTAATTAAGTTCTTTGTATTGTAATTATCTATCATTTTGTGAGAATCGACATTTTCTTCACTTACTGGTTGATTGGTTTCAAATCTGACTCATAAAATACTGCAATGCTACACATAGATCACAATAAAAAAAAATAAAAAAAAAATATTGGTTTTCAAAAATTATTTTATTTCGAAAATTTGTGTGTTGATGTAATTATTTTTGCAAATATTTGTAATTTCGGTTATCTTAAATATTTGATATTCGTGTGTGGATATTTGAATGTTTACTGTGAATATTTACATTAAAAATTTATTATCCTTATGACGTGTATATTTAATTTTTCTTGTTGATTATTTGGTTGTTCTAGTTTTGGTTGGTGTTAAATGTTGCTATTGTTATGTGATTGAAAAATCTGATATTGTTTTGAGTGAAATTCAGTATATTGAAATTCTTGAAGTTGCTTAATTATTGTTGAAAAAGTATTTATTGTTCTTATTTGTTGTATAAGTTGGTTCCAATATTTACCTTAAAATGTCATGGAATTTTACACTGGTAAAGCCTATATGGTATAATTTGTTACGGTTTTCTTGGGATTTTTTTTTATTCGTCATGTTGTATATATGTATTTAATTAGAATTTTTTTTTTGGCATAAGTGACTATATTTTTAATTTTATTGAATTATGTATAGGAAACTTTTATGATTATTATATATAATTGCATTATAAAGTGGTGTGATATTTGTTGTTCATGTTTCATGTATAATAACGATAAATTCAAATATCATGCAACAAATGGCGAGCTCACCTAGACAAGTGGGTCGTAACCCAAAATGCTTCCCCACTAGAGGGCCGCAATCCAGACTGCGACCATTCTTCTGAGGGATATTTAAATAAGAGTTTTTTATTATATAGTCTTCATGGAGAGACCATTAAAAAAAAAAACATTTTTGATATGTTTGGTTAGGATTTAGATCAAATAGTACAATCAATTAAATTTTTAATTTTTGAATTGAACAAAATAGGACATGAAAAGACACATATACATATTTCTCTCTCATTTACGTTAACCATTTACATTAACGTTATTTCTATTTTATTCATATCACTCCATAATCCACGTTCATATTTTATTCCTCTCACATATCATCAATGTTACCTCTCACACTAAAGGATCTCTCTCTCTCTCTCTCTCTCTCTCTCTCTCTCACTAAGTCTCTAAACCTAAATTACGATTCTCTCTCTCTCTCAAATCGGTGGAGGTGAGGCGGCCGTTCGCAGGCTCTCTCTCTCTCTCGTCACCGTCGCCGACCAGATTGGCCGGCTAAAAACAAGATCTGGCCTCGCAGGCTCTCTCTCTCTCATCACCGTCGCAGACTCTTTCTCTCTCTCTCTTTCTCAGATCTGGTTTTCAATGGTGGTTTGTTTTTCATTTACGAGAAGGAAACGATAGATCTGTTCTTGGTTGTTCTTCGTCATTTGTCTTCACCTATGGTGGTTCGCAAGGAGGTGGCGTCAAAACAAGCTCTGATTGAAAACTTCTGCGATTTGCACTCTTAAAAAAATGGAAACACCAAAACGTACCGGTTGATTCGAATTTCTCGGACCTTCTCCTTCATGTACTGACTCAACAGACTACACGTCTGCGAGAAGCTCATCTTCTCTGGCGCTTTCGTCGCCTTTTGGCTTCGGAACACGGCGGAAGAACTGGACATAATTTCGGATTTCACGATTTCTAGGGTTCCAGATTTCACAATTTTATTTTGGATTTGTGGGTATTTTGGTTTTGTGAGTTTCTTGTATTTTTGAAGTGGTGGTTTTCACGATTTTCACTGTGTTTTGAATTTATGGATTTTTTGTATATTTTTTGAAGTGGTGGATGGTGATGGTGGCAGGTATTTCTCTTTCTTTCTCTCTCTCTCTCTATATATATTTCTCTCTCTATATATACATATATTTCTATCTGATTCTTGGTAGTGATTGACGTTGTTTTTTTTTGTGGTGTTTTTCAGCGGTGTTGATGTTCGATTCGGCGGGTGTCGTTGGCAATGTTGATGTTCGTTTCGAACAACCATCAGCCACCACTAGCCAGATCTAGCAACCACCATCGGTCACCAGTCATATTTTATCAAGACGATGTAAATGCATTAACATTAACACAAGAGACCCTAAAACAATATTTATTAACGTTAACGCTAAAACCAATAAAACGTGTATATACGTTAACGTAAATATTCAAACAAAATATGTTAACATACAACCCCTAAAAAATAAAATATGTTAACGTTTACGCAATTTTTTAATGGGTTGGGTTGTAATTGCGTTAACGTTAATACAACTAAGTTTGTCTGTAAACAAAAAAGATTTGGACTTCAAAAAATTTGCCTATATAAAACGTTAACGTTAACGCATTTAACGTCAGTGGCTGGGTTTGTTCACGTTGGTGGTGTTTTTCAGGGTGTTGATGTTCGATTCGGTGGTGGTGTTTGACGGTGGTGTTCATTTTGGATTCAAACAACTGTCGGCGACCACTAGCCAGATTCGGCAACAACCACCGACCACCAGCTAGATTTAAAGTTAACGTTAATATCGGTGTTGATATTCAATTTGGCAGTGGGGTGAAAATGTTCATTAACGTTAACGCACACCATTTTTCATTTTGCACAAGTGTTTTTCTGGACAAATTTAAATGCGTTAATGGCTAGATTGTAATTGTGTTGAACGTTAATGCAACTAAATTAAATATGTTGGTTTGGTGTGCGTTAACGTAAACGCAACTAAGTTAAATGTGTTGGGTTGGTGTGCGTTAACGTTAATGCAATGAGTTAAGTATGCTGGGTTGTAATTGCGTTAACATTAACGCAATTAAGTAAATGTGTTGGGGTTGTAAGTGTGTTAACGTTAATGTAACCAAATTTATCTGTGTTGTGAGTGATTTTTATTTTACACATTTTTTGGACAATTTTAAGTGCATTAACATTTAATACTGAGAGAGGCAACAAAATGTACATTAACGTTAACACAAACTCACCAAAATGCGTTAACATTAATGCACACAAAATAAATCGTGAAAGAGACGGCAATGTGAAACACAAAAAAAAAAATGCATTAACGTTAACACACACACATAAATGAATAAGATGCATTAACGTAAATACATTCAAAATACGCTAAATATTCAAAAGAAAAAACACACAACACGTCTGATGGTAAAATGAGTTAACGTTAACGTAATGCAAAAAAAAAATAAAAAAAATAAAAATAAAAAAATCGTTAATAGCTGGGTTGTAATTGTGTTGGGTATTAACACAACTAAATGTATTGGGTTTGTAATTGCGTTAATATTAACGTAATTAAGTTAAGTCTGCTGAATTGTAATTGTGTTAACGTTAACGCAATAAAAATAAATGTGTTGAGTTGTAATCGCGTTAACGTTAACGCAATTAAGTTAATGTGTTGGGTTGTATTTATGTTAACATTAATGCAACTAACATTAACGTTAATGCACATAAAACAAATAATGAAAAAAACAGTAATATGAAACACACACAAGAAAAGGCATTAACGTTAACACACACACAAACGAACAAGATGCATTACGTAAACACACACAAAATATGATAAATATTCGAGAGAAAAAATATACAATATGTCTGGTGATAAAATGAGTTAACGTTAACGTAATGCACAAACAGACAAATTGGGAGATAATGCGTTAACAAAAAAAAATAAAAAATAGATTCAACAACGTTAACGTCAATCTCAATGTAATATTGTAATATAGGTAAGTGGTATTTACTTGAATAAGTTACGTGAATGTTAACATCCTTTATTGTCCAAATTTGTCTTGTTACATAATGACAAAATGGTAGACTTGTAAATAAATGTTAACAGGGAGGGCCATAATGAAAGACTTTTTTCTAAAAATTTGGTGGGGTCTGAAAATTTAATTGTTCATGTCAGGAACTCTTTTTTCTCTATTGGGTCTCTATAGAGGACTAAAAAATTAATTACCCTTTAAATAATGGAAAACACCGGCCTAATCACCTGTCGCCACCTGGACAAGTGGGCCACAACCTAAAAAATGGCCCTACTCTAGTGTCGCACTTCAAAGTGCGGGCCAGTCTTCTTGGGGCTATAAATAACCCCCCCATTTTATCCTATGTGGGTTCTTTGATTCTGCTAAGTTTTTTCCTATTACCCAAAACCCCAATAAATTCTTAAGGAAGTTCAAGTTTAAAAAAAAAAAAAAAAAATTATCCATTATGGGATAAGTATACTTGTTTTCGCAATTTTTTAAGTATTGTCGTCGCCTCTTCCTCCTACGCCCTTCTTATAATCGTTTCTCTCTTTGCATTTCAGATTGCGAATGTAGGAATACTTAATAAGAAGAATTGGAGTTCAATCCATTTATACGATGCCATGAAATGGATGTGATACGGGCTACGTCTTGCTCCGAAATTACATTATTGAATTTTGAAATTACATTATTGAATTTTGATCTACAAATTAATGTAAATATAAGTTATATTTATAATTAACCTTAAATATCGTAGGAAAATTTATTGTTTAGTCCTCCAAAGATGGGTAAATTAAAAAAAGACATTTGATTTAAATAATTAAGTTTATAATCCTAAAAAATACGATAGAAAAAAAAAGTCCCCAATAAATACCATATCTGTTTGTTCTTATTTATGAATAGTGTCATTCTGACAATTGCGTGAATATTCATTCAATATTTTGAAATAATATTTTTAATTCACTCAATTTCATCTTCGCTCAATTTTCACTCAAATATTTTGTGTGAACGTGCACTCAATATATTCAGAATACTATTTTAACTCATTTAAATCAATGTGCACTAAAAAATTTCAAAACAATTATTCACTAAATGCCCACTCAACAAAAATAGTTTGCACATTTGCATCAATGTTCACATATTATATTCAAACCTATATAGAAAGGGGCATACATGTTAACATTCATACAAATTGTGAGTTAGTAGATGCGTGAACATTCACCCGACCACATTTGGTATGAATATTTTAAAAAAAATTACAAAAATCAATCAATCACCGAAAAATTAATAAAATCACAAAAAAAATTAAATTAGATTTGGAAATTCCAGAACTGAACATCTTTTTGAAAACAATCAAAATATTTTAGAAAAAATATTTTAGGGAGAAAAATGTAAGGCAAACCTAAGAAAGTAAAACTAAAACAAAAAAAGGGAACAACATATAATTAGTAGTCCTTAAACATTCAATGCAATTGAATGTTCCTCCATTACTATTCATCTTCCTCCATTATGATTCATCTTCATCGTGGTGGGGGGACCCTGAGGAAGACGATAACGATGATGAAGACGATGAAAAAGACGTCGCCATCATCTTCAAATCTACGTTCGTCATCACCACCTTTGTTCTACTTTGAAGAT
Organism: Eucommia ulmoides; assembly: GCA_016647705.1. Classification (NCBI taxonomy): domain Eukaryota; kingdom Viridiplantae; phylum Streptophyta; class Magnoliopsida; order Garryales; family Eucommiaceae; genus Eucommia; species Eucommia ulmoides. The sequence goes on from CM028329.1 coordinate 7,563,522, forward strand.
GATGACGGTGATAAAGAAACGTCATCATTCTTCGTTCGCTGTCATTTCTTCGTTCAGAGAGAGGAAGACGTAAGATCTCTAGATCTGGTTCATCGTCGTTTTTCCGCTTGGATGGATGAAGATGTCAGATCTTAGGCCATTGTCACTGCACACGTCTTCTTCATGGACATTTGTTTACAGAACAAGCATGAGAAGATTTTGTTCGCAGGTGAATAGACACGAAGCATGGACATCTTCTTTATGGACATTTTTTTACGAAATAGATGCAATTCGCCAGTGAATAGACGGGAGGCATAAACGGGCAGCTAAATGAGAGAGAGAGAGAGAGAGAGAGATAGAAAAGAAAGATATGGACTTGCGGCAGTTGAGAGGGATAGAAAGGGAAATGGATGTTTAGGGTTCTAACATTATATAAATAAGGGCATAAACGTCTTTTCATTATTTTGGTCAACGATAAAAGGACTATAGACTAAGAATGTTTGTTAAAATGACTAATTTATACTATAAATGTTTAAAATGATTTTTTTTTCTAAATCAATTGTTAAATAAGGGTTAAATAATAAAAAACTCTATATCATATACCTATTTTTTTCTATATAGAAAAAATTAGAAACAAATAATTTAAAAACAATCAGAAAAAAAAAAACTCTATATCAACTGTTAATTTAGAAAAAAAAAATAATTTAAAACAGTTGTGTTGTAATTTGGTCTTTTGACCATCAACCAATTTAATAAAAATATATCTATACTCTTATATATATACATGATGATGAAACCTAATCTAAACTAAGCAATAATTTTCAGCCGTCTAACCATTTTATCTCTCTCTCTCACTATATTCAAATGTGGAGATCTGATCTAGGGTAAACGATGAAGAGGCTTTGGTGGTAGAGGTAGGTATGGACGACAACATGTAGCAGCCAGTTGACCCTCTCTCTTTTTAGTCTCTCTCTCTCTCTATCTCTCTCTCTCTCTCTCTCTTTTCTATCTCTCAACTGAAATAGGCATCTTTATCCCTTCTATCTCTTAGCTGAAACGGAGAAGCAACAACCCCTCTCCCCACTATTGTGTGTTGCTCGTCTTCGCCATCCAGATTTATGTTGTTCGTCTTCGCCATCCAGATCTGCACCATTTGTCTTCGCCGTCTAAATATGCACTTGTTCTTGAAGGTCCTCTCATCGCCACTATTGTCTAGTACCTCGTCGGCAATCGTCCAAGTCTATGTCACCATCGTCTAGTGCCTTGTCATACATTCATCAGCTTGTCGTTCGTTGCTGCCATCACTTTCTTCTCTCTTCTCTCTTTCTCTCTCTCACTTGCCTTTCCTCGGATATGGAAATTACAAATCTAAAAATAAAATAACGATGTTTGTCTAGATTCATCGTTCGTCTTTCGATTTTCAAGCATGAATCGTTGTTCGTGTGTCCAGATTTGAGTTTAGATTTTTACGTGATTTGTTGGTTTGATTTTTGAGAAGGATGTTCAAGAATGCGTTAACACACAATTTGTGTGAATGTTAATGTGTTATATACCAATTTTTAGGGTTAAATATGATACATGAATATTCAAGTACCATTTCAGGTAATTGAATATTTCTTAGGATGTACAAATTTGATTTTGAAAAGGATGTCCATATTTGATTTTAGAAAGAATGTTCACATGAGTTAATACATGATTTGTGTGAATGTTAACGTGTATTAAGTGAACAATTGTGTGAATATTAACGCATATGTTAAAAATTACCTTGATGAAATATTCACGCATGTGATAAATCACGATTTTATGTGAATGTTAATGTGTATGTGATAGGTGTGATCTACCTACGTATTTTCAAACCAAATTAAGTTAGTTTTCATGCGTTTATATAGTATTTTATTACATTTTAATTAGTTTTATTACTTTTTGTATAAATCAGGTGTGTGGAGCAAAAAGATAGGAAACTGGAGTGAAAACGATGAGATCGAATCAAAAGCGATCGAAGAACAGTGGAAAAAACAAGTTAGGAGGCAAAATTGTGAAATAGGCCCACCGTCTAGGCGTCCAGACCATCGCCTAGGCAATGAAGATACTGAGAAAGACCAAAGGCTACTAGCATCCCACCGCCTAAGCGAAAAACCAGCAGAAAGATTTCCAAGTCCACCATTGTCTTCACCACTACGACGATCAGCCAAACCGACCTACCTTCGCCTAGGCGGTGGATCCCTCCGCCTAGGCGGAGACCCTCTACACATCCTTGATATTTATTACATATTTTTGAGATATTTTATCTGTAAATACCCATTCCTCTCCTCTCCTTTTGTTCCCCCCAGCCATTTGGGCACCTTAGGCCATACTTAGGCTTAGATTTAGGAGTTTTAGAGGTGGAGCTTACATCCCGAAGTGGAGAAGACAGCGAAGCGATCGTTGAGCGTTCTTAGTGGCTAATATTCGGACGAGGCTACGTTCTTCGATTCTTTTCCTTATATCTTTAACATAGGATCATGTGAGCATGTTTAGCTCATTATTTCATTGTAAATGCAGCTGTGGCCATAGTTAAATATGGATTGTATAGGAATTAACACTATATTTATAAATATGTTGTTTGGATGATTTCGGTGTTTCATTTGTGATTGTTCTTTGTAGTTTGATTGTGTTTATCGTATCGTTTGTTTATCATACTTAGTTAGATAAATGGAGTATACGGATTTTGACAAACCCCGGATTCGGATTAGGGTATACAAATGTCACGATTCTATAACCCGGTCAGGGTTTGAATTGTAGACAATCGATGACGTTGGGGGCAAGACGCACGCAACCTAGGGTCGTTAAGACGTTGAGGGAAACTTTTTTGTTGACACAAAGTTGCATTATATCCCCTGTCTTACACTCCGGAGGGGTGGCGATAGAGTTTTAGAACAGAGATTTTCGATAGAGTAAATACAACGCACGATCCAATGACCCAGTCAGGAGTTGGATTATGTGCAATCAATGACGCTGGGCGAGACTCACGTGACCTAGGATCATTAAGACGTTGAGGAGAGTTCTTCGTTGACTCGAAATCATGTATTCCCCCGTCTTACACTTGGGAGAGGTGGCGGTGGAGTTTATATACCGAGATTGTCAAATAGGTCGAACACCATAAATGTGAATAAATCGAGATCGAACAGGTATTTGTAAACACGTTAATCCCTAGGCGATTCTTTCCCCTAAAACATATTAGTGTATTAGTATAGTTATTTTAGGTTATATTAGTATTAGTTTAAATTAATTGAATACATTTATTTTTAGCCTAGATAAAGTTAGGTCATGACAAACGCGATACTCGATAGTAACGACACCAATCTCTGTGGATACGATAACCCGATCTTTCACGATCATAATTTACTAAAACTTTGACCTCGTACACTTGCGAGTAGTCAGATACGACGAGGGTGTACAATCCTTGCCTGTACCAAGTTTTTGGTAATAATTGCCGGGGATTGTGTTTTGTCATTTATTATCGATATTTGTGAGTAAATGACCTGATTTTACTTTAGACATTTCTTTGTATATAATTTTTTTTTATAGTTTTGTTTTTATTTCTTATGTAGGGTACTTGCTGATGTTAGATCAACGGGTATTGATGCATCATTTTCGACGGGATTCCAAACCTTTTTATGGTGCGGGGCCATGCACATCAGCCAGTGAGGCGTTTTGTTGAAAGATTGAGCCAAACAAAGCAAAACCTCGCCAAGCTTGAGGGCGTTTTAAAAATGTCGGGCCGAGGATATTAAACCACACGCTTCTTGGGAGGCAACCTAAGGTCAAATAAATTAAATCCGTTATATCTGACTTAATTCGGAAGAGAGATCCTCTCGCCTCCCAGGTAAGTGTTCTAAACACCCTTTGTCAGCATTCTTTCATTTCATATGTTAAGATTGATGATTGGGATCACTGAGAACTCTATCTGTTTTGAGTTCAGAAGTGATGTGTAGTATAGTATTGTTAGTTTATGTGTTACTGTTTTTTCTCGTATTACATGTGTGTTTAAGATAGAATATGTTTATTTTTATGTTGTTGTTGTGTGCATGCTGAGTTTTGCGTTCATCTGGGCTGTTACCCAATGATGATAATTACCTCTGGTTGTTTTCGAAGTCAAGGGTAATACCCATGCATGTGTAATTTTGTGTGCTTGACTATGCTTTTTGGTAAAAATTATTATAGATCCTAATTTGCACGAGCACATAGACTCAATGTATTTCTATTTAATTGATTTGAGGACGATTATCGATTAGCCAAACTCATGACACATTAAAGATTTTAGAACTTGATTGAGGGGAAGCTTGAGGTGAAATCCTAAGCAAGGTAGATTAGGAGACATGATTTAGGCATTTTCTTTGTCGCTTGAGCCTTTTTAAGCCTACCTGTAATATGTTTATCCCTCGTCACCTTGTCAAAGCATAAATTTCAATTCAATTCTGAGCACATAAACTAATACCCTAGCCAGTTGACCTTCTTCCGAACCTTAATCGTTGAATTTAAAGGCACATTTGAGTAAATCAAGTTAGCAGTTGCAAATACTTCTTGATGTGAGCGGTTGGGTTTAGGGCGACCTTCGTATTGGTTCGGTTCAAGTACTCACTTTGTCGTTTTTCTTTCGTTTTAAAACCTCACCCATGAAATAATACTAATCGAATAAGTTTGGGGGTGTGGTAAGTTTAAAAAAAAAAAAAAAAAAAAAAAAAAAAAAAAAAAAAAAACTATGTAAATATCTTTAAATTTCGTTTTTTTTTTTATAAGTGAGTACGTCGGTCTAAGATGTTTGTTCGGGATTCTTTCCAATCTAAGTATGGGGGTTCGAGAGTGAATGTGTCAAGCGTTGAGTCTTGGGTAACGTTAACCCGTTTTCTATTCAAAAATACCCTTGGCCAACTATTCCTTAACCGAACCAATTCCTTTTGATGTCTATGAGCTACTCAACCTACATTAGTAGAGAGTGGACCCCAATCCAGCCTAGGGAAATCCTAGTCTTTCACGGTCCAAGTCATGAGTTTCGTTGGTAGATAATTCAATCTGGTCGTTGTATAGTTATATTATTGAGTCACGTACAAACACGTTTACAAGATCTAGAATAGCGTTCACCATTATTGCATATCGAAATTCTAGAACCACATGATATGTTTTACCGCCTGAATACATATGACAGGCGGTTGTGGAGGGTAAAATAAATAGGCCGTTAAAAGAAGTCAAAACTCGCATGTTGTTATGTTTAGATTGTTTTAGGTTGTTTGTTATTTAATTTCATTGTGTTTTTTATTTTCGTGTGTGTGTTTGGCTCGAGGACTAGCCAAATTCCAAGTTTTGGGGTACTTGATAGGTGTGATCTACCTACGTATTTCCAAACTGAATTAAGTTAGTTTTCGTGCGTTTATATAGTATTTTATTACGCTTTAATTAGTTTTATTACTCTTTGTATAAATCAAGTGTGTGGAGCAAAAAGATAAAAAATTGGAGCGAAAACGATGAAATCAAACCAAAAGCGATTGAAGAATGGTGAAAAAAAAAAAAAAGCTTGGAGGTAAAATTGTGAAACAGGCCCACCGCCTAGGCGTCCAGACCACTGCCTAGGCGGTGAAGATGCTGAGAAAGACCAAAGGCTACTGACAGCCCACCGCCTAGGCGAAAAAACCAGCAAAAAGATTTCCAAGTCCACCGCTGTCATCACCACCATGGTAATCAGCCAAACCGACCTACCTTCGCCTAGGCGGTGGATCCCTTCGCCTAGGCAGAGACCCTCTGCATAGCCTTGATATTTATTAGATATTTTTGAGATATTTTATCTATAAATACCCATTCCTCTCCCCTCCTCTTGTTCCCCCCAGCCATTTGGGCACCTTAGGCCATATTTAGGCTTAGGTTTAGGAGTTTTAGAGGTGGAGCTCACATCCCGAAGCGTACAAGACAGTAAAGCGATCGTTGAACGTTCTTAGCGGCTAATCTTCGAACGAGGCTAAGTTCTTCGATTATTTTCCTTATTTCTTTAACTTAGGATAATGTGAGCATGTTTAGCTTGCTATTTTATTGTAAATGCAGTTATGGCCATAGTTAAACATGGATTGTATAGGGATTAACACTATATTTATAAATATGTTGTTTGGATGATTTCGGTGTTTTGTTTGTGATTATTTTTCATAGTTTGATTGTGTCTATCATATTGTTTGTTTATCATGCTTAGTTAGATAAATAACACGGGATTTTGACAAACCCCGGATTCGGATTAGGGTACACAAACGCCACGATTCTACAACCCGGTCGGGGTTTGAATTATGGATAGTCGATGACGTTAGGGGCAAGACTCATGTGACCTAGGGTCGATAATACGTTGAGGGGGACTTATTCGTTAACACGAAATTACGTTATATCCCCCGTCTTACAATCGGGAGATGTGGCGAGGGAGTTTTAGAACGGAGATTGTTGATAAAGTAAATACAACGCACAATCCAATGACCCGGTCGGGAGTTGGATTGTGTGCAATCAATGACATTAGGCGAAACTCACATGTCCTAGGGTCGTTAAGACGTTAAGGAGGACTTCTTCATTGACTCGAACTCATGTATTCTCCCGTCTTACACTTGAGAGAGGTGGCAGTGGAGTTTACATACCAAAATTATCAAATAAGTCAAACACCGTAAATGTGAGTAAATCGAGATCGAAGACGTATATGTAAACACGTTAATCCCTAGGCGATTCTTTCCCCTAAAACATATTAGTATATTAGTATAGTTAATTTAGGTTATATTAGTATTAGTTTAAATTAATTAAATACATTTATTTTTAGCCTAGATAAAGTTAGGTCATGACAAATGTGATACTCGATAGTAACGACACTAATCTCTGTGGATACGATAACCCGATCTTTCACGATTACACTATACTAAAACTTTGACATCGTACACTTGCGATTAGTCAGATACGGCGAGGGTGTAAAATTCTCGCCCGTACCAGTATGCCTCTTTCTAGGTTTGACTATGATATGTGAACATTGACGCAAATGTGTAAACTATTTTCTTTGAGTAAAATATTGGGTTTGAACAATTGTTTTGAAATTTTTGAGCAAATATTGATTTGAATGAACTAAAATAATGTTCTGAAATATTGTGTGAATATTCACGTAGAATATTTGAGTGAACATTAAGTGAACATTGATTTGAATAAATTACAGTAGTGCCCTGAAATGTTGATTAAACATTCCGACAGAAGTTTTGAGTGAACATTAAGTTAACATTGATTGAACAAACAAAAATAGTGCTCTGAATATTGAGTGAATATTTACGCAAAATATTTGAGTGAAAATTGAGCGAAGATAGAATTGAGTGAACTGAAAATATTGTTTTAAAATATTAAGTGAATATTCATGCAAATGTCAGAATGTCACATTTCGTAAATAAGAATAAACATGAAGGACATTTGTTGATACATTTTTTCTATAATTTCTTTGAGAATTATAAACTTAATTATTTGAACCAAATGTCTTTTTTCTAACTTATCCATTTTTGGGACTAAACAATAAATTCCAATATATATAAATCTATGGAAATAAAATATGGACACTAAAGTTACTAATAACACTAAAATATTAATTTAAAAAAAGTTATGCACATTAAATTTATGAAAATTATATAAATAATATATGCACATTAAATTTAGTAATATTACTGAAATATTAATTTTACAAAAAAATAAAAATAATATATGAGATATTAAATTTAATAATAATACTGAAACATTAAATTTATGGTAATTGGATAAAAGAAATAATACAAAAGAGAAAACATAATATACAAAAATAATTATTAAATTTACAAAAAAATTAAAAATAATATATATAGGATATTAAATTTAAAAATAACTATTAAAACATTAAATTTATGGAAATTAAATTAAATAAATAATATAAAAGAAAAAATATAATATGAAAATTAGGGACATTAAATTACGAAAATTATAGAAATAATACATGCCTATTAAATTTTTAAAAAATTTGAGGCATTGAAAACTAAATTAAAAAAATACTATACAGAGAAAATATAATATACATAAATTATGCACATTAACTTTATCAAAATTATAGAATTAATATATGCACATCAAATTAAGTCATAATATTGAAATATTAAATTTATAGAAATTAAATTAAAACATAATATATAAAAAATGATATATAGAAATTATGGATATTACATTTACAAAAATTATGGAAATAATATGTGGATATTAAATTTAGTAATTATAAATTAATTTTAAATTTATAGAAATTACAGAAGCAATATATGGAAATTAATGAAAATTATAGAACTAATATATGGATATTAAATTCATTAATAATACTGAAATATTCAATTTATGTAAAGTAAATTAAAGAAAATAATATAAAAGTAATATATAGACATTAAATTTGATAATAATACTAAAATATTAAATTTTCATAAATTAAATTAAAAAATAATATAAAAGAGGAAATATACTATACAAAAATTATGAACATTAAATTTATAAAAATTATTAAAATATATAAGTTAATTTCAAAAATAATATAAAAGAGGAAATATAATATTTTGAAATTACGAACGTTATGAAAATTATAGATATAATATATGTACATTAAGTTTTAGTAATAATACTGAAATATTAAATTCACAGAAATTAAATTAAAAAATAATATAAAAGAGTAATTTAATATTAAAAAATTATTAACATTAAATTTACAAAATAATTTGTTTCCTACTTGTCCACTTGGATTTTCCCTAGAGTCGTGATGGACACTGAAATATCTTGGTCAATTAAAGCATGTTTAGAAATATTAGAAGCCAATTTGTAAAAAAAAAAAAAATAAGTTATTCAATTGCTGTTGTTGCAGAAAATAAATAAAGAACGAGTTTACCAAAATTTCTTGGGATGAGTCGCGGACTAGGTCACTCTCTTTAAGACGTTTCGCGGCTCTGCCCAAGAACGTGCAAGCAGTGTATCAGCCCCGTCGTCCCCAGGATAAAACAGCCCAGAATTCTCCTCTGTCTAGGACGTTCTTTGCACTGTAGAAGTCCCGAAAACCAAACACCCCCACACACTATTCGCAAAATGAACAAACTGCTCGGAAACCAAAATCGAACTGAAGAAACAGTACCGGAACAGATCGAAACAATTCCAGAAGAACAAAACAGTGAAAACGAAACTGTTTCGGAACAGAAACAGAAACAGAAACGAAACAGAAACAGAAACAAAACAGAAGCTAAAACAGAAACAGGAATAGTTTCGGAACAAAAACAGTCTGCTGTTTTTTTTTTCGTACTTAAACTAAGGAAAAAAGGCTTAAATTTATAGGAAACTTTTTTTTTTTTGTTTTGAAACCGCAAGTAATAAAAAAAAACGTTTAAATATTAATTTAAAACGTTTAAACGTTTTGCCTTAAAACGTTTTGATTTCAAAACCTTTTTTTTTTTTTTTTTATTTTAACGGTTTTCAAATTCAAAAGTTTTAATATATATATTTTTTACTCATCACACGCGCGACTCGAGTCGGCTCGGCTCGGCTCGGCTCGGCACGGCACGGCCGGACGGACGGCGGCGGTGGCGCGCGCGTGTGGTAAACCGGTAGGGATGTAACTCCTCTCCCCTCCACAAAATGTGGGTACCCCTTGGGGCACACCCCAAGTGTTTCACATACCCCTAGATATCCACTTTAATTTCACATCTCCCAACCAATGTGGGACAAAAGGATTTGAGGAAAAAACCAATTTGACACATTTGGCACTTTCTATTCTAAAAATTAAATTAAAATTCATTTGTTTCAATAATCCCCCACTTGAATTTTTTTAAAAAAAAAAATTCATCGAGCAGTATAATTCAATATAAGATTGTGCATAAGAAAAGGTGTCTATCGACTTGAACCTTTACATAGTGAAGATGCTTTAGATTATACTAGAGTAACTCGTAGTTTTGAACTCTATTTCTAACAATATCACACACACAACCCTATCAGGGTGTAGTCCAAAAGCCCGTGCTTTACGGCCATGCACGTGTATCCTAGTATAGTGAATGCACTAGAGAATTTTGCCCAAAATTCTATAGGAAGCGGCCACACTTCCACATTCACATAGGTGAATCTATCAAGAGTACTCTTGTAGCTAGGTACTCCACTCCAAAATAGAGTATAGATATCATTAAGAGTTTAATAAAAACTCAACCTTCTATTGCTTCAAGATATCATGCTTCAAACAGCACATTTATGAAATAGAACTCAAATTTATAGCATGATTTTTCTCATATCACTTCATGAGTTGTTATTACCCTTTGAACCTATTTCTTGGGATCTCCAGTCTATAGGTTGGGTTTCCCTCACAAGTGACTCGTCAATCTATGGGCTTGAGTCCTATTCCTTTCGAGGTTTTGTAAACCTTTTCTCGAGCTAATCCTTTCGTCAAAGAATCGGCTAAGTTATCATCAGACCGTACATGATCCACTTTCACAGCCCCTGTAGAGATATACTCCCTAATAGTGCTGTGTTTGCGACGTATTTGTCGCTTTTTTCCGTTATAATAACGGTTCTGAATCTTTACAATAGCCGCGGTACTGTCACAATGGATCAAGACAGCTGGAATCAGTCTCTCCCATAAAGGGGTATCAGAAAGCAGGCTCCTTAACCACCCTGCTTCCTCGCTAGCCGAAGCTAGTGCAATCATCTCAGACTCCATAGTAGATTGAGCCAAAATAGTTTGTTTCTTAGATTTCCAAGAAACAGCTCCACCAGCTATACTAAATATATAACCGCTACTTGCCTTGGAGTCATCTGAAAGGGTGTTCCAATCAGCATCGCTATATCCTTCCAGAACAGCGGGAAACTTCTGATAATGTAATCCAAGGTTTATAGCTCTTTTTAGATATCTCATAATCCTATCAATAGCATGCTAATGCTCAATACTAGGTCTACTTGTAAACCTGCATAGTAATCCCACAGCATACGCTATGTCGGGCCTAGTGCAGTCAGTGGCATATCGGAGACTGCCTATGATGCTCGCATACTCAGTTTGTCTAACACCGTCACCGGTGTTCTTGAACAACTTCACACTAGGGTCATAAGGAGTACATGCTGGTTTACAATCAAAATAATTGTATTTCTTTAGAATCTTCTCTATATAATGAGATTGGTCCAAAAAAATTCCATGTTTAGACCTAGTTATTTTAATACCAAGGATTATACTTGCTTCACCAAGATCTTTCATATCAAAATTAGCACATAGCATGGATTTTACATTATTCACAACATGAATATTAGAACCAAAAATTAGCAAGTCATCCACATAAATACATATAATAGTACAAACATCATTTTCAGATTTATAGTAAATGCATTTGTCACTTTCATTTACTTTAAAACCATGTGAAATGACTAGATTATCAATTTTCTCATGCCATTGCTTAGGTGCTTGTTTCAAACCATAAAGAGATTTATCTAATTTGCATACTTTGTTTTCTAGACCAGGAATAACAAATCCTTCAGGTTGGTCCATATAAATCTCTTCTTCTAATTCACCATTTAAAAAAGCAGTTTTAATATCCATTTGGTGTACAATAAGATTATGAATTGCAGCAAGAGATAAAAGCACACGAATAGATGTAATTCTAGAGACAGGTGAGAAAGTATCAAAGAAATCTACATTCTCTCTTTGTCTAAACCCTTTGGCTACAAGACGAGCCTTGTATTTATCAATGGTTCCATCGGGATTCAATTTCTTCTTAAGAATCCATTTACATCCTATTGTTTTACAACCAGGAGGTAAATCTACCAAATGCCAAGTTCTATTTGACTCGAGAGAGTCTAACTCGTCATCTATAGCCTCTTGCCATAAACTGGCATCTATAGAGGATAATGCCTCTTGGAGGGTAAGAGGATCCTCCTCTAAGGTATATGCATAGAAATCCGAACCAAAGTCTTTAGCTATACGAGGTCGTTTACTCCTTCTAGGTTCAATATCTAATTCCTTATTAGATTCATTAATCCTAATGATAGGTTCATTACTAGAAGTCGAGCCCCCCACTATTCTTCAATTTGAAAGGAAATTTATATTCATAAAAATCAACATCATTTGATTCAATGATAACTTTATCTTTCAAATCATAAAATCTATAAGTTTTGCTATTTACCATATAACCAATAAAAACATATTCATAAGCTCTACTGGCAAGTTTTCTTCTTTTGGGGTTAGGAATTCGAACATATGCCAAACAACCCCAAGTTTTAAAATAAGACAAATTTGGTTTCTTATTTTTGAAAACTTCATAAGGTGAAATTTTACTTTTCGATTTGGGAACTCTATTAAGTACATAGCAAACCGTTAATAAAATTTCACCCCACCAGTGAGAGGCTGCACCGGAGTTAAGTAAAATAGCAACTACTGATTCAGCAAAAGTTCTATTTTTCCTTTCAGCCTTACCATTCATTTCAGGAGAATACGGTGCAGTTTTTTCATGAATAATCCCATGAGATTTATAAAAATCAATAAAAATATCAGAATTATATTATGTTCTTCTATCACTACGTAATCTCTTAATTTTCTTATTGTATTGATTTTCAATCTCAGTTACAAAATTCTTAAACATATCAAAAGCTTCACTTTTATTTTTCATGAGATAAACATAAGTAAAGTCAGAACAATCATCTATGAATGTAATAAAATACCGTTTACCATTCCTAGTCAAGACTCCACCAAATTCACAAATATCAAAATGTATCAAGTCAAGAGATTCCGATTCTCTAATTACTGATTTATGAGGGGTTTTAGTAATTTTAACTTGACTACAAAATTCACATTTTTCAAAATCATTCAAAGACAATTTAGGAATTAGTTCTAAGTTGCTTAAGTTTTTAATAATACGTTTGTTAACATGACAAAGTCTAGAATGCCAAATATTAAAAGAACACAATATGTAAGCAGAAGAAGAAATTTTATTAATTTCAACATTCAGTTTGAACATTTCATCAGTTGCATATCCTTTCCCAACAAAAATATTATTTTTGGCTAAGGTGTACAAATCAGCCCCAATAGTTTGAGTGAACCCCGCCTTGTTTAGAAGATAGCCCGAAACTAAATTCTTTCTCATCTCTGGAGTATGCAGAACTTCTTTAAGGATGACTGTCTTTCCAGAGGTAAACTTTAATTCCACTTCACCAGAACCGGCAACAATAGTGGGGTAGGAATCACCCAGCAACACTTTCTTATCTTCACTTTCAGAATAAGATTTGAACATGGTACGATCATAGCAGACATGGCGTGAAACACCAGTGTCTACCCACCACCCTTCGGATCCACCAACTATATTGATTTCAGAAATCATAGCAATAAGTTGTTCCTCGGTAAGATTCGCCTGTGGAACAGGACGACGTCTTTGCCGGCAGTTCCGAGCCAAATGGCCCGCCTTCCCACAGTTATAACAAGTAAACTGTTCAGAATTATTTCTTGAAGTGAGTTTGTTTCTATTCTAATTTTGATGCACATTTCTATTCTGGTTATTGTGGTTGCGATTCTGATTTTGATTTTTCATATTTTTCCCTTTAGGTTTCAGAATAGCGTAAGATGATTTTTTGTGAGCGTTGTTAGAAACAACAAGCACTTCATCTTTCTGATCTTATTTTCGGGCCTCCTCCTCAATCCGAAGGCGAGTGATCAAACTTTCTAAAGAAAACTCTTTAGTTTTATGCCTTAGAGTATTCTTAAAATCTTTCCAAGAGGGGGGTAATTTGTCAATTAAAACAACAACTTGAAATTGTTCATCAAGGGACATACCTTCAGCAATTATTTCGTGAGCGATTTTCTGAAGTTCATGAGACTGAACCTCCACTGATTTGTCGTCGGTCATTTGGTATTTCAGATACCGACTAACAGCATATTTTTTACTTCCAGCCTCCTCAGTGTCGTATTTCTTCGAAAGAGTATCCCAAACTTCTTTTGCAGTTTTGTTAGAGCAGTAATAATCATATAGATCATCAGACATACCATTAAGAATAAAATTCTTACAACGGAAATCATTTTCCTCCCAAGACTTAACTTCTTGAATCTGAGCGTCTGTAGAAACTTGAGGTAATTGTGGTTTTTCGGTTGTACAGACATATGCTACTTTTTCGATAGTAAGAAAAAATAACATTTTCTGTCTCCACCTTTTAAAATGAAACCATTCGAAACGAAAGGGTTTGTTGAGATCAACAGTTACTTGTTTAAAATCGTGATCAGCAGACATCTTTGCAGATATTGAACGTCTTAAAATTGTTGTTGCAGAAAAGAAATAAAGAACGAGTTTACCAAATTTTTTTGGGATGAGTCGCGGACTAGGTCGCTCTCTTTAAGACGTTTCGCGGCTCTGCCCAAGAACGTGCAAGCAGTGTATCAGCCCCGTCGTCCCCAAGATAAAACAGCCTAGAATTCTCCTCTGTCTAGGACGTTCTTTGCACTGTAGAAGTCCCGAAAACCAAACACCCCCACACACTGTTCGCAAAACGAACAAACTGCTCGGAAACCAAAATCGAACTGAAGAAACAGTACCGGAACAGATCGGAACAATTCCGGAAGAACAAAACAGTGAAAACGAAACTGTTTCGGAACAGAAACAGAAACAGAAACGAAACAGAAGCTGAAACAGAAACAGGAACAGTTTCGGAACAGGAACAGTTTCGGAACAGAAACAGTCTGCTGTTTTTTTTTCGTACTTAAACTAAGGAAAAAAGGCTTCAATTTATAGGAAACTTTTTTTTTTTTTGTTTTGAAACCGAAAGTAATAAAAAAAAAACGTTTAAATATTAATTTAAAACGTTTAAACGTTTTGCCTTAAAACGTTTTGATTTCAAAACGTTTTTTTTTTATTTTAACGGTTTTCAAATTCAAAAGTTTTAATATATATATTTTTTATTTAATTAAATTGTTTTAAGAAAAAATATTTTAAATAAATTTTTTCTAAAAAGTAAATAAGTGCCACCTCATCACACGCTCGACTCGACTCGGCACGGCTCGGCCGGACGGCAGCGCGCGCGTGTGGTAAATCGGTAGGGATGTAACTCCTCTCCCCTCCACAAAATGTGGGTACCCCTTGGGGCACACCCCAAGTGTCTCACATACCCCTAGATATCCACTTTAATTTCACCTCTCCCAACCAATGTGGGACAAAAGGATTTGAGGAAAAAACCAATTTGACACATTTGACCATTTCTATTCTAAAAATTAAATTAAAATTCATTTGTTTCAACAATTGCTATAAAATTTATTATGTTTTTGGTATAAAAAGTCATAATGTAATTTAAAAATTGAAGTGTGCAATTGGACGATTAAATAAGTAAAAAATAAATTGAATTGAATAGATATATGAACTTTTTCAATTGGAAAATATGTGAAAACCATAAACCCTAAAACGTGAACCCTAAAACCTAAAACTTGAACCCTAAACGATAAACCCTAAATCCTAATTTCAAGGTCATTTTTTAATTTGTTGAACCGAAATAGATTATTTGTACTAATTATAGTATGATTGAATGATTGAGAGATAATTTATAAATAACAAATAGCATACAACCCGGTGCCTAACTGGCACTGCACGCTATTAAATTACAATGACTTTTATACAATAGAGTAATTTTGTAATTCTGAAAACAATATTGTGGCACAGGGACCAAATATGCAAAAATTTTAATTTTGTAGACTGTTCACTAAAAATTCCTTTATTATATTAGTCCTAAATTAATTATCATTTTTTAATCAATATATTTTCTTAAAAATAATTCTATTCTCATTCATACACTCTATTTTTTTTTAAAAACGATAAGTGATTATCTTAGTTCAAATACTACCTAAAACTTTACACAAATTCAAATGTGACAGTAAATTTTGGATGAAGAAAATACGTATTAGTGGTCTGAAACCGAACAACTAATTTTCACCCAAGTCTGAGAAAATATTAAGTGATTCTTGAGCGTCACATTATCGACAGACCTGGCGCGCAATGACCAATAAAAGATGGGAAAATTACCTATTAATCCCAAAAAGATAAATTATTTATCACCTACTCCCATCAATTTTTCTTTGCACCGATTAGTCCCGTCAACACGTTTTTCTTGCACCAATTAGTCCCATTTTAAAAAATGGTGAGGATTGAATTTATCGAAATGCCCTCCCATGAGTTTTACATTGAGAAGGAAGATCGTCAAATTGGTGTACCACCGCTGTCAGCCGCCTGCCACTGCCGATCGCCGGTCGCCGGTTGCCGGTCGCCGCCACCGCCGCCGCCGGTCGCCGGTCGCTGGTCGCCGGTCGCCGGTTACCGCCGCCATAAATTACAACTTTACCCCAAATTTTATCACTTTTTGTCACTTTTATATGTTCCAAAAAAAAAAAAATATATCTTAATTTTAGGATAAAATCGTTACTAAACGTAATGTAAAATAAGAGTAAAATAAGATAACAATTGATGTTATATTCAACATTTACAGGTGTTCAATGTAATATCATATGTATTTTACTCTGCATACAAAAATAAGAGAATAATGGATGTTACATTCAACATCCACAGGTGTTGAATGTTACATTCAACATCCACATGAGGGACATTTTAGTCAGAAAAAAATAACATTAAAAAAAAAAAAAAAAAAAAAAAAACACAGTTGATGTTACATTCAACATCCACATGAGGGATATTTTGGTTAGAAAAATAATATTAAAAAAAAAAAAAAAAAAAAAAAAACAGTTGATGTTACATTCAACATCCACATGAGGGGCATTCAACATCCACATTAGGGACATTTTGGTCAGAAAAAAATAACATTAAAAAAAAAAAACCACACAGTTGATGTTATATTCAACATCCATAGGTGTTGAATGTTACATTCAACATCCACATGAGGGGCATTCAACATCCACATGAGGGGCATTTTGGTAAAAAAAAAATTACATTAAAAAAAAAAAAAACAGTTGATGTTACATTCAACACTCATAGGTGTTAAATATTACATTCAACATCCACATGAGGGACATTTTGGTAAAAAAAAAAATAGCATTAAAAAAAAAATAAAAATTGATGTTACATTCAACACTGAATGTTACATTCAACATCTACATGAAGGGTATTTTGGTCAGAAAAAAATAGCATAAAAAAAAAAAAAAAAAAAAAAAACCAAACAAACAAAAAATAAAAAATTAATAATTTTGATGTTACATTTAACATCCATGTGAGGGGTATTTTGGTCATAAAAAGACAAAAGGACTTATTGGTGCAAAAAAAAAGTGATGGGAGTATTTAGTAATTTCTTTTGTATTTTAGGACTAAATGGTGCATGCCCCATAAAAGATTTACATTATTTTGTGAGTTTTTTGCACTTTGCACCTTTGAAGCTTTATAGAAATTACACTTTAATCCTTATCCTTTCAATTTGAACATATTAATTCCCTAAGTATTAAAATCGTCTCAAGACAGTTATTTTGTCATTTTTTTTTGAGAAAATTTACCTATGTGGGTGATTTTAAATTTGACAAGTGGCTGAAATCTGTAATGAAAAATGAAGGCAGGATTTGATACAATTTAGACATTTCTTAATTTGTTCAAATTGAAAGGGTATAAGCTAAAGTAAAATTTCTCTTAAACTTTAGGGGTGCAAAGTGTGGCCCTCAACTTTTGCATTGCACCACACCGGCCAAGTTGTCTACATACTACTTAGGGCATGTTTGATAAGATGATTAAGTTCTTAGACCTGTTTGTATTAAATACTTAGTTAACCAAATTTGTTTGATAAATGTAATTAGTACTATTTAATTAATTAACATAAAATTTCAGCCAAAATTTCAATTAAAATTTCAGCAAATGGTGGATCACTTATCTTAGTTTCGCTGAATGCGGTCAGCAAAATTTAGGAGCAGTGAATTGATCAGTGTGCAGCCAAATATGATTGGAATATGTTGAGGCATTAATACCTGATTTGGAATTCGAGAACCCCTAACCAAGAAAAGAACGATAAAGTATTATCTTGCAAAGGAAAAATTACACTTTTGGTCCCTAAAATATGTTGTGGGTGTTTATGGTACGTTGAGGTTTAGTAAATTTTATTTTTATTTAGAATTATGTTTATTCTAATGAAAATATTTTTGTCATTTTATGACTCCACTAAATATATGATATTTTTTTAATCTTTTTCCAAAAACAATTCGTCTAAAAAATGAGAGAGAATTTACTGAAAGTTATAAAGCAAATGATTCGTCTGATGATGAAATAATTACTTCAAAAATTAAAATCGAAAGGGGAAGCAAGCAAGCTGATCAAGTATATATAATTAACTTGAGAGAGAGAATTGAAATTGAATTGTTTAATTTTTGGATTTAATTTTTTTTGTTGAACTCTTATGGATGACTTGTGATAATTCATGTATTTGAACTTGATAGTATGTTATTGGTGTTTTTATTTTATTATTTTGTTCTCGATTTTTTTTTCCTGTATTATTTTGCTTTTAGTAAAAAAAATTAAATTCAAGGGTAATTTTGTTAATTAAATAATTTTCAATATCAAAATTTTGTACTTATCAAACAGATAAAAAGAATTCAGGACTTCAATATTCAACACTTCAAATTTTAATTTTATCAAATAAGGTTCTAATATTTTTAGCACTTAAAATTTAGCACGTAAATTTTTAGCACTTAAAAATTAAGTAGTTATCAACCATATCCTTAGTGGCTTGATCCATTGATGTTAATTTTAAAATTTTAGACCCGGAGAATCCAATGCAATTTTTCGATATATTGCTGGACCAGGAATCTGGAGTTGTTTACATATATAATAATAAATAAATAAAACTTATTAGGCCATTTTTAACTTATTTACAAAACCTGAAGAAATCGGCGAGGTTGTGAGGGAGAGAGAACTAGTGGCTAGTTAGCTTTTAACTTTTTCTGGAGTTCCATAAATTTCATTTACCATCCATTAATTGAATTTTATATTCAGACAACATTAATTAGTTAAATGAAAAACTCGGACTAGTTGATAACGACTGTAAATAGATGCATGTGAAAATTAAGGTTTACCCATGAAAACTGGAAAGTCTTATTGCACATGAAAATTTAAAGAAAGGAATAGGATAGGTATATCTAATGACGCAACCGAATTTTGATAGTAGAGGAAGTAGAGACCGGGAAAGAAGAGGAAACAAATTTCATTCCTCGCTCTTTAAGTTCTTCAAATCCGTTCATTTTCGAAAAATGATTTTCAAAGGTTTTTCTAGGCGTTGGTTTTGAAAACTTATTTGGGCCAGAATTTGAGTTGAAAATGAAGTCGCCACCTAGCATAAGTTAAATGGGGTGCTAGATCACCGGGAGTTTTAGAAATTTATTTTTTATTTTGGAAATGGCCTGTGTTTTGACTCGTAAAGGTTTTATACTAGAGATTTTCTTTTAGTTCGGATGTCAGTTATGCGCGAGGAAGGTTTTACGCACTCCAAGTGTAATACATCAGAAATTTATATTTTTGAAAAATATTATTTTATATAAATTTAATATTTTGGGGGATGATTTTGTAAAATTGATGGTATAAATAATATTTAATAATTTTCATGAGTTAAATGTTGGTTTTAAATTGATTTTAGAAATTTTGGGATTATTATGTTATTTAAAATATAGAGTTTTGGAATATAATTAATATTTTATTTATGTTAAGAAAATATTTCATGTGAATATAAATATTATATGTAAATATATACTTTTGTGTTGTCTTCAATAACAGAAGACAATGTGTTGTGTATTGATATACACAACACGTGTTTATAATAATAATAATAATAAATAAATAAATAAATAATGGCATTGATCAATATTTCTAGCATTCAATAATAATGATAAAATGGCATTGATCAGAATGGTATATATATAAATATATGCTAATCAAGGAAGCTGCAGTTTATATATATATATTAGATTTTGATTTTTGGCGAGAACAATAATTAAAGAAAATATCGATTGCGATTCGAATTTCGATTTCGGATTTCAAGTACAATTTTTAATTTTTTAATATATGTATTTAATTTTTTAATTGTGTCATTTACACTATTATTGTTGTTGAATTTTAACTGTTAAATTTTATGAAATAATTATGACTATGTGAAAATTATGTGAAAATTATATCAATGTGTTTTAATTGTTGCATTGATTGAATTCAAGTATTAGAGGGGTTGAAACTCTACTGAGCGGTTGCTCATAACCCTAAAGTTTTGATTACAGGGCCAGTGAGAACGAAACGGTGACGAAAATTTTAATTTTATTTGATTTGTAATAATCGAATTTATTATTTACTATTCTAAAAATTGATTCGATAAATCGATAAATTATAATTATCGCCGTCATCGTATGATAAAATTTCTCAGATTTTTATTATGAGATGAAAAATTATAATAATTTAGCAATATTATGATCCATAATTGTGAATCAAATATGCACCTAATAAAATGATAATTATCACTAGCACTATTAATATGATAATTGGTAATCATTTATCCATGTGATAATTAATCAACATCACGGGCACGTAATCATTTTGCTAATATGATACTGGTAATAATATTATTATATGATTAACATACACATTTACCAATAATAATATATTAATTACTATTATAATAGTGATATCATAAAATCCGTGAACAATAAATTCACCAAATGATAATTATCATTAATAATTGGACTTAATATGATAATATTTAATGGAATCAATAGGAATATTATCATGTGATTATAATAGTGAATGTCTAGGGACCAACTATGATCACATCTTAATTAGCATATATTATTAAATGATTATATTAGTGAATGGTAACTATTTATATTACGATATAATATAATACAATTGCATGACATATTATAAATGGTGCGCATAATTTTTTGATATAATTCGACAAATTATAACTATCGCCATTGTAGTGTAAAATTTAAATTACTCAGATTTTTTATTTTTTTATTTTTTTATTTATTTTTATTTTTTATATATATATAGAAACGAAATATGGGGTTGTTCGATTTTAGTTGTAAATTCTCTGAAGAGAGGAACTTAGTGATGTCCCTGAAAAATCGAGCCGTTACAAGGTGATATCAGAAAAAGGTTTGCGAGCACCCTGGGTTTGGGTTATGGTACTTATTACTCATAAATGATTGAAGTAATATTTAAAAAATATAATTTTCATATAACTCATTAATTCGGAAAAATAATAATAATATATAACTCTGCTTAGATTTGAGACTGTGGAATATTATATGTGACACCACGCGGTCACATACGGGATAATCTAGCTCGCTAATGATATGTGATGTGTAATATTCACATGTGAATTGTAAATTGATTATCGAATAGTTATATATATGAAATATGTTGTATCCACAATATCGATTATGATTATAAACTAGTAAAATTACTAGGACATAATTTATAATTATAGCAATTAATATTTCTTTACTTAACTATCTTCCATATGGTATTTATTTGTTAAATGATATAATTATATCCCTATACCTTATTTGTAAAATTTATTTTATAATGAGGTATGGCCCGATTTTAATCTATATCGTTATAAAATATTATCCCATACCAATTCACGAGCGTGGTGAATTAATCAACAATGATTAAATATTAGATTGTGGTATCAAATATGATTAAATTAAAAAAAAAAATTATATTGACATGGAAATAATATTAGAGCACTTTGTTTAACTTGTGATTATATCTTGTGAGAAGAGTTTAATTTTAATTAAATTATTAAAATTGCTAGAACTAGCTAGCAAAAAATTTAAGATATAGTGCAATTAGACTAAAATGTTGCTGCGAAGTTAACCAAAAGAAAATAATAATATATTTTTCTTATCCAAACAAACATATGGAAATCTGTTTAAATTCATGAAAGGTATGATAATATGTAAAATTAAGGCAACTGAACAGACTGTAATAAAATGCTACCGTAGTATCTTCTTGGTTTGCTGAAACAATTGTTCTTTCTATGTCTGCCCCATTCATTTCAGTTGTCTAATAAAATATTAGGCGAAACCGAGCCTTTTAATTATTTTAGAGGCTTTACTTATAGCCCTTAATTGTTGGCATTGATTGATTAAAGTTGACACTGACTTCTCTCATTTATGTTATATGCCTCTTCATGTTATTTTTCAAGGAAAAAAAAAAACAATTGAATGAGATCTAAGGGAGCCTATCTTTTTTTATTGGAGACTTGTTAATTTTATTCTTTAAAGTTATTTTGGGAACGTGATACCTATAAGAATATAATTTTGATATCATTTTAGTCCCCAAAGTTTCAATTTGAACATATTAATATTTTAAGTGGCGTTTGATTAATGCAACTTATCAATATTAAGTAAAATAAGTCTTGGTGAGTGTCGTATTAATCGTGGACCACATGATTTATCGTTGAATCGAAAGTATCAATTTAAAGGTGTTTACAGTCTTCCATATAAATTATCAAATTTTATTTTCGTAGCAAATTCAAAAAAAAAAATGTCGCTAAAAATGAAAATTTTTACGATAATTAATGGATCAAGTAAAATTTTGAAGGTGGAAAATAATTTTTATTATTCTGCTATGCTATAGTCATTTCGTCAAGAGGGCATGTTCTGCGAGATATGGTTAGTCTTACAGGAGGACATGTCCTGTAAGACGTTGTTGTGACCTGACAGGAGGGCAAGACCTGAAGGTAGTTGATTATGTTGTTGATATGGTAGTTTATAACATTATGTTGCTCCTACCATTGGATATATTGAATGTCCTTGGCACTCATAGCCACCTCAGTGTGCAGTTATATTTATATCATATTTTGAAAAGTGGTGTTTGATAAATATATTTGACCCATAAATTCTTTTTATATTATGAAGACAACATGTGCATTGTCTTCTATGTAAATTGTCAAATTATATTTTCTTACTAAAATGGGAAAAGAAAAGGTTTGTTAAAATGGACGCTTTATAACGTTATGCAGATCAAGTAAATTTTTAAATACGAAAAGTGATTTTTATTATCCGACTAAGCTATAGTGTGATCCCGATAAGAGGGCATGTCCTGCAGGATCTTATTAGTCCTAACAAGAGGGCATATCTTGTAGGACATTATGTTGTGACCTGACAAAATGACAAGTCTTGTAGGTGGTTGACATTTGTTGTTGTTGTTGTTGTTGTTGTTGATGATGATGATGATGATGATGATGATGATTATCATCATGATATGGTGGTTTATACCACATGTTGGCTCCTATTATTGAAGATATTAAATGGCCCTAACATTGATTGCAATATTAGATTGCACAGATTGACATGTTACAGTACTGTTATAACTCTCGATCATGAGGAAAATGGTACTATGGCTGGAAAAGAAGTATAGTATTTTATTATATAAAAATGAGTTGATCTATCGATTTCAATTCCATTGTTCTATTGTGATGATATTTTTGTTAGGATTTGGATATTATCCAGTATGATTATATTTTATTGGAAAATGGATTTTGCTAAAAATACTTAATCCATAATTTATTTATTTTTATTATGAAGACAATAGACCGATAAAGAATTCAAATAGATATTGATCCACTACTGGCATTAGGTGGAGTCAGAGTGTGGGTCATTATGAGATTAGTGGGAGTCCGTTGTTACTTGGAAATGTTAATTTAAATTTTTGAGTTTTATTGGTATTGTAAAAATATGAGTGGGGGCTTTATGTAATATTTTTGTTTATACAGTTTTACCTAAGTATTGAATTCGGTATTGAACTCGTTATGTTACGTGGGTTTGGAGACCTAATTATGTGATTTGAGATGTATTTGATTTTTATAGTTTAACACGTATTTAGGTGTTTGAAATGTATTTGTGTGATTGAGACATAATTATGTGTTGGTGACATATTTATGCGTTTCTAGATATTTAGGTGCTTTGGGATATATTTATGTATTTCTAAAATGTATTTGCGGGATTGACACGTATGTATGTGATTCATATGTATTTATGTGTTTCGATACATACTTATGTAATTGAGACGTGTTTATATATTTCGATACGTATTGATGTAGTTGAGACGTGTTTATGTATTTCGATATGTATTTATGTGTTTTGAGATGTATTTAGTTGATTGACATGTATGTATGTATTTTGAAACGTATTTATATGGTTCGGTTGTATTTTTGTGTTTTGAGATGTATTTATAAGATTTTGACGTATCTAGGTGTTTTGAGACATATTTATGTGATTGAGGGGTATTCATGTGTTTCTTGATGTATTTCAAAAAATCTAAGGTTTGGATTGTGTTGATATTTATGAATAAGTTTATGACATTATTGAAATTTTAATATGGATATTAGAAATGATTATTTTTAATCTTACGAGATAGTCCACGAGGAAGTTGGATTATTTATTGGTTATGATGTTGGCTGTGATATGTTGGCTAGAAATGTCTGATAGAATTGGTAAAGGTTGGTTATGGGATATGGCAGTGAACTTTGAAAGTCATTCCAAGTGAAAAAATTATCGAGGTCGTATACCTGTTGGAATTGAGATAGACCCAACGGCTTTGTCGAGCACCGACCTTGAGCTCTTGGCCTTGTATGACCCTTCATCCAAGCATCGAACTTATGATGTCGATCTCATGTGACTTGCAATAGCATGACTGAGCTTATCCTGCTGAACACCGCTAATGCCTAGTGCTGAAGGGTTTTCCACCAAGACTTCCGGGCTGACTTTCGAGGATCGACCTTCTATGCTACCAGTAAAGGCTTCGTTATCTCTATGGGCCAGGTTCTCTATCTTATTTATCTGGGTTAGCCCATGGGCTCTTTTTGGTGGGTCGAATGATAAGGAACAATGTTCTAATCTACTCACATGCCTCCTTATTGGCCATACGTCGTGTTATCTTAACGAACCGTGCTCAGAGCCCTAATTTAGTGGAACTAATTGCTCTCCTTGCACATAAATAGTTTGGAATTCAATACCTCATGTAATTCTCAACTACCCACTTGAAGCATATAATTGTCTTTTTTTCCCAATCTTTTACTCTCACGTCGGAGGAACTTTGCTGGCCATACTCCATTGGGTCTTTGTGTAGATTTTAGCTCGGACTTGAGAATTGTTGACCATTGAGCAAATGAATATTGATCGAGGACCGCCCAAAGAGCAACGAATTTCGAACTTTAAACCTCCATCTCAGTAAGAAATCTCCACATGTATGCTAACAAAACTAACTAAGGGTGTTAACCAAATTTAGGCACCAACAACAATAATAACCAAATAAGATAATTAAGTAATAATTTTATGTAGAAATCCTTTCCATTACCAAACGAGTTGTTAACATAAAATTTCAAATCAAACAAGAACAAAAGAGTTTTCATTTCCAAAGGTAAACAAAGCCCTAGTTTCTAGAGTTCGCAACTTTTCCCAGGCCGGAGAAGGGCAACTACTGCTTGCCTTTGTTTGATATGTTCATTTAGTACCAATACAAACTCAAACTACACCAAAGTGGAAGGGCCACTATAGAAGCTAGAAGTAGTACTAAGCTAAGCGGTCTAACCAAAGCGTCACAACAACATCCAGTTAGCCTGACAAATAGAATCTGAAGTAGGGGACTTAGCCTGCCCGTCTACCAATCAAAGAGGCTGAGAGTCTTAATCTTTGATCAATTAGCAAATGCTAAGAAGCACAAATTATTATTTCTTGTAGCTATTATTTTTCTTACGATCACTACAAGAAAAAATGTTTTTTTATCACGCTCAGTAAATATAAATTTTCTCGTTTTTTAAATAAACCGTGATTATAAAATTATAGGTGAAATATAATATTGTTTTAAAAATTTTGTGTGATAAAAAATATTTTTTATCTCATTTTTTTTAATTAAATGTGATGGTAAAGTATTAGTTTTTATCACATTTTTTTTAATTAAATGTGATGGTAAGGTATTAGTCTTTGCCCTTCCGCTTTTTCCTCTTCTTAAAACCTCTATCTCACGATTTCTTTCCTGCTCTTACAATCTAACATGAGCCAAATCCTAGGTTCTCTCGATTCGCCACTGCTCACAATCGCCAAACCTAGAAACCATATCCCCAACTCACGAAGATCTTCCTCCATTCGTTCCATCGCCTCCCTGAACCACCAATTCAGCCTCCATGCCAAGACCTGTGATGAAAGAAATCGAGGCTAAGAAGAAGTTAGAGGTACGTTTTCAATCCATAGTATCTATTCCATTTCTTTGAATGCTCAAGTAACTAGTAACTTATGATTTTTGATTGAACAATGAGCCGGTTGTGGAGGTCATGAAAGTGGAAGACGATGACAATGCTGAAGATTCCGACAACAACAACGATATCGAAGACACCACCCAAGGTTAACTAACTTTTTTTATTACTGTATATTTCATGCTCTATTGATTGTTTGTTTTGGTTTTGTTCTGCTCCTATTTGTTATTTCTCTTATTTGTTCTTGGTGTGTTTGACTATTCATTAATTGGGTTTTGTTCTTGCTTGAACATTATAAGGTGTACAGTGATGAGAAGATAATGATACTGGGTTCTTGTTTTTCTTTATGATTTATTTGAAGCATTAGAGCTCAATTAAAGGATTAGGGACTTCATTAGGAGAAATAAATAAATGTCCTTGGGCAAAAGCTATAGGAATTTGTAAAAAGTAAGAATTTTGTACTATGTTTCTGTTCCGTTTTGTACCCTGTTTTTTATATGTTCCCCACTTTCTGTATTGTTTTTATTGTGTTCCCAGTTTATTTGTCTTTAGATCATTTGCGCATGTTGTCTTGACATAGGTAAAAACACATTTTTCCCAATAAGTAATTTCATCTTATGTTCTCGTTAGTTTTATTTTTCCAATTCTATTATTTTTTCAGCACCAGTTCTGTTTCATTCCACAAACTTTGTTGAAGCCCCCTAAGTTTACAAATAATGATTTGCACTTAGAGCAAGTAGCATTATAGGAATGGGTGAATTCGGTGCATTTTTTGGGTTCTATGTTTCTGTTGTTCCCAAGCTGATGTTTATTTTTTAGTTACTATTTGTTTGAGCTGTTTTTTTATTTATTTTTTTATTTTTTTATTTTTTAGCATTGTTTTTTAAAGTTACTGGTATATTTATTTATTTATTTTTATTATTATTATTATTATTATTATTATTATTATTATTATTATTATTATTATTATTATTATTATTATTATTATTATTATTATTATTATTATTATTATTATTATTATTATTATTATTTTAGTTTTAGGGTTTTTTATTTAGCTATTTTTTTGTTTGTAGTAGCCAGCTGATAGGTGTAAAATACCTATCTATTTTCAAATCGGTTTTGTTAGTTTTTTGAGTATTTTTATAGTTATTTTTATCATGTTTTTATTTGTTTTTATTCTTTTTGTATAAATCAGGCGTGCGAGGCAAATGTATAAAATCGGAGCGAAAACGATGAGATTGAACCGAAGGTGAGTCAAAGTTACGGTGGATAAACAAGTAAAGCGACAAAAAATATGAAAGAAGCCCACCGCCTACGCGTCCAAACCTCCGCCTAGGCAGTGAAGATGCTGAGAATGACAAAAGGCTACCGACAGCCCACCGCCCAGTCGGGAAATTCCTCCTCCTTGGCGGAAACCCCAGTAGAAATATTTCCAAGTCCACCACCTATTTCTTCGCCTAGGTGGTCACCAAACCTGCAAAGTCGGTACAGGTGCTGTAATTTCAAGGCTATTTTTGACTATGATTCAATCCTATTTTGGAAACACTGAAAACATCGATGTTGTAGATCATTTTCTTAGATTTTCATAAGTTTTTGAATCACCTCAATCGGAGCTCGGACGAAGAAGTTACAACCAAAACAAGAAAGCGTGTTACCGCCGCAGTGGTGACACCACCGCCGAGGCGGTCGAACTGCAGAAACTTTGTAACGGCTCTGTATATTCACCGCCGCAGCAGTGAATACACCACCGCAATGGTCGCCCTACACCTGTAAAGTGTTTTTTTTAGATATTTTAGGATATTTTTGGCCCTATATCCTTCATCCCCTCTCAATTTTCATGTAGAACACTTAGGAAAGCCATTACGGCATATTTTTGAATGTTTTGGAGTGTGCTCATTCAATCCCAAAGAGGAAGATGAAGGAGGAGAAATCGGATGACGGTTTTAGCGCTAAATCTTCGGATATCGGCTAAGTTTTTCCGCTTCTTTCTTTGTTTTCTTCCATTTTGTCGATTGTTGAGCATGTTTAGTTTGGTATTTGTTGTTTATATGGTTAGGGCCACAAGCTAAACATAGATTGTAATGGGGATTAACATTTTATTTTGGAAAATGTGATTTTGGTTAAGTTTATGTTTCGTTATTAGTTGTTCTTCATATATTGATTGTGTGTGCCTTATTGTTTGTTTAATCGTGCTTAGATTTACATTTAGAGAATAAAGGGTTTGACTCTCGGAAAAGGTAACCCCGGATTCGAATTAGTATAAACGAACGCCACAATCCTATAACCCGGTCGGGATTTGGATTGTGGACAATCGATGACGTTTGGGCGAGACTCACCTGACCTAGAGTCGTTAAGACATTGAGGGGGACTTTGGCGTTGACGCGAAGTCACGTATTCTCCCGTCTTACACTCGGGAGAGGTGATGGGAAAGTTTTAGAACGGATATTGTCGATAGGGTAAACACAACGTGACAATCCAATAACCCGGGAAGGAGTTGGATTGTGTGCAATCAATGACATTGGGGCGAGACTCACGTGGCCCAGGTTTATTAAGACGCTGAGGGGGATTTCTTCGTTGACACGAAGTCGCGTATTCCCCCGTCTTACACTCAAGAGAAGTGGCGGAGGAGTTTACTAACCGAGATTGTCAAATAAGTCGAACGCTGTTAACGTAGATTAAAATGAAACCAAACGCATTTGAGTAAATAAAGTTAATCCCTAGGCAATCTACTTCCCAAAACTATCTCAATATTAGTATTAGTTAATTTAGTTAGTATTTTAGTATTAGTATTAATTAAATACCATTTTTTATCCCCTAGATAAATTTAGGTTATGATAATCACAGTACTCGATAGTAACGATACCAATCCCTGTGGATATGATACCCAACCTGAAAAGGTACACTATACTAAAACTTGATCCGTACGTTTGCGGTAAAAGTGGTAGTGCTTATTTAGCGGCCACCACCAGCGATAGACTTTTTCGCTTCTGCCTTGGCACCTAATGTAAAATGCTCTGCTTCTCTCTTCCCCACTGCCCTAATCTGATGCCCCTCTCTCCCGATCTATTTCTGTCGAGCTCTCAGCACTACTTAGTGTAAGAACTTCTAAGTAAGGTAGTGTTTTTGTTGCAGGAAATTGGGGCATTGGAATTAAAATTAGAATTAAATGTTTGGAAATGTTTAGTTCTTTTTACACGCATTCATTTCTAATTCCAATTGCACTGATTCAATTTTGTGCTTCCAATTGCAAAGATTCAATTTAAGGTGAATGGTTGCTTATGTGAATAACTCTTACATGATTATATATTTATATGCATCAATGACTGGTTGATTTTTCTCTTTTCTACTCTTTTGTGTTGAATTTTATGTTGCTCATGCTTTTAATTTGTCATTTGATTACTTAACTAGGTATGAATCTTCACCAGATATTAACTATTGAAAAGTCTACCAACATTGTTTGGCATAAATGTTTTGTTTTGAAAACATTGACAGGGAAGAGTTGCTTCAGCATAAAGGCTGTGTCATATAGATCGCATGCCTTGGTGGTTCAGGTTTTACAACTCAGTGTTCTACTTGAATCAATTTGAAAGCTACTGATACATGCTGAGAAGGTTGATTTGGCACCAGCCTTTTGTAAATTCGGAAATAGTTATATAAATAGATAAAAATAAATTTCTATCTAGTATAATGATGCATTTTTACTCGAAGTAAAGGAAAGAAGATGAAGAAGAAGTGCTTACATTTTTGTGTAATTGTTTTGATTTGAATAGCTGAGTTACCTCTTAAAAATCGACATTGGATTTTAGGAAATAGCACTTTGGCATATGCATTGAGTCGAGGCTTGAACTCTAAGGGAAAGATGAAATTCGAGCTACTGATAGACAATAGCTTTAGGGAGGTCACTTGCATAAGGTAAGCTTCGCTGTTTTTTATTTATTTATTTTGATTTTGTATCTCGGCAATTAATTAGCTATCATTTTCCATTGAAACATTTTTCAATTGAATTTAAGGCTTTTTTTTGCTATACTTGTACACCAAGCGATAATTTTCTTTTGTGAACTATTTTGTCTCAAAATCTTCATTAGTTAAGCTTTTGTAATCTTATTATCAATGGTTTAAGACCATACGGCCTGCAAATTGGTACATTGTTATCTAGTGTGCATCTTATAACTACTTTATAAGTTTGTTTAGTGACCTTAATGTTGGTCCAGTAAGCTACTCAAGAAGGAGGTGAATTGGGTAGTATTACAAATTAATCAGAACCAAACAATAAAATGTATTATCAACTAGGTGCACAACCAAACACCGAAATGTAAATAATTAAATATATCAGTACACTATAAATTTATACTGAATCACCAAGCTATTCTTTGCTAATCTAATCTCCCTGAGTTCCACGGAGAGTTGCACCTACTAAACTTAAGATTCCTTTAAAGGTAGGAACCAAACCCTCACAATGATTCTTTTTGCAGGCTCAGAATCAACCTTTATAAATTCATTTTCCAAGGTTCAGGAATAACCTTTACTTTTTGACAAGCTCAAGAATAACCTCTACTTTTTACAGGCTCAAGAATAACCTAATTATTTTTATCCCTTAGGCTAAAGAATCAAAACCTCACAAATATTCCAAATATCTTTTTACCCGGTAAGGATTGAATCATTATAAAATTGCTCACAAAACAATTCTATCAAGAAAGAATTACTACCTCAATCTCTTTACAGGAAGAAATTGAAACCAACTACCCTTTGATTAAATATTCCTAATAATATTTAATCTGTCACTCTACTTATCAATACAAATTGATAAGTGATTTTTCTCATTTGAAGCTTCTATCACCCCAGATAAATTAGAACTCAATTAATATCCCAAAACTAGTGATAGAAAAGTGAGATATTCAAAATTTGAGTTTAAACAAAAATAAGGTAATACGTAATTTAGCATGTAATCAGATTTCATCAAGAAATTATTTCAAAAATATTTTTCAATAAAAAATTCGGAAAACAATTTCAAAAATCAAATTCTAAATATTAAATAATAGAATCAATCAACAAGTAATAGGAAGTAATTTGGAACGATCTCACCAGGAGTACACTGAATAGATAATGATAATTAATTCAATTTTCAAGTCGGTGAATCAACAATAATCTCTTAAGAATTCTTCTAAAAAAAGATCTCACAAAATCTTCTGAATGAATACTCTTAGAAATCTCTTAAAACTAATATATGAATTATATGAATTCTCTTGATTAATTCCTCTTAACATGTGAAATCTGCAGGTCTATTTAAAACTTCTTAAAACAAGCTCTATAATGATTAGTTCCCATAAATCATGACATTTAATTACACTAATAGACCCTCTATATCATAATGATTCATTCCTAGTATAATTCACACAACAATATCTTTAAAGACTTTCAATAAAGTCCCTTAAACTTTTACTCAAACTCAAATTGATAAGATAGGAAGAATTAAAAGGACCAATTTGAAAAACACTTTTATTTAATGAGCCAAATCTATGTAGATATTCAAATAAGAGTTTCATATCTTAAATAACATTAAATACCCAAGATATTTCGTGAATCTTAACCATAAAATGGCTAGTAACGGCTAATATTTGAATTAAGACACGAAATCGCACGTATCCTGAAACAGTCGGATCAGTCAACCGACCAACACCAAGCAGTCGATCACTCGATTTAGGATGTAGCCAAGCCAAAAATATTTAGCCCATCAGTCGACCGTTCATACCCCATCTATCGACCAAACGATTCAGGATGTTTCATGAGTTGACTTACCTGTTGACCTAGAGATTCAGAGAGTTTCTCCTTTGGACACAAGTCGATCTCCTTGTTGACTGATCGATTCATAGAGTTTACCATTTAAGCTCCTGTCGACCTATCAATGCTAGAACATCTCTCAATTCGATTTTAATTCATTTTCTTCGACGTTTTCGCCTCTTTAACCAATTACTTTTCTCGGTTAGCTCCACTAATTTCTTAAATTCCATTTTAGTCAATTATCAATATTATGTTTTCAATTACACATATGAGTATATAATTTCACTAATTAAGATCTTATCAAAACACACATAAACTTTAAAAAACTTTTTGTGCCGTGTGTGATCTTAATTGGGATATTAAGAGTTGAAATTTACCCTGAATTGTTTTTATTTCTTCAAACTTTTAATCATTCATCATCTTTGTCATAATCTTTTAGTATCTATTCATTAATTGTCATCATATCTTCATCATTGAAACTTAATAAACTGAATTACTCAATTAAACTGTTAGTTCCACCAAAACATCAACATTTAATTGTTTATCAAAATCTTAGGATCAACACTTAAGTTTGCCATTTTTTGTAGCTACAGGCCAAATTTCATTTTTGAATCACCTGATAGCAAAATCTAGTTGAAGTTCACATTTGGATGCTCTATAGTGAGATATTGCTAGATTAGTTTACCATAAATTAGTTATTTGTATTTGTTTTTATTGATCCTAACATTTTGATGGATAATTAAACGATGATGTTTTTTGTGGAACTAACAAATTTATTGAGTATTTCAGTGTATGAGTTTCGTTGAGGATAGTATCATGAAAAAATGGTTAATGATGTGAATGATGCAAATAGACTGATAAAGAGACGAGTATTAAGAGATTGAAGACTTTGAAGAATTTAGGAGAAAACAACTCATGCTAATTTTTACTCTTATTGTACCCCAATTAGGATCACACATGACAAAAAAATGAATTTATGGCTATGTGTGTTTTTATTATGATCTTAATTAGTTAAATATATTTGCTTCCATGTGAAATTGAAGAAGAAATTTTGATTTAAGAAAGATTAGTAATTAAAATTGATTTAAAGTGTCAACTAAGTTAACTAAGAAAAGAAATCGGTTAAAGGAAAAAAACGTTTAAGATTGGAGTTAAAATTAATTGAGAAATAAGTGCTCCGCAGAATCGGTTAACCGATCAACGAGGATCGGTCAACCGACAAAGAAGTGGCTGGGAATAGTACAGTCTTTGGATCTATCGGTCAATCGACCGAAGAGAGATCGGTCGACCTAGGCAAAATCTGAACTCTCTAAATCGATCGGTTGACAAATTATGAGGGATCAATTGACCTAAGGCTAATACTTAAACTCTCTGAATTAATCGATCGATAGACCTAAGTGAATTGGTCGATCGACCATAACTAAAAACTGGTCTGTGGAGCATCCTGAATCGATTGGTCGACTGACTGGCGAGAACGTTTTGGCTGGGCTACAACTTGAATCGATCGTTCGACTTATAATTTTGATCGGTCAACCGATGATTCGATTTCAGGTTTAGATGATTTCGTGGATTTGATCAAAACATAGTCGTTACTAGCCATTTTATGGTTTAAATCTAATAGATATCTTAGGGATTTGATGTTATTTAAGATATATAGTTGCTATTTAAATATTCCTATAGATATGGTACAGATATTTGAAGTGGTTCTCAATTAAGTACATTTAATATTTTCTATCTACTTGATTTGAGATTGAGAATTATTTGGAGGACTTAATTGAATATTTCTAAAGCCAAATTTAAGAGAATTGAACCAGAATTAAAAGGTATTGATATATGGGGTCTATATGTGCATTTTATTGTCATAATATGTCAGAACTGGCCGTTAGAGGGCCTGTTTTAAAACTATTTAAATAGACGTGTGTTTTTTAGAGATAAAAAATAATTTCTATTACGAGCTATTCAATTCCTTAGTTTTCTGAGAGTTATCATTCTGATATTATACTGAGATATTAACGTGAGATCATTATGGTGTTAGAGTTCTTGAGTTAAAGCGGTAATTCATTTGGTGTCACCGATCTAAGCTATTTAGCGATCTGATTTGCTTTCATTCGGTATTTTGCTAGTGAGATCGTTCCAAGCTCATTTTTTATTGAGTTTATTATTATTATTGCTTGCCAGGTAATTCGATCTTGTGAAATCGTTTTTAAAAATTAAATGCATAAAAACGTTGTTTTTTTTTTAAAATGATTTTTTTTTTGAAAATCTGATAACGTGCTAAATTGTGTGCTATCCATTATTTATTTAGAATCAGATTTTGAAATTCTCACTTTATTTCTATCACTAGTATTTATTGGGATATTAATTGAGTTTAAATTAATCTGAGGTGGTAAAAGCTCCGAGTGGAATTTTTTTTATTGATTTTTGTAATTGGTGAGTTGTGTACGAATTAGATATTATTGGGAATATCTAATTAAGGCTAACTGGGTTTCAATCTCTTCCGTTAAAGAGATTGAAGTTTGATCTTTATCTAGTACATAAAAAAAATTAGGTTACTCTTTTTTCGTGAAAAGAAGTAGACGTGATTTTTTTGATTAGAATTGAATTTAAGTGAATTGTAAATGTTACATCCTTACTTGGGAAAAAGATACTTAGAGTAATTGTAAGGTTTGATTCTTAGCCTAAGGTATAAAAAAATTAGGTTTGATTCTTAGCCTGTGAAAAGATTAGATTATTCTTGAGCATAAAAAAAGATAAGGTTATTCCTAAGCCTGTGAAAAGAGATCGTAAAGGTTATTCTTGAGCTTGAGAAAATGAAATTGTAAATGTTGATTTTGAGCCTACGAAAAGAATAATTGTGTAAATGTTTGATTCCTACCTGGGAAAAGAATCTTGAGTTTAGTGGATGCGACTCTCTGTGGGGTTCGGAGGACTAGATTAGTCAAGAGTAACTTGGTGAACCAGTATAAATTTTAGTGTGCTGATATTTTACTTTATTTATTTTCAGTTATTTGGGTGTGCACCTAGTTTACATAACACTTATCCTCTGCTATAAAGATTATAATTAACTTAGGATAAAATTAATTATTTGATTTTTCAAGTGTTATAATTTGATAATTTACTTTGTATTTTATAACTACCCAATTCACTCTCCACTTGGGTAAATCACTGAGCCAACAGTTTTTCACTTGATAGAAATTTATCATTTTAGACATTTATACTTGTAGAAATTCAAGGTTATGATTTTTGTATTGAAAAACAATGTTTATTGTGTTTTTCATGTTGATGTAAATTTTTTATGTCATTAATATTTTAATTGTTTAAGAAATATGAAATTCATTTTTAAGTTAATTTTTTATTTTGATTGCATTTTTTTAATAAAATAGTGGGGTAATTTTTTATTTTTTTTTAATAAAGATATGAGAAGAATCACAGTTTTTAAATGTGATTATTTTAGTACTAAAGAGCACAATTTTTAAACGTGATAGAAAAGAGAGTAAACATTTCAGTTTGATACAAAAGTGAGATAAATATTGTCTAAATAATCACAGTTTTTTATTTTGATCATATATATATGATCATTTCAATTACATTTGAAAACTGAGATATTAGATGGACTGACTATCTCGGTTTTTAACTGTAATAAAAGTCTACCGTCTCGGTTTTTATTTGTGATAAAAAGTCTACTTTTAATCATACCTCATTCTATCACAGTTTGTTTTGGGATAAAAAACTGTGATAAAAAAATTGTGTCACGTTTTTTAACTATGATAAAAGACCTTTTTCTTGTAGTGGATTTTGGGAAAAAATGTAAGCATCACATGATCTTAGCCAAGAGGTCAAGAAGTATGTGGTCATGTGATCTCCACTTAAGTTGGGGGTAAAGCTCAAGACATGTCTATGAACATGTGAGATACAGCCTCTAAAGCACAAACACAAACACCAACACTCCCCTTAGGGGGTTGGATGTCTATATCAGACAACATGTGACCGACATTGACACGCTCCTGGCTCGTGTTGAAAGGTATTCCATTTCTTTTTTTATCTCTTTTTCTCATCTTGACACGAGTTCCACTGCAGACTTTTCGATATATTGCTGGACCATGAATCTGTCACCTTAACACAAGCCCCCGGAATTCGCTGTTGGTCTAGTTGAAAAGCCAACAACCGGGATTGAGTCCCTTTCCAAACATACTTGGGTGTAAGATTTAAATCTCATCTGTTCGAAGGGTGTGTTAGTCAGGGATGTGTGTAAATCGGGTGCGTGAGTACAAAGGCATATTAAAAGAAAGCGATAGGGTTGGTGTACTTTATATAGACTCAGATGGTGACCAATGAGATCAATTAAGAGGCTGAAATAATAGGAGAGTACGTGTAGACAGAAACGCGCAGACTAAAGCTGAGGGTGTGGCACCACAACTACTTCATATTATTATACATATAACGTTGTAGATAACTTCGTACTCCTCTACATTAGGATTAGGTGAAAACTTAAATGAGAAGATTAATTACATTTTATAATCTGCTCCTGGCCACATATATATTGTTTCTATATATACACACACAATGATCATCAACCGATTTTCTTGGTAATGTTACATGCATTAAGGATATAACTTAATGCCAGCAATATTTTTTTATCAAGGGTCCTAAAAGTTTAAAAAATAACTTTCTAAGGACTACTAAAATAAAACTTGTTCAAAAATACCAATACATTCATCATTCAGTATTAACCCTCCATTATACACACAAAATTCACTTAATTTTTAAAATTTCACTGAATTTTTTGTGTGATACACTTAAGTTTATTTTTTAATAAAAATTTCACTGAATTTTATTTTTTATTCGGAATATTTAAAAAAAATAAAAAAAAATACCCTAAATACCCTTGGAAACCACTTACATAGTCTAAGTGGAAATCCACTAAACAAATAAAGTAGAAATACACTAAAAATTATAAAACGTAAAATTAAAATTATGAATTGAGACATTAAAAAACTGAACTACCCTCAAACAAACCATCACTTTACCACATTCTCATGAATAAATCAAATGAAGAATCAAGTTTTATTGCATTAAAAAAATAATTTTTTTTTTACAACACTGAACATATCTCAAAATATATCCAACTCTTGACGACATAGTCTTGTCTTCAACCTCTGAATGATATTCCGTTGATGATTGAATCTTCAAATGAAGATCACTAAAAATAAACCAATTCCAACAATTGGACAAAATATATGTGCAAAAACACACAACACATTGCAAATTTATCCACATAAATCAACAATTCAAAATATGAAGTATTTATTTAAAAAAAAAAAAAAAAAAAAGAAACCCAATCAAAGTGAAAATCCATTTAAACATGAGCTACACAAAAATTTGAATTCTAATTAAAAAAATTATACAATCAATGGACATCTACTAAAAAATAAAATATCCACTAAAAACAATCAATGGATATCCACTCAACTTTATTAGTTAGGTTTGATAAACAATAACACATTTCAAATTTATTAGTGGATATCCACTTAAAACCAATCAGTAGATATCCACTATAATCAGTCAGTAGATATCCACTTACCTCTATTAGCTATGTTTGATGAATAATAACACGAAAATGAGGAAATTAACTTTCCTTTCCTTGTTCAAGCCCATGACATTCAACAAAACGGATGAATCACCATACATGAAGAACAAAAATGAGAAAATCACAAGCCATATAATCAGTTGTTTGAATTTTAACTTGGAAGTAGTGTGTCACTAATCTAATATTCTCCCATAATTAAAGGACTTCATATATACTAAGATGAATCAATTCTCAACATCAAATTCAAAGCAAAAAAAATAAAAAAAATGGAGAAGAATAAAGCAATACTTAGAATGAGCAAGTTGAAGTTCTGAAAAAATATCTAAAGCTTGTAGTCTTCGGTGGTAGTGGTGTCACAGAATCGACTGGTGATAGCTAGATCTAACCAGATCTAGGAAAGAATTGGTTAGATCTAGGCTCGATCTAACCTCATCTAGCTCAATTGAAGCGACATCAAAGCAGAGACGACTACGAATAGGAGAAGGGATGGCGGCCATGGAGCGACGACAGCTAGGAAGAGGGTGAGGGCGGCGGAAAACTGGGGCTGAGAGATAGAGAGAGAGGAAGGATGTGAGAGGCCAGTGAATGATGTAAAAATAAAAGAAGAAAATTTAATGTTTGGATATATTTAACTTAAAGGGTAATTTTGTCATTATAAATTATTAGTAGAGGTCTGTTAATATTTTTTTTTTAAAAAAAGAATTTATTTATTTATTTTTAAGAGAGAGAATTTTGAACATTATACCTTACACTAGAAAGGAACACCAAGCTACAAGTTTTGAGTTAGGTAATGCAAGCTATAGACGTTGTATTGAAAAGTGATACTGATGCCAATATCAGAAGGTAGTAGGGCTCTCCAAAAAGCCCAAAGCCCATGGGCGGCCCGAAGCCCACCCGAGCCCGAAATTAGGGCCGCCCGAGCCCGAGCCCATAGGGCTTCCGGTCGGGTTCGGGCCTTGAATATTTTATAGGAGTCCGGCCCGAAGCCCCAGCTCGAAGCCCGAATCTAAGGCCCGTTATATATATATATATATATATATATATATATATATATATATATTTGAATTATTGGATTTTAAAATAGTTAAAATATTTGTTTTACAAATAGTTGAGGGGGAAGAGATTTGAACACTAGACCTCTCATTAAAAAAATAATCTTACTAACCACTAGGCTACAAGTCTAAGTTATATATTAGTATATTGTGGAAGGAGTTAAAGAGTAATGTTCAATTGTCAAAATAATTTTAAGCTTTAAAACATTTATTATCATTTTTTAAAAATATTTCTTATTTAACTAAATCTATTTTAAACTTAAAAATTATATATTTTTTTGACTTTATTAATGTAAAACTTTAGTTTTTTTACTTCATATATATATATATATATATATATATATATATATATATATATATTATTCGCTTAATATCTAATATCATTCATTGTCTTCAATTATTTGCTCTGTTTCGGTATCATTAATCTAATTTCTTACTATTATATTATTGATTATTATTTTTAATTGTTTATTTATTCATATTTGATATTTTATAATTGCTAACATAAATTTCAATTTATCTCATTTTTTAAATGATGATTAATAGATTTAAGAATTTGAAGTTGGATCCTCATAACCAATTCAATTATATCCAACTCATATATAACTTTATTTATATAAGACTTAATTTTTTTTACTTATATATATATATATATATATATATATATATATATATTATTATTATTATTATTATTCACTTAATACCTAATATCCTTCATCGTCTTCAACTATTTATTTCATTTTTTGTAACATTAATTTGATTTTCTACTATTATATTGTTGATTATTATTTTTAATAGTTTATTTATTCATATTTGATAATAACTGCATGAATTTTAATTTGTCTCATTCCTTAGATGAGGATCAAGAACTTTGTGAATTTGAAGTTTGATACACTCCGTTTTCGATAACATTAATTTGATTTTCTACTATTATATTATTGATTATTATTTTTAATTATTTATTTATTCATATTTGATATGGCTAACCTGAATTTTAATTTGTCTTATTATTTAGATGAGGTCCATGAGAGGATAAAAAATTTCATGAATTTGAACTTGAATTTTCATCGTCAATTTAATTAGATCCAATTGAAATACAATTAATACCCCAACTACTATAACATATGTATCAAGTCTTATATTCAATTCTCAAATTTCATTTATTAAGTTTGAATTTTTTAATAGAATACCTATTTTATTTTTTAAACTAAAAATAAATTTTAATAAAGTAAAAAAAAAAAATTAAGTCTTATATTAATTTATATAAATTTAATTAAAAAATATTTTTAAAAAAAGGATAACATGTTTTAAAACTTAAAATTATTTTGACAATTGAGCATTACTCTTTAACTATTTTCACTTAATATGTATACATAACCAAGACTTGTAGTCTAGTAGTTTGTATGATTGTTCTTTTTATAAGACGTCTAGTGTTCAAATCCCTTTTCTCTCAATCATTTGAAAAAACAAATATTTGAATTATTTTGAAAAATAAAAAAGCCCGAAATTCGGGCTTTCAAACCTGAGTCCGTTCAAGCCCGAGCCCGAAGCCCGTATATCCGAAATGTGTGGGTCTATTGGATGGGCTTGGACTTCCTCAATTCATTCCCGGCCCAAGCATGACAAGCCCGTTGACCAGTCAATGCCCGATGGGCCCGGGCCAGGGCCCAGTCAGGCTTCAGTTATTTTGGCCCGGCCCGGCCCATTGCCGACCCCTAGAAGGTAGTACAAGTAGATGACGTCGATGACATGTCTTATTAGTTAAATTTGGTTGTGAGACACCCCCAATAATATTTTATTCATAAAAATATTTGTAACATAATCTTTTTATTTTTTTAATATTCAAATTTTTTGTTTTTATTTACTTTTTCTATTTTCTAATTTCTATATATCTCTTTTTTTTCTCCTTTTATTCTGTATTTTATTTCATTATTTTTTTTTATGGTGTATAAAAAAACAAAAATTAAAAATGAAAAAATAATTTTAAAAATATGAAATCAAAAACAAAAACTAAAAAAAAAAAAAATTAAATTAAGAAACTAAAAATAAAATAAAATAACAAAACAGGAATTTTTTTTCTAAAATTAATTATTTTTTAAAATAATAAAAAAACCAAAAATTTATAGTTTTTTACTTTTGATTTTATTTTTACTATAAACATTATACACAAAAAAATTAAAAATAAAATTAAAGTAAAAATCAAACAAATAAAATAAAAAATGAAATAGAATAAGAAAACAAAAAACAATATATATATATATAGAGAGAGAGAGAGAGGGGGGGGGGGGAGGGGGGGGGGGGAAATGATGTTACAAGAGTTTTATTATCAACAAAATATAATAGGGAAAAATACCGGGATAACCAAAAAATGCGATCAAATTACCGGTTAAACCCACTAATTATATAATAAACCAAGAAATCCCAAGTTACATATTATTTGCATAACGTAGTCTAAAAAATCTGATCTGTACACTTTCTATTGACAGATTTACTCTTACAGTATATGCGGCAATAATATTTTCTTAATAAGGATTGAGAGTTTCCATATTCAACAAAATTATTTTATTAAAATGAAAATAACTATTATTGTACATATTTTTTATTTTTTTTTACAATTTAATTATATATTCAGATTCGTCTAAACAAGATCTTTAAAATAATATCCAATTCACTATTTTTTTTTTTCATTAGTTTCAGTATTCACATTCATATTCATGTTACGTGTAACATAATATTTTCAGAATTTTGAATGTTACAACTAATAAGGTGTAGTTATTAATTTTTTTTTGGGGGGGGGGGTTGATGTTTAGGTTGATTTTAATGTTACATGCAACATTAATGTTACATATAACATTAATGATATGAAATTCATCATAACCTTTTTGAATGTTACATGTAACATTTGTGTGCATTATGTTAAATATGTCCAAAAAATATGATTAACTAGTTTCAGTTTTCACATTCATGTTACATGTAATATGATATTTCTAGAATTTTTGAATGTTTACATATAACAAAGTGTAGTTACCACCTTTTTTGGGGGCATTTGATATTTGGTTGGTTTTAATGTTACATGCAACATTGATGTTACATGTAACATTAACATTAATGATACAAAATGCATCATAATCTTTTTTAATGTTATATGTAACATTCGTGTGCATCATGTTAAATATGTCCAAAAAATATGATTAACTAGTTTCAGTTTTCATATTCATGTTACATGTAACATGATATTTTCAGAATTTTTGAATGTTACATGTAATAAGGTGTAGGTACCAACTTCTTTTAGGGGGTTTGATATTGGGTTGATTTTAATGTTACATGCAACATTGATGTTACATGTAACATTAATGATACGAAATTTATCATAACCTTTTTAAATGTTACATGTAAATTTCGCTTGAATCATGTTAAACATGTCCCAAAAATGTGATTAACATCTCAGAATAAAATGAACATTTTTGTTTTGCAATTTTTGATTGTTTATTTTATTTTATTTATTTATTTATTTATTTTTCACATGGAAATCTGAGGAAAAAACGAAGCAAAATGTGCACATGAATATTAGTATTATTTACCAAATTTAGCTCCGCTATATAAGGAGTCTACATTGCCGCATATAGTGCAAGGGGTATTTCCGTCACAAAAATAGCAAAAGGACTGTTGGGTGCACATGAATATTGATAGGTTTATTTGGTAGGTTTGGCCGCAATTTGGGACCGTTCAGTCAACGTCCCAATATAATATAAGTTGCTTTAAATATTATTCAAATTATATGACATGTTCTCCATATAAAGCTAAATGAGAGTTATACACATATAATTCGAATTAAATAATCCCTAATATAATATGTCATACATGGTTAGTGAATTTGTAGAACTAACCTAATATGTGAGTCTTAATTTGGGGAGATAAGACATCAATAAGGGACAAATCTCATATTCAAGAAGTTGGCGAAAAAATAAAAATAAAAATAATATATATATATATATATATATATATATTTATTTATTTATTTATTTATCTATTTCGCAACCAAGATACAACTCTATTGGAGAACATTTTATGAATTAAATTTTAAATTTAATTCTGACTATACTAGGCCGACATAAAAAAATATGCGCTTAAGATTGTCTTTAAAGATAATTAATCGATGTGCGTGTAAATTGACTCTAACACATCTAGAACAAGTCACTTGAAATTTCCTCCCACAATCAATTATATATGTTTCACGTGTAATGTGAAAGTGATGGCTGCGCAACGTTCTATTATATATGCTTGAATTAATACGAGGGAAAAAAAACATAAATTAAAAATGTTGAAGGCCGGAGGAAATGCAGTAACAGTATTCCCATGGCACCACAAGCCATTGATCTTCTCTTCCATTCACACAAACTACTATTCATTCTCATGCACAAGCACCGGCAACAACAGTAAAGTAATACGTGGCCGTCTTTCTCATACTAATAATCCCGCTGGAGGCATTATTAAAGCTTCGGCAGCTCAACAAGCGGCCGCAAAAACTACTCCGGAGAGTTCGGTGACTGTGAAGGTGGTGGCTACCGTCCAAGTCATCAGCGCAGGCCTCGTGTACGGCAATACCCTCCAATTGGAGCTCGCCGCTGCTGAACTTGATCCCAGTAAGTAGCTAAGCTATAACTTACACATACACACACACATATATATTTATGATATATAATGATGATGTGCATGAACTGTGAAGAGACGGGGACACACAAAGAAAGAGTGAAGGGGTATTTGCACAAGACGGGCGAAGACGAGGACGAGGTGATGTACGAGTCTGATGATTTTGTGATTCCCCACGAGTTTGGGAAGATTGGAGCGGTGTTGGTAGAGAACGAGCACGACAAGGAGATGTACCTCAAGCAAATCTCCATCCATGGTCTTCCCAATGGAACCCTAAACATCACCTGCAACTCCTGGGTTCATTCCAAGTCTGATAACCCACGGAAGAGAATCTTCTTCACCAGCAAGGTTTTTCTTCACCATCATTTGTCATTTTAATTAATTACATATGGCTATATAAAATCTTTTGTTGAATTCAAATATGCCCATCAGCAACTCATTAATTAATATCAACCCATGAATTACAATTGTGAATATTCGTAGTAGCATTTATATAGTATTGTAAATGTTTACACTGCTAATATTTACACTCAAATAATATTTGCATCAGTGAGGTCTTTTTTGACAACATTTCAATATTATGAATGTTCATATAACTACGAAATAGAAACTCACAATGCACTAGATTTGATAAGGGTATCAGTGTGGACATTCACACTACTATTTGAATAATTGTGAATGTCTGGCGGAGAAAATATAAAACAAAACTAAAGAATTAAAACAAAAATTAAAAGGCTTGGGGGGGGGGGGAATGTAACTAAACCCCCTTCATCGTTCCCAACCCGGTCGTCTTCACCTTTGCCATTCGGACTGGTCTTTCTTGTTGCCAACAGCAACAACGATCGTCCAACAATTTGTTCATTGCCACCGTCGTCGGATTCTTCTCGACGAGCGCCAGGGTTATGCATGAACACGTGGCCGTTACATTGGTGATTCCGAGTTTGATGACAGAAACAAAAGACTATTTCTTGCTAGGTGTGATCTGTCACGACCCGTCTCGGACACCCGTCATCCCAGGGCCGGCGTGACAATAACATGACATCAGCTATTACATTTAAATCTTCTTTTTATACATTACAAAATTACATAAATTACTATAAAATTAATTATACAAGACAACATAATCATTTTCTTTATTATGGTTCACCTCTGACAACTGAACTAAAAAATTCCCAGATGACTCCATCTAATGCCA
Source organism: Eucommia ulmoides (assembly GCA_016647705.1). NCBI lineage: Eukaryota > Viridiplantae > Streptophyta > Magnoliopsida > Garryales > Eucommiaceae > Eucommia > Eucommia ulmoides. The sequence continues at coordinate 7,608,010 of CM028329.1, forward strand.
GTAGGGGACCGTCTCCTAAAGGATTCACCTGCAAGTGTACTGCCTTCTTAGTAAAAATCATTTTTAACATAACAACAATACATTTTAAATAATACAACATTTAAATGGATTAAGCGTAAATATATAAACACCATACAGAGTTGGTAAAATCTCCAATATTAAATAAGACCAATCACCATGATAAAAAATAAATCACCCAATATATATATAAAACACCACAACTCAACCACACATCTCAATCCCATACCCACCAGCTAAGCCATAGTAATTGTTTTAACCTCATGATCGGGAGTTGCAACGGTACCGTAACCATCCGTAGGATATGCCTTCCTAGCGGATCTAACTGCGCAGATCACCGCCTACCGGATGTCTCCGGAGGCCAATAATATAAATCATCACATAATATCAATCACCATAATAAATATCCATCTACCAGACCACCCTCCGGACGGATCATAATATGAATCACCACCTGCCGGACCACCCTCCGGACAGGACATCATAAACTATGGCATAGTCAATTCAATAATATCATCATCAAATCACACATAAATATCCATCTGCCGAACTATCCTCCGGACAGACTATAATATAAATCACCATTTCATCATTACCGTCAAAATCACCAACATCCACCTCTTTTTCGCAAAACCAACTTTTAAATCTAAAATTCATATTTTTCACTTTTGATTGAAAACTGTCTAATTTTAACAGAACCATTTTCCCTTTCTCTATTTTTATAAAAACCAAATATTTTCTATCCTTTTTTAAAATCACCAAATTCAACAAAACTCATTTTTCAACTTTATTTTAAAACCACCATATTTTAACGAAAATCCATTTCCACCAACTTACCCAAAATTCAACGAAAGTTATTAAATATCCTTCTTTTCAGAAACCAATACAATTCCCCAAAAATTTGTTTTACCAACTCACTCAAAAAACCTGCTTGATCCATTATCATTTTGAAATCATACAGTGGAAGTAAACACAGATTTCATCATATGATACATATATAAAAACAGTTTGGCACGAAGATAGTACACTCACTTGATATTCTGCTCTCAAAAGCTCCACCAAATATCCGCTACTGAACTTTCGACAATTTTGAACCTATTTGTAACAAGGCCTAAATTAATATTATAGAGAAAATAACTTAATCGTACAATGCAAGCCCTACGTTCATAAATTTCCCATTCCCCACGTTTTGATATATGAACATGTTATTCGACTAGTTCAGCGTCATTAAAATTTACTATTTACCCCTAATTCATATAAACGATCTTATTGTTTATTATTCTCATTTTTGATATTCTAAGGTTAGAATATAAATTTAGAATTCATAAAATAAATTAGAAAAGGTTACCCGTTCCGAACTGATCATGGATTTCCTTAAAATTCTATGTATTTGTGCTTTTGCTCCCTACCGCCTAAGCCACGTCCCACCGCCTAGGCGAACGAGTGACTATTTCTCCCTTACTCTCAACTGCACACTGCAGTTTCACCGCCTGAGCAAAAATCCACCGCTTAGGTGAACGAGTGACTGCTTCTCCCTTTCTCTCAACTACACACTGCTGTTTCATCGCCTGAGCGAAAATCCACCGCTTAGGCGGTAAACGTCTTCCTCCTCCCGCTCTGTTTTTGAGATCTCAGCCACCTCTCTCTCTCTCTTCTCACCATCGGCTCACACCCACACAATACAACACACCCAAAACTCACAACCACACTCCCACAGCATACACAACACACACATCAGAAACAAAAACACACACAACAATGGACTTTACACACACACCCCCAACGGCTTCTCCCTCTCTCTCTTCCTCTTCCGTTTTCTGCTTTTGTTTCCTATTTCTGTTTGAACCAGCCGCCGACCAACGAGAAGCTCCGATCATGCCATACCGTTCTGCACACACACATACTGTCACACCTTACCCCGGACTCCTGTCGACCTGGGGCCGGCGTGATGTTGACATGACATCACCTAACTGACTAGACAGCCACAATAAATAAAAATATGCAAACAAATGATATGTACAACATATACACAGTTCTCATTGATAGGGACACACTGTCCGAACTATAAGAATAACCAAAATTTGAATCCCATGAATCTCACTTAGATCTATCTCTGACATCTCGCCTCAAAATACCTCTCAAATGACTCCATCGCACGACCCGCATAACTCTATCTAGCGCCAGTAGGGGACCGACCGACTCCTAGCTGTTTTACTTGCGAGTATACCGCCTTCTTAGTAAAAATATTTCAGAATAATAAATCACTCTACAACATCTAAACGGATCAAGCGTAGGTATGTAAACAACGCGTAACTAATAAAATTCTCCATAATATAAAAGTGGAAATAAACCCATAAGTATAAGTTTCATCCAAATCCATCTAATATAAAATCATATCAATCACCAGAGTAAATAATAAATTACCCAATATAAGTAAAACACCACATCTCAAACACACACACTGGCCAGTCCTAGTGATCGTTTTAACCTCACGATCGGGAGTTTGCAACGGTACCGTACCATCTGTAGGATATGCCTTCCTACGAACACCCATCACTCCGCTGAAGCGGATAATCACTGCGCAGTATAAACGTCTAACATCACTCTGCAAAAGTTGATAAACATCACTCTGCCAAAGCGGATAATATCACTCCGCCGAAGCGGATAAATACTATGACATCGTCAAATCAAATATAGTATCATCGAATCACAACTCAATAAATATCGTCTAATTACCATGTCTATCTCTTTGTCTCAAAACCAACTTTTAAATCCAAAAATCATATATCACACTTTCTTTTAAAGAAAACGTCTGATTTTATTAAAACCACTTTTTCACCCTTTATTTTTAGAAAACCAGGCATTTATAGGAAACAGATGTTTTCTATTTTCTTTTAAAAACACCATTTGATTTCACCAAATACAGCAAAAATTCATTTTCAACTTTATTTCGAAAACCACCGAAATCTTCTAGAAATCAAGTTTACCAACTCACTTACCTCTCGCTTGATCCATATAATTTATAAAATCGTACAGTTTAAGTAAACCAACATTTTATCATATATACATACAAAAATAATTTAGCATGAAGACAATATACTCACCTCGATATCTGTTTTGCAAAACTGACACCGATCATACTTTATCTGGACGTCGGTGCATGCGAACCTAACAGTGACAGAGCCTAAATCAATCTCTTATCTAAAACATCCTAATCATACAATACATACCCTATATTCCGAATCGTAACTATTTTATGTACCACGTACTTAAAATTAATTAATCGTTACGAAATTATTACGATTTTAGGATTTGTAACGTTAAATACAATTTAATTTAACGAAAATTAATAACCGATTGAAACTTCACCTGTTTCCGAACCGTTCGGTGACCACGAGATGTGTTTTGGATTTTCTTGGGGTAGTTTCTGCAATTTCCCCCTTTTTTTTCCTTTTTTTTTTTTTTTTTTTTTTTTTTTTTTTTTTTTTGCGTTCACTGTTTCTGTTTCGGTTCAAAACTGTCGCCAGCCACCCTCTCTCTCTCTCTCTCTCTCTCTCTACCATTTCCGTCCACCCGAGACCTCCCACGCCCCGTCGCTCTTATCGCCGGCCCTACTCCATCCCCCACCACGGTTCACCAACCACCACCGGCCACTTCCCCACCGATCTCATCTACCCATCTCAACCGTACACGCCACCGTAACGACCCACACACATTCCAACGACCAAACTCATGCCGCCACTGCCTCCGTTGTTTACCCCCAGTTGATCAAATAGTAAACAGAACACACACGCACCACCGCCACCACTGCCGTCGGAGGAATACCCACTCCCACACGCCGATCGCCGATCACCCACACACACAGATCGGACAACCCCACCCTCATACATGCACATAGGAGGAACGCACGCATACTTTGTCGCACACACGCCGGCGACTGAACACCGGCGATTACACGGCGGCACCGACGCTTCGCTCTTCCGTTTCTCGCTCTAGATTTCTAGATCGTTCTTCCTTGTAGCATTTGAAATGGTAGGCATATGTATATATATGCATGAAAATAGTGGTGTGAAATCGATCGGTTGCTCGCCGCGTCGATCCCCACTCTTCCCGATCTCTCTGTCGGCCGGCCGGATTCGCAACTCACGGATGTGTACATATATTTGTTTTTTAAAAAAAAAGACATTTGGTTTAATTGCACTTTCCCCCCCTATTTCCCATCAAGTCTTCATTTAATCCCATTCATCTTTTAGGATTTCTTAAATTACATTCTGATCCCTACAATTTTTATTCTACAAATTTTGCATCTCAAATCTAGAATAAGTTTCTAAATTTGCAATTTGACCCAGTCATTTTTATTTTATCTTTATATATATATATATATATATATATATTTAACTCAATTTTTTCTTAAATTTCCTAAATGCTCTCAATTGAAATTTAAAATGACGTACGTATTAAATCGGGGTCTTATACACACACACTGATCACACACAGACACACCCTCCGACGATCAGAACACGCATAGCAAAGACGACAGCGGCCGGACGATGAAACAACGCACTCACGCATATGACGAACCGAACCCATCCTTGACGGACGACCCTTCCTTCCTCGCCAGAGCTCCATCGCCGATCCTTTCTCTTTCTCCAATTTCTCTCCTCCCTTTCTCGATCCTTCTCCCGTATGTATGTATATATATATATATATATATATATATATATATATATATATATATATATATCAAAAAGTGTATGAGATCACTGCCGGCCAAGTGGCCTCTCTCTCCTCCATCCATTTCACCAACTCTCTTTAAATATACACTAAACCCCCTTCATTTTTGTTAGGATAGTAATTAAATCCCTTCTTAGGTTTTATTGTTTATGTAAATTATAATTTAACCCCTAAAATTTTAATTCACATAATTAATATCGTAGTCCACCCCGATATTTTCAAAAATATTTTAAAATGCGACTTAAATTATTCGTATATTAAAAATCGGGGTCTTACATGATCCGTTAAATATAGATCCAATCTTTACATTTTTTAGATTCTTTAGAATTTGTGTTTGTCGCTCCCAACGGTATCAAAATGCCACTATGTCTCGAGATCTTATCTGTCTATCTAGGAAAAATGATATCTCTCGAAACGATTTTAAGTTCCATTCTTTTTTTTTTGGCTCCACTTGGACCAAACCAGCTACCCGGCTTCTTGTATTGTTTTATGACGGGGATGACCGTGGATTGGAGATTAGGCGCGACAACGATCTGCAAGTGAGGTTGGAGGACTCTGAGATAGATCATGAAGTTCAAATTTGTTCAAGACAAAGCACGAAGTTCAAATCTCTGAACATTAGATCTGTCAATAAACGCTAGCCCACATTCTTTGCATTGGGATTCTCAAACTCCGATAGGGTTTTTTGGTTTGACAAATAAAGAATCAATCAACTCCGGCGATTCCATTTCTGGAGCTTTTCTTCCGAGAAAGTGATTCGATTCAGAGGGTAACATCCGAGTGCAGCGTGGTCGGGAATGAACCGATTTGGTGTGGATGGGATGATGCGGCTGCTGCAAGGAAGAATTGTTTACGGCTAATTAGGGGTGGTGGGGCTTGAGCTCTAGGGTTTTTCTTTTCGTCTCTCCATAGGTTCTCTTTAAAATAGTTTTTTTTCTTCCCATATATAGCTTTCGTAATTTTTGCAAGGGCAAAATAGTCCAGTCGTTATATTTTAATAATTGTTGAGAATTAAATAGTTAATGATTTATTTATTTATTTTATTTTTTTGTAGAAGAATCTTATTTTGGTTTTTTAAAATAGAAACTCTTAAAATAGGTTTATACAATTAAAATAAATAAATTATTTTTAATATACTTAACAATATTATTCTAAATTGTGCTTTGCATTCTTGATGTTTGAGTGATGTGCTTCCTGATGTTTTAATAATTTTAAATGTACGTAATCTTTGAAGTTTGATTTTTACCTTAATTGATTCTATTGTCATGTTTTGATTATATTAATTATTAGAGTGGCAATATGTACATCATAATTGAGAAAAAAATTTAGTTAATAGATTAACATGTTTAAAGAGGTGCACTTGTTGCTACTCTAGCAATTAAAATGACTGACTAGAGGAAATTTCTTAATTTTATAGTACATTGCAAAAATTAAAACATCAGGGGAAGCATTGAGATCGCACTCGAAACTTTAGGGGAGAAAGTGTGATTTTGTTATTATAGTATCATTTTTGTAACTTACTGGTAATTGGTTGCAGTCATACCTACCATTGGAAACACCAAGTGGAGTGCAGACGCTAAGGGAGGAAGAGCTGGAGGTTCTGCGAGGCGATGGATTTGGAGAGCGTAAGTCCTTCGAGAGGATTTACGACTACGATGTCTACAACGATCTCGGAGATCCCGACACTAGCAAGGACCTCAAACGGCTGGTACTCGGTGGCAAGGAACATCCCTACCCTAGACGTTGCCGAACCGGCAGGACACGGAGCAAGAAAGGTACGGAAAGATCTTCAATTCGTTCACGATTCAATACAACTAAACCCTAGGAAGAAATGGAAATTTAGTGTGACACAGTGTATAAATGCTGATACTCGGATTCTTACAAAAAATTGCAAGATTCATCTCAGACTACACTATTTTCCTATAAATCATTTATATTAACTCCGGAAAAATCACTTGCTTCTCCATTAGGGAAGAGAAGTGAAAAAAAAAAAGATTATATCCTCATGTCTACTACATTTGGATAGTTCATTAAAGAAAAGAGATAAAAATACTCCTATTTTGATCCAATTGCAGTTATACCTATTTTGCGAGAAAAAGTTAAACTTTCATTAGGATATGTTGGTTATATCATTATATTTTTGTGCATCTCTCTCCAAACCTATAGGATTTTAACCTAGAAAAAATATATACAATTCTAGGGAGAAAGACTTAATAAGCTTTCGATCATTTCTTCTTTTAACCTCTCATTAGAGTTACAAAACAAGAGAAAAGGAAAAGTAGCATGCTTTCTTCAATTATCACCATTTCCATCGATCCAAATGAACTATTAGTGCTCGAATTTAGATTTGGTTACATGTCGCAGATCCCCAATCAGAGTCAATGAGTTCAACCGTCTACGTGCCAAGGGATGAAGAGTTCTCAGAGGTGAAGAACTCGACATTCTCAGCAAATGGATTATACTCATTGTTGCACGCACTGTTGCCATTCCTGGAGGCACATAAAGACAATAGATTCCCATACTTCACATCCATTGACAAGTTGTTTGATAAAGAGGTTGATCCCATTCTATTTGGAATCGAAGGCATTCTTAACGATGCCCTTCGTCTGCTACTTAAAATTAATGATTCCCCAAAAAATGTGTTGCTCTTCGAGACCCCTGACATGATCCTCAGTAAGCACAATGTCTCCCTTCCCTTCTCTCTCCATCCACGTGTATGTATATATGCCTGATATTTTGTTTATACATGACTAAATGCGTATGTTTATGCTTGTGGGTAGTTGTTAATATCTTGTTGATGCAAGTGCAGGGGATAAGTTTTCTTGGGTCCAGGATGACGAATTTGCTCGGCAGACTCTTGCTGGTCTCAATCCGTATAGCATAAGGCTAGTAACGGTATGTTTTAAAGGGAATTGCTGGTAGTGTGATTGTAGGAGGTTATTAAATGGCAAGAGTCGGCAATTAAAGAAAATGACGTTGTCTATAACCCAAGCCTGCAAAACCATATTTGTAAACTAGTGTACCATTTCAAAAACAAAAAAGTAAAAAAAAACAATTGTAAGAACTTTTTGCTGATTAAGATGCCTTCCCCCCTCCCTCTCTCCCCCAAGGTCTTCTTCACATGTGTAGCATTGTGTTATTTAAGCATATATAACAGGGAGAATAAAATTTTCAGGAATGGCCTTTGAAGAGTAAGCTCCATCCTAAGGTATATGGACCACCTGAATCAGCAATCACCAAAGATATAATCGAAAAAGGGATTCGAGGAGACATGACCGTTGAAGAGGTAATTACATAATGTCATTCCTGTCCTTTCGGTTCTAAAAAGTCATATATTTTCACTTATATGCACTTAGTGCAGGCTGTGTTAAAAAAGAAGCTTTTTATTCTTGATTACCATGATCTTCTCTTGCCATATGTGAACAAAGTACGAGAGATCGAAGGGTCAGTTTTGTACGGATCAAGGACTATTTTCTTTCTGACTCCTACTGGTATATTGAGGCCTCTAGCCATTGAACTGACTCGGCCTCCTGGAAATGGAAAGCCCCAGTGGAAGCAGGTATTCACACCATGTGAGGGTGCTACTGCCAAGTGGCTTTGGAGACTAGCAAAGGCTCATGTACGTGCTCATGATTCTAGTTATCATCAGCTAGTTAGCCATTGGTATGATTCATCATTTATCCTTCGTTTGTCTCCCTTATTATCTTTTCATTTATCTAATCATATCTTATTCTTCAGTTGGTGTGACCATGATATTAAAATGAATACAATGGGAGACCACATAGAATTTTCATGTCGAAATTTATCCATGCTAAGCGATTTCTTAAATTTGTTTATGTATCATTCTCAATTCATAAAACTTATGTATTTTGATTTCATATAGATTATATGTATATATTTATTATGTGAGTTCTCTAAAAGATACATTATATCCCTTTACTGGATTTGCAGGCTGAGGACTCATTGTTGCATGGAGCCGTATATAATTGCTACTAATCGACAACTCAGCGCGATGCATCCCATTTATAGATTACTACACCCTCATTTACGGTACACAATGAAGATTAATGCTTTGGCTCGCACAAGACTCATTAATGCAGGTGGAATCATCGAGAGCTGTTTTACACCTCGAAAATATTCTATCGAGATTAGCTCTGTCGCTTATGATCTCCAGTGGCAATTCGACTTACAGGCATTACCCGCAGACCTAATTAGTAGGTAATAGAATTAACTGCTCTACAAACTAGGGTTAGTTCAAAGATAAATAATAAATATAGGAGTCATGCTAATTCTTGTGGTTTCTTAATTGCCAGGGGCATGGCCGTGGAAGATCTAAGTGCTCCACATGGTGTGAAGTTAGCAATTGAAGACTACCCTTTTGCCAACGACGGTCTAATACTTTGGGATATCATTAAAGAATGGGTTACCAACTATGTCAAACATTATTACCCAGATGCAAGCACTGTAAAAGATGACCAGGAGATCCAAGCATGGTGGACCGAGATTAAGACTGTAGGCCATAGAGATAAGAAGGATGAACCTGGGTGGCCGAACCTTAACACCCCAAATGACCTAATTGGAATACTAACGACTATGATATGGGTGGCATCAGGTCAACATGCAGCTGTCAACTTTGGTCAATACAATTACGCTGCTTATTTCCCCAACTGGCCTACCATTGCCAGAACCAAAATGCCCACTGAAGATCGAACAGATGAAAAATGGAAGCACTTTATCGAGAGGCCTGAAGATGTACTTCTCTCATGCTTGCCTTCAAAAATGCAAGCCACCACAGTCATGGCCGTTTTGGATTTGTTGTCCAATCATTCTCCAGATGAGGAGTACATTGGTAACAAAACGGAGCCATCTTGGGCTGAAGATCATGTTATAAATGTTGCATTTGAGATATTTAATGGAAAATTGAAACAACTCGAGGGAATCATTGATGCTAGGAATGCGGATGAAAACCTGAAGAATAGAAATGGAGCCGGAGTTGTGCCCTATGAGCTTCTAAAGCCGGTTTCAAAACCCGGGGTCACTTCAATGGGTGTTCCAAACAGCATTTCCATCTGAAGACTGAGTTGCGTGCTTTGAGTCTTAATGTATGACACAAGATGTTTTGACCTGATTAAGCATGAGATGAGAGGCATTCAGAGTTTGGAATTGAACTCTGCTCTTTTTAATTTGCTTGAGCTGTAGCTAACTAGAAATAATTTTATGCAAAATAAAGATTTATGATCAGTTTGCAAGTCCACTTGCAAATTCTTAAAGAATGTTGATACTTTCCTATTATTATTTATGAACCATGAATTTTTATTTTTGAAGGAATTTTCAGAACCAGGTAGCTACACTTTTGGTCTGCAAACAGGTACGTGCTTTGACAATGCACTTTCTTTGCAGAGATTTGTCATAAATTACTTACTTGATTACTCTTTGGGTATTTTCTTTGTGATATTATTATAGTGGTCTCAATATACTACGCCCAAGAATGATTCACTGTATAATAATTGACGAACAATTTTATAAACTACAATAATAACTATGATTATCGAATTATCTGAGTCAATTTTTACATTGGTCAATAATAAATACAATTATTAAATTTTTTAACAGGAATTCAAATAAAATTCCCGGCATAGTTTCATTCTCACTGGCCCTGCAATCAAAACTGTGGGGTTGTAAGCCAACGTTCAGTAGAATTTTAACCCCTCTAATACTTCTATCTAATCAAAACGCAAATAACACATAAACGTGTATCCAATCAAACCCCAAATAAACACATATAGATGATTTGCACATAATTTTCACATAATCACAATTATTTCTTGAAAATTAACAACTATAAGTTGACAACTATAATAACATAAATCTAAAAATAGAGAAATTAAATACATATATTAAAAGAGTTAAAAATTATACCAGAAATCCGAAACCTAAATCCAACAAGAATAATTTTTCTCGCTCAAAACCATTTTAAAATCTAATCCTAGAACCTTAATTTTATTAATCGTATATATATATATATATATATGGTTGTAAATTGATTCCTTCTTTGAGAAGGAATCAATTTCCAACTGTAAATATTTATTTATTTATTTACGTAATGTCTTCATTGAAATAAAGAAAATATTAATTATACCTCAAAACTCTTAAAAGTATATTTTAAACAACACAATAATCCCGAAACAATTAAAAGTCAATTTAAAATTAACATTGTAAACCCAAAAATCGCCAAATATCATTTATACCATAAATTTATAAAATACTCCCATATAAATATATCGCAAAACACATAAATGTGTCTTAACCGCATAAATTCGTCTCAAAACACCCAAATACCTCTTAATCATATAAATACATCTCAAACACATAAATACGTCTCAAAATACATAAATATATTCCAAACCGTATAAATATATTTAGAAACACGTAAACCCGTTGCAAACACGTAGATATGTCTCAATCACATAAACACGTTCCGAAACTCATAAATACGTGTCAAACTACAGAAATTAGATACGTCACAAATGGTCAATACTCATGTGACATGTATATAAAAATTTACACATAGCCCCAAAAAATTTCAACAATTACCCCATACTCCGACTCTACCTATTCTTAGTAGTGGACCAATATCTATCTGAAAATTTTATCGATATACTGTCGTCGTAGTATGAAAATATTTTATGGATCAAGTATTTTTATCAAAATCCACTTTCCAATAAGTTATAACCACATTGGGCAGTATCCGAATCCCAACAAAAACTTTCATCATAACAGAATAACCGAATTGAAATCGACATATCAACTCTCTTTTATATAATAAAATACCATACTTTCTTGTTAGCCATAAGATCATTTACCTTACGATCAGGAATTATAACGATACTGTAACTTATCTATATGTGCAATCTAATGTTACAATAAGTGTCAGGGTCATTTAATATCTCCAATAGTAGGAGCCAACACGTGGTATAAGCTGTCATATCATGATGATAATTATCATCGTTAGCAACAACAACAATAACAACAATAAATATCAACCACCCTGCAGGACTTGCCCTCATGTCAGGTCACAACATAACGTCTTAGAGGACATACCCTTCTGTAAGGACTAATCATATCTCGCAGAATATTCCCTCTTGACGAAACAAACTATGACATAGTTGGGTAATAAAATCACTTTCTGCATTTAGAAATTTACTTGATCCGCATCACGTTATAAAATAATCCATTTTAATTAAAAAAAAATTTACATTTTTGTACGAAAATATAATTTGACAATTTACATAAAAAACAATGCACACGCTATCTTCATAATATAAAAAGAATTTATGGATCAAATATATTTATAACCAAATAACCAATATAATTCCAACCATGATTAATTATATCTATCAAGATAATTTAACTGGATAATTATGTGGGACTGGATAATCTAACCATGATTAATTATTCACGTACTATCACCATGGAAGTAAACTATATATGTGTATTTATGTGGCCAACAGTTAAACATATTTGGGTATTTCTTTATGATATTATTCAAATTTTTATTTTAGTAGTATCAATATACTATGCCCAGAAATTATTCACCGTATAATAATTGACGGACAATTTTATAAACTACAACGATAACAATAATTATCGAATTATCTGAGTCAATTTTTACATTAGTCAATAATAAATACAATTATTACAATTTTTAATGGGAATCCAAATAAAATTCTCGGTGTAGTTTCGTTCACACCGGGCTTACAATAAAAACTACGGGGTTGTAAGTCAACACTTAGTAGAATTTTAACCCATTTAATATGTGTATCTAATCAAACCCTAAATAAACATATAAACGCATGTCTCACATAATTTTCACACAATATACCTAAATATTGTATGAACTTTTTGCTGATTAAGATGCCTTTCCCTCTCCCTCTCTCCCCCAAGATCTTCTTCACATGTGCAGCGTTGTGTTATTTAAGCATATATAACAGGGAGAATAAAATTTTCAGGAATGGCCTTTGAAGAGTATTGAAATACGTTATTTATATATTTTGTTGTTTATGGTATCTTAATTGTAAGGCATTATTAGCTTATTATTCAGGTGATATATTTCCTAATTTAGCCTACTCCTACGGCTATATAATTGGGGATATAGAACCCATTTTGTATGAGTCAATATATACAAAATATTATTCTTCTCTAACCCTATATTTTTTTTGTTATCGAGAGCCAAGTTTTTCCAAACCCGCCGCTGCCACCGGCCCTAACCATCGCCAGACCACCACCAAACTACCAAACCCTTGCTTAGCCATCACCAAACTACCAAAACCCTTGCTTAGCCACCACCAAACTACCGCCACAGCAAACCCTAAGCACCTACGAACCACACAGTCGCGAACCACTACCACGATCGAAACCCTAGCCGTCACAAATCGCACCCTAATCCTAACCCTAGCCATCGCGAACCACCATACAGTTGCGAACCCAAACCATAGCCATTGTGAACCACCACCAGAGTCACGAACCACTGCCGCTACTATCTGACCGCAAACCAAGATCGCGAAGCCTAGCTACTGTCGCTGTCGATGACGACCCATACCTGCGAAACCCTAGCCGCGGTTGTTTCCCCATCACGAACCAAGAACTTGCGAAAACCCTACACCATCGAACCATCAGTTTGCTGCATAGTTTTCTCTTCAAACCCTCGAATACGTTTTTGCCTAGCATCAATTGGCCACCAAGAAGTTTGCTGCAGGTTCTTCCCATTTGCAGAAGAATAATATGCGGATGATTTTGATCCTGCACCAGTAGAATTCCTTCAATGTTGGTCCTCATCCCTTCCTTCAGTGACGGAAGTGTCTTTATGCATCTTCGGCTTCTTCATTCCGAGGGAATAGCTCGACCATAGGTATGTATTGCCCACAATGAAGTCAACATAACTCTCTATCTACTTTTTCAAGCTTTGTCTTTCCAATTTGCAAGCTAGTCTACCGATCAATAAGTCTATTCAATCGGATAGCTTCTTTGAACGTCAACAACAATCGCAGTTGCAGAACTTTTGATCGGAACCAAGTTGGTTTTTTAGTAGCATTTGTCTATTGTGTCACTGTTACAGTCTTGTAGCCATGGCATCCGGAAAAGAAAATATCGTTCTCAGTTCGGTAGATCCACCATCTACTCACCTGGATCTTTCCCAAGTTCAGGCCCAAATTGCCCAGCTTCAGGCTCAGTTCACTAATTTGGCATTATCTTCCGGCCCTACGGCTGTTCTTGCCTTAGGTACTCCTACTGCGCTTCATGGTAAGTCTGGTCATTCCACTTGGATTTTGGATTCTGGGGCCAACAATCACATGACAGGTGACCTTTCTACCTTTACTTCCCCTATCTCGCCTGTTAATCAATCTGTGTACATTGCAGATGGTACCTCTATCCCTATTCGTTGTAAAGGCAATCCATATTTATCCTTCCGATATTACCCTTAATTCTGTTACTATGTCCCTAAATTTTCTTATTACCTTCTATCTATTAGTCGCCTTGACCGTTGCTTCTTGGAGGACATGACTTCGAGGAAGATTCTTGGCAGGGGATATGAACATGATGGTCTCTATTACTTTGGGAATCCTCCATCTCCAACCATACCACCTTCTAGTGCGCACGCCTCTACATTACCTGTTTTTGATCCTTCTATCTGTTCGTTAAAAAATTTAGACCTGTAGCATGCCTATCTAGCACATGAAAATTTTCAGTATTTATGTTGGTTGTTTCCCTCTCTAAGGAAAGCTTGCAATGACTTTAAATTTCAATGTATGGCCTGTGAATTGTCTAAACACACACACACTTCTTATATTCCTCACATGCACCGTGTACCCCAAGCCTTTGATCTTATCTACTTTGATATTTGGGGGCCTTCTCCTGTCACCGCTATTTCCAAACACCGTTACTATGTCACTTTCATAGATGATTATAGTCGATATACTTGGGTTTATCTGATGAAACACAAATACGAGATTTACACTTACTTTACTCAATTTCTTCAAATGATAAAAACCTAGTACAAAATAGTTGTGTGTAATATTCAGTCTGATAACGGGCGAAAATACTTATCTGATGACTTTTGAGCTGAGCTTAATAAGCAAGGTATCTTTCAACAACTTACCTGTCCCTGCACCCTTGAACCGAATGGTGAGGCATGGCAGTTCTTACTGTTGCCTATCTCATTAATCACACCCCGAGTCGTGTCCTTACAAGTAAAACCCCTCTTCATATATTGCACCCCACTCGCACTTTGTTTTCTATCTTACCTCGTGTCTTTGGTTATACATATTTTGTCCAAAATCGAAGCCCCACCCGAACCAAGTTAGATGATAAATCTATTCGGTGTATCTTTCTCAGCTATTCCACCATGTCCAAATGATATAGGTGCTACGATCCAGTTACCCACCGTACTTACTACTCTCTTGATGTTACGTTTCTCGAGACTGTACCCAACTTTTTCGGTACTGTACCTTATCTACATATTGAGGTAACCACTACCAAGGATCATACTCCACTTCCGCGTCTTATCCGTGTCTTAGATATATCATCGCTGCCCATATCACACCCACCACCTGACCCCTCACCCGCCCCCTTACGAGTCTACTCTCGTCGTCCACGTGTCACACATCCTTTGTCGACCTCTTCTTCAGACTCAGGTATATATCTCTCTCCCATTATCTCTGACCCTGTTCCCCTTCGTTACCCAACTCGGGAACGTCGCCTACTATCCCGCTACCTTCTTTCATATTCTACTAATCATTTGATTTCCAAGTATTTGTCTTTTTAGGATCTCTCAGATCAATATATCTCTCTCATTGGACAAATTGATTCGGTTGTCATTCCTTGCTCCGTTCATGAGGCCCTCCAGAATCCAAAGTGAGTTACCATTATGCAAGCAGAGATGGATGTCCTACAGCAGAATCAGACATGGGACTTGGTTGACTTGTTGATTGGTTGTAGGTGGGTCTTCAGTGTCAAATATCTGGTTGATGGACCAATTGATAGGTATAAAGCACGACTTGTTGCTAAGGGCTACACACAAATCCCGAGTAAAGACTTTGGTGCCATTTTTGCCCTGGTTGTTAAGTTGACTACTATCCGATTTCTTATTTCGTTGGATGCATCCCATTTTTGGCCTCTGTACCAGTTGGACGTCAAGAATACATTCCTTAATGGTGACCTGACTAAGACTATCTATATGGAGCCTCCACCGGGATTTCAACCTCAGGGGGAGTATTCAGGCAAAGTTTGTCAACTTTGAAAATCCCTCTGTAAACTTAAGTAGTCTCATTATGCATGGTTCAGTCGATTCGGTGTAGCCATCCTCACTATGGTGTTTATCCAGTGTCACTCAAATCATACTTGCTTTATTTGTCGGTAACACCAGATACGGTGCATCATTATCTCAGTCTATGTGGATGATATTATTATCATAGGAGATGACGCACCTGTCATTCAGCAGATAAAGATCTCGGATAGATTTTTGGCATCAAGGATTTTGGTCATCTCTGCTTCTTTCTCGGTATTGAGGTTGCTCGGTCTCGGAAATGTATCTATCTATCCCAGCAAAAATACGCTCTTGATCTTCTTCAGGACACTAGGATGCTTGGATGTAGATCAGCCTCCACTCTCATGGATCCGAACCTTAAGTTAATCTGTCGCTAACACCAGGGACGGTGTATCATTATCTCAGTCTATGTGGATAATATTATTATCACAGGAGATGATGCACCTGTCATTCAACAGATAAAGATCTCGGATAGATTTTGACATCAAGGATTTTGGTCATCTTTGCTTCTTTCTCGGTATTGAGGTTGCTCGGTCTCAGAAATGTATCTCTCTATCCCAGCGAAAATACGCTCTTGATCTTCTTCAGGACACTAGGATGCTTGGATGTAGATCAGCCTCCACTCTCATGGATCCGTACCTTAAGTTAATAGCAGACTCAGGAGAATTATTATCAGATCCATCAGTCTATTAACGACTTGTGGGATGCCTCATTTATTTGACTAATACAAGGCCAGATCTTACGTATAATGCTAGTGTTGTGAGCCAGTTTATGCACTCACCACGTACAGCACACCTAGATGCTATCTACCATATCCTTCAGTACCTAAAAACATGCCTCAGTCTGACTATGCAGGATCAAAGGACGATAGACGTTCGACTTCTATTCTGTGCACCTTTAATGGAAGACACCTAATCTCGTAGAAGAGTAAGAAACAATCCGTTGTTTCCTAATCTTCTGTTGAAGCTGAGTATCACGCTATGGCTCAAGGAACATGTGAACTCCTTTAGCTTCGTTCCATTTTGACTGAGTTAGGACTTCCTATGGGAAACTCATCTAAGTTGTTCTATGACAACAAGTTTGCCATAATGTTATCATCAGATTCAGTTCTTCATGAAAGGACAAAACACATCGAGGTTGATATCCATTTCATTCGTAAGAAAAATCTAATTAGGAATCATCATACCTGCCTTCGTCCCATCTTCAAAACAGGCTGCTGATATGTTCACCAATTCCATAGGACCATCTCTTCTTCAGTCAACTATTGGCAAGTTAGGATTCATCAATATATTTGCCCCAGCTTAAGGGGGAGTGTTGAAATATGTTATTTATATATTTTGTTATTTATGGTATCTTGATTCAAAGACATTATTAACTTATTATTCGGATGATATATTTCTTAATTTAGCCTACTCCTACCACTATATAATTGGGGATATAGAACCCATTTTGTACGAATCAATATATACAAAATATTATTCTTCTCTAACCCTATATCCTTTTAAGATTAAGCTCCATCCTAAGGTATATGGACCACCTAAATCAGCAATCACCAAAGATATAATCGAAAAAAAGGATTCGAGGAGACATGATCGTTGAAGAGGTAATTACATAATGTTATTCCTGTACTTTCAGTTCTAAAAAGTTATATAGTTTCATTCAAAAAATAAGATTTTTATTCTTGATTACCAAGATCTTCTCTTGCCATATGTGATCAAAGTACGAGAGATCGAAGGGTCAATTCTGTACGGATCATGGACTATTTTCTTTCTGACTCCTACTGGCATATTAAGGCCCCTAGCCATTGAACTGACTCGGCCTCCTGGAAATGAAAAGCCCCAGTGGAAGCAAGTATTCACACCCTATGAGGGTGCCACTGCCAAGTCGCTTTGGAGTCTAGCAAAGGCTCATGTACGTGCTCATGATTCTGGTTATCATCAGCTAGTTAGCTACTGGTATGATTCATATTTTATCTTTTGTTTGTCTTCCTTCTTATCTTTTCATTTATTTGATCATATCTTATCGTTCAATTGGTGCGACCATGAGTCTATGATATTAAAATGAATACAATGGGAGACCACATAACATTTTCATGTTGAAATTTATCCATGCTAAGCGATTTCTTAAATTTGTTTATGTATTATTCTCAATTCATAAAACTCATGTATTTTGATTTCATATAGATTATATGTATATATTTATTATGTGAGTTCTCTAAAAGATACATTATATCCGTTTGCTAGATTTGCAGACTGAGGACTCATTGTTGCATGGAGCTGTATATAATTGCTACTAATCGACAACTCAGCGCGATGCATCCCATTTATAGATTACTACACCCTCATTTATGGTACACAATGAAGATTAATTCTTTGGCTCGCGTAAGTCTCATTAATGGAGGTGGAATCATCGAGAATTGTTTTTCAACTGGAAAATATTCTATCGAGATTAGCTCTGTTGCTTATGATCTGCAGTGGCAATTCGACTTACAGGCACTGCCCGTAGGCCTAATTTGCAGGTAATAGAATTAACTGCTCTACAAAATAGGGTTAGTTGAGAGATAAATAATAAATATATGAGTCATGCTAATTCTTGTGGTTTCCTAATTACCAGGGGCATGGCTGTGGAAGATCCAAGTGCTCCAGACGGTGTGAAATTAGAAATTGAAAACTACCATTTTGCCAACGACAGTCTAACACTTTGGGATATCATTAAAGAATGGGTTACTGACTATGTTAACCATTATTACCCAGATGCAAACACTGTAAAAGGTGACGAAGAGATCCAAGCATGATGGACCGCGATTAAGATAGTAGGCCATGGAAACAAGAAGGATGAACCCTAGTGGCCGAAGCTTAACGCCCCCCCTCCCAGTGACCTAATTGGCATACTCATAACTATGATATGGGTGGCATCAGGTCACCACGCAACTGTCAACTTTGGTGAATACAATTATGTTGCTTATTTCTTCAACTGGCCTACCATTGCCAGAACCAAAATGCCTACTGAAGATTGGACAGATGAAGAATGGAAGCACTTTATCGAGAGGCCTGAAGATGTACTTCTCTCATGCTTGCCTTCAAAAGTTCAAGCCACCAAAGTCATAGCCACTTTGGATCTGTTGTCCAATCATTCTCCAGATGAGGAGTATATTGGTGACAAAGCAGAGCCATCTTGGGCAGAAAATCGTGTTATAAACGATGCATTTGTGAAATTTAATGGGAAATTGAAGGAACTCAAGGGAATTATTGATTCTAGGAATGCGAATGAAAACCTGAAGAATAAATATGGAGCCGGTGTTGTTCCCTATAAGCTTCTAAAGTTAGTTTCAAAACCCGGTGTCACTTCAATGGGTGTTCCAAACAGCATTACCATCTGAAGAATGAGTTGCGTGTTTCGAGTTTTAATGTATGACACAAGATGTTTTGAGTTGATTAAGTATTAGATGAGAGACATTGAGAGTTTGAAATTAAACTCAGCTCCTTTTAATTTGCTCGAGGAGTAGCTAACTACAAATAATTTTATGAACCGGTAACTGCACTTTTGGTTTGCAATCTGGTACATGCCTTGACAATACTCTTTCTTTGCAGAGATTTTTCATAAATTACTCACTTGATTACTCTTTGAAGAAACATGAGATGGCGAAAGTAGTGGTCCACCCTCATCGTGTCAACTAATGCTTCTTCAAGATCTAACGTTCCATTGTTTACCTCATCAATCCCTTCACATGTGAAATTAACAATTCACCATTTCCTTTCTCTCTTTGAAACTTGAAAATGAAAAAGGGATTATGAAATCATAACCGTGAATTAAATGACACAATGAGATCTAGATGATATGTTAAATTACCATTATCAATAATGTAGACGGTTTGTGCTTCCTTTTGATGTATAAAACAAGAGATCCCTTATCCCTTTCGAATAAACACAGAGAGCCCATCCAAAGCACCGTGTAACAATACAAGTTATGCATATGGATTTAATTCTGGGACAAAGGCATTCATGAAAACAATTTTTTTTTCAAAATTAAATAAATAAAAAATTCATTTTTTCCTTTTTTTTTTTCCTTAAATAGAAGACAAAGAAAGATGGATGATGGAGGTGACGGTAGGGTGGTCCCAGTTGTGGAGGCGAGACTTGAACCATTCAGTAGACAATTTTGGGTGTCTTCTTTGCCCACTGTTGTAATTGATGTGGTTCTTAATAAATGTATATGGACTTGGCCTATTAGACTAAAACCCTAACCCTAAGGTTTCCCAAGTCTCCTATATATATATATATATCCATTGTAAATCTCTATTGTTGTACTTTTCCTAAACATCAATATATCGCTATATATTCTCCCAATATGTCGTCTCTCAATTATTTTAACATGGTATCAAGAGTTAATTCTTCCTAACCCCATTCCTATTAAAATTTTCGAAACCCTAACCCTCACAGGCCTTCTACTACCATTTTTTCTTGTGATATCAATTGACTGCTAAAGATTACACCACTACTCCAATATCAACTCTCATTACATCACCACCTTCGTGTCTCCGAGACAAGCACAAAGCTATCCAAAACAACCGCCACATGGGCCGTCATGTACTTCCATGAGCCTCCAAAAGCAGCAGTACCATCAAGCATTGCCGTGTCGGATTTTGGGCTCTATTGTGACCACTGGTGCTCAAAACTCATGATTGACAACACCATGAGACGATTCCAATGCGACTAACATTAACTCCTTCTGATCCCCCATGCACCCTCGTGAGGCTCAAAACTAGAACCTGCCCAGATCTACGTGCCACCTAGGGTTACCCTGCCATGTCGTCGCTACATCATCACCAGGTCGCCACTATGTTAGCGCCATGTCAGCTTCAACTGAGTGCCATATCAGCATTGTCTTTGCCATTCCAATGTTGACTCTGCCATATTGTTGATCCTTGCCATGTCATCGATTCACTAAGGTAACCTTTTATTGATCGGTTCAGGCAATTTTAGACCAATTTTCAGTGAAGTTGGACCCGTTCCTAGGATTTTTGGATGTTTTGATTATGTTTTTGGCTTCTGTTTTGTGATTTGAGACTCATAAAATATATTTTTCTTTATATTCTTGTAGGTTTTACATTGGTTCACCTCGTTCTTTTGCACCTATGGCAAACTCAGACTTATCATGGATTATCTTTATTGTTCCTGGATGAATCAAACTATGTATTATGGGCTCAAGAGATGTGTAGTTTTCTACATGGTCAGAAACTGTGGAATCTCATGACTAGAGACAGTATTGAGCCTAAGAAGAAAGATGACGAAGATGCTAAAAAAATTCCTGAACGTCTAAAAGAATGTGATAGCAAAAACCATAAGAGTCTTACATGATTCCGTTCTACTATCTTCCCATCTATGAAAATTCAATTTGGTAGACTCGAGACAGTTAAAGAAGTTTGAGATATTTTCAAGCTCTGTTATATTATGACAGACGTATCACACCAGTATCAGCATCTTTCTACCCTTTACAGCATGCGCCAAGAACCAAGACAGTCCATCAACAATTTCCTAGCTTAGATGACTGCTTTGTGGGATCAGTTGACTCTTTGAGCAAATCTGAAAATATTCATGTGACACCATTCTTCACACAAGCTACCAAAATGAGACGTGCATTATGCAACTTCTGATGGCTTTGAAATCAAATTTGAACCTGTACAAGTCTCAATCCTACATTGGGGCAACATATATTCCCTTGACAATTTCCTTTGTGATCTAGTAAGAGATAAAACAAGCCTTGCGACACTATATGGATCAAATACAAATGTTGCACTTGCCACACCAGCTACCAAGCCATACTCATCACAACAACCCTTACACTACAAGTATTGTCATTCACAAGGACATGAATTAGTCAAATGTCATTGTCTCTTTTGTAAGGTATGTAGGGAATCAGGACACTATATTGCAGTCTACTCTAAACTTCCAGCATTATCATTTGGAAACCAATCAAATAGGAATCAGTCTCACTCTTGAGGCTCTCACAACCAAGCTGTTACACTATGCTTACTTAGGCTTTATCTAAAACTGCTAATGATATAGCCATATCAATTATACCATGTACGTTTCAGTGTTACTTTGATTCTTCCAGTTGCAATCACATGATATCTGATACCTCTATCTTTTCTTCTGAAACCTAAGATAAGCATGCACCTAATATTCATACTGCTAATGGATCAAGTATGTTAGTTAGTCATGCTAGACATTTTGACTGTTCTCATTTATCTTTCCTGATATATATTGGTCTCTAATGTCGCTCTTAATCTTATATATGTCGGACGACTATGTAATCTTGGATTTGATTTGCATTTTTCTTCAACTAGTTGACGTGTGTAGGACCCTTAGATACAAAAATTCCTTCAGATCATTCGTAAAGTCACGTGCCTCTTTGTGCTCACTCTCCTCCATGTCCTATCTTCACCATTACCAAATGAATCAGCTGCATCCATCCCAACACTCTCACCCATGGAATTGTGACACTCTTGGTTAGGTTGCAGTTCATCCATCCATCTCCAATATCCTATTTCTAGTGGTTAGTTCGATTCAATTTAGTATGAGTTTTTTCATTGTATTCATTGTCAACTTGCAAAACAATTAGCTTTACCAATCAATGATAGTCAGTTTGTTTCTCTTACACCATTTGATTTAGTGCATTATGATATTTGGGGGCATTTTTTTCATGCAGCAATGGGTGGTTCTTGTTATTTTGTTATATTTGTGGACGACTACTCTCGATATACATGGTTATTTCTTATTAAAAAAAATAGATTTGAATTATTCCAAATATATTATGAGTCTTCTTCTATGGTTCAAACTCAAATTTCTTGAAATATCAATTTTTTTAGCTCAGATAATACAATGGAATGCAAGGATTGTGTTTTTCTCAACTTACTTCACAGAAAATGGCATGCTTCCCCTTCGCTCCTATCTTGGAACCTCCAACAAAATGGATGAGCCGAATGCAAAAATAAACACATTTTTTGACACAGTTCGTGCCCTCTTCATTTTTTCATGTAGTATTGAGTGTTTTTGGGGAGAGGTTGCCCTAACCGCAGTATACACAGTAAACCGTGTCCTATCCACTACAATCCAGCATCAGTCTTCATTTAACCATCTTTTTTATAATCTCCCCACTTACTTTGAACTCAAAGTCTTTGATTACACATGTTTTTTTATTCTCAAACCACATCGTTGGCCCAAAGAGTTAACCAACATAGGAGGGTGAATTGGGCAGATAAAAAATTTAAACAATTAAACACTTAAACTCAAATTCTCAAGTATCCTAAATTGATTACTATCTTGATTAGCAGTGGAAATGTATTCAATATAAAGCACACCCAAACAATTATGAAAAGAATAAACAATGCAATACAAAAAAAATAATTTATCTTGGTTCGGTAAATTACTCTTACCTACATTCAATCCCGTAAGCTCCACGGATATTCGCAATCCATTAAACTCCTGATTCCTTTTACAGGTATAAAGCAAACCCTTACAATCTCGATTCTTTTTGTAGGCTTAGAATCAACCTTTACTATCCCTGATTCTTTTCATAGGCAAAGAATTAACCCACCACTATTACATTTATTCTTTTCCCAGACTTATGAATAACTATTACAATCATATTTAATTCAAATACAGAAAGAATTAAAACCTAATCTTTTCAAGGATAAAGACTAACCTAATCTTTTTGCAGACCAAAGATTAAACCCTAATATTTTTATCAAGCTAAAGATCAAAACCTAACTACCTAGATTAGACACCAGCCCAAACGTGTCTAATCCACTCAAACTCGTAAATACAAAATATATATATATATATATATATATATATATATATATATATATATAAAGTTTATTCCCACAATGAACTTTTACTACCTCAATGCATATATACTCAATTAATGTCTTGAATAATAATTATGTGATAGATACAATGTGAAATAAATAAATCTTATAATAAACATTAATGGGTAGCATATAAGTAGTACGTAATCAGATAATCAATAAAAATCGTTTAAAATATTTTCAAGAATTAAGTGCCAAAAATGATTTTTCTAGAAAATATTAACCAAGTAATGAATCAATAATAATTTAAGAAAAACAATAAATAAAGCTTGGAAGATCTCATCGGGATTTACCGAAAGCAAGAATGTAATCACAATAAGAAACGCAAACTGGTGACACAAACAATGAACGCTTTAGATCAAGAACTTAAATATAATCTCTCTTAGAAATCTCAGTAATAATATCTCTCTTAGAAAGCACAAATCTGATTATTCTTGATGTGTTTTATTTAAATCCCGCAGGTCTCTATATATAAAGCTAAAACTAGATCTCCAACAGCTAATTTTTAAATATCATTACTAAAAATTACATCCCAAGACCCCATTTGTTTAATATGTTCAAAATAAATATTTTCTATTTAAAAATATTATTGGTAAATCTTATTCTGGTCCTTAAAATATTTTTAAATCGAAATCCATTGAAATATGAAGAATTAAATCACTTTAATTACAAGAATATTAAAATAAATGGATCAAATAATTAGGGATCACATATCTCATAGTCTATTGCGAAAATAGTTTAAATCCGCTTAAAAACATCCATTGGAATCATCAAGACCGAATTGAATTGACCAAAATTAATTGGCCAATATTTCTAACTGACTAGATCAGTCAACCGAACCTTCAACGTTGATTGACCAATTCCTCACAATGGTCACTTTGCTAACTATTGTGCTAGTTGAGTCAGTTGATCAATTGGACCAGAGGGTCCTCTCTTCTTCCAATTTCAGCTACTATTCGCATCAGTTGACCAACCCATCTTGCCGATTGACCAAATGGATCAATAGGTCACCCATTCCATATCCAAAACACACTATTTTAATTAGTCGACCGAACTCTTTTGATAGAATTGACTCGACAACTTCTATATTTAAGCATTAAAACCAAATTTTTGTTTGGGTCCTTAACCAAAACCATTTCACATATTTAACACATTGAAAAACACACTTTAAACACCTAAATTAACCACAACATACATAAGATTAATTCATTTTAAAGTGTCGTGTATGATCCTAATTTGGTTTGTATTAAGAGTATATAAGTAAAGAGTTGTTTTCACCTAATTGTCTTCAATGTCTTCCATGTCTTCATCATTTCCATTTTGAACCCGTTATATTTTCCTTGAAAAATCATCTTCAATGATTCATTTTCTTATGTTCATGGATCAATAAATCTGAAATCACTTAGTAAAAACATCAGTTCCATAAAAATATCAATACTTAATTGTCCATCAAAAGATTGGATTCAACAATCTCCCCCTTTTTGATTATGACAATTAACTTTGATATTTTCTCACAAATATAATATAACCAGACTCACCCTAAATCCGAGGATGGGTTTTTAAACTCATTGAAGTGCCATTAGTGAAAACATATAAAAATTTAAAAGAATTCTCCCCTTTTATAAATGCAATGATTAGTCGAACAAATGTCCTAAACATAAACTTCTCCCTCCTTGTCATTTCAAAAAGTAGGGGCGGAAGATCAAAATATTACTCGAGGCATACATCGTTATGTCTAGCCAAACCTAAACCTTGAATAATTTTCACGAAATGATCTTCAACTAGAAGTTTAGTAAAAATATCAGCAAGTTGATCGGGAGGTATCAACGTATTCAATAGATACATCCCTTTTTCTAAATATAATCTTGAATAAAATGATGTTGAATCTTTATGTGCATAATTCACGAGTGTTGTGTTGGATTCCTACTTAAGCAAATAACACTTTTATTATCACAGTAGACAAGGAATTCCTCAATACACATCTCAAAATCATATAATTGTTGTTTAATATACAAAATTTGAGCACAACAATTACCAGCTGTCATATACTATATCTCAGTTATAGATAAGAAAATTGAATTTTGTTTCTTGGCATGACCCAAAAACTGACATGAACCACTTGTACTTTTATGCTAAACTTTGCATCTGGAAAAATCACTGTCAGAGTAACGAATTTGTTTAAACTCACTCCCCCAAGGACACCATATTCCTAGGTCACTTGTCCCTTTTAAATATCAAAAGATTCGTTTGACAGTTGTTAAATGTGATTCTTTCGGAAAAGATTGAAATCTTGCGCACATACATGAATTAAACATTATGTCAAGTCTACTAGTAGTAAGATACAACAAAGTACCAACCATACATCGATACATTTTCTCATTGACCTTTTTACCCTTTTTTTTTTTTTTTTTTGTAGCTATTACCACGGGAGTTTTGTATTCTTTAGCACCATCCAAATCATATTTTTTTCAGTAACTCCTTAGTGTACTTGGATTGATTAATAAAAATCTCTTGTTTGGTTTCCTTAATTTGCAACCCAATAAATAAGGTTAATTCTCCCATCATACTCATTTCAAATTTTACCTGCATAATCTCGAAAAACTCTAGGCAAAAATCTTTATTAGTAGAACCGAAGTTAATATCGTCCACCTATATTTTCAAATAGCTCAACATTTTATGACATTATTTGCCAACACCTCTTTGGATTGAATCATAATCATATAATCGTTAACAAATGAGGTCATGAAGCATATCTCAATGTTAATATAGATTATTTATGATCCCAATAACATAAATCTTATGCACATTTTTAAACATCAATAATTTCATATTAAAGAAGTTAAGTTATAAAACTTCAGCTCCCTTCCAGAATAATAATCATTTAAAAAACAAGAGACATTAGATGTATACTAAACAATTAATGTCTATAAGGATAACCACATGCAATAATCAACAAATTAATATTCCATATATATTCAGATATCATGCAGATGGTATAAAAAATAATTGACATGATTTTACAAACCAATATCAACCATGCAAGTTTATCAAGTTCATGATTAATACTTAGAATCTAAATCAAATAAATGCATCAATTAGATAATTCATTTACTATTTATCACCTTAATATTTCAAATAGACCAAGATATTATTTATTTTAACAAATAAACTTAATTTAATTATGAACAAGTCATGAATTGATACAAAACGATCGATTTTCATAACATGTTTCACATGTTTCGAAACATAGCTTTTAGGGTATCTCAATATAGTCTAACATAAGAAAATTATATACAAAGACGAAAACTTATCTGAATATTATGCAATAATTCTAAGACAAGAAAAGAACATGTAAAATAGCACATGTCTTAGAAATTCTTACCAACTTATTTAAATTGATTTTCTTACTCGTGGCACAATCTCCAGAAAAACATATGACTTTCGTTTTTAGGTGTCTAAGATATAAATTTTACTTTATCCCTGTCACCTACTTAGAACAACCACTTCCTAGGAACAATTTTCATTGCAAATAGATGTTTCTTAGATTAACCTGCAAGGAGAACCTGAAAAAGTTCCTTGATGACGCCCTATCTATGTGGGTCAGATTTTGTTAGTTGGAGCATCCTTTGTTCCTTTAGAAATCCATACCTATTTTCTTTATATTTTGATTGAAAATAATTTTTTATGGTATGCCCCAGAATGTTAGTTAAAATATTTATACATGTCAGTTAGGCAAGCAGTCTATATCATCATTTAAGAAAATGATGCACACGTACACATCTAGATGTCTTGAAATGTTACATCTTAATTTATTTGGTCCGAATGTCATTGCAAGTTTAGGAGGAAATTTTTATACATTCGTAATTATTGATGATTATTCTAGATTTACTTGGGTGTTCTTGATTGCTAAAAAGAGTGAGGTTGCTTCTATTTTTTCTAAGTTCTGTAAACATGTTCAAAATGAGAAGCAACATTCCATTATCAATATCCATAGTGATTGAGGCAGAAAGTTACAAAATGATGAGATAATCAGTTATTGTGATGAGCACGGATATACTCACAACTTTTATGTACTGAGATAATCACAACAAAATGGTGTTGTGGGAAAGAAGAATATGATGCTTTAGGAAATGGCCAGAACGATGTTAAATAAGAATCGTCTACCTACATATTTCTGAGTTAAAGCAGTAAGTACAACTTGCCACGTGGTAAATAAAATATCAATTCATAGAGGTTTTAACAAAACCATCTATGAAATTTTTTAACGGTCAAACTCCGAATATATCATAGTTCAAAGTTTTTGGCTGTAGATGTTTTATTTTGAATGATAAGGATAACCTAGGTAAATTTGGTTCTAAATATGACCATGGTATTTTTCTTAGATATGTTACTAACAATAAAGCTTATAGAGTCTACAATAAACATACGTTAGTAGTTGAAGAGACTATGCATGTCGTATTTGAGGAATCTAATCTATTGGCCCAGTAGAATACCCAAGAGGGGGGATGAATTGGGTAATTAAAAATATATCAGAATAAAACTTGAATAAATCAAATAATTAATTTTATGCCTAAATTAATTATTATCTTTATACTACAGCGGAATTATAATAAATCTAAATGCACACTCAAACAACAAAAATAGCAAAGTAAAATATAGTAGCACACAAAAGATTTATACTGGCTCACCAAGCTACTCATGGCTAATCCAGTTCCCCGAGCTCCACGGAGGTCACACCCACTAAAACCAAGATCCCTTTAAAGGTAGGAACCAAATCCGCACACTAATTCTTTTACAGGCTCAGAATCAATCTTTACAATATCATTTTCTCAGGATAAGGAAGAACCTCTACTTTTTACAGGTTAAAGAATAATCTAATTCTTTTTAACACTAAGGCACAAGAATCAAAATCTCACAAAACACTCCAAGTATCATTTTCACAGGTAAGGATGGAACCTTTACAAAACGCTCAAAACACAATTCTTATTCAAGAAGAATCATTACCTCAATCTCTTTACAGGAAGACACTGAAACCCAACTACCCTTGATTAAATATCCCCAACCCGTCACAACTCACCAATACAAAAATTGATAAGATGTAAATCTCATTCAGAGCTTCTAGCGTCCCAGATAAACAATAACTCGATTAATATCCCAACTAGTGATAGAAATATATGAGATATAAAAATCTGATTTGAACAAAAATATGGGTAGCAAATTGGAGCACGTAATCAGATTCAAGAAATTATTTGTAAAAATATTTTATTCAAAAATTAGAAATAATTTCTAAGATCAATTTTCAAATATAAAATAATAAACAAGTAATAAGCAATATGGAAAGATCTCACCTGAAATCCACAGAAATAATAATTAGAACAATATAGCTTCAAATTCAGTATCAGCAAAAATTGATCGCAATTGATTCTCAGAATCACTCTTAAAATAGCTCACAATATCGTAGAATGATAACTCTTATAAAAGTTTTCTCAAAATGATATAGAATAATTATCTCTCTTAGAATGATTAGCATTGTTAGTGAAATTAGCTAGTCTATTTAAAGAAACATGTAATCAGCCTTCTAACGGCTAGTTTACAAGTGTCATGACAATTAAAAGCTCTTATAGACCCCTTATATCATAAGGAATTCATTTAGGTTCAATTTCACTTAAAAACATCTTTCAAAACTCTTAATTAAACCCCCAAAGTATTTCTCAATCTTCAAAAATAAGTATAGAATCTATTTCAAGTACCAAATTGAGAAACATTAATATTTAATGAACCATATTAATAGGATTTAATTAGTATATGAACCATATCTTAAATATAGATAATATACCACAAATCTCTCTCAAATCCCAACCAAAATCAACTACTTTTGGATATAATCTTGGATCAAATTATATCCTGAAATAGAGTATTCGGTCACCTGCCCAACTCAGGTTGCAGCCAAACCATCGCCGCGGCGTGCATAGGTTGAGTTATAGATTCAGAGTATTCAGCCTTCTCGGCCAGTTGACCTGTCGGTCGACTTAGAGATACAAGATGTTACAGCTTCTATGGTCGATCGATTGCTGTGCCTGGATCTCTTTTCTGAATATGTTTTTAACTTATTTTGTTTTACGTTTTCACCCCTTTAACCATTTTCTTCTCTTGATTAGCTCCAGTAATATTCTTATATTCTATTTTAGTTATTCAAAATTATTTCTTCTTATTTCACGTAGGAGCAAATAATTTTACTTAATCAAAACACACATCAAAGATAAAATACATTTTGTGCCATGTGTGTGTTCCTAAACGGGATATTAAGAGTTAAGATTCACCTGAGTTGTTTTCCCTAATTTCTTCCAACTCTTAATTCTTATTCATTATCTTGACATCTTCATTTCTCATCCATTCAATTTGATGTCTTCATTACTGGAACTTTAAATAACTAAAACACTCAATTAAATATTAGTTCCATCAAAACATGAAATTGTTCATCAAAATCTTAGGATCAACATGATCCATTTGTGTCGAGAAAGATTTTTGATGATGATAATGCAGGTAACTTAAATAACCAAAATCATGACGATGATACGACGAAAGAACCACATAAAGAAAAATCTAAGGGAGAAGATCCAACGTTACCACGAGTTATAAAGACAGTGTTAGGATACTCGTTAAAAGAAATTATTAGTAATTTTGAAAGAGGTGTAAATATTACTTTTCTATCTCAAATTGAGCCTAAGAATATGAATGAGGTATTAACTAATGAATCTTGGATCTCTATGATACAAGAAGAATTAGTTCAATTTGAACGTAATTACTTTTCTATCTCAAATTAAGCCTAAGAATGTGAATAAGGCGTTAATTGATGACTCTTGGATCTCCGCAATGTAAGAAGAATTAGTTCAATTTAAACGTAATAAAATACACTCTATAGTTCCTAGACCAGACTTTCATCATGTAATTGGTACTAAAAGGGGTTTTTTGTAATAAAAAAGATGAAACTATTATGTTAATTAGAAATAAAGCAAGATTAGTTGCATAGGGCAATAATCAAGGAGAAAGAATTGATTATGATGAGATTTATACGTCTGTGACTGGATTAAAGGCTATTAGAATGTTACTTGCGTTTGCAAGTTCATGTAATTTTAAATTATATAAAATAGATGTAAAGAGTGCATTCTTGAATCACTTTCTAGTAGAAGAAATTTATGTTGAACAAACCCTAGGATTTGAGAATGATAAACTTCCTAATCACATGTTTAAAATTCGAAAGACTTTGTATGGGCTCAAACAAGCTCTGAGAGCTTGGAAAGAGAGACTTAGTCATTATTTGATTGAAAATGATTTTCGATGGGATCTTAGTGATATAACATTATTTATTAAGCAAGCTAAGTCTGATATCCTATTAGTACAAATTTATGTTGATGATATTATTTTCAGTAGTACTAATGAGGATTTTTGCCAAGAATTTGCCAAGATAATGTAGGTCGAATTTGAGATGAGTATGATGGGGGAGTTGACCTTCTTTCTTGGGTTGCAAATCAAGCGAACCAATGAAGGGATTTTTATTAATCATGCCAAGTATATTAAGGAGTTGCTGAAGAAGTATGGCTTGGATAGCGCTAAAGAGTACAAAACTCCCATGGCAACAATTATTAAAATAGACAAAGACGATACGGGTAAAATCGTAAATGAGGAAATGCATCGAAGTATGATTGGTAGTTTGTTATATTTTGCTATTAGTAGACTTGATATTATGTTTAGTGTTTTCTTGTATGCTAGATTTCAGTTTTATTTAAAAAAATCGCATTTTACTGCGGTTAAGTAGATTTTCGATATTTGAAAGAGACAAGTGACCTAGGATCGTGGTATCCTACAGGGAGTGATTTCAAGTTAACTAGTTACTCCGAGGCTAATTTTGCTAGATGCAAAGTCGAGTGGAAAAGCACAAGTGGATCATGTCACTTCTTAGGAGATGCCTTAATTTCTTAGCCTAGCAAGAAACAAAATTCTATAGCTTTATCCACTATTAAGGCTAAGTATATGGCAGTTGGTAATTGTTGCACTCAAATTCTATATATTAAGTAGCAATTAAATGATTTTGGAGTGTGTATGGAGGAAGTCCCGATTTATGGTGATAGTAAAAGTGCTATATGTTTATGTAAGAATCCGACACAACACTCACGAACTAAGAACATAGAAATTAGACATCATTTTATTCGTGATCATATTCAGAAAATGGATGTTATTATTGAATATATTGATACCTCCAATCAGCTTACCAATATATTTACTAAACCTTTAATGTGAGATCATTTTATGAGAATTATTCGAGGTTTAAGTATGACTAGGCATAATTATGTTTGCTTAAAGTAATGTTTTTAGTTCCCCATTCCCACTTTTTGATATGACAAATGGGGAGAATTTGTTTGATATTTATCATTTGATTTGATTGACAAAGGGGGAAATCATGGTTAAATTAAGGTATTAAGCTTTAAATGAGATAGTCAATGTTTAGGAATTTGTTTCCCTAAGCATTGCATTCATTAAAGATAGATCGATGGTGAATTATTGTTTTTTTTTCTTTGTTGAATATGTATTGAATTGGTTTAAATATCTTCATGACTTTGCTTAAATGAGTTAATTACCCGTCCTCGAATTTAGGGGGAGTGTGGTTACATATTTGTTTTGAATAAAACATCAAAGTTAACTGTCATTATAAAAAAAAGGGAGATTATTGATCCCTGGTTTTGATAGACCATTAAAGGTTGATATTTTTTGTGAAACTAATGTATTTGTTGAGTGTTTCAATAAAAGAGTTTCAATTAAAAATTGAATCATGAAAAAAGTATTAAGGGTGTAACGATGAACATTGAAGAAATAAAGAGTATTGAAGACCTGGAAGACATTAGGTGAAAACAACTCAATAACTTTTATACTCTTACTGCATCTAGAATTAGGATTACACACGACACTAATTAATGAATTATATTTTTGTGTGTTTTTTTGATGAAATTTAGGATCCTAATTAGTGTTAAAATATATGCTTCTACATGAAATTGAAGCATGAAAATTGACCTAACTAAGAATAATGTTTAAAGTTGAATTTTACTGTCAATTGTGTTAAAACGAGAAAAACTTGGTTAACGGGATCAATTGATGAATTTTGGAGCTAAAATGGGTTTGAAAATGACTACCCAGCATCAATTGGTTAACTGATCCAAGAAGTTTGGGTCAACTGATTGAAACCGTAAGTTTTTGGAAAAAATTGGAAATAACCTGCATTGATCGGTCAACCGACTAGGAGAGGTTGGGTCAACCGATTGGTCTTGGCCTGGAAAGTGGAAACTTTTTGAAATGGTCAGTCAACTGATTGTATGTCAATCTGTCAACCAACTATGCTCTGGTTTAGCTTGGAAAACATCCTGAATCAATCGATCAACCCACCGTAGGAAGTTTGGTCAATCGACTGCCTATATAGGTTTGTCATGGCTTACACGCTAAATCAATCGGTCAAATGACTGGGTAGGTGTTGGCCCAGTAATCTACCCAAGAGGAGGGGTGAATTAGGTAATTATAAAAATCAAAACAAAATATTAACTTTCAACACTTGACAATTCAAAAAATTAATTTAATCATAAATTAATTATTATCTCTTTATATTTTCAACACTTAAAATAATCAATTAATCTTAAATTAATTATTATCTTTATAAGGTAGTGGATAAGTATTCAAATCTAAGTACACATCTAAACAACAAGAAATAAAGAAAATAATAATATAGTACACCGCAATATATCCTGATTTACCAAATTACTCTTGGCTAATCTAGTCCTCCGAGCCCCATGGAGATTCGCACATACTAAACCACTATGATTCCTTTAATCAGGTAGAAACCAAACCCTTTCAAAATGATTTTTTTTTTTTCACAATCTCATAATTAACCTTTATAATTTCATTTTCCCAAGCTCAGGAATAAACTTTTCTTTTTCCCAAGCTCAAGAATATCCTTATCATTTTCCCAAGTTCAAGACTAACCTAATCCTTTCACAGACTAAGGATCAAACCTAATTATTTTATACTTTAGGCTAAGAATCAAACCTTACAAAACACACTCCAACTATCCTTCTCCCAAGTAAGGATGGAACCTTTACAAATCACTCACAATTGATTCTAATCATGAATCATACCTAACTCTTTTCAAAGGAAAATAGTAATCTAACATTTTTATGCACCAGGTAAAGATTAAATCTCAATCTATTTATTAGAAGAGATTGAAACCCAGCTACTATTAATTAGATACTCCCAATAATAGTTCATCCACACACAACTCACCAATCACAAAAAAATAATAAATAAATAAATAAATAAATAATTGATAAGTTTTTCCCACTCAGAGCTTCTACCACCTCAAATCAATTTAAACTTAATTAATGTCCCGATATTTACTAGTGATAGAATTAAGTGAGGAAAATAAAAAATCTGATTATAAAAATAATACGGGTAACACAAAAAATGAGCACGTAATCAGATTTTCACACAAATCGTTGTTAAAATATTTTTTTGCTTTTAAAGTTCAAAAACGATTTCTCATAAGATCATTAACCAAGCAAGCGATAATAATAATAAATTCAATTAAGAATAAACTTGGAAAAATCTCACTAGGAAAACATAAAAATATGATTATAATGTACATAGGTAGCACACAAATAAGTATGTAATTAGATTAATCCAAAAATTATTTTTAAAATAATATTTATGCTCTTTAAATTTCAAAAAACGATTTTATCAAAATCTTATCAACTAAGCAAATATACAAAAATAAATACGCAATAAAGTTTAATAGCTTAAAAATATCTTACCATAATAACACCGAAAAATTATAGATTGAAACGCTAGACAACCCAAATTGGTAACGCTAACACAATCAACTCTTTTACTCAAGAACTCCTTAACAATTGATCTTACAATTTGATCTCTCAAAATAATATCAGAATGATGACTCTTAGAAAAGCATAGAAACACTTAGTTCTTGATTGATTGGGATTTCAATATTCAAAATCCATAGGTCAATTTATAAGGAATCAAAATAAGCCCTCTAATGGCTAATTTTCAAATAATAGGCCTCGAAAAAGCACCTATAGGCCCCATATATCATTACCTTTTATTTCTGGTATATTTGACTTAAATACAACTTTTAAAAATATTCAATTAAGTCCCCAAAATATATTTTTCAATTACTAAACACAAAGATAGGAAGTATTTTACAAACCAAATTGAGAAAATCATTTAACATATGAACCAAATCAGTATCTATTCAAAATATATGGACCATATCTTCCATTATTTTAAATCCCACAAATCTCTCTCTTGGAACCATCAAACACGGATAGTTTTTGACGAAAAATCCAAGTTCCATGAGATCTCAACCGAAATGGGTAGTTGACCGATCACAGTGGTCGGTTGACTGATTGTAGTTACAGGTGTAGAAACTTCAAACCCATTGTTTTTTTTTTTACCATGATACAATCATATTTTGGGAAAACACAAAACATGAAAGTTGTATATATCTTTCTTAGATTTCTATATCATTTTGAATCACCTCAATCGGAGATCGTATATGAAAAATGTAGCCAAAATACGAACAGGTAAACAAACCCAATTGGTTAACTGAACTCCTATAGTAAGTCGACTGATCAATTCGGCGAGTTTTCAAGCCAAAATCAAGCCATGGTCAATTGATCGATCATCCATGGTTGGTTGACTAATCTAGGTAGAGAACTACACTTTCCAGCCCAACACCAATTGGTTGACCAATCCTATACCTTTCAGTTGACCAATCACTACTAGATTCTCTCGTTGTCAACTTATTTTAACTCCAAACTTTATCATTTTAATCTTGTTAACCGAATTATTTTCTCGGTTAACTAAATTGATATTTATTAATCAGTTTTAAATACTAATATTGCTTAGATCAATTTTTATTTTTCAATTACATATTGGAGCAAATAATTAAACTTAATTAGGACCCTAATATAAACACGCATAAATATAAATCATTTAATTCATGTCGTGTGTTATCCTAATTGTGATACATTAAGAGTAAAAGATATTTTAGTTGTTTTGATCTAATTTCTTCAGAATCTTCAATCTCTTCATCTTTTTAATGTCCATATCTATATCATCTATAATTACTTTATAATATTATCATCTCTGCATCCTTCATAGTTACTTCATCATTTGATCTTGAATGGAACTTTTTTAAACTGAAATACTCAACAAATCCGTTAGTTCTACAAAAAATATCAACACTTAATTGTCCATCAAAATCTCTTGATCAACAGTTGGTTTCGGTCAATCGACAGTGTTGTTTGAGATTTTGAGGATTTTAAGGTTTTGGTAAAAAACTAGCTGTTTTGGACAATTCCAAAGGAGTATTTCTGGGGATTTGAAACTACTAAATATATGGTACATCTATTTTGATATTTTTATTTATTTGGTACATAAAATTAAAGATTCTCTCAATTTTAGCAACTAAATACTTCCAATCTTTGTGATTGATGTTCTAGAAATAATTTGTGGACTTAATTAAGAGTTTTAAAAGATGTTTTAAAGTGAAATATACCAGGATTGAATATATATGATATATGGGGTCTAAAGGTGCCTTCTAGAAGCCTATCATTTGAAAACTAGCTATTGGAGGGCTTATTCCAAATTTGTTTAAATAGACCTACGAATTTAGAATTCAATATTTCATGAGATTATTTGTGTGAAAATTTCTTGAGCTAAAGCGATGTTGAATTGGTGTCACTGATCTGTGCTGTTTTGCAATTTTTTTCTGTACTTCAGTGTTTTCCTGGTGAGATATTGTCAAGTTATTGTGCTTAAATTTGATTTTATATTATTGTTTATTACTTGGATTTAAGATCATTGAAAAATCATTTTTATTCTTAAGAGCATAAAAATTCTTTTTAAAACAATTTTTGTGATATTATTTGATTACGTGCTTAATTTTGTACTACCCATACATATTTATAATCAGTTATTAATTTGCCTCACTTTAATTCTATCACTAAGTAAATTTTGGGACATTAATTGAGTATAACGTTTTGAGATGGTAGAAGCTCTGAGTGAGAAGAAACTCATAATTTTTTGTATTTGTGAGTTTGAGTGAATTAGACACAATTTGGTCAGTGTCTACTCAGGATAGTTAGGGTTTCAATCTTTTTTGGAAAAAAAGTTGAGGTTTGATCTTTGCGTAAGATATAAAAAAGTTAGGTTATTGTTTTTTCTTGAAAAGAATTTAGGTTCTGATTCTTCTTGAATTGAAATAATTTCAAGTGAATTATAAAGGTTTAATCCTTACCTGGGAAAATGATACTTGTGAGTGTGGTGAGGTTTGATCTTTAGCATGTTAAAAAAATTAGGTTGTGATTCTTCTTGTAATAGAATTCAGGTAGACTTGAGCTTGGAAAAAGTTAAGGTTCTTCCTTAATCTGAAAAAATGGAATTGTAAATGTTGATTTTAAGCCTGGAAAAATAATCATTGTAAGGATTTGGTTCCTACCGTTAAAGGAATCAGGGGTTCAGAGATTGCGAATCTATGTGGAGCTTAGGGGACTAGATTAGGTAAGGTTAGTTTGCTGAACTAGGATATATCTTGGTGTGCTGTATTATTTACTTTCTTTATATTTTGTTTGGGTATGCACATAGATTTGAACACTTATTTGTCGGGTAACAAATATAATAACTAATTTAGGATAAATTAATTATTTGATTAGTTAAGTATTTAAAGATATAAATTATTTAAATTTTTTATAACTATCTAATTCACCCCCTTTTGGGTGTCTCATTGGGCCAACAAATCTATTGCTCAAAGTAGGAGAGGGGAAAGACATCATTGTTGGCCTCATTGATACTGGTAATTGTTTTTTAAATATTTTATTGAAAATAAATTATGCTCTTTGTTATTTCAAAATTTTTTGAATGAAAAACGATTAAAAATATTATATAAAATGTTTTCAAATTTTATTAAAATTGAAAATAAATAGAATATCTATTATTCTAAATGTGAGACAAAAAAAGGGTGAAACTAAAAATAAAATAAAAAAATTGTCGAAGTTTTTAATTTCAACATATAATTTAAATGACTTGTTTATACTCACTTTTTTTTTTTTTAAGTTTACTTTGGCTGTTTATTGGAACTACACTAATCAAATTGCACATAGTTAGTAACGAAAAATTATTAAAATTATTTTTTATGTTTCACAATCAAATCTAACATGTTTTGAGTAGAGTTGAATTCCACTAATTGAGTTCTACATTTTTAGATTATATATATATATATATATACTATTTTGAGCACGTTTTATATGTCAGAATTTTACTATTTGAGTTTGACATGTTTAGTATAAATCGTAAACGTTTTATGTTTTTTAACCACTGACATAAGTGAAAACTAACAACCAAAAATTTAAAAAAAGAAGAAGGAAGAATTGTAAACAAAATCAAGAAAAAATATCAAATTTATATGCATTGAATTTTTAGTCTCATATCAAAATGGTCTGAATGGAGATACACATACAAAATTTTAGTGAAAAATAAATCAGCAAAAATTTGTTAAATAATTATGAGAAATTTTAGGTTTAAAGCAGTCATAATTTTAGCTATAAAAATAGTAAGGGTTAAGCTCTATAAATAGGATAAAAACTAATTTTTGAAAAATTATTCACGGAATTTAAATAAAAATGTGAAAAACAATCAACATTTCTTAAAATATAAATACCACTATTAAAACAAAAAACAAACTCTAGCACGAATATTTTACCAAAATTTTCTATACGCATGTGATTCAATATCTACCACGTGGATGAATTGTTGTTTTCACTTCATAAATTGCAAGTCTATGAATAGTTGTTACATATGGAAAACACTTGTTCACATGCATTTGTACACACTTGTATTGAAGTTTCTTTTATTTATCTTTCCGCATTTTTTTTTTGGGTAAATAAGTTTTTATATATCAAAATAAAGGGAAGAGTCTCCCTCATTATATGCCAAGAATTTGAGATGTTTCATGAAAGAATCCACATACAACCTATTTAAAAACATGTAAGCCTATTGTTAGCTTTTTGGCTTATTTTTCAACCTGTGAGGCAACCCTATTTGTCTTTTTGTTGAAAAATTCATGGGAGTAGGTGAATCATTCTCTCCCACCTTTCATAACATTTGTTTTTGACAAGTTGGAGAGTTTCATTTTCCCACTCATGGCCATGTTTGTTGAAAGAAGAAACTAGAAAAAATCTCAACAGCTTTTGTTGAAGGCAATGGAGAAAGATGCGAGAAACTCAAGCAACCAATTTTGAAGAAAATTAAAGAATATGAAAAAAAATCAAAATTTTCTTCATCTCATCCTCTGCCTATAAATTGGCAGAGGTTCTAAAGCAAAAGTAGATATTTCAAGATGTAGAGTGAGGAGCTCTCAAAATGTATAGAGTATCTCTTATGAGGTGTATTGAAAATTTCATAGAGGAATTTTGTGTTCTCATACTCATAGAGAGGATATTTGTTGAGAGAGATTTTTAGAAAGATTTTGTTATTAGTTCTTGAGTTCAATAACTTATCTATTTTTGTGTAATTTTCTTCATTAGTAAAACCATTAGCTGTTCTTTGTCCATAGAAGTAGGTAAGTTGTGCCAAAACACGTTATATCTTGTGTCACTTTTGTATTTGTCATTTTCTTCGCTTCCTCAAATTCTCTATTTTCATATTTTTGTCGCCTCGGAACCCAACACCTATTACAAAGACAAATGGAACCAAGCCAACATAATACAACAAACACGATGTCCTG
Organism: Eucommia ulmoides; assembly: GCA_016647705.1. Lineage (NCBI taxonomy): Eukaryota > Viridiplantae > Streptophyta > Magnoliopsida > Garryales > Eucommiaceae > Eucommia > Eucommia ulmoides. Next base: position 7,647,793 of record CM028329.1, read on the forward strand.
CCAAGTATAAGCTCACCAATGTCTTGCTCCAAACCTAATACATAGATAAACTTTCAATACACAAGACCAGAACAACTTTACACTCAATCTTAGAAGCTTAACCCCTTTCTAGAGGTAGGGATGAATCTTAAATAAGGGGGATACGCCACCGCTGCTCTGCACTCCCACCCACTGAAATAGTTTTATGCCAAAGCCTCTACTAACAGCAGCAAAATCAACAGTTCAAAGGCTTGCACCACTCTACAACAACCCAACAACTCTCATCATAACCCCCAAATGATGATCTTGGGCATCCACCGCCCCTACGGTGTAGGAATGCCCAAGAATCTTCACGACCTTCGCCTTGTAGCTATACATCAAACACTAGGACTCTATACCTATAGACTCTCTTTCGAAAATGTCCCAGTCTTTGGATATCATTTCAAGAACCATTTCTTCAATTTTCTAAGCATCCATCCCATGAGTTTCTTGAATTTTAACCCCTTTAACAACTCCTTAAGAAACATCCTGTTGTAGTCGGCTATACTAGTATCAGTAATAGAGTTCTCTAGAGGTTCGGTGGCTACTGCTAAGGCCCCATCGTTAATTTCTTAATTTTATTTTTCTATTTGTTTTCCTTATTTTTTCGCACCTCACTAGATTTTTCATATTTATATTAATTAGCTTCGTACTCCCAAAGACTTTATCATTTCTGACCAAATTATCCAAGTAAGATTATGCAATTATAGAATATTCAGAGATGTAGGAATCTCCTAAAAGTTCATCGTCTATAGTTACAAAAAATTGCAGAGGTAACTTTACTTGCTGCTTGGGAAGAAGTCTGATCTGGATTTCTCTTAGCTTTAATTCCACCCAACACACACACACACACAACACACACACACACACACACATACACACACACGCGAGCGCACACACACACGCGCGCGCACACATATTCTTGAAATTGTATTTCTCATTTATGCCATTCTTTTGAATTACAATGATATATATAGATCTTGATTCTAGGGTTTCCCTATAATCAAGCTATTGCATAATCTAATTTAAGAAAGCTATTACACAATTTAGGAAATGACCATTTCTACCTTATTCAATACTCCCCCTCAAGTTAGTGCATAAATATTGATGAATGGTTTATTTATCAACATATTAAGTACTTTTCGATTCAAATATTTGTGTGTTTTCAAGTATTTTTGTTAGTTTAATATGTGTTTGTATTGTTTTATAGGTTTTTGAATAAATGGGTGAAAATGTGCAAAGTCGGTTCAGGTGCAATAACGTTAAGGCCAGTTTTGAACAAGATGAAATTCTATATTGAAAAAACCAAAAACATGAAATTTATATATATATATATATATATATATATATATATATATGTTTTATATTTCTAGAGGTTTTTGAATCACCTCAATCGGAGTTCGGATAAGAAAGTTAGGGCCAAAATAGGAAAAGGTGTCATCGCTGCAGTGGTTCGACAACAGCTAAAATAGATATTTTGAGATATTTTGGATCCCTCTTTATACTCCTTCTTCCAAAACACAATAGGCACGGTTTTTGGGACATTTTGAGAGATATTTGAGAACTCAAGATCAAGAACCAAGAGGGAAGTTCATCATTTGGAAAGGAGAAACCAAGATTGAAGCCGATTTCATGAAAGTGGAACACTCTACTTCAAAGATTTTCTTTCCATTCTTTGTTTATATATTTGTTCTTAATTTTTTTATGTATTGAATGATGATGATCTTCTTATGTTTTAATGAATATTAAGTTATGATCATGAGTAACTAAGTATCTATTGTCTAGGGATTGAATTAGTTCATGAATACGTTGTTTGTTTGAATCCGTGTTTCATTAACGGTTGTTCTTGCATATTTGATTATGTTTACGATTCTTTCATTTCCTTTATATGCTTGTTATGATATATTGAGAAATTAGGGTTTGACACCTGGGAGAGGTAACCCCGGATTCGGATTAGGGTTAAACACATCACGGCGATCTAATGACCCGGGAGGGTAGTAGAAAGTGTGCAATCCGTGATGTTAGGGCGAGACCTATGTGACCAAGTGTCATATAGACGGTTGAGGGGAACTTCGTCGTTGACGCGAAATCACATATTCATTTACTTTACACTCGGGAGAAATAGTGAGTGAGATTTCGATTCCGAGATTGTTGGATAGGATGAATGACGTTGATGTGCACTAGATTGAATTGAACACGTTTAAGTGAATGAAGTTAATCCCTAGACAATATTTTTCCATTAACATCATAGTAATATTAGTATAATTAGTTTAATATATTTCATTAACAAAAACTATAATTTAAGTCGCCTAGATAAAATTAGATTATGACAATCGCGGTACTTAATGACGATCTAATCCAATCCCTATGGATACGACAACCCTTACTCTTCCTTGTCTACTAAAACTTGACTCGTACCCTTGCAGTGAAAGTAGCAACGTAATATTCCACTACTAGATGTCCCACATGCCCAACTTGTCTATAAATTTTAAGAATACTTATTTTGGTACTATTTTGGTAAAGATGGTGACCTAGCACATCATTCAAATCCAATGCTAGGTGGTGACTCCTTATTTTTAAAACAAATAACTTAAGTATTTTTATTTTTTTTTAGAAAACCAGTGCTTTAAAAACCCCTTCTCCCTTTTACACTATTTATTATTTAATATTCTTTTCCTCTCGGAAAATCGGGGCATGTCATAATGCAGTAACAACTTGGTTAGTTTGGGTATATATGCAAACTGGAAGGTTACTAGAGGGGTTTATTTTTATTTGGGAGTTGGTCTTCCAATATCAATAGGTTGATTCTTTTGCTGTTGTATCTCTGTAATGTAGAGGATTGGAGGGGGGGGGTGTTTTGAGAGTAAATGATAATTTTTTTTTCTTCTTAAATTTTTATTTTTTTTATCTCGAGCATAGATTCGTTCTAAATCTATCACAACTGCCAAAATATCTTTCTTAGTTGTGCTTTTAGACATGGGCTATGTGCTAGAAATATAAAGATTTTTTTTAAAAAAAACAATCGTAATTCATGCACGTATCTTGAGAGGTAAAAATAAAATTCCAAAAAACTATAGTCTAACTAGGAAAAAAAAAAAGGAACACAATATAAGAAGTACGGGAAAATCTGTTTATTGGTCCTTTTTGTTGTCAATGCCAGTACAAAAATCGAAAAAGGAGTTATGATCTTTATTGATCACTTGTAAAAAAAATTAAACACAAAAACATAGAAAATTTCAGAAAGGAAAAAAAAAAAAAGAACTGAATCATGTAAAACATAACACTAAAGTAAATTAGAATTCAAACAACCTTTAATATTATAAAACATATGTCCAAAAAAAAAAATCAGGTAAAGTATATAAAAATAAATTATGAATCATGCAAACTACAAATAGAAAATTACAATCAGAAAATAATTGCTTCATACTTATTTTAAAATATAAAATAAAATACACTAATTTTTAATTATCAAACAAAAAACCATTTATTTAGATGATCGTCATCACAAAATATCATAGCCAAGTCAATTGATAATTCTTTAAATACAAATAACTGAACTCTAAAATATAATAATAGCTACAATATAAGTAGTTTGAACATTTGATCTAATTTAAGACATACAAGTTTACCAATTTAAGGATAATAATTACTCTTTATTATGCATTACGATGGGATTCGTAGAAATCCAAAAGGCAAGAGTAAAAATATTTCGTCAATAGTAATTTCGTAACATTTGATTTAAACCTTCTATCATTGTCAATTGCATCAACATTCGATGTGACATTGAATTATTTGTGTATTTATTATTGTGTTAAAGAATTTTTTTTTCAATGAGCTCCAGTAATATTAACTTTAGTGGGGTTAGATTATTACAAGAGAAGCTAAAAAAAAATTAAATATAATAGAAGTTGGTAAACAACACTAAAATTATATAGACTATTATTAAAATTAAAATCAAGGAACTAAAAGTTATAAACCTCAAAATACTAAAAATTATAAATTCACTTATGGCAATAAAAATAAAAATAACAAACAAACCACTAAAATACTAGAGTAATACAATTAAATCCTAATAATCTAGTAGTTACCTCCAAAAAGAGAAAAATAAAACCCATGGTATCCTATTGAACAAAATTTCTATAACAATCTCACTTCTAAAATTAACTTATCTAGCAATGAAATATTTTCACTTCTATAAAAAAAAAAAAAAAAAAAAAAAAAAAAAAAGAAGAAGGATGTCATACGATAAATCAAAATTCTGAAGTTAACAAATATGTAATGGAAGTTCTCATAGAATCCCTAATTAAAAACCATAAACTAGGAGATTCAGAAGGAACTTCAAAGTATCCACATTTTTTGGGTAGAAATTACATGATAGCAACACAATTTCTCCCTTTTGGAATTACCCAATTATCTCACTCCATTTAGTTCAATTTAATATTTTGTCAAGAAATTGGACGAGAAATAAATTACTTTCGGGGGTATTCTTGTTATTTCTCTCATCCCTCTATCTTTTTGCAGTTGTAAAAAAATATTTTTCTCCCCAAATTTGTTCATTTACTCATGCATCTCATAATTATTGAGAATACTAAAAATTACCCTATATTTTAATGAAAGTTCAATTAATATTGTTATATATTTATGTAATTCCCCATAATTATAAATCTTGTACTAAATTAAACTTTTATCCCTATATTTCATTGAATTCATTTAAAATTCTTAAAGTTGAAGTAAATCTCTTTTGATTTTGATAAATCTTGTATTAAGTTATGAAAAATAAAAATAAAATTTATCCATATGTTTTTAATAATTATTCAATTAAAATTCTTAAATTTTTATAAATCTTGTGTTGTATTTTTAAGAATTTTATTAAATTTCAATTAAAATATAGGGATAAAAAATTTCGTTATCAATAGTTCTAAGATGTAGTGGTGTAAAGAAAAAAAAATTGGATAAAAAATGACTTCTTATAGTTGCAAAGAGAGAAAGAAGATGAAAATAATGAATTTTCCCCTAATTAATGGAATCAGTTTAATTTTCATAACAAAAATTTTGATTAGCCAAATTGAAAATGAGTTACGATAAAGGACAAAATCTGTCACCTCTGAAAATCTTATAGTCCCTTTAAAAATCTACCTAAACTTAAAGAACAGAAAATTTGACAAAAGAACCCCTATATTAGTGGCATTTTATCTGATTTGTTAACAAAGTTTACAATTCGACCATATTGGAGTAAAACTTGAGGGATTAACATGAAACTTTGTAAACCTCATGAATGTCCAAAAATATAATTTTTTTTTTAAATATATATTGACTATTAAATTTAATTTCTTTATTTCCATAATTAATACCTAATAATTAATTAAAAAATTAAATATTTTCTACTAACAAATATAACTAAAATAAAAAATAAAAATATTTTGCCTTAATATTGAATTTAATGTCTGTTTCGGTAAATACTCTTTAATTGGAATCTCAATTGGTGTATTGAAATATGTAAATAAAATATCTGATGCAAAATTACCCCTAATTTGTAGATTAAAAAAACAAAAAAAAATCAAAATCAAAACTTATCCGCGTAACCATGGCGTCACGGTTGCAGCGACCGCAATTCTTAAATAATGGTAGTGTCCGCATGCCTTATCAGCATCTCCCAATGTCCCCGCTTCCGGTAATGAACCTTAAGAAGGTCTCTACTGTAAAGCATCTAATTGAAAGAATGATGGGCGAAGATGGTGGCATTTTATCATCCATGACTTTCAACCGGTCGATATTGATGCTCCCCTCAAACATGGTTGGTAACGCACACTTCTTTCTCTAATTCTACGCATGTGTGTATTTCCCTTTTTTGAATCAAACTTTTCTTCGTTGGCTTAGCATTTTTGGGATATTGTATTTTTGAATGTATGAGAGATATTATTTTGCTGGATTTTGAATCAAAGTATGTTTTGGAAGTAAATGCATGTATTGTTTTCATTCCTTTATCCATCTGGCGATTACAGATTGTCTTTATTTGTTTACACCGGTGATGCTGCCAAAAAAAGTCTCCAACACGTGTAGCACCTGCTCACGTGCCAGAAACCTACACAACTTGTGATCTGAACCTGCAAAACCAGTTAACTCTAAGGGACATCGATGTGGTGTCGGTTAAAGAACCTCCAGTGTGAGAATAAATTAATTTGTTTATGGTGAAAAATCTCTCTGTATGTAAAAGGCAATATATTGAATAGCTGGTATCTGTCTTCATATAGACCATTTATCCTGTATAACCCATTCATGCCATCACTTCCTCCATGATCTCCTCTTTAACCTCATGGAAACCATACACGATCCCACTATGGAACGTAAAACATTGACATCCCTCTACATGTATGACATCGTGGAGGTTCTTGGAAAGTTACTCAACGACCTTCAACTGTTGGTCTCACGTGCCTGTGATCAGACCCCATTAGGAGGCCTTCTTCTATTCAAGTTAGCCCAAGCATGGTTGGGCTTCTTATGAACTATCTTATTTAGTTATGTGTTGGGCTCCTTTAATGAACCAATTCTACACAATTTGTGCCACTAGCACGGTTGGCCCACGGGCGACTTCCAAGTCATTTCCTGTGGGTCGGATAATACTACCTGACCCGACCCATCGTCACCCTGTCGGCTTCTAAATATCATGGGTGAAAATTTCTCCAAAATTATTTTCCCTCCTAACTTTCGTTGAGATTCGAAAAGGCGAGACGAAAGATCATCCCCTTAGCATAAGTTCTTCCTCCTACGATTCAATTATTTTATTGTCTTATTGCTCTGTTCTTTTGCATCTTCCCTTGATTGTTCTGGTCTGAGAATGGCCTCCAACCTCCATATAGTTCGACTGAGGTTGGTTCGCCGTCAGCCCCTTTCTTTAAGAAAGTGACGACGACTAGGGCTCGTCTATCCATCGATTACCCAGTGAATTGGGGAGATCAGGTATGAGCGAGTTTAATGAGGAATGGCTTGAGTCTTTCCGTGACACATTCAATATCCATTTATCAATTGAAATTAGGGTTCCTTCAGAATACAAGCGTCCCTATTTTTGCAAAGATGATGAAATGGGTCTCTTTGTATGGATTCGAATATGGTCGTAGACTCCATTTCACTCCATTCCTTCGTAATTTATTCACTCAGTTAGAAATTACCCCAGCCCAACTAGTTCTTAACGAGTTTCTCCAGATCATGGGTACTCTTTTACTCTCTCGGTTGAATAATTTTCCCTTAACAATAGAAATGGAAGAAGTGTATGCTCTGTTAAATTCCACCAAGACACCAGGAGGTACTACTATTCCACTATCAAACAATAATCCTTCCCCACTGACCTTTATTTTCCTGTAAAGGATTGGAAGATGAGTTATCTATTCTTCAAAGAAAAATGAGAATTCTCCTCTGAGAAGATGTAGCAGCCTCCAGTTGTACTGTGACATTTCAATTTCCTGAGTAATTTCTCTTTTTATTTTTCTAGTGTCCAACCTTTATTTACTAATCTTTCTTCTGTGGTATCCTCACATCTCCACAAATTGTGTTGCACGAGTAAAGGTGCTTGCCAAAGATTTCGCCTGTCAGCAAAGATTATCGATCAATTGGGGATACTCTTAACGCCTGAAGATCGACCTTGCCAAGAGCTTGGCTATAAACCTTTTGTGCCTCTGAAGATGGATAAGTCTTAGGTTAACCAATTACACAATATAACCTTGGGAAAGAGGAATAGGGTGCTAAAGAAAACCTCACAATCATCCAGGCTGCCACTACTCCTCAGATGGTTGTGGTTCTTCCCAAACCTTCTCAGCCTCAAGCACCTCAGTCCATCCTCCCTACATCGCCAAACTCTGACGAATCGCTACCTCTAAACAGAAGGAAACGTGGAGTGGTATTTGTTCCTATCCCTAGCGCTGACATTCCAGTCCCCACTGAAATTTGTGGGTTGGAATTATTTACTCTAACAGTTTGGACCCCCATCGTTCGAGTCTATGAGGCTACAATAGTTTTTTCAGCCTCATCTATTCTCATTAGCGTCTAGCCTTGGCACATCTGTATCCCCGAGCTTACCATGGATTTCTCAACAATAGTTGTGTCAGTTACTAAAATAAGCAGGTCCATCAGTTTTGACCCGTCAAGAGATATTTGAGAATGCTATTCGAACCCTCTTTGAGTATTCCTAGGACAATAGTCGCTCTAAAATCAAAAAATGTAGCCAGGCAAAGCTCTTTCAAACTCTTGTTTATGTACTCCTTTAGGTAGTCTTCGTTATTTCATTTACCTTTTTTTTTTTTTTCTTTGAGTAAACAGTTATACATGTTCTCTGATGTGCTATATGTGATTCAGAGAAGAAAATGTATTTATATTACTGAGCATCCACCAATCATCTGCTGGTAGGGCGTAAAATACGCCGCTACATACACTCGCAAGTATACGAGGTCTAAGTTTTAGTATAGTGTGATCATTAAGATCAGGTTATCGTATTCACAGGGATTGGTGTCGTTACTATCAAATACCGCGTTTGTCGTGACCTAATTTTATCTAGGCGAAATACAAATGTGTTTAATTAATTAAACTAATACTAATATAACCTAAACTAACTACATTAATATGCTAATATGTTTTAGGGTAAATAATCGCCTAGGGATTAATGTGTTTACAAATATATGTTCAATTCTGATTTACTCACGTTTACGTTGTTCAACCTATTTGACAACCTCGGTATGTAAATTCCACCGCCACCTCTTCCGAGTGTAAGATGGGAGAATACATGACTTTGAGTCAACGAAGAAGTCCTCCTCAACATCTTAACGACCTTAGGTCACATGAGTCTCACCCAGCGTCATTGATTGCACACAATCCAACTCCCTCTCGGGTTATTGGATCATCGTGTTGTATTTACCCTATCGACAATCTTCATTCTAAAACTCTCTCGCCACCTCTTCCGAGTGTAAGACGAAGGATATAACGCAACTTTGAGTCAATGAAAAAGTCCCCCTCAACGTCGTAACGACCCTAGGTAGCGTGTGTCTTGCCTAATGTCATCGATTGTCCACGATTCAAACCCCAATCAGGTTATAGAATCGTGACATTTGTTTACCTTAATCCGAATCCGGGGTTTGTCAAAACCCCGTATTCTCCATTTATCAATCCAAGCATAATAAACAAACAATATGATAAATACAATCAAACTACGAAGAACAAACACAAACGAAACACCGAAATCATCCAAACAACGTATTTATAAATTTATTGTTAATCCCTACTACAATCCATATTTAACTCGAGGCCATAGCCGCATATACAAGAAAATAACAAGATAAACATGCTCACATACTCCTAAGATAAAGAAATAAAGAAAAATGATCGAAGAACTTAGCCTCGTCCGAAGATAAACCGCTAAGAACGCTCAACGATCGATTCGCCGTCTTCTCCACTTCGGGATGTGAACTCCACCACTAAAATCCCTAACTATACCTTTAGATATAGCCTAAGGGGATTAAAAAGCCAAGGGGTCAAGAGAGTCTCTGGCCAAGGGGGAGGAGGGGGGATATTTATAGCAAAAATATCCTAAAAATATCTTAAGACTGTACAGGGCAAACCCGCCTAGGCGGTGGAAATTATGCCTAGACAGAGTCAGGTCGGTTCGGTCTGATCGCCTGAGCTGTGAGGTAGGCGGTGGACTGGGAGAACATTCTGTTGGATTTCCACCTAGGCGAGCGGTTGTCAGTAGCCCATTTGCGTCCTCTGCTGGATTTCTGCCTAGGCGATAGAATCTTTGCCTAGGCGGTCGTCTGTCAGTAACATTTTGCTCTTCTCAGCATCTTCACCGCTTAGGCGGTGGTCTGGATGCCTAAGCGGTGGGCCTATTTCATCTTTTAGCTTTCGAGCTTGTTTTTCCACCATAACTTCGAACCGCTTTGGTTCGATCTCATCGTTTTAACTCCAAATTCCTATCTTTTTGCCCCACACACCTGATTTATACAAAAAGTATGAAAACTAATTAAAACATAATAAAAATAACTATAAACATATTCGAAAATTAACAAATTCGGATTGGAAATAGATAGGTTTTTCACACCTATCATCTGCCTTGGTCGACAGTTCGGATGATATGGCTAAACTACACACCCAACTAATGCACTACCTGATAAAATCCATCCAGCTAGAAGAAGATCTCCGAGCTCTTTAGGAAAATAGGGTTTTTCTTTAAACCAAATTGGCACGGGAGAGGTCTTCCAAAGAAAAATCTGAGTCTGACCTACGAGCCGCCCGTGCTTATTGTGAGATTCTCCAAAACAACAATCAGCTCTTGATCAGTAAGAACACCAAGCTTCTGACTATTAGTAGCAGATTCTCCACTGAGAACTCTTCAGTGACAAGCTCAAACAACAACAATACGAGATTGATCTGCTAAAGACCGAGCTGGATGCAAAGGTTGATGCCCTTCACCATCTAGGAAGATGATAGGAACCGATCTCTAATTAGCTGAGTTTTGTGAAGCTCAAGAGTTCGTCTCTATAGGAAAAATCAGCCGCCTAGGCTAAGACAATAGAAGAACTATCCATGGCAGTGAAGCAGAAGAAAATCGAGCACGAAGATGGGATCAGGTAGCTTTGGGAGCATTTTAACTCACTCAGGGAGAGTATTCAACTGTTTGGCTTCAAATACTGTCAAGCGCAAGTACAACAAAAACATCCTAAGCTAGACCTTGCCTTCCTAAACAAGTTGTTGGAGCTCGAAGATAAAGAGGAACCATGCTCTGCTTCTACAAAGCTGCCAAATGTAGAGCCTTTAGGTCTTACTGTCGCAAATCCAGCTCTTTCTCCGATAGTTCTAATTCCCAATCAGCCAGCTAAAACGCAACCCTCAGATTAGACTTCCTCTGACTAAGCTCAACCTCTCTCTGACCAAGCTTATACCATGCACAACGAGTCAATCTCGGCATCTACTGAACTCCATGTCACACCTTTATTAGATAATACAGATAAGCCAAGAATAGTTTGATTAGCTGGCTATCTTTTGTATTTCTTATCTTTATCAATTTTTGTAATTATAACTTGCTTTTAATAGACGCCGTATTTGGTCTTGGTAACCATCGCTTCTATCTCGATTCTCTTTTGTCATTTTATTTCATTTTTCATAATTGAGTGTAAATATTTGATGACTTGTTTTCACCATTTTTGTCATTTTGTGAACATTGATTTGGATATTTGAAGCCAAACCTCCTTGAGATTCCTTTACACATTCACTTTTTCTTCTTTTTCTTCTTCTTTTTCTTCTTCTTCTTCTTCTTCTTCTTCTTCTTCTTCTTCTTCATTCTATTTCCTTTTTTTTCATATAAGTTATGGAACCGTCATCGCCATCCTCTGATGCCTTTGATGCCGTTTAGGCAGAGAGAAACGAGGAAGTGAGGCTTGGGTATCACTTTCGAGAGCTCATGATGATGGCCAAGACTCTCGACGAAGAGCACTCTCGGCTTCATGTTATGGAAAATGCCTTTACACTCTTCACTTCCCTAGACACTGCCCACTTCAGTGCGATATCCCAACTCCAAGAGCTCTGGGGCCATCGGAAGATGGCTAAGAAAGAGATTAATGAGCTACGGGGCCAAGTCCATCTCCATTAGACCTATAGTGGCCTGTTAAAGACAAAAAATGATAAGCCCTAGGAGAAGAACGATGAGAAAAAACGGAAGATATGAGCCTTGATCCGAGCGTTGAACCAGAATGAAGGATATGACTTCTACCCCTCGAACTCAGACTCCGAGGACTTAGGTCCTATGCCTTCTCTTGGGTCGGAGTAGCTCCAGCCCTTTTAGCCCCGATTTAACGAGAAAATAAGCTTTAGACTTCTTTTAGTCATTTTTTTTTTTTTTTTTTTTTTTTTTGTATTTGAAATTTTTTTGTTCTTTTTTTAAAACCTCAAGGGAATTTTTTGGAATAGTATGGACTTATTAGTCACCAAATAAACTCTTATAATGAGTTTATCAAATATAAGATGCTCTTCTTCAAAATATTACTCATTCATCCAGGATTAAAATCTAGACACACGTTCAAGTCTACACTAACTCCATGGTAATGAGTGATAAGTTTGAGACTGGAAAAGAAAAATATCTTGAGAAGGATGTTATATAATAAGATGAAAGATAAATTCTCATTGGAAGGATTCATGTAATGGTAAAATCTGATTCACGTTAGATGAATGATGTAATCTTGTTAGATGAAAGATGTAATGTGCCTTTGTTTTTGTTTTTTTTTTTGGATTGTAATGTACCATTATATATATATATATATATATATATATATATATATATATATATAAATTATTGGGTTTCATATGTTGGGAACGAGGATGAATGTGTCGAATGAAATTTCAAGAATAACGCTCGCATCAAGCATTAACCGTTCACATATTTTTCAAGAATAACCTCATATAAATATAGAGCATTAACTGTCCACATATGGAGTATTTAATTTCCACATAAATGTCCATATATACCTCCTGCCCTCCTCCATAACAAGTTTAATTAATAAACAGGTTGTGGATTGCATTGGCTTATAGGATTTATTTACCCCAACGGTTGTTTTTTCCACTCCAAAATTCAACCTTTATTTATTTTGAGGAATAGAGAACCTTTATCAAAAAAGTTTTGGCAATCTGATTGGAGTAGTTTACTTTCTAATTTGAAACTTGGTGATTTGTCACTAATCGTTTCTCAGATGAACTGATCTGAGCAACTCAATTTCTTTGACAAACTAATCTGAGCAGCTCAGTTTTAAGTTTGAAACTTGATGATTTTTCACTAATAATTTTTTGGACGAATGGATCTGAGCAGCTTGGTTTCTTTAACGAACTGATCTAAGCAACTCTGTTTTAGGTTTTGAAACTTGGTGATTTATCACAAATCGTTTCTAGGATAAACTTATCTGATTAGCTTGATTTCAAATCTTGAAACTTGGTGATTTGTCACCAATCGTTTCTTGGACGAACTTACCTAAGCAGCTCAGTTTGAAGTTTTAAAACTTGGTGATTTGTCACCCATCGTTTCTTGGATGAACTGATCTGAACAGCTCGATTTCTTTAACGAACTGATCTGAGTAGCTTCGTTTTATGTTTCGGAACTTGGTGGTTTGTCAGCAATCGTTTCTTTGATAAATTGATATGAGCAGCTTGATTTAGGACCTTTTATCGTGGGCTTAATCATTTATTCAACTTGTTTATAAAAATAAATAACCTTGCTACTCATTCAAATGTCTAACAATCAAAACAACAAAACAATTCTTCTTCAAAGTCTTTAAGAAAACCACAAAATAAAAAAACTAGAAAGCTTACACAAAATATTTTTCATAAATGCGCAATGTTCCATAGATGAGGAATCGATACGCCATTAAGGTCTTCAAACCAATCCATCCCTAGTCTATTCACTTTAACCACCTTGTAAGGTCCTTCCAAGTTTGGAGATAATTTTCCTTGCCAAGCCTCTGGACAATGTGACATCACTTTTCAAAGCACCAGCTCTCGTACTGCAAAGTGCCTTGGGTGTACTGCACAGTTGAACGTTCTTGCCATCCTTGATTTATAGACTACCATTCTCAATACCTCTTAGTCTCGTTTTTCCTCTAGGTAGTCCAACTCTTGCCATATAGTATTCTCATTTTCTACAAGATTAACCATGCTATCACGTCTCAAAGGTAATCCAATCTCCACTAGAATCACTACTTTCGTACCATATATCATAGAGTATGGCTTTTTCCAAGTAGTTGTTCTTGGAGTAGTTTGGTAGGCCCACAAGAATGCTGGCAGTTCTTCCACTCATTTGCATTTAGCGTCATCTAATTGCCTTTTGAACGCTTCCTTAATCGACTGATTCGTAACCTCTGCTTATCCATTCGCTTCAAGATAGGTTGGGCTTGACATTTGATGTTGTATTTTCAGTTCATTATACATCCATGCAACATTTTTCCCAGTGAATGAGGTTTCATTATCTGATATTCACGTTCCTTATTTACCAAAACAATAGATTACTTACTTCCAAAGGAAGTTCTTGCCTTCATTTTTGCTTACAAACACAAATGCATCAGCTTTCACCCATTTAGTAAAGTAATCAATTACCACAATTAAGTACTTATTTACAAGCGTCGGGATGAATAAGCCTAGGACATCTATTCCTCATTGAGCAAAAGGTTATGGATTGTAAATCAGTGTTTGCATCTGGGCTAGAACCCGGATGTTGTTCAAAACTGTTGGCATTTGTCAAATTTTCTTACATACTCTTAGCCAACCGAAATATATTAAGGGAAAAAATGAAAGAAAATGTGTGACCGAAGGTCGTGGCGAAAATTGAAAAGGGCATTGTCGGAAAGAACGTAGGGATCATAGCAAGATAAAAAACCAACAACCAATTAAAAATCCAAAAGGGTGTTAAGGTGCAAAAATATGGAAATCGGGCTTAGTGAAAACACAAAAGGGCACTAAGGGCAAAAATCGCATAAATGAAAACATGGGATAGAAAGTTAGTCAAATTGGCATCATTCGGGGAACTTTTGTTTCGCTGAGAGAATTATCAGTTCTAGAAAGGTTGAGGAAACAAAGAACTCGACTGGTAATCTGGGGCGCTTTTGTCTCCGAATGAAGAAAGCTTGAAATCTGCTAGAAATCTATAGGTTTTTGATAATTGATCAAGCCAAAGATTATACTTCCGAACAAAGAGAATTAAAAAAAAAATGGAAATATATATTTGATACTCGATCATTCGCCTAAGTAATTTTAATTTTTGATTATTCATATGCCATTTTTTCAATATAACTAACACTTAAATATAGATGAGACAAAGAGTATATAATATGAACCGAAGAAGAAGGTATGAAGAAAGCTCTCATGCAAGGTCTCTCACTGCCACAACAGACCTGGTATCACACGACAGTAGCCAACAGCAAGAAAGAATAATAACGCACCCCAAATTTTGAAATGGGAGAAAAGAGGAAGACACAATTTGGTTTCCTTATTTTCAAATCTGTATATTTTTTAGGAAAAATAATTTTATGGACTTTTCTGGGTTCCGGTATTAAAAGTATTTCTTGGGCCAAAATTTGTTTGAAAACTGGAGTCGCTACTTAGCAATGAGTTAAATAGTATGTCCAGTCACCAAGATTTTGGAAAATTATTTTTATTTTAGAAATGGCCTAAGTTTTGACTCGAAAACATGTTTGGTCTTAACCAAAAATTTCTTTAAAGTTCAAGGCTAGATTATGCTTGGGGAAGATGTTAAGAACCCCAAGACACTCGTCCAAAGATAATACCTAAGTTTAAATAAATCTTTAAATTCAAAACAAGTCCAAGTAATTTTCTTTGGTTTTTGTTAACATACTACTTCCCATTTTGCTAATATTTTTTTATTTTTTATTTTTATCTTTTTATGTTTATTTTAGGTAAAAGAAATAAATTTCTTTGTAAAACAACAAAACGACAACAAATAAAATAGGAATAAATGTCCCCCTTTTAGACCACCTATTGATTATGGAAGAATTGACAAGTTTGGCCCTGAGGGATTTTATTGTTTAGATTGTTTGGTTTAGTTCATTTTGGCAAAATTAGTATGCATTTCAAAGAGAAGAAAAAGAGTAAAATAAATTTAAGTAAGAAAATTATTTTTACGAATGTGGAAAGCCATGTTTTTTTAAGTAAAGAATTTAAAGACAAAATTTAGAAGATCTTTTAGAAGAAAAACAAGTTTGAAAAAAAAAAAAACACTTTTTAAGATCTTCATGCACCCATTTCACATGTTAGGTGTAGCAGGTGTATTCGACGGCTCCCTCTTCAGTGCTATGCATGGTTCCTTGGACACTTCTAGTTTGATCAAGGAAATCACAGAAAATAAATCTACTAATGAAAGTTACAAATTCGGTCAAGAGGAATAAACAACTAATCTCATAGCCGCTCATGGTTATTTTGGTCGATTGATCTTCCAATATGCTAGTTTCAACAACTCTCATTCGTTACATTTCTTTTTGGCTGTTGGGCCTATAGTAGGTATTTGGTTTACCGCTTCAGGTATTAGCACCATGACGTTTAACCTAAATGGTTGAAATTTCAACCAATCTGTTGTTGATAGTCAAGGCCATGTAATTCACACTTGGGCCAATCTCATTCACCTTGGTATGGAAGTTAGAATCGATCAAGATGCTGTCAAAGAACTTATTATTTTCCTTTATTCTTGGTTGATCGGAAGGGCTTAAGCTTCTTTTGCCTTACCTTCTAATAATAGTTTAGAAGGCGAATGAGAGGCGTGTGCAATAGTTTTCTTTCTTTCTCTCGCTCGATCGCTTTAATGCCTATAATTTGAGAGATAACAGGAAAGCCTTCCCTCAAATTTGAAGATGTGACACCAATAATGACTCTCTTCGCTGGGATGTCAATAGGTAACTGAAAGGTTTTTGATATTCAATGGAAGGCAGGTTGAAACTCTGCCCCAACCAAGTGAAACTAAGGATCTGACTAAAGGAGTTCACGATCTGATCTATGGGGTCTTCACCCTCGGATGACGATTAAGAGTGTCCATTCAAAGGAGCGGAATGATGAGGTCATTTTTTAAGCACAGATAGAATGATCTAATCTAAAGGGGTTGTACAACCGACCATCTCTCTTTGATGAATGTGGTATCGAGATTCAATTCATTTTGAAAAGAGGTCAATCTTAGGGAAGACTATGCAAATGGTTGAATTATTTTGTTTGATTCAATCTCTTTGACTAAACCTGAAAGAGACTTCAATCATTCCACTTTAGCTTATGAAGGAATCATTTCCCTTGGAATTTCGGAAAGTTAATCTTTTCTTTCATATCTTGGCCTTGGTAGAACTTGTCTTTTATTGGGATTTCAATTGAAAATAGTTTAGGCCAATTCCTCATGTGCCTAAGAAGCCAAGACAATCTCCATAGAAGCTAATTCTAGATTTTCCTACTCCATCTTATCTTTTTTTTTTTTTTTTTATAGAGAGAGCAGTCGATCGAAAGGGAGCATAAGCAAGCAAGGAATGAAACATTTTGCAATAGTGTGAAACCTTTTTAATTGATCGATGGGAAGCCCTCACTTTCTTCTATGTGGATGGGGCAGGAGCAAACTCATATTAGGCACTGTCAATATTTTTTTTTTTTAAGAAGAAACTTT
Organism: Eucommia ulmoides; assembly: GCA_016647705.1. NCBI lineage: Eukaryota > Viridiplantae > Streptophyta > Magnoliopsida > Garryales > Eucommiaceae > Eucommia > Eucommia ulmoides. The sequence goes on from CM028329.1 coordinate 7,664,978, forward strand.
AAAATCATTTTTGAGGAAACCGTGGAAAGACGCAAAGCAAAAAAGTAAATTGTTAGCGGTTAGTGTTATGTTAATGGTTTGTTTTAGGTTCTTTGGATTCGGTTTCTTGTAGTTTTTCACTTGACGAACAAAAATGATATGCAAGGGGGTTTAGGAAAGCTTACCTTGCTTAGGGAGGATGTTTTTCCCTAAGTAGTTCACTGCCTTCTTCTTTCTCATTTTTTTTTGTTTTATTTTCTTGTTTGTTTTTTGATCTCATTGTGTGACAGCTTCAAGATGATTTTTGGAGATTTTTTATAGAGATCTTTTCAATCTTTAAAGAGTGTTTCAATCTTGGAGAGTAGTCAAACTGAGAGAGTTTTGATTTTAGAAAAAGAGAGAGATAGAGACAAATGATCAAGGGGTGAGGTCTTTTGAAAAAATGACACCAAATTTATACTACTGGATTGCATGTGCATTCATGAATGCACAGGCAAACCAAAGGGAATTAAATTCCCCCCGATTGATAGGGGGCTACCTCCTTAGGGTATAAGCATGACATTTTAGATCCCCTATTTATAGTATTGCATGTGGAATCTTCCATTTTGCCAAAATCAAAGCATACCACTTATGAAAAGACCTATGGATTCTCAATGTTGACTATCTCAACTCCCAAGAAGCATCTAATGTTTCATCATATTCTTGGGGGGGTGTTCGTGGAAATGTTTGTGCTTTGGGCACTTCTTTGTCTAATTGAAGACTTGTCTCATGATTTACTTGAAATTAAAGGTTTACAAATAAAATTAAACTATCCAAAATATTATTGGAATTTTTAATTTAGAAAAATAGAATGTTTTTGGTTGTCAATTTGATAAAATCGGCAAAAACAAAAGTTTTTGCGGTCAAAACGTAAAGTAAGTGTATTTGGTAAAATTTCTTCAAATTAAATGGTGGAAATTGAAATTAAACATATTCAAGTGATATCCACAGGACAACCACTTTCAATTTTATCCTTTTAGTCCCCAATTAATTTTTTGAAATTTCTAATTTGACTTAGAACCTTGTTGATGTCGGAATTCGATCCAATTAGCAAATTTTTATTATTATTTTTTAAAAAAACTTTTTTTTTTTTTGACAATATTTAACATGTAATCTAAGGTGGAAATATATATCTCTAAATGTAGGTTTAAATTTTGTTTGAAATTTCACTTTAGATCCGAAACTATTTTAAAATAAAAGTGAGTGGGACAAAATACAATGCCTACAAATAATATTGCCACTGATCATCAGTCGCTCGATTATGAAACCCGACATAAGAATGAGAAGTCATCTCAGAATATTAAGATGTAGTCATTACATAGTAGTGAAAAATATTTCCTCTTGCAACAAGTTTCAGCAGGAAAGTTAAGGGACTGGAACCCCATGCTGGCCTCTAGGCACTCTTTGAAATTTTGCGTTAAAGTCGATTTCTGATGAATGCATCATGAATAATGAATAATGGAGGTAACAAGTTGTTTACTATCCTAGGGAATTAGTAAGCTTAGCATCTCTAACCAGAGGTTGATATGCAAAATTCTTTATAAGCACCTGCGGCCAAGAGCCGGTCGAAACTACGTTAACCTGTTTCTTGGCATGACCAAGATATGTAGGAAGCCCCAAGTAGGTCTGGTCTAAATTTAGGAAATGTTGACTATAAACATTGACCATCACTACAATGTGGCGTATCTTCTGTAGGATTGGTCAACAGACCTCCTAAAAAAATTTCGATATAAATTTTAGGAGATGCTAACGATGAGTATTCTCTACCCCTACACTGTGGCGAATCCCTTCTAGGACTAGTCTATTGACCTTCCTTAGAACCCTATTCCTATCCCTTCATGACCGGAATTTATCCTACTTGTTTATTTTCTGTCATTTGTCCCATGGACAAGAACCAGCTTTCATCTATATATTTACTTTTTTTTCTTTCATCCTAGCATGAATACCTACTAGAAATACATCTAACCTAATTCTTAGCATGTCTAAGATATGTAGGAAAACTCCTAATTGGGTTCTATCTAAATCTAGTAGGTATTGGTAATCCAACATTCTCTACCCTCCTACTTGTTTATTTTTTGTCCTTCGTCCCGTGGACAATGACCTGCTTTCATATATATATATATATATATACATTTTTATCATTCATCTCATGGATAAAGACCTGCTAGAACTACATCTGACCTGATTCTTAGTACGTTTAAGATATGTAGGAAAACTCTTGATTGGGTACGATCTAAATCTAGTAGGTTTTGTTGTTTTGGTAAATCTGGCCAATACCGGTGATTATCATTTATTTTTTCGTTTCAGTAACTTTGTCTAGGACCAATGACTCTATTTATTTTGTTGTTTCAATAACTCCATCTAGGACCAATGAGTCCGTTTATTTCTTATTTTGGTAACTCCAGCTTGGATCGATGACTCCATTTAATTTTTGTTACAGTAACTCTAGCCAGGACCGTTGACTCCATTTATTTTATCATTTTGGTAACTCTAGCTAAGAGCAGTGACTTTGACTATTTTCTTGTTTCAGCAAGTCTGTCCATGACTGGTGACTCTATTTATTTTATCGTTTATGTAACTCCGACTAGGGATGGTGACCCCATTTATTTTATCGTTTTGGTAACTCTATCCAGGTCCGTTGACTTTATTTATTTTTTTAATTCGGTAACTTTAACCAAGATCGGTGACTATTTATTTTATCATTTCGGTAATTCCGACTAGGACCTTAACTCTGCTTATTTTTTTGTTTTAGTAGCTCCGGCCAAGACCTGTGACTCTGTTTATTTTACCATTTCAGTTACTCCGGCCAGGCCAGTAACTTTGTTTGCTTTGTTGTTTCGATTACTCCAGCCAAGATTGGTGACTCCATTTATTTTCTTGTTTCTATAACTTCAACCAAGCCAATGACTCTATTTTTTTATTGCTTTAGTAGTGGGGTTTGTTCGAACTGTGCTTGCCCTGATTTTTTGTGCATTTTCGAGGTATGTAGGCAACCCCCAAAGGGTTTGGTCATAGTTTTATGCTTTACTTTTGTCTAGGAAAGTCGCTGTAGTGTTTCCTTACATTATTGCTTTCAATATTTACTTTCTTTCCTTTATCCAAGGTGGCGAATGATTTGTTTATGTTAAGAAAAGTCACCGAGGCTTTTTCTCATTTTATTGCTTCCAGTATTTATTTTGTTTCCTCCATCCCAAGTGGCTAAGTATTTGTTTGTGTTGAGGAAAGTCACTATTTAATTTTAATAAATTTCACCAATCTCAAAGTTCACCAATATTGCTAGCCCAAAAAAAATGTAATTTTTTGCCAGTTTCATGAAACTGGCAACCAATTGAGTGGTAATTATTGAAATTGAGCATTCCAATCTCAAATTTGATAGTTTAATTTCATGATTAGCATTTTAATTTCATAATAAATAAAAAAATAATTGATAAAAATTGCTCCAAGCATTAATTTTACCTTATTTACACTACCTGGGAATAAGACCGAGTATTGGGATTCCAAATTGGAGAGACAATATCCATTTTGGAAGTCCCCCAAGTTATTAACTTGAATGATAAGACTTAAGAAAGTTGAAAATTAAAGTCAATTGCTCAATACCCAATTTAGGGGGGGGGGGGGGGGAGGGGAGGGGGGCTAAAATGCACTTAAAATATGAAATAGAAGGTAGTCGTCCATCAAAGAAAATTATCAGCGCCATTCTGTTGGGCTGTGCACTCACCAAGGCGTGAGCCCTGGTGAGTGTGTGAAATTTTCTTCCTATATATATGAGGCCATCCTCCTACTCTTTCATTGTTGGTGAGCGCGCGAAATTGTCTACCTATATATATGAGGCCACCCTGTCAGCCTTTCATTGCTTACTCTATTTCTTTGGCTTATACGCTTAGACTAAATTTACATAAGCTCTCTATCTCTCTCTAAACAAATTCTCGCAAAAATAGATTAGTTAGTTTATATTCTTAGAGAAAAATCTCTACAAAAAACAGATCAAAAACAAAGAAAGAAAATAAAGTCTCACAATGGAAGAACTCTCTCCATTAGCAAGGCAAGTTCTCTAAACCCTCTAAAAATAATTTTTTTTTCCTTTTTTTCTACCCATTTGAAGGAGGACAATAAAATCGTTCATAACCTAAAAAGGTTTTTCCCAAGTGAACACTAAAAAACATGTTTATTTTTCACATTTATTTACTGTTATTTACTTTTACATAGTTTACTTTTCTGCCATTTACTTTTTCGCTCCATGCTATTCCTTGCTTTACATTTCTTACACTATATTTTCATATTTAAATTTTTGTCATTTACATTTCTTGTTATGCGCCTTTCCATATTTTAAATTTCTCTCAGTTTTATATACACACAACACATACACACACACACACACACACACACACATATTATACTCAAAAGATGCTCAAAGAGAAGAAAATAAAAATAAAAAAACTTGGCCTAAAACTAAAAACTTTAAAGGGAAGGTTTTCCAAACCCCATTTTTCGGTTTTCCTAATCTGATAGAAACTTGAAATGGTGGGTTAAGGAAAATCCTTCTCCCGAAGTGGTTTTAGTTAAGGTTATTTTGGTTAAAATATATATATATATATATGTGGGGGGGGGGGGGTGTACGAATTTCCCTATTTTTCATTTTGCTAAAAATAAGCAAAAATGAAGTTTCTTTGTTTTCTTTTCAAAACAAAAGAAACCTTAGTAAAAAAAAATGTTTTGTTGTAGTTTAAAATTTGTTTCCATAAAAGAAAATTTTTTTCTTCTTAAAAAATGTTTGTCTTCATTTAAGAAAAACCAAAAAAATAAAGAGTGGATGTTTCTATAAAAAAAAAGTTGATAAAACTTTAATGTTCTTTTCTTTTATCTTCATTTTAAAGAAACTCAATTTTATTTATTTATTAATTAATTTATTTATTTGTCTTTTCTTCATAAAATGAAACCCAAAAATGAGTTCTTCAAATATTGAAAATGTTTTTCTCTACTTTAAAAAACACCATTTCCTTAAAAAAAAAAAACAAAATAAAGATTTCTACTTGCCCTAAAAAAGTTTTTGGCTTTTTTTAATTTTTTAATTTTTTATTTTCCATATGAAAACCAGTCTAGCATATAAAATCCTATACCTTATTGGTTTGAAGTTATGAGCTTTGTTGGTGTATAGTCCAATCCGGTCTTTGAATAGTTGTATAATTGAGTTTTCACATAGACACTTGAACAAGATCTAGAATGGCGTTTACCGTTATTGAATGTCGAAATTCTAGAACACCACATGGTGCAGTTTTATTCATGAACTTGATATGATTGGAGGCTGTTGAGGGAAAACGTTTTCGTTGATTAATTAAAATTCAAAACTCACGCGTCGTTGTGTTTTGTTCATTTGAGTTTTTCTTCATTGTGGTAGTTTGTTTTCTTGTGAGAGTGTTTCTGCTTGAGGGCAAGCAAACATTTGTGTTTGAGGGTATTTTATGAGTGTTTATTTACCAACAAATCAAGAATTTTTATGTTCAAATATTTTTGTGTTTTTATGTATATTTGTTAGTTTAATATGTTTTTGTATTGTTTTGTAGATTTTTGAATAAATGGGAGAAACAGTGAAAAATACGTGAAAGTGTTGTAACTTCAAGGCCATTTTGGACAATAATGCAATCTAATTTTGGAAAATATCAAAATACATAGGTTGTAGATCTATATCTTAAATTTCCATAGGTTTTTGAATCACTTCAATCGAAGTTTGAATGAGAACGTTAAGGCCAAAAAAAGAATCTAGTGTCGGTACTGCCTAGACCATTACTGCAGCAAACTTTTCTATCGCTACAACAATGATCTGGCAGTGAGTTTATTGCCCTTTGATCACTGTAGCGATGCCCTCCATCGCTGCAGCGACCCGACACCAGCTGGCTATATATTTTCTTGATAATTTTGAGATCTTTTGCACCCTTATTGATAACCACTCATTCCTACTCCAATCTAGCACGTTTTTGGGCATATTTTGGAGATCCAAGAACATACCAACCAAGGTGATCATCGATTTGGAGAGGAGAAATCGAAATTGGAGCAGACTTATTAGACGTGGAATCATTCACTCTTCAGATTTGGCTATTCTCCCTTGTTTCTCTCTTTCATTCTTAGTTTTGGCTGGTTGTTTTGATGATGTTTATCTCATTTGTTGTTGAAGATTTGGCTATGTCCATGTGTAGATAAACATCTGTTGTCTAGGGATTAATATAGTTCATGAATACTATATTTGTTTGAATCCATGTTTCATTAACGGTTGTTCATTTATATTTGATTGTGTTTACCGTTCTTTTAAATCCGTTATATGATTATTATGATATATTGGTTGATTTTAGAATACGGGGTTTGACACTTGGGAGGTAATCCCGGATTCGAACTAGGGTTTAAACATAACGCGACGTTCTAATGTTTTGGGAGATTATTAGAAAGTGTGCAATCTGTGAGGCTGGGGTGAGACTCATGTGATCATTTAGACGCTAGATAGGGATATCGGTGTTGACATGAATCGCATGTCCATTCACTTTACACTCAGGAGAGGTAGTGAGTGAGTTTTCGATACCTAGATTGTCGGATAGTTTGAATACCATTAATGTAAACTAGATTGAATCAAACACGTTTTAGTGAACGAAGTTAATCTCTAGATAATTTATTTCCATAAACGTCATTATTAGTATTGTAGTTTAATTAGTTATAATTTTAGTTTACTTTGATATTTCTATAAAAATCCTAAATTTGATTGCCTAGATAAAGTTCGGTTATGATAATCGCAGTACTTAGCGATAATTTAATCTAATCCATGTGGATGCGACAACCCTACTCATCACTATTCTATTAAAACTTGACCCGTATACTTGCGGTAAAAGTAGCAATGGATAATTCTCGCTGCCAGTTATCTAATTAGGATCCTATTAAAAAAAGACACATAATTGTAAGAAAATTTTGTGTCGTGTGTGATTCTAATTGGGATACCTTAAGAGTAAAAATTTGACCTGAGTTATTTTTCCCTAGGTTCTTCAAAATCTTCAGTCTCTTAACGTTCATCATCTTTGTCAATGTCTTTAGCATCCATTTAGTATTTTTCTCCACTTCTTCATGATAATATCTTCACTGGAACTAATAAACTGAAACACTCAATAGACTTGTTAGTTCCACCAAAAACATCAACATTTAATTGTCCATTAAAATATTAGGATCAATAATCTTCCCCTTTTTTATGATGACAATTAACTTTGATATTCTTGTCAGAATAATATGTAACCACACTCCCCTTAAATCTAAGGATGGTATTTTAACTTAATAAAGCATAATCATGAAGAAAATCATAAAATATTTAACAAAGCACAAATAATCATCTGAATAATTTCAAAACATAATAAATAATTCAAGCTCCCCCTTCAGATATTCATTAAAACAATTCAAGCTCTCCCTTAAGATATTTAACAAAACATCAATAAATTCTCCCTCTTTGTCATATCCAAAAGTAGGGAAGAGGAACCACAAACAAACTCAACTACTCTAGGTAAACAAATAATATACTTGAAAGAATATATTATATCAACCTAAAGTAATTAAATCAGGTTATAGCACATTGTTTTAAAATAATAAATCAACTCATAAATCTCAAAAGAAAATCAATTTTAAGAATCAAAACTCATTTTAACAAATGAACTCTTAAGCATGAAAATCATTTTCAATAAATACCATATGGGTCATTATTCGGGATAAAAATCTAACTAAGTAGATCAAGTCTAGCAATCCATCAAAGTCCATACACTAAAAGTTAAGTTTTATAAGAAACCTAGATTAGCTATTACAGACCAAAATACTAATTGTGGGACTTGTCCAATTAACACATCCAGAGAGAGAATAGAAGATAAAGTCTAATGAGGACCCTGTCCAATAAACTAATAGTATAGACCACCGGCTGAATATTTAAACCTGGAGTCATCTGTTGATGATATGACGTTTATGGTCCTACCCCAGATGGTCCTATTTCAAATGGCCCTACAGCAGATGGCCCTCCAAATGATCGTTGTACTCTAAACATAGCCTGACCTATAAAATATGGTTGAGCACTATATTTCTATTGGTATCTATGATGAGACGACTGCATAAACGAGAACATTTGTTTCAAACTTCCCATGATTTTTCCAAATCCAGCCTCCATATTCATATTCATTCGAGTCATACTATTTTCAAGAACAGCCATTCAATCGTCCATCATATTAGCATGTATCCGTAGATCATCGACCTGATCTCGAAGAAAACCATCTTCTGTTCAATGCTCAGTTCTTCTTCATCTTCTTCTTCTTCTTTATTTATAACTTGCACTCTTTGCCTTCTCTAATTTCTTTTCTTCACCAATCTATTTCCTCTGTACTCATATCCCATTAGTGCAACATTGTTCACATTAATCCATCCCGGTGTGGTTTTCATGAATTTTTCTTCATCAGGATCAATTTCTACTCCAAAATAATCAAACAATCTTTGAAGCGCATCAACATATGGCAACACTCTTGAAGGTTTCTGAAGATGATATTTCATATGATCCATCATGATATGTGCCAAATGCAATTTTCTTCCTTCAATAATATCATTAATCAAGTAAAGATCAAAATCATTCACTTTTCCATGGATTCCCCTTCCAGGCACAATCGTATAGGTTGGAACCAAATGAAGGAATCAGAGCTCAAGAGTTAATGATCCTGCTTTGTCACCCTCCAAGTTAATTTTTTATGAAATTTCCATTCTATTAAAGTTTATCAAAAGCCTATGGGGGATTTTGGAATGAAGTACATCTCCTCTTGATATTTCCAAAATATCACATAGTAATCCCCTATTGAACCAAATTTCTTTTCCTTTGACAAATGATGTCATATAAACACTATTATAAGTAATATTACAATAGAACATCCTCACCCACACTGACATCCATTCATTTCTTCGGGTGACAAAATCGGTCCATCCCAAATTTCTAAAATACCCTTCAAGATCAATATTTTTCTTTCTCAAACTAACAAAATCTATAGGTTTGCTACCTAGAACCTTGCGATTAACAAACTCCTTATTATACCCAATCTCTTCCTCCTCCGTTTGAAAATATGCATTGTCATATTTAAATCTTTGAGCACGCTTCTTGATTTTAGGCATTTTTCTTGCAAACTCGAAATAAATCAACTACAAAAACCAAATAGACGTAGCCTAAACAGGGAAGTAACATAAACGCCAAAGGGTAGAGAGAGAACTAACATTTTCGCGAAACAAAGAGTCTCCAAATCTCATATCCAAGCCCTAGACCTTTATATCCGACCCAAAGATCTTCAAATCCAAGTCAAATCGAACTGATTTCTTGAAGTTTAGGAGTGAATAGACATCGGAGATGAAGGGTTTTGGAGAGAAAGGGTTTTTGAAATTGAATTAAATTAAATGAACAACCAAAGAGATTTTAAATCTCGTACCAATCAGTCGCCCTCCCACTTAGAGTCGGTCAACAGATGGATGTAGCTCCTTTTACTCTTCCTAGCCTGCTACTGTCGGTTGATCGACACCATACTGTCGGTCGGCTTACCACTTTGATCTTTTCGTTTTTAGTGTATTTAAACCCTACTTTGATCAACTTAGCTCAATTTTTACCTCTTATTTTGATCCACATATTTAATTAAAAAATAGTTTTAATTACTCACACATTTAAACACATACACACCCGTATATCACATACATTTAAATTTCAAAATGAACAAGCTCAGTCTTCCTAACAAAATTAATAAACTTAAACTTTAAAAAGTTTGACATACTTGGATCATCTTTGGGAGCATTTGGTGTGTGTACCTTTGGTGGATTACTGATTTCTGACTTGGTATCCTTTGATTCCACCAATTTTTCTTTCGTTTGATTTGTCTATTTGATTTCTTCTTTCTTAACAGTGGCAATTTTCTGGATTGATTCAATAAGATTTTTTTTGCTTTTATTTGGTACTTTAAGCTGTTTTTCCTCATTCTGCTTTGACACGACTTTGTAAATAGTCTTTTTCTTGTACTGATATCTTTCCGTTTGTTGTGGATAAACTTTGTCAGCTCTCACATACTAAGTTTGATGCTACTTTACTCTTTTGTTTAGCACGTGCTTATTCTTTTTCTAAGATATATTGAACCTTGGTTCCCTCGTCGGTATAGCATATTCATTGTACCTTCGTGTCTATTCAAATCTCTTTGTCGGCACATAATATTCATTGTACCTTTGAAATTGTCTGAATCTCCAATTAGTACCTGCATCAAAATTTTCTCTTTTTGGTATCTAGTTGTTTCTGGATCCGACAGGGTAATCATGCAATAAATGACAAGATTTTTCCTAATGACCAAACTTGCCGCAATAAAAACACTTAATACTGTTAGTACACCTCTTTGGATAGTCATTGTTTCGTACGGGAGCACGATATTGTTGGCGACTTTGAGAAGTAACTTTAATAACCATTGGTTTTTCAACAAGTTTAGTACTCTCAATATCCTTGAATTTATCCATTGCTTCTTTAAGCTCCTTTTGTGTCTTCTCAAGTAATTGCTCATTAGTGCTAATGTTTAGGATCTCTATTTGACACTATAAAAATTGGCACACCATGAAATCTAATAATCTCGTCAATATATAATTTTGCATACTTATCCATGGCGTACGTAGTTTTCATAGCCAAAACATGAGCAGACTTTGTAAGTCTATCAATAATTACCGAAATAGAACAATGTCCCTTATGAGTATGGGGAAATCTGAAACAAAATCCATCGTAATATGTTCCAACTTCCATTCTGGGTACACTAATCCTCTTGGACGCTGGTGCTTGATCTTGACTTCCTGATAGACAAGACACCCGATAACAAATTCTACAATTTCTTGTTTTCATTCTATCAATATTGTTCTCGCAAATCCCGATATATTTTAGTATTGCCTGGATGTATTGCATACGCTGAACTGTGCGTTTCCTTCAAGATATCCTTCTTTAAATCTATATTATTAGACACACACATTCTATTCTCAAACATTAAGACTTCATCATTATTTCTTATACAATGGTTGGTTCTCTGCCCATTCTTTACTTCATCCATGATTTTTCCCAATTGGACATCTGACTTCTGCGCTTTTATAATACAGTCGATTAACGTCGGTTTCAAGGTCAAAGTTGTAAGCAATGATGCAGTATGACCTACTTATAACTAAATTCACAAAGATCTTAGCTCAGCATATAGGTTAGTATGAACAACTCGAACGTTCGCAACCAGAGCTGCTGATTTTCGACTCAATGCATCTACTACAACATTAACCTTTCCAAGGTGATAATGGATAGTACAATCATAATTTTTTATCAACTCCATCCAACGCCTCTGTCTTAGGTTTTGTTTCTTTTTAGTAAACAAATATTTCAGTTTATATCTCGCAAGTCTTGCAATATAGATAATATCTCCAAAGTTTCAAGGCAAACACAATTGCCATCATTTTAAAATCATGCATCGGGTAGTTCCGCTCATTATTCTTTGATTGTTGAGAGACATATGCAATCACGTGGACATGTTACATCAGTACGCAACCTGGCCCCTAGTGTAAGCGTCCTTGTATACTAGAAAGCCACCATCTTCTGTTGAGAGAGAAAGTATTGATACTGATATTAGTCTATTTTTCAACTCCTGGAAGCTCTGTTCACATTTGTCAGTCCACTCAAATTTAGCTTTCTTGCAAGTCAAATAGGGCAACAGGACAACTGTAATGGAAAATTCTTATACAAACCAATGATAATAACCACCAATCCCAGGAAGCTTCGAACTTTTGTCATACTTTTTGGCCTTTCCTACTAAACAACAACTACGAATTTCTTTGGGTCGACTTGAATACCATCACCTAACATAACATAACCCAAGAATAACACTTTATCCAACAAAAACTCACATTTACTAAAATTGACATACAATTGCTTCTCATTCAAAATTTGAAACACAATTTTGAGATGTTCTGCATGTTCTTCTTTATTTTGGGAGTAAATCAATATATTATCAATAAACACGATAATAAACTAATCTAAATAAGACTGAAAGATCCGATTCATCAGATCCATAAATGTAGCAGGGGCATTTGTCAACCCAAATGGTATAACTAGAAATTCACAATGCTCGTACCTCGTATGGAATACAGTCTTCGACACATCACTGCCTTCGACTTTCAACTGTTAATATCCTGATTGAACATTTATTTTGAAAAATACCATGGCCTATTGTAATTGATCAAACAAATTATAAATTCTATGCAACGGGTATTTATTATGAATTGTGACCTTGTTCAGTTACCGATAAGCGATGCACATCCTCATAGTACCATTCTTCTTTCTTACAAACAACACTAGAGATCCCCACGAAGAAACATTGGGTCTGATAAACCCGCAGTCTAACAGTTCTAAAAATTGAATTTTCAATTCCTTTAGCTCGGTAGGTGCCAATGATAGGGTGGAATTGATATAGGAGAACTACCCAGACATAATTTGATAGTAAATTCAATTTTCCTATCCACTAGCAGCCCTGGCAATTCTTTTGGAAATACATCGGGATAATCCCCAACCACCGGGATATCTTCCACCTGTACCTCATTCTGACTGGTATTAATTACATGCATAAGATATCCCTGGCATCCTTTCTTTAATAATTTCCTTGGATATAAAATTGAAATCAAACTGATAGGGATAATAATTCTATCCGCTGAAAATACGAACACTGACTCGCCTTGGATTCAAAAAGTAACTTTTTTTTTTTTTAAAACAATCAACTATAGCATGATAGCCAGATAACAAATTTATACCCAGTATCATATCAAAATCATGAATACTCAGGTGTAATAGATCCACTAACAATTCTCTATCACCAATGCGAAGCAAACTATTTTTATACACACTATCTATCAATACTAACTCGTCCACTGTGGTAGAGATAATAATACCATATGACATAGAAGTAGGAAATTTTTCTATATGTATCATAAATGTCGCCGAAACAAATGAATAAGTAGAATTGGAATCGATAAGTATACGTGCATCTCTATCATATAATGATATGATACCTGTAACTACATTTGGGGTAGCCTAAGCATCCTACTGAGTAGTAGCAAATACACACCCCCGTGTTGGAGGTCTATCGGCTAATCCTCTACTTCACCCCTAAGAACTTCTAAGGCCAACACTACCGATACTTCTCACAGAAGATGTAGGTGCAACAACAAATTTTCGACAATATGGAGATATGTGGCTCAACTCATGACAATGGAAACATATTAAACCCGCTATAGGACAGTTTCTAATGAAATGATTCGGTGATCCAAATTGATAATATACGATGGTCCTAGCTCGGCTAAATATCTAGAGCCTACCTTACTATTACTAAATATCTGCATAATCATGGGCCTAGGTTTTTGGTTGACTGATCGGCTGTCGGGGCCTGAGAAAGTTGCGATCGAGGGCCAGATCCCTGAGAGGTGCCACCTAAATATTTGCTAGATGGCTCGAACCTGTTTTTCTTATACTATTCACAATTTTGAGTAGCTTCCTACACATCTTTCTCTATTACTTTCGTTGTATTCACTAGTTCTGCATCACTTTTGATCCGCCTACAAGTCAACCTTGAAGGTATTTTCAAATCTAGTCCTTTTTGAAATCTTTAACATCTTGTTTCCTTAGTCTTCACTAGATTAGGAGCGAATCTGGATAGAACATCAAATATGATTTCATATTGTAGAATAAACATTTTAACTTGTTTCAGTAGCACGATTTCTTCCACCATGTCAAACTGATAGGATTCAGGGAAATATTTTTCATTAAATACTGCAACAAATTGATCCCATGTGACTTGTGGTCTGGAATTGAAATTAGTCTCTTTATTTCCTTCTACCAATGTTTGGCTTCCCACTTCAGTTAGAAGATGGCAAGAGGAACTCGATTATCATCAGTAATACCTATTGCCTCGAATATGTGCCCTATGCTTTGCAACTAATTTTCAGCATCAGCAGGATTCGCAATTCTTGTAAACGTTGGAAGGTCCAACTCCTTGAATCTATTTAACAGCATAGCCTGAGGATTGGCTATTTTAGTTTAGGCCCTCAACATTCCATCAATTTTGTTAGCTACTCCGTTAGTTGCGCAGCAACCTATAATATTCACTCAACGATATCCAAGGTTTCCCGCACCCTACCCCATTTTTTTTTGGTCCAGAATTTCTACTACTTTCATTTCCATGATCCATATTCACAATCTGAAATGAAATTTAATAAATAAAAAATATCAACAATGCAACAAATAGTGCATAACGCAAATGTACTATTTAATCAAATAGAATAACTACCACTCACGAGAAGAGCCAACCTATTAACACCTTATCTTACAGTCCACTACTGACAAGACAATCTAACAAGTCGACAAAACCTATAACTTAAGCTTTAATACCATAAATTATCGCACCCTACCCCGGGCCCCCAACGCCCGGACCAAGCGTAACCTCGACTTGATGTTACCCGAACAACAACAAATATATATATATATATATATATATATATATATATATATATATGTTTTGTTACTTTCTTAAAATATTTACCAACTTCAAAATTCAGAATTACACATATTCCAAATATCCGTAACAAAATTACAAAAAAAATTGAACCTTTCACAATTCACTCATATCTTGCCAATCGTGAAAAAACGACACCACCCTCTGACTCTGACTAGTACCAGTAGTAGACCCATCTCTAGCTGAGGTGCCTGAGACAAAATATTTTATCGGTGTACTATTTTCAAAATATAAAAATGATTTACGGATAAAGTATATTTATCAAATACCACTTCTATAATAGAATATATGACACACCAAGTAGTAATAAAATCTAACAGGTATCATTATGATAAAGCAACTGAATGAAAGTCAACTGGTCAAATTACTTTCATATATATAATAACATACCGCACACAAACTTCTTTACTAGCCATAGTATCGTTTCATCTCATAGTTAGGAATTATAATGGTACTACAACCTGTACTGCACAATCTAAGGTCTCCATCAGTATTAGAGCCATTTAATATCTCAAATGGTAGGAGTCAACCAGTGTTATAAACCACCATATCATGATGATAATCATTATTGTCAACAACAACAACAATATATATCAACAACATGCATGACTTGCACTCCTGTCAAGTCACAGCACAAAGTCCTACAGGACATGTCCTCAAGTTAGGACCAACAATATCCCGCAAGACATACCCTTATGTCAGGATCGCTTTATGGCATAGTCGGATACTAATAAAAGTCAATTTTCACATTTAAAATTTTAATTGATGCATCTAAAGTTACAAAACCGTCTATTTTAATAAATCTTCTTTTTTTTTTCACAATTTAGTCCAAAAATATAATTTGACAATTTAAATAAAAAACAGTACAATCACCTTCATATTTGCATTGTTATTTGGCTATCGTCGGAATATTATCATAGTCAGCGTCGCCTATGAATCTAACAACGACAAGACCTAAACTAAGAATTTATTTAAATAAATCTAATATGCAATGCGTGATGCTAAAATATAAGTTTTTCATTCTCAAAATTTCTTGATTATAAGAAATTATTAAACACTCAATTTTTTTAATTCAATATTAACTGTACACAAATATTACAATAATGATTACACTTTCTTTCTTGTTAATAATTTAATCGACAGAAAAATATTATTGAACTATTAATAATATTATTAGTCAACGAGATACTAAAAGTTGTCATTTAATAAAATTTGCAATATTTAATTTAAATTATTTTCTTTACAAATTAGATATATCTATGTATAAATATACCGACTATATTTCTCAAACTCACGTGTATATATATATATATATATGGAGACAGGTGGTGATAAAAAATCATCGCCTCAAGATCAATTCCTTTGCATTTTTTAATATAACACAACACACAAAAGTTTTGTTCTGTCTTCTTTTAAAGAAGACAACACAAAATACACACACACAAACACACACAGATATATATTTTAAATTATTTACACCAACTACCCTTAAGTATAAATTATATTTCAAAATTTTTAAAATTATATTTTAAATAACACAATAGTCTCAAAAATTTTAAAAGTCAAAATTTGAAATTAACACTTAACCCCAAAAGTGTTTTTTTCTTTAAATTTAACATTTATATACTATAATAACCCCTAAATGTTTTAAAGTAAAATTTAAATAGCAAAATGAACCGATTTTTTTTTTTTTTTTCCTTTCTTTCTAAATGCTCTGGAATGCAATTAAGAATATGCATGTGCAAAAACAATTAGGCTTTGTAGGGTTAAAACCATTTACACGCCCTACATTTTTTTAATATTCCAAATAAACCCCACTAAGTTCTCAAATTACCACGAGAACCCCTCGTCGGAGTAATTTTTAAGGAAGAATCATATTACCCTTACTCATTCAAAAACAAAAAATTAAGAAAATAATCGAAATTGGTGAATGTCCGAACGACCCTCATCTCACATTTTTTTTAATAATTTATTTATTTTTCTATTTTTTCACCCTTTTTCTTTTTTATTTATTTATTTTTCATGCTCTTCTTCTTTGTTCCTCCATACCACTAGACCAAACAACAGCACCGTCGAACAAAACCACCAAACCAAACAACACCATCACCATACAATATCACCGCCTCTGTCAAAGAATTACCATCTCCACCACACTCTCCACCATTACTGAACAAACACTATCTCCACCACCGTCTCCACCATTACCTAACCAAACACCACCATCGCCAAACCAAACAACAATACCGCCATACAATACCACCACATCAGCAAAAGAAAAATCTTTTCCCTCTCTCAGATCTATGGCATTACTCTCAAATTACCATTTCCACCAACGTCTCCACCATCACCAAAACAAACACCATCGAACCAAACAACACCACCAAAGAACCAGACACCACAATATCTCCTTTGTTTTTCTGCAAACCCATATCCCAAAAGACCCCAATCCAATACCTTATTCTGTGTGTGTGTGTGTGTGTGAGAGAGAGAGAGAGAGAGAGAGACAAAGAGAGAAAGAGATTGAAATATTAGATTTAGACCATTCCAGATCGATTTCCATACTTCTTACTCTAAATCATATGCAATTTGATCGATCTATCAGACGAAGTTAGATGATTGGTGGAGTTCATAGAGAAGAAAGCATTTGAGACAAAATTTCAGTTGAATTTAATGGCAAACAACAGTGTTGTTTGGTTCGGTAGTGGTGTTTGGTGGTGGTAGTGTTTAGTTCGTTGGTGTTTTCGGTCTCAGTCGACGGTGAAGTCTCCAGAGGATCTGGAATAAAGAATAAAAGGAGTAGAAAAATAGGATGAGGAGGAGGAAAAGAAAAAAGTGATGGACGGAGGTAGAAAGAAGGAGGGAAACAGGGGTGGGAAGGATGGGGAAAATGGAAAAAAATAAATGGGGAAGAAAGAGGAGAAAACAAAATGGAAAGAAAAATATTATTACAATAACTACCCTTAGGCATTTCTCATATTTTATGTTAGATCTTTATTTTTAATACAAGGATAATTTTGTCTTTGGATAAAAATATTAGGGTCAATTTAAGTAAAACAAAATGAAGAAAATGGTCAACCTTGTCAACAAATGAGAATTTCAGTTTTCAAAAGGTATTTTCAGAATTTGAGATGAACATGGGGTCTTAGTGTACTTTGGTTAAATAGTTCAAGGGGTCTATTAAGGATTTTTTAAAGTTGAGGGAATTCCTGTGGTTACAGTGAATACTTGGGAGGGTGTAAATGGTATTAACCCATTAAATATGTGGACCAAATAAATAGAAACTAAATAATATATGGTATGTGTAAGTAAAACATTTAATTCCCTTAAAAAACTAATTTAAAATCGTTAAAAACAAGAAGATTTGACTCAAAAACCAAGACAATCAATTTTTTACTGTTGTCTGTCGGTTGATCGGGCCTATTGCCATTCGACTACTTCTTCTAATGGTCAATATTGTGACTGTTGCTAAATCTATGGTTTGCTGATTGACCATGTAGTCGGTTGACCAATCCATCCAGTAGGCTTTCCCTATTTTTCTACTTTCGGCTGCTGGAATGGTTAGTTGACCGAGCCTATCTGTTAGTTGATAGAATTGGCTACTAGGTCGCCCATTTAGCTTCCTTAAGCTACTATTTTGATTAGTCAACCAACCCCATTCATCGGTTGACCGAATTGACCTGAAAGCACATCATTTTAATTGTTAAAACTATTTTTTCAATTAAACCCTTAACCAAAAATATTTTTATGACTTAACACTTTACAAAAACCATTTTAGGACCTTAAACTTTTCACTTATTACTATACTATAATGCAAATAGGATTATTCATTTTCAAGTGTCGTGTGTGATCTTAATTTGGTTTGCTTTAAGAACATAAAGGTAATGAGTTGTTTTCACCTAATTATGTTCAATCTCATAAATACTCTGAAAATCTTTATTGTCTTCATCTTGCACTCATCTTGAATTCCATTGATTATTCAACGATTATTCTTTTCGACATATTCTTTTTCGCATTTCAACCTATGGAACTTAAATCGGAAAAAACTCAATAAAAATATTAATTCCAGTAAATATCAATGTGTTATTGTCCATCAAAACATTATGATCAACAATCTTCCCCCTTTTGATGATGACAATTAAGTTTGATATTTTCCAAAAAATAAAGTAACCACACTCCCCCTAAATCTGAGGATTTTTATTTTTATTTTTTCGTTTAAAAATCGTTAATGAGAAACACAAACATTTCGAAATGATTTCCAATATAGCATAGCATAACAAAAATAAATAAAAAAATATTAATATTGCAAATCATAACATGAAATTCTCCACTTATATGATTTCATTTCTTAGATGAATAAACACGCAAAATATCATATCACTTCTCCCCCTTTGTCACCTCAAAAAGTGGGGACGAAGTATCAAAACATTACTCTAAGTGTACATCGTTATGCCTAGTCATGCATAAATCTCGAATAATTTTCATCAACTGATCTTCGTCTAGAGATTTAGTAAAAAAATCAACAAGATGGTCGAAAGTATCTACATATTAAATAGTAACATCTTCTTTCTGAATGTGATCATGAATAAAATAATAATGTATCTCTATGTGCTTGGTTTGTGATTGCTGTGTCAGATTCTTACTTAAGCATATAACATTGTTATTATCAAAATAAATAGGTACTTCCTCTATGAAAATTCAAAAATCATATAATTGTTGTTTAATATATAGAATTTGTGCACAACAATTACTCACTAAGATATATTATGCCTCTATTGTAGATAAGGCAATCAAATTTTGTTTTTTGCTAGACCAATAAACTAAGGCATGTCTCAAGAAATGACATGAACCTCTTGTGTTTTTTCACTCAACTTTGCATTAATCAAAATTAGCATCAGAGTAACTAATCAATATAAAATCACTCCCCTTAGAATACCATAATCCTAGATCACTTGTTCCCTTTAAATAATGAAAGATTCGCTTGAAAACTGTTAGATACGATTCTTTTGGACAAGATTGAAATCTTGCTCACCAACAGACACTAAACATAATATTAGGTCTACTAGCAATAAGATTTAACAAACTACCAATCATACATCGATACATTTTTTATTTTTTCTATAACTCCTTGGTATACTTGGCTTGATTAATAAATATTCATTCTTTAGTTTGTTTGATTTGTAGCCTAAGAAAGAAGGTTAATTCTCCCATCATACTCATTTTAAATTTGACATGCATAATCTTGGCAAACTCTTGACAAAAATCCTCACTAGTAAAACTAAAAATAATATCATCCACATATATTTGTACTAATAGGATGTCAGATTCATTTTGCTTAACAAACAATATTATCACTTAGACCACGTCAAAAACCATTTTCAATTAAGTATCGGCTAAGACTTTTACACCAAGCTTGAGGAGCTTGTTTGAATCCATACGAAGTTTTTCGAAGTTTAAAAATATTGTCGGGTAATTTTTCATTTTCAAAAGTCAATGGTTGTTCGACATAAACTTCCTTAGTTAAAAAGTGATTTGAGAAGACACTTTTGACATCTATTTGAAATAGTTAAAATTTCATGAACATGCAAATGCCAATAACATTCTAATAGCTTCTAATCTAGCCACAGATGCATATGTCTCATCATAATCAATTTCTTCTTCTTGGTTATAACCATGTGCTACTAACTTGTTTTGTTTCTACTTACCATACATGTTTCATCATTTTTATTACGATAAACCCATTTATTACTAATAACATGATGAAAGTCAATTCCAGGAACTAGAGACTAAACTTTATTTATCTCAAATGGAAGTAATTCCTCATATATCCCAGAGATCCAAGATTCATCAGTTAAAACTTCGTTAATAGCTTTAGGTTCAATTTGAGATAAAAATGCAAAATTAACAATATCTATAAGGGAGAATCTAGTACTTATACCTTTCACAAAATTACCAATAATTTATGTTACCAAGTGTCCTGGAACTGTCTTTATAGCTCATGGAAAAATGTTCCTTTCATTTTGTGGCTTCCCATTATTTGAATTTTATGGTCCTTTTCCTATTTCAACTCTTATGTTCTTTTGCTTAGTCATTATACCTGCATTATCATCATAATCATCCAAATTCTTTCTCGACACAACTGAATTAGATTCCTTAAATACTATATGCATAGATTCTTTTACAACTAGTGAACTCTTATTATATACTCTATATGTTTTATTATCCGAAACATACCTAAGGAAACTACCTTAATTTGATTTGGCATCAAATTTTTCTAAATTATCCTTATCGTTTAAAATGAAATATTTACATCCAAAAACTTTTAAACAATATATATTTTGGGTTTTGCCATTCCAAATCTCATAATGGGTTTTGTTAAAACCTCTTTGGATAGATAATCTATTAATAACATGACATACAATACTTACCGCTTCAGTCCAAAAATATTTAGGAAGATTATTCTCATTTAGCTTAGTCTTGGCCATTTCTGAAGGGTTATGATCTTTCTTTCCACAACACCATTTTGTTGTGGTGTTCTTGGTGCAAATAAATTGTGAGAATATCTACCATTATGAGTATTAATTATGCATGATTGTTTCTCATTTTACACACGTTTACAAAACTTAGAAAATATAGATGTCACCTCACTTTTCTTAGATTAGAAATATACCTATGTTAGTCCATAGTAGTCATCAATAATCACAAATGCATAAAATTTCTCTCCTAAACTAGCAATTACATTAGGACCAAATAAGTCTAGATGCAATAGTTCAAGGCACTTTGATGTGGATGTATGCAATTTTTTCTTTAATGATAATCTAAATTTCTTACCTAATTGACATGCATCACATACTTTATATTTAACATATTTTAAAGTAGGTAATCCTCAGACTAGATTTTTTTTAGACAAATTTGAAATTAACTCCACGCCAACATGCTCAAGACGTCTATGTCATAACCAACTATTATCGGACAAAGCATTTAAACATGATAAATTTTGTGCCGAAAAATTCTTGAATGAACAAGTGTAAACATTGTCAACATGTGATGCTACAAGAGGGATACTACTATCATGCACATTCTTAATAATACATCTATTATTATCAAATATAACATTATATCATTTATCACATAATTGACTTATACTAAACAAATTATGTTTAAGACCGTCTACTAATAACACATCCTTAATAGTAGTAGACTCATTATCGATATTACCTATATCGATAATCTTACCCTAGGCATTATCTTCAAAAGTCACATGACCTCCGTCTTTTGGTGTTAAAGACGTGAATTTATATATGTTGCCTGTCATGTGCTGCGAGCAACTACTATCTCGGAACTATTTTTCCTTACCTAATAATGCTTTCAAAATAACCTACAAGGAGCACCTCAAAATTGTTAATCGAGATAATTTTAGTTCCTTTAGGAGCCGATACTTGTTTATATTTAGACAAAGAACCTCTTTACAGTATGCCCTACAATATTACATCTAAAACATCTAGCAAGACTTTTAGTTACAGAAAAGAATTTGTGAAATCTTTTTTGTTTAATATTTTTCTGAAAACAAATTCCAACTATACAAAAATTCCTATTGAACTTCCCAAAATTGTTTTCAAATTATTTTCACCACCCATAAATTTGAGAACAATAGAACGTAAATCAGAAACGTTGGATTTCAATTCTTTATTTTTTATTCAAATTTAACCACTTGTTTGTTCAGAGTATTAATTATACTTTGTAGAGTATTTATTTGTGAACTCTAGGTTTTTTTTTTTTTTTATAATAATAATGCATAAATTCTTGATAGAAATCAAATAATTCATTAAAGTTTGAAGGATAAGAAGTAGAAGGCTATGTTATCTCATCTCCAGTGGCTATTAGAGTAAGCATAGATGAATCGTAACTACTTGATTTTTCAAAGCTGCTTAATTCCTAGTTATCCTAAGTGGCTTTTATAGATTTTTTCTTACTCTTTTTCAACTTTTTCTTTTCTTTTCTTTTTCCTTCTTTAGATTGAGACAATCATATTGAAAGTAACCAATTTTGTGACAGTTGTAGCATTCAACACTATTCATATTGGAAAAAAAAATTCCTCGGAATGTTTGTTAGGTAATTTTTATGAAGTTGTTGGTAAGAAGCGTCATATCCTTTTCTTATTCACTATCAAGACTTCTATCATTGCTATTATCGTTTTCCTCATTCTTTTGAGCTTTTAATGCCTAGGATTTTTTTTGTTGCTTCTTGATCCATCCTCATATCCATGAATAGATGACTCATGAGTCATTAGATTACCAATGAGTTCATCAATAGTGTATTTATTGAGATCCTTCGCTTTCTCTACTACAGTCTATTTTGGTTCCCATACTTTGGTCAATGATCTCAAAATCTTCTGGACATTGTCTTACGTTGAACATGGATTTCTAAGTGCTCTAAGACTATTACAGATATTTGTAAATCTAGTGTATGTCTCCAAAACTATTTTTGTATCACCTATTCTGAACAATTCAAAATGATGAACCAAGGCATTGATTTTAGACTATTTCACTTTATTAGTTCCCTCATGTGTGATTTTTAATGTATCTAACATTTCTTTTACCAATTCACAACCTGAAACCCTACTATACTTATTTGCATCTAAAGAATAAAACAAAAGGTTTATAACTTGATCATTAATAGATAACTTTTGTTTATCGGCCGAATCTAGCTCTTCTTTATTTTTAACTACTCTATTTTCTTTAGGAACATATTAGCCATCCTCGATGACCAACCATGCCTTATAGTTAGTGGCTTGTAGAAAGACAATCATTCTACTTTTCCAGAATGCATAGTTATCTCCTGTTAACAAAAGTGGATGATACATAGATTGTCCTTCAGCTAGAGTGTTTACATGGTATGCCTTGTGATCTTCTTAGTTAGGATATTAAGCCTATTGAGCTAAACGTGCTCTGATACCAATTGTTGGTTTAAAGATCTAACCAATAGGGGGGTGAATTGGGTAGTTACAAAAATTTAATCAATAAAACAAACACATGATATCAAATTTCTTAATTAATTATTATCTTGTTAAGTTGCAAAAATATATTTAACTAAGTGCACACCTAAATAATTAGAAAAGTAACAATACAACACACAAAGATTTGTCATGATTTAGTAACCTACTCTTACCTACGTTCAGTCCACCGAGCTCTACAGGGATATCACAAACCACTAACTCAATGATTTTTTTCCATGATAGGAATCGAACCCTTACAATCCTAATTACTTTTACAGGTTCAGAATTAACCTTTACAATTTTTTATTCTTTTTTTTTTTTTTTTTACAGGCTTAGAATCAACCTATCACACTTTTATGCTATTACACTTATTCTTTTCATAGGTTTTGGAAGAATCACGAGCTAAAAATTAAACCCTAACTACCCAGATTAGACACCATATCTATTCCTCTCAAAACTCGCAAATGCAAAAAATCTCAAGTTTCTTCCCACAAGGAATTTCTACCACCTCAATACAATTATGCTCAACGTGATAGATTTTATTGTGAGACAAATCTGATTTAAATAATTTCACACAAATAACAAATAATCAAACGTCACAAATAAAAACTGTTTTAAAAGATTTTCACAATATTAGTTTTGAAACAATGTTTTCTCAAAATAATGAATTCAAGTAATTGAGCAAATAATCTAAGAAAGAAAAATAATTAACTTGGAAAGATCTCACCGAAATTCATTGAAAACGATTACGATAATTCAGTGACAAACACAAATCGGCGACCAAAACTTTTATCACTTCGATGAATAAATCTTTTAATAATCTCTTTTATAAATTTCAGTGTAGAAAATCCCTCTTATAATAGCCAAAAGCCGAATGTTCTTAATTTTTCAATTTGAAAAACACAGGCCTCTCTACATGTAGACCTTAACTAGACCTCCAACAGTTAGTTTTCAAATTTCAAGACTTTAAATGACCCTGTGATTCCCCATATATCGTAGACTTTCAAAATAATTATGTTTAATTTAAAAATAAATTTAAAAATAAGAAAAAGCTCGATTTAGTAACCAAAACGTTTTCAATTTAAAACTCTTAAAGATAGGAAATAGTTTTACCAATTCAAGTAAGAGAATAATTAAATATATGGACCAAATAAATAGAAAATAAATAACATATTATATGTATAATTAAAACATTCAAATCCATTAAAACGTCATTGAAAATTGTTTGAAACAAGAAGATTTGACTGAAAAATCAAGACAGTCAAAATTCTTATTGTTGATCGTCAGTTGACCGAGCCAACTACTAGTCAACCGCCTCCTCTAATGGTCAATATTGTGATCGTTGCCTAGCCTATGGTCGGTCAACCGATCTGTCCAATAGGTTTTGTTTTTTTTTTTGGCAACTAGAATGGTTAGTCGACCGACCCTATCTATCAGACCCTTAACCAAAAACATTTTTATGACTTAACACAAATATGATTATTCATTTCAAGTCTCATGAGTGATTGAATTTGGGTTGCATTAAGAACATAAAAGTAATGAATTGTTTTTACCTAATTGTCTTCAATAATTTTAAAAATATTCATTGTCTTCATCATGAACTCATCTTGAATTCCATTGATTCTTCAACAATTATTCTTTTAGAGCCATTCTTTTTCTTATATCAACCTATGGAACTTAAATCCAAAACCACTTAATAAAAATATTAGTTCCATAAACCATCAACATTTAATTGTTCATCAAAATATTAGGTTCAACAAAAAACTTTACACCCTATTTTATTGAATTAAACTTATACTCAAACTAAATAAAAAAATCAACTTCAACTTGGACTAACAACCTAGTTTAAGTTAAAATACAATATCTTTCTGAAACTTTACTTTTTTTTCAGAAGAGCTTCTACAGACACTTACAAAGATTAAATATTATCAACTTGACTAACTGTGATAAAAGTTTTAAAACAACAAAGATTTAATCAATGATATGCATGTGCTAATAATCTGAAAATATATTCAACAAAGAGTTGGTGTTCCAGGTTGTCAATATACGAGGCCTCAATAGCTCCAGAGATCTACCCCCACAAAGGTACTAAAAGGAAAGGTAGATGGGCCCGTCTAGCCCATGGGCGGTAGGTTTTCCTCGTTGGTGGGAGCTCGGGTATCCTACCTCAGGATCTTAGACATGTCCCTTGTTCCTCTGGGGGATTGATTGTTCGGATGACTATTCACGGTGGGATTTTAATTTCTTTATCCGATGATCTTACAACACTTTGTGATCATCAAGTGTTAGCTGATTAGAGAAAGACATTTTGTACTCTTCCTACAGACGAGGCCAAACTGTTGGTGTCTAAAATTGGTAAACACCTCAAGTTGGCCTAGTCAGAACCCACTTGTAATTTTTTTGTCGAGGTGAGATGTTGAGTTCAGAGTTCAAGGATAGGGGTTTTTAAGTACTTCGCCGTCAATGGTCAATTCTTTTAAAATTCGGGCTAAAGTTTTGAGTTAGTACCTACACAAGGACTCACCAAGGTTTTACCTAGTAAAATCTCCCCAGCATATACAATATGCTTCAAATCGACAAATAAACATTACTTGGGGTATTGAATGCTTGAGTATTAATAGGAGAGGAGCACAATTAGTGTCGTAGAATTAGGACCTTGAGTGCGGTTAATTAAGGTAACTCAACACGTGACCAATAAGATGATATTAAGGTGATTAGGCCTTTGGGCCTTGTCCTTTGGTGAATCTAGAAGAGCCCATGGGTTGGCCCAATTAATTTAGGAGGCCGAGCTCAGCCGACGAGGGTAATGGAACCTTCCTTGGTGGAGTAGGAGATCTCTAGTCGAAGAGCACTGGTAAGATGCCAGCATGGACGTCTTGCTAGAGAACCCCTCAGCTCTGACCGCTAGGATAAGATCGTTGCTCTAAGCTCGACAAGATCAAGGGAAGTTTGGTTCTAGGATGATCGTGCATAGGTAGCTCAAGAGCTTGGAGCTCGACTGAACTCCTATAGGCATTCTTTTTTATGATAACCGAGCATAGGTAGCTTGAGAGCTCGAGCTCGGCTGATTTGGTTGACTCGGTATTGACAAGCTTGCCAAATCGGAAGGGTGTGCATGTTAAGGGTACAAGGATCTCGAAGCTCGGAGCTCGGCCAATGTCAAACTTCCGAGGAGATTGGTGATAGCTTGGACAAAATTATGAGGTCGGAGCTCACCCAGGTCATATTAGGCCACATGAGGATGCCACCTTGACCTCAAACCTCGTCCAGGTCATGGAAGGCCTTATGAGGAAGCCACCCTGAGCTTGAAGCACGGCCAGGTCATGAGCCGCCCTGAGCTCGGAGCTCAGTTAAACAAGCTTGCAGGAAGAATGGACATTCGCAAGACATGTCCATATGGGCTTGGCGCCACAAGGTTGGAACTCGGCACCACGAGGTCGGAGCTCTATAAGGAGGTCAATGGGTCCACTTGGCCCTTCTCTGTCCATTGGTCAAAGTCATGCAAAACCACTTGATGTTTGCTGATTGGAGCTCGGTGATTTGTAGATTCTTCCCACATCAAGTATAATTTTTATGAATTTAATTTATTGTGAACGTTCATAAAACTTGTTTTGTAAGTATTTATTTCCATATGGGTTATTAGGAATCCATAAGGGAATATATAAAAAGAGAGTAAAAAAAAAAATCATGATCTTAAAATCACCCAAATGTATTACGGTGAAATGTTGATGGACATTAATTGATAAGAGGACTGAAAAATAAATATTAATTACGAAAGGCTAATATAAAAACAAATTATTAGGGAAGATTATTTTACTAAACTAGGACTGGAAAATGAAAATTCATATACAATAATGTCTTAACTGTCTTTTGCCTTATAAATTTGATATTTTATCCCTCCTACTTTAGAAACTTACATTTTGGTATCTTCTATTTATATTAAGTTGAAAAACTAGCATTTTTTTATTTTTTTATTTTTTTAACTTAACATAACAAAAAATACTAAAAATTAAGTGAAATTAAAATTCCCATCCAAATTTTAAATAAAATAAACAAAATTACTCTTTAATTTATTTATTGCAAAAAAATAAATAAATAGAAGTAATGATATGAAAAAGGGATAGAAATAGAGCTGCAAAAATTAATTTTGCATTCATCCATTAAATTTAAATTGTAAAAATAGAGAAACACCTGATTTTATAATTTTTAATAAAAAAATATTTTTTATTTTAATCAAGAGTAGAAAAAATGACTTGTAAAGTTATAAAGTACATAATATAAAATAAAATGAGATGGAAATACATATAAAGTAAGAATCAACTTTAAAATCATAGAACCCGTTTTTTTCACTTGGTTTCGCAAAATGTCTCTGTCTCTCTCATGACTAAGAACTAACTTTTAGGCGATCGCATGGTTGAAACCTACCTTTTTTTATCAAGTCAGCCTTAATTACTATTTCATTTAACAGTTGGTATCCGTCGTACTATGAAGTCAAAAATTCCGGACCTCTGCTCGGCCTCTGGAGTTTTCCCCGACTACGCAACATCTGTTTTATTTATTTATTTATTTATTGGGCATAAACGCAACATCTGCTTTTAATAATCCTATTCCTTTTACAATGTGCTTGCAGTATTTTGAATCGGGACCATCTACAATACATTTATTGTTGGGAGTGTATCAATATATTTAAAACAAAGACTTTTAGATTTTCTTAAGATTTAATCTAAGTCATCGAAAAAATATCAGGAGAATCCAAAAATACTATTAAATTAACTACTAAACCTGTTAATTAAATAATAAACCAAGAAATTCAAGGTTATAAATTACAAACACATTGTAATCCAAAAATTCGGATCCGTATATTTTTTATTGACAGATTTGCTCTCACTAGATTTGCGACAATAGAGATTCTATAATAGGGATGACAAGTTTTCATATTCAAAAAATTTATTTTGTTAAAATAAAAATAATTGTTGTTATACGCATTTTTTTTAACAATTTAATTATATATTTAGATTCATTTTTAATAACATCTTTAAAACAATATCAAATTCACTAATTTTTTTATTTGTTTCAGTTTTCACATTCATATTATATTCAACATTATTGTGTAAATAATATCTTCAAAATAATATCAAATTCAATATTTATTTTTATTTTTTTTCAATTTTTTTTTATTTATTTCAGTTTTCACATGCATGCTACATTCAACATTATTGTATATGAATTTTAAATATAACATGGTGTAACACGCGCATATATAAATAGAAATACGGTAATGTTATATTTAACATTACTGTTACATGAATGTTACATGTAACATGGTGCAATTACTAAATAAGTAATCATAATTGTATGCAATGCGGACATCTCAAATACAATTGTAGACAAAGATGTTGCTTGTAACACTGCCATCTAGATTCATGTATGGAGGAAAAGAAAAAGAAGTTACATGTAACATCGCTGTTACACGAATGTTATTTGTACTATTATTAATAGTGTTACATTCCACACGCAAATAAGGAGTTATAATCGCGAACATCCAAAATATAATTGCAGGCATGAATGTTACATGTAACATTGCTATGTAGACTCATATATGGATGAAAAGAAAGAGAAGCTACATGTAACATCATTGTTACACGAATGTTACATGCAACATAATGAAGCCTATAAATGTTACATATAACATTCGCAATCATCACGACAAACATCGCCAAAAAAATATGTTTAATATATCATTTTAAAGAGAATTAATTCCACATAATTACTTAGGTTTTTTTTTTTTTTTTTTTTTTTTTTCACGTTTGGATATATATATATATATATATATATATATATATATATATATATATATATATATATAGTTTGTTTGCACATGGAGATGGTTATCTATTACCTAAATTAGTTGCACAAGATGGAGATGTGTTATGTAATGAAGCAGTAATTAGGGGCATTTTAGCCACAAAATACCATAATGATCTCTCGGTTTAAAGAAAAAATAGCGGGTTTATTTGGTAGTTTTGGCCGCTTATTGGGAGTGCTTAGTAAGCGCCCCTTTACGAAACCCGAAACCAACCTATAAAACCCAAAACCACTTTAATAAAATACCAAAAGATCACATTTTCTAGCCAGTCAAGTCCTTCCGCTATTATGCAACATCTTTGTCTCCTCCATTTTTCTTATCGCTCCTTTTGCAACTTCTTCATCCCTCTTTTGTGCTCTATCAATCAACCGCGACCACGGTCATCTAGGCATCTCTTGGTCTTCTCCACTCTGCCATTTCGCTTCTCTAACTTCTTCCCATCTCTCTCTCTCGTGCTCGTGCTCTCTCGATCAACTGGGACAACGATCATCCAAGTTGGTCTCTCTCTCTCTCTCTCCCTCTCTTTATCTATTTTTCAATTTTCGATCTAATCGAATTTGAAAACCCTATATTTTGAAAAATAAGAATTAGGGTTCTCTATTTTGATTCTCAATTTCATGTAAGTTTATTATTAGTTTTGATTTGTTTAGGAGATTCTGGTTTAGGGTTTCGGATTTTGAAATTGATTTCTACTTTGAGTTGGGACACCGTTGGTTGTTGCTCTCTCTCCCCCTTTCGCTCTAATGGTTTTTTCGTAAAAAAATCCCCTTTACATAACGAAGACCACCACCATCATCAAGAACAATCGAGGTTTGTCTCTCTCTCTCTCTCTCTCTCCCCCCCCCCCCTCCTCTTTCTCTCTCCCCCTCTAACTCTTTATTTTTCAAATTTTTATTTGATCGAATTTCCAATCAACCCCAGTCATACGATGTGGAAAATTTAATTCCATTTTCAACTTCCTACAAGAAGTCTATTCTAGGTTTGTCTCACCAATTAAGGACTAGGACATATTTTATTGTATTTAACTTCCCTCATGAAGTTCTTTAAATCTGTTCTCTTATCCCAGGCAAGGATACTACTCCTGTATATTACATTGTTTAAAAAACTAATAAAAGAAAAAAGAAAAAATAATTCATAAATAAAAAATAAAATTATTAAAAATAAACAAAACATTTGATTTTTCCTACCAGAGCCATCTCTTGTCGTCTTCAGTCCTAGATTGAGATGACTACTTGGAATCGGTTTTTCTAACCCAAATAATTTTCCCACGAACTCTTGATTTATTTTGTTGTTTAAAAGTTCTAATGTCTCATTCCTCCTAAATAGTCAACACACTAGAACCACTTTTGACCTGATTCTTAGTCCAACTAAGATATGTAGGAAACTCATGGTTGGGTCAGCTCCAATTTAGAAAATGTTGATGGCAAACATTCTATGCCCCTACGTTGTGGAGAATTCTCTCTAGGACTGGCCCGTCAACCCTTTTGGGAGATTTGATCCTCTCCTCTAGTGGTAGGATCTTGTATTTAAATTTTGCTCTTTGCCTCTAGTGGAACAAGCTATAATCCTCACATCTGGTGGTAGGATTTCATATTTACTTTTCGCTCTCCACCTCTAGTGGCGGAAGCACAAATCCAACCCTTTGGTGGCAGGATTTTGTATTTATTTCTCATCTCCTTTGTTCCAACCATGAACAATGGGATTGTTTGTATTAAGGAAAGTAGTTGAGGCTTTTCTTTATTTTATTTCTTTTTTGTATTAAGGAAAGTCGCCGAGACTTTTTCTCATTTTATTTCTATTTCGTATCGAGGAAAGTCGTGGATGTTTTTCCTCATTTTACCCCTTTTTGTATTGCGGAAAATCGATGACATTTTTTTCTCATTTTACTACTTTTTTGTCTCGAGGAAAGTTGCTAAGACTTTTCTTCATTTTACATCTTTTTTGTGTGGAGAAAATTCACTGAGAATTTTTCTCATTTTACTGATTTTTCGTATTGAGGAAAGTTGCCAAGGTTTTTCCTTATTTCACTGTTTTTTTGTGTCGAGGAAAGTCACCAAGCCTTTTCTTCATTTTTATTTTTTTCCATCTCTCATTTTCCGACCATGAACAATGGATTGTTCGTGTCAAGGAAAGTTGCCAAGGATTTTCCTCAATTCTATTGAATTACGACGAAAATAAAAGCTTTACATCAAAATTGAAATTTGTAAAAGTTATTCTCGGACCAAATTGATTAAATTAATAGTGATTTTCAAGTGGACATCACTTTTAAGATAACTAATTTCGTTTCTCACCAGCCAATTTCAAGAAATTTTACTTTTTGCACATAATTTTAATTATGACCTCCAAAATAGTATTTGTCATCGATTTCATTAAATTGAAAGCCAATCTTTTTTTTCTTTTTTTTTTTTTTTTTTTACAAAATTGAACATTCCAAACACTTGAGGAATGTTTTAAATTTATTATTTTAATTTCAATATCTAGAAAAAAA
The DNA here is from genome assembly GCA_016647705.1 of Eucommia ulmoides. Taxonomy (NCBI): domain Eukaryota; kingdom Viridiplantae; phylum Streptophyta; class Magnoliopsida; order Garryales; family Eucommiaceae; genus Eucommia; species Eucommia ulmoides. Next base: position 7,696,936 of record CM028329.1, read on the forward strand.
AAATTACATTTATTTAATAACGGCGCCCAAAAAATCAATTTCACTTCGTGCACAACCCCCCGCTACAGCTCCTGTAGTGAGTGCACCTACAGAGTCAGGTTTGGAACCCTGACTTCCTACTGCGAGTACGGATACGGACTATATCCAGCCCACACGGGGGAATAAAATGGAGCATTAGATGCTTTCTCGAGAGTTCTAATAGCCAAATTTGAGTCTCCCTAGATCATTTATAAAAAATGAAAGACTTTTAGTGGTTTTTGATGGTCGAACACACCATACCACTTTTAGGGCATCTATTGAGTAATTAACGCGAAAAAGAGGAAGTAGCTCCCAGTCAGTCACAATTAGAAGGTTTGTGCACTCACAAGTGATGCACCCAAAAAAAAAAGAAAAAAACTGCTAGGAAGAAGCACGATAACCACTTTATGGCTTTCATTGTGTTAATCCTCTTTTTCTTTGAAAATAGAATTATCCTTTTTAAATGGTTTTGGATAAGCTCATTTTTTGAATTTTCTTTTAAAAAACAAGCTCAGGGACTTTTCTAGGTGTCAGTTTTTAAAACATTGTTTTTGGGCCGAATTTTATTAAAAATTAGAACCTTCACCTAGCATTGGGTTTTAATCAGTCAAACTAGGTTTTTTTGTAAGAAAAGAAATCATTTAAAATGACCCAAATTTGAGTAAAAACAATGGTAGTCTTAACCAGAGTATTCTTTGAAGTTCAGCGATCAATTATGCTAGGGGAAGGTGTTAGACACCCCAAAACACTTATTCGAAAATAGTACCTAATGTCTAAATATTTTAAATTAAATTAAGTCCAAGTGATATTTGTTTGATTGGTTGACGTAATCTTTTTCCTTATCCATACTTATTTATGCATGCAAATGAAGTTAAGCTATTAAAAAAAACAAAAAAAAAATAACTGAATAAAACAAGAATAAAATACAAAAATATCTCATTTGTTAGACCACCTATCGATTATAGGTAAGTCGACAAGTTTACTCCCAGGGGAAGAAAAGAAATAAAATTTTAAAATGAAAAGACTTTTCTTGTAAGAAAAATTTATTTAAGAACGATGTTTCCTTTTTCAAGAACAAATTAAAGACTCAAAACATTTTTATTGGTTTTCCTTAATGAACAAAATGATTTTTGAGAAAAAAAAAGAAGATTTATAAAAAAAAACATTAAAATATATTTGGTTTTTATTATGAAGACAATATTTTAAAGAAAATAAAGGTTTGGCTTACTCGTTTAGAAAAAAATTAAAATATTTTTACGTAGATTTTTCTTATGAAGGAAAAACATTATTTAAGTAAATGAAAAAAGAAGTTTGTTTTTCTTATGAAGAAAACAAATTTATTTTTAAAAGAATGGAAAAAGGGTTTTTGTTATATTATGAAGAAAACATTGTTGGAGTAAAATTAAATATATGAGCTTATATATTAAATAAATGTGAATTATAGACTATCAAATAAAATTAAGCCAATTAAAGTGATCAATTTAAGTTTTGGAGTCTTAATTAATGTATTATAAATTGTGGGCATTAATGTGTAGAGACAATTGTAATTTTTATTTTTATGATGGGTTAAAATAGAATATACGAAAATACGAATAGACGCGATTGTTTAAGAATAGATGCCATTGTTTACGAACAGACACAATTATTTATAAATAGAGGTCATGGTCTCCGGATCACACAATGTTTTTCTAGTCTTCTGATCCCCATTGTTAGAAAGAAATTTAGACAAAAAACAATTGTAGATCTGGAAGATCATAAATAATCAAACTCGGATATTTCAATTTTCTTGTTATGGATTCAGGTACGCTTCCACAAATTCAGTATATTTATTCTTGATTATTCAATATGAATATTCCTATTTATGTGATGATTTTCACATAATGAACTTAGTCTAACATGTAGTATCAGATCCATTTCATGTTGAATTATTAAGAATAAGTTCGGAATGATTTTTTTTTTTCATATTAGGGCCGAAAATATTTTTTCTAGAAAAGTTTAATATTTCCTCAAAAACAATTATATAGGAAAATTCTCCATTTCATTACGAATACAACAATATAAATTTCATGAAATTTGGATATGTCATTGAATTTATATAATTTTTCAAAGTTATAAAAATGTAGAATTTGGAATTTTTGTCTATGTTCTTCTCTGATTTTGGACAAGGGAGGAAGACAATGTAAAACAACGTTGTTTCATTTATGTAATGAAATGATGTGTCGATTTTTAATATTTATTAATTTGCTCATTATGACCGCCGCGTGGGTTCATATGGCACCTCATTGTGGAGTGGCAGTTGGTCTTGAATGCGGGTCCAAAGATCGACTCCTAACAATAGCAGCCAACATATTTTTTTATTTTAAAAAATAAATAAATATAGACTTTAGATAAGGCTACTGGGATTTGAACCCTGGACATCTGGTGCCATAGCATCACCCAACCACCATTATGGCAAGGCCAACAATATGATTATGTTATTTATATATAAATATGTTGAAGTTACAGTGTATTTATGCAAAATTAAATTCAAATATTGGTGTTTAAATATATTTTTTCAGATAAATTAATTGAAACAATATGTCACCAAAGTGACATATCTTGTGAAAATTAATTTTATTTTGAAATATAAAAAGATTATGTGCATGTAACTTATGTGAATATTAATTGGCCCAAAGGAAATTTAATATTTAATAGAATTGCATGTACACCTGTAATAATAAACACATGATGATTGTTTGCTTTTACATATGAAGAATAAATCGGTCCAAAGGAGAATTTATTGTTCGATAAATTCTTATTATCAGTGTTTGATTACTACACCAAGATATCACTTATAAGTTAATATTTCTATCAAACGATAAAATATTAATAGATTGTCTGGTATCTTGAGATAGGGTTTGCCTTTATTTGAATTTATTTTTGTTTTGAGACTTATGTGAGTTTGTTTTGTTTGTTTATTATTTTCTAATTCAGCTATTAGTTCTGCTTCTAATATTACTGCCAGTATTAATTCTATTCCTATGCTAAATGACACAAACTTCAAGTCCTGGCACGAGAACCTCTAAATAGTTGTCGGTGTTATAGATCTGGGCCTTATGTTAAGGGTTCCTTCTCTTGCACCTCTTATTGATAAAAGTTCCTCTGATGAAAGATGGACATTGAAAGGTGGGAGAAGTCAAATCACATGTGTTTGATGATAATTAAGAAGACCATTTCAGAAGCATTCAGGGGCACAATATCATAAACGATAGAGACAGCCAAAGAGTTCCTAGAAGAAATTAAGAACAGATTTGTCAATAATAAAAAGGCTGAAATAAGTACACTTTTGAAAAATCTCATCTCAATGAGATATAAAGGTAATGGGAACATTAGGGAGTACATTATGAAAATGTCTCATCTTACTTCAAAGTTAAGAGCACATAAACTTGATCTCTCTGAGGATTTGCTTGTGCATTTAGTTCTAATTTCTCTTCCCACACAATTTAGTCAATTTAAGGTGAGTTATAACTGCCAAAAATATACTTGGTCTCTTAATGAGCTCATCTCATATTGTGTGCAAGAAGAGGAAAGATTGAAGTAAGAAAAGATAGAGAGTGCTCATTTGGCTAGTACTTCCAAGAAAAAAAAAAAGACAGATAAAGAAATTACAAAGGCTCCATATCAGATGAAACAACATAAAGAAATAAATGTTGAAGGTTGTTTCTTTTGCGGAGCTGCGGGACATAAGAAGAAGGAATGTACCAACTATCATTCTTGGTGTGAAAAGAAATGTATTCTTCTTAATCTGGTTTGTTCTGAGGTTAATTTGACTTCAGTACCTAAACACACTTGGTGGATAGATTCTAGTGCAACCATTAACATCAGTGTGCCTATGCAGGGCTGCCTGAGCTACCGAAAGCCAAATGATGGTGAAAGATATATCTTTGTAGGCGATGGAAATAAGGTTAAAGTTGAGGCAATTGGGATATTTAGATTATTATTAAAGTTTAGTACTTATTTGGATTTGAATGGGACATTTGTTTTACCGTCATTTAGACGAAATTTGGTTTCTATTTCTGTATTGGACAAATTTGGTTATTCTTGTTCTTTCGAAAATAATAAATTTAGTCTTTTTTATAATTCAAATTTGGTTGGTACCGGTTATTTATCTTATATAAATAATCTTTATATGCTTGATACAGTTACTTCATATCATGAAACCTTGCAATTAAGTACTCAAGGTATTAAAAACCAATGACAATTATGCGTCATTATGGTATAAGAGATTAGGTCACATCTCCAAAAGGAGAATTGAGAGATGTGTCAGATGGGATTCTAAATTCCTTTGATTTTGCAGATTTTCAAATTTGCACAAATTGCATAAAGGGAAAACAAACAAACATTAGGAGATTTGGTGCCAACAGGGCTACAGACATTTTAGAACTGATACATACAGATATTTGTGGCCATTTTTACGATTTCATGGAATGGTCAACAATATTTTGCCACGTTCATAGATGATTTTTCACATTATGGTACCTTTATTTCATTCATGAAAAGACCTAATCACTGGATGTGTTCAAATCATTCAAAGCTAAAGTTGAAAATTAACTCAGCAGAATGATTAAAAGCGTCAGATCTGATCGTGGTGGTGAATACTATGGTAGGTGTGACGGTTAAGGTGAATAATGTCCGGGCTCATTTGCTAAATTCCTAGAGAAGTGCGGTATCGTCCCACAATACACCATACCAGGTTCTCTAAGCATAATTGGTGTTGCAAAAGGTGAAATAGAATGCTGAAAGACATAGTAAGGAGTATGATTAGTTATTCTAACTTGCCAAAATCACTATAGAGTGAAGCATTAAAAACTGCAGTGTATATCCTTAACAGAGTACCAACTAAAGCAACTGCAAAAACCCCTTATAAACTTTGGATAGGCAAGAAGCCTAGTCTGAAACACCTATACATCTAGGGATGTCTAGATGAAGCAAGACCTTACAGGACACATGAAAAACACTGGATTCAAGAACGATTAGTTGTTATTTTATTGGATACTCTGAAAGATCCAAGGGTTACAAATTCTATGATCCTACTACTAGATCAATTTTTTAGACGGGAAATGTCTAGTTCTTTGAGGATGTTGAGTTTGATAGGGGAGATAAGGTTAGATATTTTGTTTTTGGAGAGGAATATGTTAATATTCCTACATCTGTTATTGATATTGATTAGGCTCCTATTCCAAACATTGTTCAAGAAGCAGATTCAAATCAAAACAATTCCAAGAATCTCCCATTCCAGAAGAAGTCCACTAGAGAAAGAAGAAGTGCAGTGCCAGATGATTACATTATATTTCTCCAAGAACATGAGTTTGGCATTGGTGCGGTGGAAGATGATCCAATCAACATTTGTCAACCTATGGAAAGTTCTAAATCTCAAAAGTGGATTGATTCCATTAATGAGGAGATAAAGTCCATGAAGGACAATGACGTTTGGGATCTTGTCCCATTGCCTGAAAGTGCGAAACCCATTGGTTGTAAATGGCTATTTAAAACCAAGAGGGATTTGAAAGGTGATGTGGAGAGATACAAAGCTCGTCTTGTCGCTAAAGGTTTTACACAGAAAAAATGCATCAATTATAAAGATATTTTATTTTTGGTTTCATAGAAAGACTCTTTTAGGACAATAATGGCAATTGTGGCATACTTTGACCTTGAGCTTCATTAGATGGATATTAAGACTGTGTTTCTCAATGGTGACATTGATGAAACAATCTATATGGTGCAACCAAAAAACTTTGTGTCAGGAGATGCAAAGATGATAGTTTGCAAGTTAAAGAAATCTATTTATGGGATTAAACAAGCTTCTCGTCAATGATATTACAAGTTTCATCAAGTTATCATCTTGTTTGGTTTTGAGATTAATTTTGTCAATGATTATATATACCACAAGTTTAGTGGGAATAAACATTTTTACTTGATTTTATATGTTGATGACATATTACTTGCCACCAACGATATAGGCATGTTACACGAAACTAAGAGATTTTCTATCAATGAAATTTGATATGAAATATCTTGGTGACACTTATTTTGTGTTGGGTATACAAATACACCAGGATCGCTCTCGGGGTATGCTTGGTTTATCACAAAAGACCTATATTGAAAAAGTTCTTAAAAGGTTTGGCATGCATGATTGCAAACTAGATGACACCCCTGTGGCTGAAGGAGACAAATTTAGTGTTAGTCAATGCCCCAAAAATGATTTTGAGATTCGAGATATGAAAAAGATTCTTTTTGCGTCAGTAGTAGGAAGTCTGATGTATGCTCAAGTATGTATGCTTCCGGATATTGCGTATATTGTTGGCATATTGGGAAGATACTTACGCAAACCTGGAAATGATCACTGGATAATAGTCAAGCGAGTCATGAGGTAATTACAGAGAACAAAAGACTACATGCTCACTTATCGGAGGTCAGATCAGTTAAAGATCGATATATATACTGACTCCGATTTTGTTGGATGCTGAGATGGCATGAAATCTACTTCAGGTTATATCTACTTACTTGCTGGAGGTGCTAGATCTTGGAAGAGTGTTAAACAGTCTATTATAGTCTCTTCCACTATGGAAGCTGAGTTCGAACCTTGTTATGAGGCGTCCAATCATGGAATATGGTTGTGAAATTTTGTTACAGGGCTCTGTATTCTAGATGGTATTGAAAGACCACTTAAGTTATTTTGTGACAATAAATCAACAATACTGTATTCCAACAACAAAAGGAATTCTACGAAGTCTAAGTTTATAGACATCAAATTCCTAGTTGTTAAATAAAAAGTTTAGAGTGGACTTATATCTATAGAGCACATTATGACAAACTCCATGATTATAGATTCGCTGACAAAGGGGTTACCACCCAAGGTCTTTCATGAGAACACTGCTTATATGAGTATAGTTTCTCTTCAGGATATGTCGTTTTAGTAGGAGTTTGTATTTTAGATGCTTTATATTTAGATATATTTGTTATGCATATTATGGATTTCATGGTTATTTACTGCAGTAGAGTATTCATTTTTCATTCACTCTAATTTCGTATGGTTTGATCTCACTAAGGTTTAAGGAGGACCAGTTGGAAATAGGCATGATAAGATCATATTGCATGAAATTTCCATGATACACATCCACATTTGATATTTGTCATTAGTTTCATTGATATATGTATATAATCTTTGATGGGTCTAGTTATGAAAAAGATGTAACGACGATCGCTTTGATTCTGTATTGGTGTAGTTAAAGGGAAAGATTGTTAAAATGCTTAAAGTTTTGATAGCAAAACTCATGCGCTCATTAAGTGTAGACACGACATTTTGACCGTCCCGCACCCAAAAAAAAAACAGAAAAGAAAATAAAAATGAAATAAAAAAGGGTGTGAAATTGAAAAATAATGGGTGAAATTAAAAAAAGTAAAAAATGAGGGAGTGGCGATGGGTTTGCTAGGGGGGAATGACAACGGCTACTTCATTCTGGATGTAATTTGAACCCTCTGTCGAGAACCTCCGGGTGTAAACAGTTAGATCGCTCCGGGGGCCATTTTCGGAATTTTCACTGTGGCCAACTTTTACTGACCGTAAAAAAAATTCGTGTTCGAAACTTGATGGATTTGAGCAGAGTTGGAATCTGTGTAAAAGAACATCAAATATGGCTCAAATTTGCATTGCAATCATACTTGTCAGACAATCCGGCTTGGAATCTCACAGTCAACATATCTGGTGATGAAGGTATATGTTTTAGTAAGGCTTTACACATTTTTCTATATTTTGGCTAAATCAATTTTGTAAGATTTAAATATATATATATATATATATATATATATACAAAGCAAGCAGGAGTATATGATTCCCCTAATACTGAAGATGCCCGGCAAATGAGAGGAAGTAAGAATCGGCAGGTGTAGAGGAATAAAAGTTGGTTGTCTAGAACTAGACTCCGCCAGTAGCCTAGAGGAACCTCCAGAAGGTGCACCTCTAAAATTGACGGAAAGATGAGACTGAAGAATCTTCCGATACTGTCCCGTGAAAGTCTAGCACCATCAGTCAAATGATCGCGATGAAAAAGGGGGGAACGGAATTGTAAGTCATCAAAGGTAACAATTTCAGACTAAATTTTTATGTTTGTCCAGTTACAGGGATCTTAAAGGGATTAGAAGTATGAATTTCCCTATCACTAGGACTTCTTACCTTCCGACTCGAGTTGTAGACTCTTATTGCTGAAAATTCATAAGCTCTAAATGAGCATTTAGGTATGCGTTTTGCCCTGAATGGGGCGTTCAGTGAACTACGCTAAACCTAATCCTCGGCTTAATACTAAGGTACGTAGGCAACTTGTAAAGGTTCGGTCATCCAAGAGCGGCCTCAGCCAAAGGCTGGGGCACATTTTATATCTTTGCTCTCTCATTTTTGCCCAGCCACAAGTTGGGGCATATTTTATATCTTTGGACTTTCTTTTGTTCCCAGCCAAATGGTTTAGGGCTTGAGTTATTTTTAGATTACTCTAAACGATCCTCTAAACGGACACTTGTCCGTCATGAGTCCTTTTTTCATTACTCTAAACGATCCTCTAAACGGATAATTGTTCGTCATGAGTTCTTTTTTTTATTACTCTAAACGATCCTCTAAACGGATGATTGTTCGTCATGAGTATCGTCTTGAGTCCTTTTTTCATTACTTTAAACGATCCTCTAAATAGACAATTGTTCGTCATGAGTATCGTCATGAATCTTTTTTTTCATTACTCTAAACGATCCCCTAAACGAATAATTGTTCGTCATGAGTATCGTCACGAGTCATTATGTTATTACACTAAACGATCCTCCAAACGGACATTCATTCATCACGAGTATCGTCATGAGTCATTTTATTTTTTCTATCGTTGAAAATTCACTTTGAAAAATGGGACGATCAAAATGACGTGATCTTTTATCTTTGTCAAGCAAGTAGAACTCGCATGACAAAGAGGGGCAGTTGTAGACACAATATTTTGACTGTCCCGCAAAAAAATTAAAAAAAAATAAAAAAAAAAAGAGAAAAGAAAAATAAAATAAAAAAAGGTGTGAAATTGAAAAAAAAAAAGAAGGGAAAATTAAAAGAAGTAAAAAATGAAGGAGTGAATTGAAATTTGAGAAAAGGGAGTGGGGCCCTCAAGGGTCCAAACCAAGAGAAAGAGAGAGAGAAAAAAAAAAATAGGCAACAGTGGGCCCGCCTGCCTACTGTCTGCACAGCACCAGAGAGAAAAAAAGGAAGAGAGTGTGGCGAGGCCCCTTTGTCGGCTGGTACAAAGAAAAAAAAATAAAAATAAAAGGTCATAAAAATAGCCACCTTTTCATTGCCACGTGTCGCCGACTACTTTGGTGGTGAAATGGGCGTGTGTTCCTCACGCGCCGGCAACCCTAAAGTCCCATTTTTTGTATTTGTTTCCAATTTTACCCTTTCCCAATCTAATTTGGACTAACTTTGGTGGCCAGATATAGTTTTAGGGTTTCCTAAAGTGTTTTTCATGCCCGATTTTCTCCTATAAATAAGACCCTCCTCTTCCCCCTTTATTCATTCAAAAATTGAGATAAGTCACCTCTTTAGAAGAGTGATTCTCAAAGTCCTTTCGGGAAGCCGTCTGCGAGAGAAGAAAATACGGATATCGAGATTCTTGCCCTAGAACAGATATGTTTTTCTAATTTTTAATTCTTTTTTCATTAAGTATAATTCACATTTATAAAGTTAGATATATAGCCTAAGTGGGAGATTGTTGGAGTAAAATAAAATATATGGACTTATATATTAAATAAATGTGAATTATAGGCTATCAAATAAATTTAGGTCAATTAAAGTGATCAATTTAAGTTTTGGGGCCATAATTATTGTATTATAAAGTGTGGGCATTAATGTGTAGAGACAAGCGTAGTTTCTATTTTTATGATGGGTTAAAAGAGAAAATAAAAAAATAAGAACAGATGTGATTATTTACGAACACATGCGATTGTTTACGAACGGACGCGATTATTTACGAATATACACGATTGTTTATAAATAGGTATCATGGTCCCTGGATCACACAATATTTTTCTATTATTCTGATCCCCATTGTTAGAGAGAAATTTAGATAGAAACAAGTATATATCTAGAAGATTATAAAGTCTCAGACTCGGATATTTCAACTTTCTTATTATGGATTCAAGTACGCTTTCGCAAATTTAGTATATTTATTCTTGATGATTCAATATGAATGTTCCTATTTGTGTGATGGTTTTCACATAATGAAATTAGTCTAACAAACATATTTTAAGGTGACATGTTTAATTTTTTGTAAAAAGAAATTCTTTAAGTAAAAGGTCAATTTTTGTCAAATGGGCAAGGGTATATCAAGAATGTCAAATAGGTAAATATTATTAGATAAACAGTACCCAAGGCACTACGCTTGGTACACAATCACATTTATACCTACAAAGATTAATTCAAAACAACCCTGAACTGATATTTTAAACCGTGTTGTACTCACTTGTCAAAAGAAACGAAAAATAGAACCAGATTTACATATGGTTGTTCCTTTTTTTTTTTTTTTTTTTTTTGTGAACTTAACCACACCCCAAACTTATTTGATCTGTACAATTTCATGGGTATGGAAAAACGATAGAAAAATTACAAGTAAGTACTCAATTACCGAATCAATCAAAAGTTCGCCCAAAATCCAACCGCTCACTTCAAGTAGCATTTACAAATGCTTATTTGATTTTGACTCAAATTGTGCCTTAGGTTTAACGACAGGGGTTTGGAAAAAGTTTTATTGGCCAGGGTATTTTTTATGTGTTTAGAATTGAAATGGCTAACAGGCTTCAACAAGGTAACGAGGGGTAAAATATATTACATGGAAGGCTTTAACAGCTCAAGCGATCAAAATGAATGCCTTAATCATATCTCCTGAACTATCTCGCTTAGGATTTCGCCTCGAATTTCCCCCAATCCTGTTCTAGAATCCCTTAAATTATCATGAACTTGGCTACTAGATAATTGGCATCAAATCAATTGGATAGCTAGTGCATTGAGTTTACGTGCTCGTGCAAATTTGGATCCACAATGACTTTTACCAAAATGAAATGTCAAACACACAGAACACGCGTGAATAAGCATTACCCTTGACCTCAATAAACAACTAGGGGATAATATCATCATCAGGTAATGGTCTAGAAGAACTACAAAACTCAATGCCAAAAATAACAACTACAAACACAAACATACTTATACTAATACTAAACAAATATGCATAAAATTAAACAACACAACATTTAACAACTAAACATGCATAAAACTAAATAATAATTTAACTTAAACTACAGAACAAAAAGACATCAAACTATAAAGCATACATAACATAAACATCCCCCCCAAACTCATAATGGGCAATATCCATAGTGACCCAACATCAAACTCAACAAATAGCATGCATTATAGTGATAAAGGGATTTTTGAACAGTATCTAGGAGGCGAGACAATCTCGCCTTCAAGTGTAGTCGGCGGTGATGGATTGATTTATTTTGAAACTTGGGTTGCTACCCAAGAAGCACTTGGTTTAATGTCCTCGGATTGACACGGAGAATGGCTCGTCAAAAAGCGGCTTCCGCCCATAGTATGTGTCATACAACACAACATACGGGTCTTGATTCTCAACTCCCTCAAACTTAGCAAAATGTGACAATAATTGGCATATACTCTCAACTTGACTCGGCTTCGTCTCATGTGCTTGGTGATCCTGAATGAACGGAGTTAAAGGGGTTGAAAGATAAGTAAGCCACATCGGATCCTCAAAGATTTGATCGTCTTGGATCGGTGGTGGTATCAAAACATGGATCACAAATGGTGAAGAATCACAATTGTCAACATGTGATTCTTCATCGCCAATCTACACTTGGGTTTTCTCCTCCTTAGCATAATCATCAAAGAACGCACCTAAGTTCCTCCCACTAGTATTTGGTTCCTCCTGGTGGCTTTCACATATGGATATGACTTGTGTGTCTCTCAGTACCACCATTTCTGACTCGGTCTCAATGAAGCAAATAAGCTGACCAATTTGTCTCTGAAGAGACTTTACGGTCATATAAATTTCAGCACAGGTAGTCTTAATTTTGTCAAGATGGTCCTCATACTCATTGAGATGGTCATTTGTTTCCCTCCAAAAAGACTGAGTCTCCCCTATAAATTTAGCAAACATTTCTTCCAAGGTGGGGAAAGTCTCCACATATTGGTTTGAGGTGTCAATCCACAGTGCTGAAATGTTGGAACATTCCTCTATACTTTGGTAGCTTGTTGAATAATTATAATACTAAAAATCAAACTCCGTCATGTCTTCCAACAACCAATAGGCATCGTTTGCGGTTAGTTGGTCGAATGAGGTGGTACCATTTCCTCTATCCACCCAAGTTCTAGTTGACAGTCCCTCAAGAAATGATGATTTGGGAACCAAATGAGAAACTCTTTATATCTTTTCCAATTATAATAAAATGGCTCGGAATCCCATTGAGAAAATCTCATGAGAACTTGTTGATGAGCCATCTCCAAGTACCTCGCAAAACAAAACATACTAAAAATAAAAACTAAAAATAAAATAAATTCCTAAATTAAAATCAAGTAACTTATTCATAATATCAACAACAATCAAAAAACTAATCCCCGACCAACAGCACCAAAAACATGGTAGCGGAATATTACTTCACTACTTTACCTCAAGTGTACGAGTCAAAGTTTTAATAGTATAGGAAGAGTAGGGTTTTCATATCCACAGAGATTGGATTAAATTGTCGCTAAGTACCGCAATTATTGTAACCTAACTTTATCTAGACGATTGAATTTTTGGATTTTTGATTAAAGATATACTAAACTAAATTAATAACTACATAAACTACAATACTAAGTATGACATTTAAGGCAATATATTTTCTAGGGATTAATTTCATTCACGAATACGTGTTTAATTTAGTCTAGTTTAAATTAACTATATTCAAACTATCCGATAATCTAAGTATCGAAAACTGACTTACTACTTCTCCAGAGTGTAAAGTGAATAAATATGTGACTCGTGTCAATACCAATATCCCTATCTAGTGTCTAAACGATCACATGAGTCTCGTCTCAACCTCACGGATTACACACTTTCTAATAATCTCCCGAAACATTAGAACGTCGCGTTATGTTTAAACCATAGTCCGAATCCGGGGTTACCTCTCCCGAGTGTCAAATCCTGTATTCTCAATCAACAAATATATCATAACAAGCATATAATTGAAGTAATAAAATGGTAAACAGAATCAAATAGAGATGAATAACAATTAACGAAACATAGATTTACTCAAACGACATATTCATAAACAAATCACTACCTAGACAATAGATGTTTATATACACATGGACATAACCAAATTTTCAACAACAAATGAGTTAAGAATTATCACAAGAACCAACCAAAGCTAAGAATGAAAGAGAGAAATGAGGGAGAATAACCAAATATGAAGAATAAACGATTTTACGTCCATTAAGTTTGCTCCAATCTCGTTTTCTCCTCTCTAAATTGATGATCCTATTGGTTGGTATGTTCTTGGAGCATCAAACGGAAGTAAACTCACTATCGAATCATCACTGCACCGATGGAAAAGTTCGCTGCATTGATTGTCCAGGCAACGCCGAGACCAGATTCTTTTTTTGGTCGTAACTTTCTTGTCCGAACTCCGATTAAGGTGATTTAATAACCTATGGAAAGCTAAGACACCAAAATCAGATTATATCATTGTCAGAAATGGCCTTGAAGTTATAGCACTTTCACATATTTTGCACCGTTTCTTCCATTTATTCAAAAACCTACAAAACAATACAAAAACATATTAAACTAACAAAAATGTATAAAGACACATAAATATTTGAATCTAAAAATACTTGATTTTTTGGTAAATAAACCACTCATCACTAACATATTGCTCGTATGTGTAATTGAAAAAAAAAATTGATTTAGGAAATATAATTGATTAAAATTGAATTTAAGAATTTAGTGGACTTTACTGGAAAAAGAAATTGGTTAAAGGGGTAAAAACGTCAAAAAAAATTAGTAAAAAATTATTTAAGGAGAGAAGTTCCAGTAGGATCGGTCAACCGACCAAAGCTGATCGGTCAGCCAATGAGAAAGAGTTGGGAAAACGATACAGACTCTAAAGTGATATGTCAACAGATAAGTCGACCTATGGAAATTAGTTGAAGTCTTTGAATTTTTCGGGCGACAGGTAGGTCAACCTATAGCTAAAATATGAACTCTTTGAATCGTTAGGTCGACAGGGCAGTCGACCTATAAAAGTTTCTAAATCTTCCGGTCAATAGATACATAATGGGCGGTCGACTTACGACAAAGAATTTTGTCTTGGGCTATGTTCTAAATCAAACGGTCAACTAATGGGTGTTTGTCGGTCAACCGATAGACAGTTTCAAGATTTGAGATTTTCATGATTTTGATCTAAAAAGTATCCGTCACTAGCCATTTTATAGTTAGGATATGTGAGATATCTTAGGGATTTGATAGATTTTCAGATATATAGTTAATATTTTAATATTCCTATACATATGGTTCAAGTATTTCAGATATTTCTGAAATTGGTTCATGTAATTCTTTCTACCTTATCTGATTGAGATTGAGTAAAAGTATGATGGACTAAATTGGATATTTTAAAAGATATAATTAAGTGAATTATACCAGGATTGAGTCTTAATGATATAAAGGGTCTATTGGAGTAATTATTTATCACGAAATATGAAAACTAGCCGTTAGAGAGCTTATTTTAATATCCTAATAAATAGACCTGTGTTTTTTAGGTTTCAATAATCCCAATCATTCAATTCTGAAGAGCTATTCCGTTCTAGTACTTTCTAAGAGTAATCATTCTGAGATTATACTGAGAGTATTTTGAGAATTTTCTTGAAATTTATTCTTGAGAAATTCTGTAGTGGATTATTATTGATTGCTGACTTAAAGTTGCATTGCTAATCATTATTTATTCGGTGGATTCTTGGTGAGATCGTTCCAAATTATTTACTATTAATTGTTGCTTGATTTCATTATCTATTATTTGGAAATTTGATCTTTGAAATCGTTTCCTGATTTTTGAAATTGAAAATTATTTTTGAAATGATTTCTTGAGAAAATCTAATTACGTGCTAAATTGTTTGTTACCCATTTTTGTTTAAAATTAGATTTTCAATTTCTCAATGCATTTATATCAGTAGTATTAGGACATTAATCTGGGGTGGTGGAAGCTTCTAGTAGGAAAATCACTTATCAATTTTATAATTAGTGAGTTAAGTGTCGGATTGGAAAGGATTGAGAGTGTCTAATCAAGGGGTAGCTAGTTTTAATCTCTTCCGGTAAAGAGATTTATGTTTTAATCTTTGTCTAGAGTATACAAAGATTAGGTGTTAATTCTTCCTTAATAAAATTAATTTGTGAATGATTTTTTAACGATTAAATCCTTACCAAGTAAAAGGATACTTGGAGTGTTTTTGTGTGAGGATTGATTCTCAGCCTAGTATAAAAGAATTAGGTTAATCTTTAACTTGTGAAAAAGATAATATTATTCCTGAGCCTGTGCAAAGAAATTGTAAAGGTTGATTCGAAGCCTGTGAAAAGAATCATTTTGTAAGGGTTTGGCTCCTACCTGGTTAAAGGAATCATAGTAATTAGTCGGTGCAACTCTCCGCAGAACTTGGGGGGAGTAGATTAGTCAAGAATAGCTTGGTGAACCAGTATAAATTTCTGGTGTGTTGTATTCTTTAATTTACTTGTATTTGAGCTGTTTGTTGTGCACCTAATTGATATTAAATTTTTACTGCTATAAATACAATAATTAATTAAGGGTAAAAATTAATTATTTGATTTTTAAAGTATTTTATTTGGATTAATTGTTTATCTACCCAATTCACCTCCTTCTTGGGTAGCTTACTAGGCCAACAAAAAGTTTTGTGCTATCTTATTTTAAAGAAGACAACATAAAGATTGTAAATAATTTGTAAATAATACAATTTAAAATAACGATTGTAAATTTTATTAAAAATACAATTTTTAATATCTCGTTGACTAATAGTATTACTAATAGTTGCATAATATTTTTCTGTCGATTAAATTATTAACAAGATTTTTTTTTGTAATTGTTATTATAATATTTGTGTACAGTTAATATTGAATTAAAAAAATTGGTCGTTTAATAATTTCTTAAAATTAAGAAAATTTGGGAATGGTAAAAATTACATTTTAGTGTCACGCAGTGCATATTAGATTTATTTAAATAAATTCTTGGTTTAGACCCTGTCATTGTTAGGTTCACAAATGACACCGACTACTAGAATATTCTGATGATAGCCTAATAACAGTGCGAACATCGAGGTGAGTGCACTGTCTTCTATGTGAATTACCAAATTACATTTTCATGTAAAGTTTAAAAATAAAAAATAAAAAAATGATTTATTAAAATGGACGATTTTGTAACTTTAGATGGATCAAGGGTGGGGTGTGACAAACGCTATATTTAATTATTCTCTTAATTGAATTAATAAAACTACTTCCAATCTTTGTGAGTTTTAAATTGAAAAAGTTTTGGAGACCAAATTGAATTTTTCTAAAAGTATTTTTAAATGAAACGTGCTTATTTTGAAAGCTTATGATATATAGGGTATCAAAAGGTCATTTAAAGTTTTGGAATTTGAAAGCAAGCCATTGGAGGTCTAATTAAAAGTCTATATATAGAGACTTACATTTTTCAAATTGAAAAATTGTGAACATTCAGATTTTGGCTATTATAATATAGATTTTTACACTGAAATTTATAAAAGTAATTATTGAAAGAGTTCTTCATCGAAGTGTTAAAAGTTTTGATTACTGGTTTGCGTTCATCACTGCGTTATAGTAATCATTTTCAATGAATTTCGATGAGATCTTTCCAAGTTAATTATTTTGCTTTCTTAGATTATTTGCTTAATTATTTGAATTAATTGTTTTGAGAAAAATCGTTTTCAAATATAATATTGTGAAAATCTTTTAAAATGTTTTTTATTTGTGAAATTTGATTATTTGTGCGTTAAATTGTTTAAATGATATTTTTGCCTCACAATAGAATCTATGGTGTGTAATTCAGGACATCAATTGAGCATAATTGTATTGATTCGGTAAAATCTCATTGTTGGAAGAAACTTGTGATTTTTTGTATTTACACATTTTGAAAAGATTAAACATATTTAGGATGGTGTTTAATCTAGGTGCTTGGTGTTTAATATTTAGTTTGTAAAATAAAAAATAAAATTAGGGTTTAATCTTTATCCTCAGAAAATGATTAAAATTTGATCTTTGGCATGCTAAAAAGATTAAGTTAATCTTTAGCCCTTTAAAAGATTAGATTTTGATTATTCCTGTAATAGAAATAGAGAGAGAAAATTCTTCCTAAGCCTGCGAACATGATAAGTGTAATAATATGAAAGTATGATATGTTGATTCTAAACCTACGAAAAGGATCAAGGTTATAAAAGTTGATTCAGAACCTGTGAAAAAAAAAAATCAATATTATAAGGGTTTGTTGCTTATCTGGAAAAAGAATCAAAGGTATAATGGATTGTGAATCCCTGTGAAACTCAGGGGACTACACGTATTTAAAAGTAACTTGCTAAAACAGGATAAATATTTGTGGCTGCCTTATTGCTTTTCAGATTGTTTGGGTGTGCACTTAGTTAAACATATTTTCACTGTTTAACAAGATAATAATTAATTAGGAAAGTTGATATCTTGTGTTGGATTCGTTGATTAAATTTTTCTAACTATCTAATTCACCCCTCATCTTGGGTAGATCTTTGTGCCAATATATTTAATTCTTATTTGGCAAGTGGATTGTTGGATTATGGAGTGGGCTGGGTCGACCCCTAGAGCGTCCACATAGGCTCCATGTCTCATGCATAGTCACCATATGAATAGGCGTGCCTATTAGTCTAAAGGATCATATCTATATTCAATAGACACCCATTGGAATGAACACACCTTTTGAGATTTCTCTATAAACATGCATTGATACATCTAAGGTTTTTATTCCCATTAGATTACAGAAAATTTAGGTAGTCTTTGTTATTGAGTGTGTGGATATTATCGAAAACACTCTAGTAGTATTTTTCTTTCCGACAAGAGAAGAAACGAGAAACGGGTTGTAAATAAGTCTTTCGAATCCAAAAGGTACACTTTTGTTTTAATGTTTCCACATTAATCTATATTGGTATCAGAGCCTTATAGACTCATTTCGTCAAATCATATTCTTATAGTGCATGAAAATATTTTCGTTAATGGCCGAAAATATTTTTTTTCCAAAAAGTTCAATATTTTTTAAAATTTTTATGTAGAAATATTCTTCTTTTCATTATGAGTCTAACGATATAAATTTCATGAAATTTAGACTTGCGATAGATTTTATATAATTTTTTGAAGATGTTGAAAAACATGGAATTTTGTGTCTGTTATTTGCCAATGTTCTGGTTTGGTTGTGTGAAGAAGACAATATAAAACGACGTCATTTTGGTTTTTTAAATGATTAATGATACTGCGCATATATTTGTAATTTAAGTCCGTATGCCTATACTGATACGTAGTGTTGGTTCATTGACACCTTTTAGTGGTGTGGCGGTTGAACTCTTATTGTGATTCTAGGATCAAATCCTAGTATGCTTTTTTTATTTATTTTTATTTTTTTTACAATTACTTTAAATGGGAAAAAAAAAAAAAAAATTCTTGTTGTGATTCCATGGTCGAATCATAGCATGCTTTTTTTTTTTTTTTTTTTTTTTTTTACTCTTACTTTAAATGGCGACAAAAGACTTAATTGTTAGAGCTTAACAGGATTCGAACAACCACTAGGACAACTCAATGCTATATATACATCGTGCCATTTATTATTATATGAGCCATATCTTTAAGTTATAGTGTTTGTCATGCTCAATTAGATATCATGACATGAAATTTGATTTTGTTACTTGTGAGCATGAATTATATGTGATTTTTTCATGTTATTTAATTTGATATACATATCATGTTCATTTAGAAAATCATTAAATTAATATTTGGGGACAATAATGAGTTGCATAGCAAATTTTTTGATCTTACACTATAGAGATATGTGTTGTTTTTAGATTCGATTATTGCGGCAAAATAATTAGTGTGTGTGCTAATATCCTAATGTGCATAAAATGTAGTGAAATGACTTTAATGAACATAGTAGTGAACCTTACTAAAATTGAGAAATTGGATGTAGATAATTACGATATTCAGCATCGTAAGATCCAGTATCTCCTAAATGAGCAAGAGGTCTTAGAAACACTGACACATAGCATGGAATTACCTCCCAAAGGTAAGTCTGCCCAACACAGGCATGAAATAGAAACCTATCAAAATTGGGCCAAGAAAGATCGTAGTGCAAGATTCACTATGTTTATATGCATGATTATCTGATTAGTGATTATGAAAGTTATACCACGACATTAGAAATGTGAAATGACTTGAAGTTGGCATTTGCCAGTACATTAGCAACTAGGTTGTGAGCCCTGACGCTTAAGTTTGAAACTTATAAGATGTCTCCCAAAACAAAGATGGTTGAGATTCTTCGAAAAATATCGGCTATGATATGTGACCTAAAGACAAAAAGTAACAACTTATCTAATAAGCAACAAATCCTTGCTGTGTTTCGCTCTTTACTTGATTCTTGGGAACAAATGAAGCTCACAATGACGCCCAATGAAACTATCAAAACTTTTACACAATTGCAGCATTATTTGGAATTAGAGGTTGAAGGCACAAGGTAATACTTCTATGTTTACCGCTGAGTCTAGCCAAGGCCAGACTATTAGGTTTAAGCGAAAGTGGCAAGACAAATCACAACAAAGAGGAATATGAGGATCTGTTTATAAAAAGAGAAATAATAGAAAATATATAAAAAAAAAAAAAAAACAAGTGTGGAGGAAAAAAAGACAAGTTTAAGTTCAATTGTTGCAACTGTGATAAGCTTGGTCACTTCGTTCATGAATGCACTGAGCACGAAGAAGGTACAAACCAACTCTATCTTTCAAAATGATGCCTGTGTGTGTAGTTATGTCTTGGTTTCTCTTTCATATCCTAATTAGATTGTAAATTCTGGATTAACAAAATACGTCACAAAAGATCGAGTAGAGTTTATTGAGTATCACATAATTCCAATTGGGAGTCAACATATTTACATGGGGAATAGCACTAGTGAAGATATGATAAAAATTAGAACCCATCTATTAAAGAACCGTTCTACACACATCATGCTTCTCTCTGTTGTTCTCTATGCTCCTAGAATTCGATGAAACTTGATGTATGTTGTACTCATGGTCGGACTAGGTTTTTCATCTAGCTTTACTATAGACTTTATTCAATTTTATTTAGACTTCATGTTTTATGGTAGTGGACACACCGTAGATGAATTTTATGTACTAGATCAATCACATCTATATCTGTTACATGGCATAAAAGACTTGGTTATATTGGACAATATCAAATGACAAGGTTAGCTCGAGAACGACTTTTAGGTCCACTCTCTAGAGTTAACTTACTTGTCTGTGAATCTTTTTTGGCTGACAAGGCCACAAGAAAGCCATTTGATAAGACTATAAAAACTACATCTCCCTTAGAGTTAGTCCATTCTGACATTTGCAAACCTATGAATGTTAGTAGACAACACGATGCTTATTATTTTATCATATTCATTGATGATTACTTGTGTTTTTGTTATGTTTATCTCATTTCTCACAAATCAGAAGTATTTGATTACTTCCAAAGATTTGTTCATTTAGTTGAGAATCAATGAGGTAAAAATTTTAAGATTTTACGCACTAACCGAGGACGTGAGTATTTATTGTAACAATTCAAGAACTTGTGTAATAATAGCGGCATCATTAGACATTTGACGATTCTCAATACTTCACAACAAAATAGAATAGCTGAGTTGAGCCTAAGAATTGAACTTTATTGGATATGGTTAGGTTAATGATGGTACTTACTAATCTACTAATCAACTAATCAATTTCTAGGGAGATGCTTTATTAACAACAACCAATATTCTTAATAGAGTGCCCTTCAAGTTAGTACCATCTGCACCATAAGAGTTATGGATTGGTTTTAAACAAGAATTAAAACACATGCGGCCATTGGGATCTCCAGATTATGTTCGCGTTACATCACATGCGTAAGGAAATTTGGTCCTAGAGCTCAAAAGTGCATATTCATTAGATATCCAGATCAATCCAAAGAATATGTGATGTTATATAAATGTTCTGATGGCATACTGATTGAGATTGAGTTATGCGATGTCAAATTTTTGGAAAATGAGTTTCCAAGCAGAGGAGAATTAAGAGGTAATAAAGAAATTTATGAGTTAAATGAGTCAAATGATAACTCTATACCATCACTCAGCAAGGGTGGAAAAATTAATCCTCGTCCTTCTACAAAGACGCCAATAATCGCCTAGGATAGTGGGAAAGATTTAGAAAATAGTGGGAGTATAGCACAAAATAATTCTCAAACTCTTTAGATGCATAGAAGTCAACGTGAAAATATTCCTTGATGTCTATTTGGGATTAATCATGTGATCTTCAATAGAGGAATATGAGCCTATTGCTAAAGAATAGATAACTACAATGGAAGATAAGATTAGTTCTATGCATAAGAATTATGTATGAGAACTAGCTGATCTTCTGTCTGGACAAAAATTTATTGGAAACAAATGGGTTTTAAAGATTAAATGTCAAGTAGATAGATCTATTGATAGGTACAAAATTAATCTCGTGACGAAATGTTACACTAAAAAAGATGGTGTAGACTATGAGGAAACTTTTTCACCTGTCGTTAGGTTTGCCTCCATTCGCCTAGTCTTGTCCATTGTCACCCATTTGGATTTCAAACTTTTTCAAATGGATGTTAAGACTACTTTTCTCAATGAATAACTAAATGAGGAGATCTACATAGATCAACTTATTGGTTTTGTGGCCGAGGGACAAGAGCACAAAATATGCAACTCAAAACATTCTATTTATGGCCTAAAACAGTCATCTAGACAATGATTCCTCAAATTTCATCAAGCCATAATTATTTTTGGTTTTATCATGATTGAGGAAAATCATTGTGTTTATATAAAGCAGTTGGAGAAGGGTTTTACTATCCTTACTCTATATGTAGATGATATTTTATTGGCAATAAATGATATAGGAATGATTGTCTCCGCTAAAGAGCAGTTACCCTTTACTTTTGATGTGAAGGATATGAGTAAAGCAAATTATGTACTTGGTGTTAAAATTATTAGAAATCGTTCTAAGAAACTTCTTGCATTGTCTCAAGAGACTTTTATCAAGAAGGTACTTAAACAATTTCGAATGCATAATGTAAGCCCATTAACACTCCTGTCGAGAAGGGTAGTACATTGAGTCTTGAGCTTTGCCCTAAAACTAATGTTGAAAAAAAAAAGAGATGACCCGTATAACATATGCAAGTGCAATTGGAAGCTTAATGTATGCTATCATGTGTACACGATCAGACATATGTTATGCTGTGGGGTTGCTTAGTCGTTTTCAAAGCAATCCAGGAATTCTTTATTGGAGAGTAGATAAAACGATCTTGTGGTAGCTTCGTGGAACCGCAGACTATATGTTTTGCTATCATGGTGGAAATATACCTTTGCAAAGATATAGTCATGCATCTTGGAGTGGTGACTTAGACAAATGTAAGTTGACATTAGGATATATTACTTGTGCTTCAGCTATTTTGTTAAAAATATTTTTAGAAAGTTTTGGGATAGTACCACATTTTGCAAATCTTGTAACTATACAATGTGATAGTATGGTTTCCCTAACATATGTTAAGGGTCCTGAGTATCACAATGCACATTTATAATTTCATACTTTATTTGCATTTAATAAAAGTATAATGAATAATTTAGGATATTTTCTATAACATACATTATTACCATGATGGTAGATGTCACTAAACTAAATGGTTGGCTACTCACATAGAAACCAACCTCGACGTTGAGATAGCGTGCGGGATGAGACTTTAGAATTCTAAAGATTGAATTAGAGAATTCTTAACAATGTTGCCTTGGATAAGCCAAGGTGGGGTTTATGAAAAATCGAACATGTAAGTTTTCAAACACTTCATATAGCCTGAGAATAGCCTAATGTGAGATTTCAAGTAGATACTCGAGGAGATACCAGCTTGAAGTTCTCAACTCAATCGCTTATGTAGTGATTGGACTTAGATTCGTACGGTAATTTAGAATAATGTCCTCATTTTTTTGTGAGTATAATATTGTAGCATGTAAATCATACTACATGTATTTTAAGACGATCATATAGAGAGTGAGAAATGGATACTGCTTTTCTCATTGTGTAAGCCCCATATATGTAGATCATTAATAATGATCTAATTGTGCCCTTATAGCTTTGAACTATGTTATAATTCAGAAATTTGATACTGCTACTTTAGTTTATTATCCTATGGTCATGTTTAATGCAGTCTAAAGGGACATGTCTAGGAAAGCAGTCAAATCAAAGTTGAGTAACATGAGGATCAAAGGAAGACAATTTAGTAACACAACTTATTAAAATTACACTGTACGGTGCTTAATAGTGGCCATCACATGTAAAGTTTTTTTTCAAAATTATATTATATATATTATATTTTTTGAAAATAAGCACGCTACTGTAAAGGAGATTAAGCATGTTCTAAGTTTTAAACTCTAGATGGGTTAGAAATGCTTAATTTAATGTGACTGAATTGGTATGGGGTATGGACGAGTATTTTATTTTGCAGCGAGGCTTTGTCATGTTAGTTAGATAGAAACTTAATATGATGCTCCCACATGTTTGAAGACACTCGTCGGTGGCACACACCATTAACCTGTATGAAAAGAGTATAACGCATGAGTTCAAAAAGATAAACACATTTGGTGGGCCTTGTGTCCAAGTCAGATATGTTAGACTACAAAGCGGGTCAGGTCGACTCGTGGAGCGTCCACATGAGCTCCATGTTTCATGGATAGTAGCCATGTGAATGGGTGTACCTCTTGGTCTAAAGGATCATGTCTATTCGGTAGACACCCATTGAAACGAACACACTCTATGAGATTTTCTCTATAAATATACATTAATACCTTTAAGGTTTCTATTCTCATCAGATTATAGAAAATTTGAGTAGCCTTATTTAATGAGTGTTTGGATATTATCGAAAATACTCTAGTAGTATTTTTCTTACTAGCGAGAGAAGAAATGAGGAACTGGTTGTAAATGAATCTTCCGAATCTGAAAAGTATACTTCCGTTTTAATGTTTTCACATTAGTCTACAAGGATTATATTTAGTAAATTGAATTCTTTGCGAGAGCTCGGAGGAGTAAGCTTGTTAAACTATTATAAAAATCTTGCATGTTACTATCTCTATCTCAATTATTGTGTATACTTATTTTATTGTAAAAACGTTTCTGCCGGTAGTAATCTAAGTAACCCTAAAAGTGATAATTATTTGAAAAGGTAATGAATGAATTAGATAAATTTTAATCTATCCAATTCATCCTTTCCTTTTGGGTTGTTCTTCCGACCAACAACTATATGAAATTACAAGTTACACGTAAAACAATAATTGTATTTTGAAATAATTTATTTGCTAAATTTACGACAATCAATGTCAAGAACTATAATGAAAATTTCCCCGTAGTTTTAGGGGCTCAATGTGCAAATTACAATGTCCTTTTGTTTTTTTGGTACATTCCCTATCCTATCTGATGTAACAGGTTATTACATCAAAGAAAATTCACATAGAAATTTGTACATAAATAGAGGTGTTTAGTTTGAACTTTGAATAGTAGAATACCGAGAGAAATCACAGAAAGTGAAAACCGGAAATAGCATATTTGTGTGTTTAAGATTGAGATCAAATGAATATTCATCTTCATCTCTCCTTGTAATTTTGTTTCTCATTCTTCATTTTTCTTCTTCATGGGCAGAAATCCAGGTTTGTTTAATGTTTCTTATTTTCATGTTCTGAACCACCTTTTATGACTCCTTAAACTTTTTAATTTGAGTCTAATTATCCCAATTGGAGACTTCTAAAAAAAGAGAAACTCTCCATAAAACACACCTATAGAGGGCTGAAGTGAAATTCCTCATATTTGGAAAGTTGATTAAAAATGAATCTCACCAGAATGAAACCAAAATTTGAATAGACATTGATTTAAAATTTGACTGTATTTTTATCTTATTGGATCTCATACCCGCGTACCAACATCATGACAACAATTTAACAATGGCTTAGTTGGATTTGTTGGGTAAATCAAGTTTTGACCACAATTTAAGGATATTTTGTACTTGTTACCCCAAATGTTTTAATTACAACGCTTTAAAACCTTAAAATTATTAGTTGGTATCAAAATACCCCAATTGAAACTTAAAAGGGAGAGAACAAATGCCATAGACACGTATATATTGATTGTATTGTACGCAATTTAGTTTGTGGCAACAAAATCATTAACACTTGGGTGGATTTACCACGAAAAACTCATAGAATATAACACTCTTTAATGATTTTAAGGGCGTAGTTTTTCAAATTGATCTAATATAGTTATAATTAAATTCAAGATTTAATTTTTAGAGTATTTTTCAGGAGAATCGAACCCTGGTTGAAAATGAAATATGACACCTCTCTTTGACAATTGACCACCACCTCCTTAGGTGATATTTTGTTAATAATCTGACAAGATTAACTACAGAGTTTCCAGTGGGTTTTTACTAGAGCTGGTGGGGCCATGGTCGATTTCTATTTTACAATTTTTACTTTCTAGCCTTATGCTTCTCACAAATTTTGTGAACTTTGAACTACAATTACATCTGCTAAGACATGAACTTTAGGGTGCGAAGGGAAATCAACTACAAACTTCAGGGGTCAAAATTGCAATTTAGCCTATTATTAATTTATTATATATATGTTTTTACATGAGTTTCCCTTTCAAATCTTAAGGGATGTATTTTATTTTAGGTCTATATTGTATACGTTGGAGGGCATAATGGAGAGAAACGTTCACAAGAGATCGATGAGATTCATTACTCTTATCTATTCAAGGTGAAGGGTTCTAAAGAAGAAGCTAAAGCTTCTATTATTTACAGCTATAAAAACGTTATCAATGGCTTCTCTGCTGTGCTCTCCCCAGATGAAGCTGCCAAACTATCAGGTTAGGCGTAAAACGTAGAAGGATAAATTTCGTTTGTACTCACAATGTTTTGGATATTCTACATTTTACACCATAAAGTTTCACTTGTGGTACATTACTCGTCCAAAGTTTTGAATTTGTATCCAATTTGCAATTGACAACTTCAGGAGAAACATGGACAAAAACAGGACCACCATGTTGATGAGACTATATACTTTTAGTTAGCCCCGTTTGATAATGCAAGTAAATACTTAAAACTGAATGTATTAAGTATTTATTAAATTAAGTATGTTGGATAATAGAATAAACAATTATTTAAAATAGTTTTTATTTTTTTATTTTTTTTAAGCCATATTTAACTCTCTCTCCTTAAATAAATTTTTTTCAAAGGTTATTTTTTAAACCTTTTTGAAAAAAAAAAAAAAAAAAAAAGAATGAACATATATACCCCTGTATAAAAATACATAATCCTAACCCTAATAATCATAACCCTAATATTTCATTTCCTCATCCCATTTTCACAAAACCCTAATACCGCAGCCAACCCTCTCTCTCAATTTCTTCATGCGCCAAACCTAGCCACCCAAACCGCTACGAACCATGTTGTCGTCTCTCTGCATTCTCTTTCTCGTACCTCACTGCCAACCTTTGGATCCACACCACCTCCGACGAATGACGAAGCCTAACGAATGGCAGACGAAAAATGTGTCGATCTGGAATTGACGCGAAAAAAACGAATGGCGGTGTTCGCTTGGCTTTGACACTAGCGACAGTGGATCTCTTAGTCTTGACATCAGCACCAACATTCACTTGGATTTGACACCACCTGAGATGGATCTATTGGTTTCGCCATTAGCACTGGAGTTCGCTCTCTCATTTTCTTTGAACTGTCGCCATGTCTCTCTCTATCTCTTTTTCTTATCAGATTTAGAATTTTCCGAATCTTAGGGCGATACTTCATTTTGAATGTTGCTATCCATTCGAATGTTGCGATTGAATGCTCATTTCCACTAATTTGTGTTTTCCAGATGTGTGTTCTCAGATTGAATGTTCAAATTGAACTCCCTCTCTCTCTCTCTCTCCAAGAGATATGGTCCATATCTAATTTGATTGTTCTCATATCTGGTTTCTCTCTTTTTCTCTCTCTCTCCATTTTCCAAATCTAAAAAATTCTAAATCCAAAATTTATAGATCTGGGTTGAATGCTCATGTGAAATATAAAGATATGAATGTTCTTTGTTAATGTGTGGCTTGGTGGATGCTCTTGTTTGTGATTTGGTGAATATTCATGTCGATTTTTGTTAGATATGTTTTGAATTTGCAATTTTTTTGAACATTTTCAGATTTTGATTTGTTGGTGGTGAAGTTCTGGTGGTGACAAAAATGTATTAAAATGGTAAAACATACTAGATGACATATATGAATGTTCATTTGTGTAGTCACAATTGTCACCTGGTTTGTAAATAAAGTAGACATACGGGGTAATCTTGAAAGACTAAATTCTAAAAAAGTTAAGGGGACCAAAAACTTATTTATGGTTGTTGGTGGATCATTTTCTAATTACTATATCTTATAAAGACCAAATAATAAATTTTCCTTTAAAATTAGGCATCACTTAAAAATTGTTTAAAATTTTAAGATATGTGTGACTTACTTAATTTTTTAGCACTTCTCACTTAATAAAATAAAATATTTAATTATCACAACTAATATTTTACATCAATACTATAAGGTGTTACAAAATAATTATAAACAAAAAATTATAAATAGAAAAAAACACTAAATTGAAAAAAAATAGAGAGAGTTGTTAAGAGAGAATATTTAAAAAAACTAAAGTTATAAAAAAAATATTTTAGGACAAAAAGTTGTAGAAAGATAAAATTTTGAAGTTAAAAGTAATAAAAAATTGAATATTTAATATATTCGGCGTTTAATAAATTCACCACTTTTAATTTCAATACTTAAAATTTATCACTAAAAATTTAAGCATTATCAAACAGTCTAATTTCTTCAGTATAGTTTTTTAATTAATTTTTATGTAAATAATTAAATATTTCTACACCATTTTAACAGATAGACCTAACTATGATTTTTACACCCACTTGAGTTAAGCTTTATTATGAAATCAATGAACTTGTATACATAAATTAAGTAGAATTTCAAAGAAATACACGCAAAATGAAGGCGAAAAAAAATATATTGAAGAAATCAATAAAATTATATTTCAATGGAATGCATTTACAAAGGTTATCTACATATTTTAGTGGAAATCAACAAGGAATATATGGTACATATACTAAAATTCTATAGCACTATCATACGAATTAATGGAATATGGACGAATTTGTTATGTTGTTGCATTAAATTAAATATAGTTGTTAGATTTGTGAAAATGTCCAAACTACTATAACAAACGAGTTACTCCACTTGAAATCATATGATTTTAAGTTTGAACCTCCTAACATGTACCGAAGCTAAAGTTAAAGAAATTCGTCTCACATTCCCGCGTAATCAATTAAAAAAATACAAGATGTATAAAAATTATATAATTAAAATTATAATACTAAAAATAGTATAATTAAAATTATACAATAGGTATGCAATACATACATATAAAAATAGAATAGTGAAAATGATATTGCTAAAATCATATTATGAAAATAAGTATAAAAATTATATTATTAAAAATATATTATTAAATTATAAAAGTAAAAATTATATTATTGGGTATATTTTCATATTTTCCATCATTAGTATTTATTGGATTTAAACTTCTGCATAAAAATACCTGCATGTCTAAACAAGAAAATTATAAAATTACACTATCAAATTATTCATTTAAAATAATTATTTAAATTTGTAAATGATGGGATTTCAAATAAGAATTTTGAAATCCTATCATTTACAAATTTTATAAATATGTCAAACTCTTTATCCAAACGCAACCTTAAAGTAGAAATGTATGTATCTTAATGGCAAAGCTACATAAAAAAGAAATGAAAAACCAACATAGGTCCCATATTTGAAGATTCAAAGTCTGAAAAATGATACGTTTTCGACAATAATTTAAATAAGTATTCGAATGATCATATCAATATAAATAATAAAATAAGAGCGAATAATAAATAATTTTTTCGTGTGTGTTCAAGGAGGCATGATCAATAATGGTCCTAAAGTTGCGATTGTCTGCCCACGTGAAGCATTTGACGGCAACAACTTGTCTCCCCACGTGAAGCATTTGACGGCAAAGGTTACTCCAAGGCTCAACCAATGCCCACAAGCATGCCCTCTTAGGGTTTAGGTCCATCGAAAGACTAATAAATTGTCTTTATTGAATTGCCCGTACAAAAATAATACGAATGTATACAAGTAGGAAGAGAGAAAAAAAATACTTGGATAGATATGTTTTCTAAAGAATAGTCAATATCTCTTTATATGGTGTACAAAAATTGAGTTATAAAAATAAATATAATTAAGCATAATAAGTGACAATAAAACCAAAAATAAAAGTTGAAAAATTATTATCATAAATTATTAAATAAAAAGTAATAAAATAATACATTAAATTGATGTTTTGAAATTTTAATCAAAACTTTATGGAAAATGTCTAACAATCCCCTAGAAATTTCAAAACCTTATCAAAGAATGTGAACAACTTTATATTGTACAATAGGTGATGAGTCATAGTAAACTATATCTTGAATTAGACCCTTTCACTCAAAGTTAAATTTACACACACGTCGTTGATATTTAGACATAATTTGTTGGTTAGTGTTATTAATAGTCGTACACTTTGTTCTTAATTCTCATGAGTGTTACTCTAAAACAATTGTATTCTCATAGTCAAAGCCTCACAACACCTCTTACTTAGGTGAGTCCTTCAAAGGTATATTTTACATATACCCTAAAAGAGTTTTCTTGTCTTGGTTTCATTCAAGATTAAACTTTGACTTAACATCACGATTTATTAGCTCTGTTGTCATAGGGATGAGAAGGAGAAGATCTCATGATATTCGGTGCTAGTATATAAGTCACGCAATACAGATTGTTTCTGATCATTGAACCTCTTTCATTATGTTTCCAATCATAGAGGTTAGATTACTTCTCTACGTGACTTCCTTGTGGGATTAGGCCTATTCTCCTAAATAAATATAGGAAGGCACTCCTAGATAGACTTTTGGTCAAATAATGTGGAATATTACTTTTCGATCTCACAAAATTTAGAGATATTATATCTATCCTCAACAAACTATGAACATACTTGTCTTTTACTTGTACATATATGTTCCTTACTTGTACGTGTTTGTTTGACTAAGTCAATAACAACACTATTGTAACAAAGAATGAAAATAGTAGCAATACTTGATGTCCAATTAAAACAGTTATTTTTTTAAAAGAGAATTGAAACAAATTTATTTCTAAATAGTCAATGATATATATTAATAACCAAATATAACATGTAATTGTTACTTTAGATTGTTAGAAAAATACCACAATTCTTATAACAATTAAAATAAATATTCAAATGATCACATGAACATAAATAATAAAATTAAAACCAATAAATAAATAAAGTTGGCATGTGAGATCAAGGAGGCAAGAGCTACTGTTGTTCTAAAGTAATGATTGCCTCCACACGTGAAGGTTCCTACTGCAATGACTACTCCAAGATACAACCAATGCTCACAATCACGTCCATGACGTTCACGTCTATTAAAAACTAATGAATTTTCTTTATCAAATTGCCCGTACAAGAATAATAAGAATGTATATAAGTAGAACAAGAAGAAGAACACTTGAATGACATATGTTTTCCAAAAAATTACTAGCCTCTCTTTATATGATGAACAAAAACTAGGAGTTACATAATAAATAATTAAACATAATAATTGAAAACAAAACTAAAAATAAAAACTAAAAAATTGTTATCATAAATTATCAAAACTGAAAAATATAACCTTAAGACTTAAAAAACAAAAAAAAAAAAAAAAAATTCCAATAATATGTTCTTCCCCAAACAGTGACATGCAACCATTGTGAACATTCACAATCTACTATACTATACTTTTGACAATCCAACAACGAAAATAACAATTACTCAATTCAGACATTTAGTGCATTGTGTTAACATTCACCATTAAAAATCCATAGAGAAACTTATCCAATATCCATTTTTCATGACTTCCACAATTGTCAATCACAATGAGTTTCTTCTCTTTCATTTTCCTTTTCAAATTTTGTCTCACAAATTTTTCTTCGCATCCAGCCATTGTCTCTAGAGACGTTGCCTCAATCACTCACCAAGAAATGGGTTATGGGTTTCAAAATGTTCGGTAATATTGATAATATCTATTGTTCCCCATTATTGCAACATTAGAAAACAAGTTAAATAGACAAGAGTTTATTTCTTTATGTTATATTAAGCCTGGGACGCCCCATCATTTAAAGTAATTATAATTTTGACACTTACTAGTATCCCTAAACCCTAAACGCTTAACTTTAATAAATTTACATTTTAAATTAATTTATTTTATACAAACATGCTTAGTTTGGAATTATTGATTAATGGTAAAATATCCTCTTTTCTTTTTTTTCCTTAATTTCTTTTATGTTACTCACGTGCTTTTATGAAAAACATTTTCTAGAGTCGTCACCGTCTAATAACTTGTTTTGGATATACAAATCTATGCAATTTTTTTATGTTAAAGTTATAATAAGATAAAATATTTGGTATACAAGAAAACTATTATGGTAAACTAAAAGTCACCTAAAATTTTCATTACAACTTTTGTGTATGGTTGTATAAATAAGGTTTACATAGTTATTACTTTTTAAGATAAAAAGAATGTGACATCATTACTGATTTCCCCCTTATTCATGGAAAAATTGATGATCTAAACAGCGATGGAAGGGGTAATATCGGTATTTCGTAGTCACCCAAGACAATACAGCCTTCAAACTACAAGATCATGGGATTTTATGAACATACTTGGGGGACAAGGAGATTTAAACCGTTCAAATTCTAGTGGAATGGATCTGTTGCTCAAAGCGGGGGAGGGGAAGGACGTCATTGTTGGCATCATTGATACTGGTGATGTTTTTAATTTTTTTTATTGAAAATAAGTTATTCACTTTGTTATTTCAATTTTTTTAATGGAAAATGATTAAAAATATAATAATAAAATCACGTTTGGTACATGAGATTCATCTTGAGATTTAAATGAAGTTGGGAATAACTATTTCATTTTTACGTTTGGTTGGTGGGATTAGTTTTCATTCATATTCCCCCCACAACTCTTAGGATTAGTCAATCACAAATGAAATAAAGTATTAGGTAAGAAAAAGGGTCTATACTTCTGTCTCCGTATTGTTCACAACAGAAAATAAAATTCTGAGAACAGAAAAAATAATATGGTGGTGTTGCTTTCATATTTCTATTCCCAGAAAACATCGAACGGAAACAGAAATATGGGAACAAAATATGGGAACAAAAATATAAATCTGGGAACAAAAACAAAAATAGAAATTTGGGAACAAAAACATAAATCTTGGAACAAAAAAAAACAGAAACATGGGAACAAAAACAAAAATCTAGGAACAAAAATTGAAATTTCGGAACAAAATAAAAATAGAAATCTGGGAACAAAAACAGAAATATGAGAACAAAAACAGAAATATTTTCCTAGATTTCTATTTTTGTTCCCATATTTCTGTTTTGTTCCCATATTTATGTGATTGTTTTAAGAAAACCTAGAACATAGATATAAAACTTGGAATAAACAACTTTTCTCCTATATGTTTATTTGTATTCCCAATTTTATGAGAACAAAAATATTAAACAATTCAGGCATAAGTAGGGTTTCGTATTTCTATCTTAAGTCTATTAACAAAATGATTGGAGTAGAATGAGTAAAATAATTCTGTATGTTTGCAAAATTTTGTTCTAAAATTTTCGAATATTTAGGAATATTGTTTCATTTTTATTTATCAGTCGTTCTAATACCATGCTTAATGTATTTTTATAACCAAACGTAGGAATGGTAATGACCATTCTAATACCATATTTAATCTCGTTTGTCACCAAACATAGAAATGGTAATGACCATTTCATTCCAATACCATATGTATTCTAATACCATACTCATTTCATTCCATTCTAGCGTACCAAACATAGTGTAAGTGTTTTCAAAATTTATTACAATCGAAAATCAATACAATATCTTTTATTCCAAACGTGAGGCAAAATAACGGTAAAACTAAAAACAGATTCATGTTGGAGTTTCTAATCACAAGCTATAAATTAAGTGACTTGTTTAATTTATACTCATTTTTTTTTTTTAATTTATTTTGTTTGTTTGGTGGAACTACAGTAATCGAATTCCACATTATTTAGTTAAAATAAATAAAATAAAATAAAATCTTAAAACTATTTTATTTGTTTCACAATCAAATTTAACATGTTTGATTGTATATACACACACTATCTATTAACCCCCATTCTACACCTGTTTTATTAAAAAATCAATAATAATTAATATTTAATTATCATCATCATCAGTTAACAATGTAGATTACAAATATAACACAATCAATTTCTAATAACATAGATATTCATCTATTTAAATAATAGGGTTAATAGCACTTTACCCCAGTGATTTGGCCCATTTGCACTTTATCCCATTTCATTTGAACTTCGTCACTTACCTCCCTATGTGGTTATAGATCTAAGTGCAAAACTAACAATTTCCATTCAAAATAGTTGGGTTTGCAGTCCACGTGCATGATCTGAAACTAAGCATGTTTTTTGCGTTTTTTTCCATCCAAAGCACCTATTTGTTGTTCTTATTTTACCCTCACTACCTTTTTATATAATATCTAACTTTCTCACACACTTTAGTTTTTGGGTTTGCAGTCCAGGTGCATGATCTGAAACTAAGCATGTTTTTTGCATTTTTTCCATCCAAAGCACCTATTTGTTGTTCTTATTTTACCCTCACTACCTTTTTATATAATATCTAACTTTCTCACACATTTTCTACATTATACCAAACCTTCTCATTATTTTTTTTCTTCTCCATCTCTCTTATTTTTATTTTTCATGTGTTCTTCAAGTATTTATGGTGGTGATTTCCTACCTTCGCCAATCCGTTTTATTTTATTTTTCTATTTTCTCTCTTATTATTATTTTTCATGTCTTCAAGTTTTTATGGTAATGATATTGGGATTAATTTGAGAAGAAAAAAATGCAAATATTGTTGTAATTTTTGCTATGTTTATGGCAATTAAATGAATTTATAATCTTTGAACTATCCATCTTTTTGTCTATTGACCTATTATTCATTGAAATTCAAAATATATAATACTTTGATACATCTCAAAATACAAAATTTCACTGTAATACACCATGTTAATATATTAAAATACATTAAAATGTCAACAATTACAATTCACCATAATGTACCATTGTAAAACATATCACATTAAAATAATTCAAATTAACAATTGTAAAAACCATTGTATTAGAAACAGAAATTTGAGAACTAGCTTCATGGGTAATGACTAGTTAGTCTAGAGAGGTTGAATGTTTACTTTCAAACTTCAACGTAAAGCATTAATTTCTTAAAAGTACGTGGATAAATTGTTATATTTTTCCCTTCAATTCTTACTGCTTCAACTGAAAATATCTAGCATGATTAAAGTCTAAACTGGACCTTCCTCATACCATCTCCATTTTTGAACAGGTGTATGGCCAGAGTCTCCCAGTTTCAGTGATGAAGGGACGGGGCCAATTCCAAAGTCGTGGAATGGAATTTGTGAAGACGGAGTTGCTTTCTCCACATCTAATTGTAATAGGTAAGTTCATTTTCTTTTAATGCCTGACTAGCCCAGTCTCACAGCAAGCACACCGTGAACGCACAAGACGACATGTTTTTTTTTTTTCTTTTACCTTTTCTTTTGCAAGTGAAAACTCACAATGCCTAGTGTCTAACGGAGACACAATCACAAACGCAGAATTTTAAAATAAATAATACTTTTAGCCTTCCACTTATGCCACACTCTACGTTTTCACTTTTTTCTTTTTAATGAAGAGAATGAAAAATAATAAAAAAGGCAGAAGTATTTATCTTGTCTGTGTGTGATAAGAACGAAAAATGATCCTTATATGACTCTTTGGCTTTGAACGATAATTTCCATTTTCTTTTTTTCTTTTTGGGAAAAGGTTCTTGAATCATAATATATGCTCTTTTAAGTGTCATTTCAATGATTATCAGGGTTGAAATAAATCATACTTTTGTTGGATTTTGTTCGTAGTATCAATCGTGAATAAGAATGTTCTATCGACAGGAGACGACAATTGTTCTATTTGAATGTAATAATGTAATTCATCCCAAAGAATTAGTGGTTTTTAATTGTTGGGGACACTTATTTTTTGTTGGTATTTCTTGCAGGAAGTTGATTGGAGCCAGGTACCACCTAAAAAGTTTCAAGAAACATTGCGGTCGTCTCAACGATCTAGAGGACTACCGTTCACCCAGGGACAGGGATGGCCACGGGACCCACACTGCCTCGACCGTCAGAGGTCGGAGGGTTACAAATGCTTCTGCCCTCGGTGGTTTTGCGGCTGGCACCGCCGGAGGCGGTGCCCCATTAGCCCGCCTCGCCATCTATAAAGCGTGTTGGCCGATACCCTGTACGGCTCTGTATGAAGGCGTTGACACATGCCTCCCAGATGACCTGCTTTCTGCCTTTGACAATGCCATTGCTGATGGCGTTCAAGTTATCAGTGTCTCGATAGGATCGAATGATACCACTCCATTTACGGACGCTAAGAACATTGGAGCATTGCATGCTGTCAAAAGAAATATTGTGGTGGTATGTAGTGCTGGGAACAATGGGCCTACAACCGTGTACAATATTGCGCCTTGGATCATCACTGTGGGTGCTAGTTGCATAGACCGGGTGTTTCCTTCACCTGTGGTTCTTGGAAATGGAATGATGATTCAGGTAACTCTCCTGCATATCATGATTCAGGATTATACCTCCAAGCGAGCCCCCAGTAATAACCACTCTTATTTTCATTGTTGTATAATTTATGAACTCCTAAACTATACAATTTGTGTCAGTCGATCCCTAAACTAAATTAGTTGTATTGTTCCAGCTTTACCTCTCTACCTCTTCTATATCCTATTGTCCGTTCCCAACATATTTTTTGCCCTTCCTTACCCTAATACTCCTAGATGGGGTGCTGATGGGAATAAAGTTGGGAGATCTCCCGAGCCAAAACTAATTAATAAGTTGAAAGATATTGGTGTGAGCAGTGATCTCAAGTTCTATCATGGCCAAAACTCCTTCACTGAAAGTTTTTCATTGGAAACCATTCCACTTTGAATATTTGATACACTCTCAATTATATAGCCATAACACAGGGCTAAATTAGGAAAAATCTTGCCCTAATAAATGGAACAATTAAAGGAAAATAGAAGCTACCGAATTAGTCAACATGACCTCAATAGAAAATAAGACCTAAATATTAAATAGCATATAAATACATTAATGAAAATATTTAATATTTCAACATATTATCATTGACCATTAATGAAACAAATTAATCAATTGCCATTTACTGTAAGTTCGACTGTTTCATGTAGATATATATTACACTAATGAAACAAATGAATCAATTGCGTTTCGGAACTAGAAATCTTTTTTGGAGTTTTTCTTCACAATTGAGTCTAACTGGAGGGGCTCTCCATGTGCAAGTAGATATAGGAGCATTTTAGGGCCTTGTTGAGTGGCGATTGTGGCTTTTAGTTGGGTTATTGTGTTGGAATAATAGCATGGAGTTATAACGGGACGCTTGTAGGCAAAATTACATCATTAGAGACTAAACCGATTAGCGTCCTTTATTTGTACTTCATTTATGACCAAT
Source organism: Eucommia ulmoides (assembly GCA_016647705.1). Classification (NCBI taxonomy): domain Eukaryota; kingdom Viridiplantae; phylum Streptophyta; class Magnoliopsida; order Garryales; family Eucommiaceae; genus Eucommia; species Eucommia ulmoides. The sequence continues at coordinate 7,734,168 of CM028329.1, forward strand.
GGTGCAATTAGCTGTGTTTTTTTTTTATTCACTCATTTTTATACTATTTTCACAACAGGGACAAACAGTAACCTCCTTCACGGAAAGAATGACACATCCCCTGGTTTACGCAGGAGATGTAGAGCTCCCCAGCCGGATCACCAATATTACAAGAGGGTCATAATTATTTCCCCCTTTACTATTATCCGATAAAGATAAATAAAAAAGAAATACCTTTTTTTTTTCTTTTTTTTTTCCCCAAGCTAAAAAGTTTATTTTTGAACCCTAATTTTGTTTTCAGATATTGTTATCTGAACACCCTATCACCAAAGCTAGTGAAAGGAAAAATCGTTTTGTGCTTACGAGGAGGTGTCTTCCAAGCTTTGGAGGTGAAGAGAGCTGGGGGTGTAGCTGCGATACTAGGAAACCCTTACTATGGAAGTGAGATATCTGTCAATGCAGATGTTCTTCAAGATACTGTAGTACTTACCCATGACACATCCAGAATCCTGAACTACATATACAAAACCAGTGACCCATTGGCAACTCTGATTCCGGGAAGGACACTTATTGGTGGTAATACAGTAGCGCCAGTGATGGCCCCCTTCACATAAACAGGACCAAATGGTATTGAGCCCAACCTTCTCAAGGTAATGTGTACACTACTAATTGGGTATTAAGGTCATATCTTGTACAATAGGTTGCGGTAACTACTGCTGATCCAACTCGAACTGATAAATGGTGAATTTTGAAAATGAGTCTCCTTAATATGTTTAAAGATTTCTTTTTATATAATATTCATAATATTTTGTTGATGATAAGTAATGTTGGGTATATCCCACATCGGATGTGGAAGGGGCTGATGACCAGGTTACAAGTGTGAGGAAAAATCTCAACTTATGAGCTAACTTTTGGAATTGAGAGAAACCCAAGATCATTCTACACTGATATTAGAGCCCAGATGACAACTCCTTTAGCCCAATAGCCTCAAAGGGAGAGACTGGTCGAGGGTTAGTTGACCAAATGCCTGATGTGTGAGAGGGAATTGTTGGATTTATTTCACATCGAATATGGAAGGGACTGGTGGTCAGGTTACAAGTGCGGAGAAAATCCACACCTTATAGACTATTTTTTAGGGTTGAAAGAGGTCCAAGACAACCCTACATTTGGCACCATGGTTTTTAAAAACCAACAATTATTTTCAATCCGTAAAATCACAAGAATATGATTCATATTTGATTAAAAATCTATAACTTCTATTTCAACTTGTGTAAAAGATCTTTCAAATATCCGAACAAATATATAGACCCTACCATTTTCAAAATAATTTACATAGAGGTTAATTAGCTAATTGGTCCCTATTTTCCTACTTGACTGTCATGTTGGTCCTAATGGTGTGGATTTTCCTACTCCATTGGCGGCCTGACATTACAGCTCCTGGTTTTAATATACTGGCAGCATGGAGTGAAGGGTCCTCTCCCACAAACTCTCCCACAAAGCTTCCAACGGATAATCGAGTGGTTAAGTATAATATTATCTCTGGAACATCTATGTCTTGTCCCCATGTGGCTGCTGTAGCCGCACTGATCAAAGCTATCCACCCCGATTGGAGTAGCGCTGCCATAAGATCTGCATTAATGACCACTGGTATATCCTTTCCTATCCCTTTCTTTCAAATAAGCAAAATGCTTCAAGATACAAAGGAAGTAGGACTTCTAGACTACAAAAGCAAAGAGTATAAAATTCAACACCTAAAACTGAATGCATCACTACAACAAAAACTACATATTAGGACACTATTTTTAGAGACAATTTGTAAATAATGTCTTTTTAAATACTTATGGAGACACTTAATAATAATGTCCTTATAATATTTATTTAATAAGACACTTTTTATTTTAATGTGTCCCAAAATTATATATGTTAGGACAAAATTATTTATTGTGACAAATTTTTATGGGACACTTTTTAATTATTTCAATCTTAATGTGTCCCAAAATTATAAATGTTAGGACACATTTAGTGTCCTTAAAAGTGAATTTTGTTGTAGTGCATTAAATATTTATTCAATTCTGTGCGTTTAATTAAAAAGAAGAGTAACTAATAAAATATTTAATAGGTCAAAATTTTAACCGATGTGCACATAACTTATCACTTCAAATTTTAGATAGAGAAAATTAAGAAAAAGAATATTGGAGAGAGAAAACACTGTAAAGATACAAAGTTATTGAGAGTTTTTTATTTCTTTTTTTTTTTTAAAAAGAAAATACTTAATAAATTCAACTCACATTTTAAAATTTTAAAAGTTAGCACCAATTATTTTTTAGCACTTAATTTTAGTTCGGCCTGGTTGATAACATTGAAAATTAAGTGCTAAAGTGTTTAATTTTATGTCTTAAAAGTATAACTATCGAATTCATTAAATCATGAATATAATAGGTTTGCTATTTTTATTTTTATTTTTAATTTAGAAAAATTATCATTATAAATGTCTAAACTTTCTTTAAAATATTATATTTTCACAACTCTCTCTCTTTCTTTTTTAACTTGATACTCCCTCTCTCTATATATAATTGTTTTTATGATTTTTTTGCAAGATTTTTATAACTGTTTCAAAATGGTTGTGGTATATAGATGTTAACTGCTAAAAAATAATAAGAAACTCAGACTAATTCGGGACTGAACACGAAACTAGAGGAGCCATTCCCTACTTCTATATGCGCACGTCCATTTCTCTTCTAATTTTTTATTTTTTTTTATTTCCATTGTGTTTTCACTTTCTTTTTTGAAGCAAGACAAACCAACAACATGGGCAAACCAATAACAGATGCAGAGGGAAATATAGCCACACCATTCCAATATGGAGCAGGTCATATCCAGCCATCAAAAGCAGCAGACCCTGGTCTTGTCTATGACGCCTCTTACGAAGACTATTTGCTCTTCCTCTGCTCCGCCGTGAATAACTCCTTTGACCCATCATTCAAATGTCCTAAAAATGTCCCTTCCCCAAGCAATCTCAACTACCCATCTCTTGCAATTTCACAACTTAATGGAACAGCCAATCTCACAAGGACCGTTACTAATGTTGGAGATGGAAAATCGGTGTATTCTTTGAATGTCAAGGCTCCTGTGGGGTACTCTGTTGAGATCAGTCCGAAAACATTGGACTTCAAAAGGGTGGGAGAGAAGAAAAGCTTTAGCATAACAATCGTGGCTAAAACGGGTGTGAAGAGAAATGAGTATGGTTTTGGTTTGTATGAGTGGAGTGATGGGGTTCATGTGGTGAGGAGCCCTATTGTGGTGTCATCAGCTTGAGCTTTAAGTGTTGAGATGAGAGGTTTATGTGTTGCTTTGTAGTATAAATAAATAATGAGAATTTGGCGACGCTAAGGAATGGAGAGACTAAGAAGAATAATCTATTGTCAAATAAAGAAGTGAAATAATGTGTTTTTCTTCCTTTGATTGTATCCTAAGTTCTAAAATTGATTTTACGTGCCAACTTTATGTGCTGTTTGATTCTGTTTTTGTTTCTCTTGGGAAAAAAAAAAGATTTATAAGCAGTAAGTTGTGGGTTAAGAACCCGTTCCACCTTATGTCAATACGGAAAAGGAAGGATAAAAGAATAGAAGCTTCCATTGAGAGGTTTCGCCAGGGAAGCCAGAACAACCGGCGAGGTCTCGAGGCTTCACGACTCGACAAAATCCCCCACGTGCACTCGTGTCTTAGGCCTCGAGTGTCCTAACACGGACGGAGCCTAGGGAAAATGAAGCACCTGTGTGAAAAAAGGAGGGGTGCCCTACCCGAATCACGGGCAATACCTACGAGGTGTTATGCGATACTCCTCCATCTATAGTGGAGGCCTCCTCGACATCCCAGTTGAATCACCGATGAAGCAACCTTGATCAACAGACAGATAAAGACCTATGGTAGCAGGCTAAGGCCATCAACGAAAAACTTAAGGCCCAACGTCTATGAAATAGTGAGAAGGAACATTATCTCTCTTTACTGCTCGGGTGAGACAAGAAAGGGTCCCAACTAACTTCAAGATGTCGTCTCAAATAGGGACATAGAGGAAAACTCTAACCTGAAGGAACACCTCGACACCTACCGTACTCACATGGACTTACACGGGGCAACAGACTCAATGAAGTGCCAAGCTTTCTAGGTGACCCTAGCCAGGGCAGCTCAAAAATGGTACAAGGCGTTAAGGCCAGGTAGTTTCGATTCCATTGAAATTTTTAGCATTACTTTTGCATGTTGATTTATAAGAAGTAAGCGATGGACTAAGAATCCATCCCATCTCATGTCGATAAGACAAAGGAAGGATGAAAGAATGGAAGATTACATTAAGAGGTTTGGTCAGGAATCCAATCAGGTGGATGAACTAAATGATATATGGTTGTGGCCGCCTTGATGGCAGGGGTGCGGAAAAGTTTGTTCTAATGTGACATGGTCCCCAGCGAAGACTTTAATGGTGACTTTTGCAAAAGTTACAAGTTAAGAAAAGTAATTGAGCAAGAGAGCTTCTACCTTCCACCTCCTAACATATGAACCATGTGGATTATGCTTTATACAGTCCTCTAGAAGGGTGCCATGCTCCAAGTATTGCTGGATTGGATCCATCCAAGTCAGCTCGTTAGTAAGCTCATAGATCGTGGCTATTTTATCGAAGATCGCAGTGTTTGGCATGTCCAAATACTCCACCAGCACATTGCTCTTCAAGGTCCACTCTACTACAGAGGCCAATTGGTCAGGGCGTTGGCATGTTCGTTCTCTTCACAGGGAATTTGAGTCACTAGGATTTTATTTTATTTTTGTAAAATTTTCCATGAATGCCTTCACCATTTCCAAGTAGGTTGTCATGCTCAAGTATTTGACTATGTATTCTCCATTCACTTGGTTAACCACGAGTTGAGAGTCATAGAAGACAATGAGGGCCTTTTCATTGAATCGCTTGCCATGTGGAGTCCAATGTGCAGAGCCTCATATTCAGCCCCATTAGTCGTAGATCGAAAGCCTAGTCAGAGGGCATACTCCACCTCTTCTTTGTCTGGGGCTACGAGGACTATTTTAACCCAAAACTGTTTACGTTTAAGGACCTATCGGAGAAGAGCTTCTAGGTCACTGGGCTCATGTCGTAAGCCGGACCGGTTGAGGTCCCCTAGTCTTTCGGGGCTGGGGCTCTTTGGTCATCAATTGCAATACTCCGGTCATCTGGGAATATGAACTCGACAACGAAGTAGATGATGACTTGGCCTTTATGGTCATCCTTGGCCGATACTTAATGTGAAACTAACCAAGCTCAATAATATACTTAAGCCTCCCCGAGACGTCGGGAGATTTTATGATATGCCTTAAAGGTTGGTCAGTGAGCACAATGATTGTGTGCACTTGGAAATACTGCCTCAGCTTCATGGAGGCGACCAACAGGGCATAGACAAGCTTCTCGAACCTTGAGTACTTTATCTCAGCATTCGAAAGAACTCTGCTGGAGTAGTTCAGTGTGATGATTACAAATGGAAGGGATTTATTCCCCGTTATAAAGCGGTGCTCAAAGAGGAAAAATAAAAGAAAAAGAAATGTGGACTAGAGGATTGCAAGTGTACACGATCCAACAAAAGTGCACAAGTGCTGAATAGTCAGCTATTCTTCGTCAACCTGCCTCCTGGTCATGCCCCCACCCTAGTGTCTTATTTATGTCTTGCAGTATTAGAGTCCTCCTCCTTACCCCCTCCCCCCCCCCCCCATCGCTATCCACCGATGACCTTGCAGTTGTAGCTTTATCGGTAGGCTGCTCGGGAGCCTCTTCCCAGTTATCGATGCTTACTACAACCGCTTGTTCCTCAAACAACATCTCTATCTCATGGACAGGGACATCAGGGTACTTATGGCTCATTAAATTGAGGGGAGCTTGGAATTCATACTCAATGACGTCGACTCCAAGTTAGACGACCAATTGGTTGTACTAGGGGCCCTTCTTATAGTTATCCACCTCATTTTTCCAGGCCTTCATGCAGCTTGTTGAGCACCTGGGATGACTAGAGGGCATCCTCCAGTAGCCTTTGGTTCTTGATAAGATCGGTGTTCAGTTTGGTCGACCAAACAACCAAGTTGTCCAGTTCACCAATCAACTTCCTATTTTCCAATTGGAGTATGCTAACCTACTCGCTCATCTTATTTAGATTTTTGTGCTAGCAACGGAGGGTCTACTTCATAGCCTCGTGCTTGATGAGCATGAACCGGTGCTCAACATGCTCCTACATTTACTGTTGGTTCACCATCTCCATTTGGAACAAGCCCAACAAAAAAGAATGGGATAAATTAGTAACTTCATAATTTTACTTGTGCAAGTCGAGTGAGTCGTGTAGTTACCCCGATCAGATCTCTGAACATATCCATATAGAGGATACTACCTTCGGTGTCCTCCAACTTCTTAAAGGCCTTTGGGGAGAACATCTGGTGGACGAAGTTGGGGAAGGAGTCGGGGTGCTCCAACAAGTGCTCAATGAATGATAAAATGGCATCCAACGAACTAAAGAATTGTCCTTCTCTCTCGAGGCGCTACAACATGAAGCCCTCAAATAAGGATCCCTTTCATACCAGGGTCGTTTGTGTTTGTGTTTCTTCTTGGAAGCACCTTCCTCAACCTTTCTCTTCCCTTTTCCTTTGGGGTCACCTGGGGACGAGTTAGCCTATCTGGTGGTGAACAACAACCGACGAGGTTGGGCTGATTCTTAGAGAGTTACCCCAGGTAAGATGGTGCATGAGTAGGTTTAATTGGGGCCGATGCGGTCCTATAATTTGTGGTCAATGCACTGGGTGCATCCTAGCCTTGAGAATCACTCCCTACCCTCTAGGACATAATGACCATTCTCATCACAGCCTTTCACATATTTAAATGATGGGAAAGGGTTAAATACAACATAAAATATGGGGAAGGCAAGGGAGTTTATAGTACACAGGAAAAACTCACCATTATCTAAGCTGATTGGTGTAACTACCGGTAGTAGTGAGATGCACTGGTAGAAGTAGTGTCGTAGAGTGTAGACCTAATGAGCTGTTTAGTAACGTAAAATTTGATCCTGAGCACAAGTTCCCTCTCTACAGCAAGTTATGCGCATAGTTTGGTTGGTTTGCTGGCCTTCTTATTCACGATATTAAAAATAGAAAAAGGTCAGTAAAGGTACCAGTGAAGATGACCAACCAACGGAAAACCATTCCCTTACCAACTGGCTGCCCCACTGCACTGTGGTAGTGTGGTCCTTCTCTCTTCGGTCAAACTCCCAGTCGTTGCCACCGAGGAATAATAACTTCTCTTTCCATTTTTGAATCGAGAAGTCCAAGCAGACTAAGAAGGATGACGTGGATGAAATGTAACACCACCCTCCTCTACCGAGCAACGACTTGGCAAAGAATATTGCCCAGAAAAGCTTAGTCATTAGGATGATCCCTCAACCCAAAAGATAATATATGTAGCGACCACCAGTTAAACTCTATTCGGTACAAGGTATAACAGACACAATTTTAACTCCCGACAGAAAATTTGGACCCACCATTGCAACGGGAACTAAATACTGGATTGAAGGTGGTCCAAGTTAACGATTATGTGCATTGTTAGTGATTTATGCACTCGAACAGCAGAGCCCGGGATTAGGGTATGAGTGGTACCCGAAAGAATGTACGTGCTCTGAATATTCATCACATCCTTTTCAGTAATGCTGGACTTTGATTTCTAAAGGAGTCATGTCCGAGGAACCTCAAAGGGAATGTTGCCTTTGACTTTTTGAGCATTGCATCTGCTCGGCCAGCCAAGGCACATAACCTCTTGGATGTATTTTTTTTTTAGACCCCCTCCAATCCTCAATTGGCTACTAGGTCCCAGGAAGAACTCATTCGCCCTTCACTACCAAATCTGTTAGCGACCCTTTCTGACAATGTACTGGCCAGAATTGTGCCACTAGTCGGGAGCCTACAAACGAGAGGGCGAGAGGAAGGGTCGCGTCTTGAGATCCAACAATCGTCCACTGCTCTAATGAGGAGGTGATGGCGTGGACTTTGATGATAAAATTACCGAGCTGGATCTAGAAGAAGGTGAACAAGAGAAAGTGATCGGTCCACGGGCTATGAGACACAAAAATTTGAGAAGAGAAATGAGAATACCTCTTAGTAAGAATAAGGCTCTGTAGGGATCTATAAAGGATATCGAGAATACAAGTGAGGAAATATGGTAAAGAAACCCTATTTATATAGGTATTTGAGGGGGAGGTAGAAATTCAAAATAACATGGCCCATAGGCCTCGATCCGCATGCTCAATGTGATAGATGAATGCACGACAATATCCCAGGGGCTCTCTTCTCTTATGGACAATGGACACAAGACATAAGACATTCCACTCTCATGGGTGGCTACCCGAGTCCCTCAACGGTCATCGTCGATGACCACCTCGGACTTTGATACTTGAGAGTCAGGGGCAATTGATGAAGGGTGTTGAACTCAATGTTTTAATGAACAATTAAGTGTTGATATTTTTATAGGACTAATGTTCTTACTAAATGATTTTAGATTTAAATTTCCATATAATTTGATTGAGAAGAGAAATCATCGAAGAATGTATAACAGGTGTAAAATGGACATGATAGAGACTTGAAGAGTATTGAAAACATTAAAGTTGTGTTTTATTAAGAAGTGATAAGTTTAAGATCCTAATATGTGCTTTTATGATGTACTAAGTATGTGAAATAGTTTTGGTTAAGGACCTAATTGAAAATTTAGTTTTAACGTTTAAAATGATGATTTTTTGGTTCAATTCGGCCAACCAATGAAAGGGATCGATCGAATAACCAAAATATTATGTTTTGGAAGCAGAATGGTTGACCCTACCGGTCAATTTGGTCAACCGACAAGATGGGTCGACTGATTAACGAGAATAGTAGCCGAAATCGAAAGGATTTGAGACCTTCTAGTCCAATCGGTATACCGATCGGACCAACACAACCGTAAATTTAATGAACGTTGTGAGAGGTTGGTCAACCAATGATAGGAAGCCGGTCAACTGACGTGGTCAGTCAACAATTTAACTGATTTGTTTTCTATCAATCCAATTCGATTTTGATTATTCTAAGAGAGGTTTTTATGGGATTTTGAAATATTTTTATTATATATCATGAATTATAAGATTCCTAGTTAATTGGTCTATTTAATTAAAGTGATTAAATATTTTTTCATTTCTATGGATTTCGATTGAAAAAATTTTAAGAACCAAAATGAGTTTTTTCAAGAATATTTTTAAATGAAAAAGATCTATTTTAAATATAGATGATATATGGGATCTTATGGTGTCGTTTTTAGTCTTGCCATTTGAAAACTAGCCGTTAGAGGTCTAATTTTAGGTCTATTTATAGAGATATACGGGATTGGGATTCATAACATCCTAAATATTAGTCTTCTATCATTTTAAGAAAGATTTTATTGCTAAGATTTATAAGTGATATTATATTCGATGTTCCCGATCTAAGGCACTAGTTGTTTATGTCATCGGTTTGTGTTCTTTATTGCCAAATCGTTTTCACTTTCGACGAATCCCGGCGAGATCCTTACAAGTTTTCTTCAATACTTTATTAGATTACTATTGATATATTGTTTGGTTAAGGTGTCTTGGAAAAATTATTTTCGAACTTAATTCTTGAAAATCTTTTAAACGATTTTTATTCGAGAAATTTGATTATGTGCTACATGTGTATTAATTGTTTTAAATCATATTTGTTTGCCTCAAATTGTATATATCACGTAGTTATATTTAAAACATTAATCAAGTATATTTGTATTGAGGTGGTAGAAGTTTCTTAGGGGAAGAAACTTGTTATTTGTTATATTTGCGAGTTTGACCAAATTAGACACATTTGGGTCAGTATTTAATCAGGGTAACTAGGTTTAGATCTTTAGCCTGTGAAAAAAATTAGGGTTTGATCTTTGGCCTACATAAATATTAAGTTAGTATCTTCTCTTGCAAATATTAGATTTTAATTCTTCTTGTAATTGAATTAAGTGTGATTGTAAAGGTTCTTCCTAGGCCTAGCAGTAGTTTGATTCTTAGCCTGTGAAAAGAATTAGATATTGTAAAGGTTGATTTTGAGCCTATAAAAATAATCGATATTGTAATGGTTTGATTCCTACCTAGAAAAGGAATCAGGGGTTTGATGGATTGCGAATCTCTATAGAGCTTGGGGGATTGGACATAGGTGAGATTAGCTTGTCAAACCAGAATAATTTTTTGTGTGTTACATTGTTTATTTTTCTGATTGTTGATGTCCATTTAGATTAAACACATTTCCGTTGGTTATCAAGATAATAATAAATTGGGGGAAATTGAGATTTTGTGTTTGAATATTTAATTGTTCAAATTTTTTTAGCTACCCAATTCTCTCTATCTTGGGTAGCTCTTTGGGCCAACAAATGGTATTTCCACCCGACAATCCAAACAACTAATGATGTTCCACCTGTTGGGATAGAGCTGAAAACAACCTTTGTTGACCGCTTAATTATCACCAACCAAGAAGGAAGATCAACTACATCGCCATTCGCCAACTATCAACTAAGCTTCGAGTCGCTGACCAGTACTCTACCCAGGCCAGTACCAACCAATTGCCATTGAGCAGAACATCCACACCATCAAATATGCTCCTACAGTATCTTGGTTGACTACCCCCATGTTTTGTTCATTTGAGCCATCCCATGGATTCTTTCTCGTGTGCTTAAACCCAAGGTCCAATGACTTAAACCATGTCATGCGCCTCCTCATTGGAAATACTCTAGATTACATTGATTGACTACGCTTAGGGCCCTAATTTTTCGAGTCTAATTCTACCCATATCCTATAAATAGAAGGTATTAAATGCTCCAGGTAAGACAAAAAAGTTCCACTTAAGAAATATCGAGCTCGTTTTCTACCGAACTCTTACTTTTATGCAAAAAAGACTTCGCTAAACAATACTCCAGCGAGTCTTTGTGCAAATACAAGTTGAGAATGCATGCATTTGAATGAGGGCCATTCAATAGGCAGAGGACATCATACTCCAGACCGCCAACTCAACAAAGAAAATCTTCATGTGGAACCTACCCGGGCCAACTGAAAATGTTACTCAGTTTTTGACAATAAGAAATATCATTATTTTCAAATGATTCACAACTTCTATATTGAAAAATTTCATTTAAATGGATAGAAAATTTGTACAACTCATAATTGAGCAATTAGCAAAGAAAATTAAGAATTTGATGCACGAGACAAAAAATTTAGATTAAATACTTACATATAAATTAAAGGAATTTTCTCCAAAAACTTCTCTCTTTTTTTAAATAACTTTTTCACCCCCACACAAATAAAACTTGTTCAAAACTCCTATTTAAAAAAAATAAAAAAAATAAAATAAAATAAAATAAAAAAAATATGCACAAACCTTTACTAATAATTATAATGACCTGCCCCCAATCAAATTTCGGACCTAATATACACCCTAATTTCTTTCATTACTCTCTCCCTTATCGCTAATCTCTCTCTCCCATTCATAGTCATCTTCTTTTATCTTCTTGGTCTTCATTCATCACTGTCTTCTTCGCCACCTCCACTTCGCCTTCACCACTTGGGGTTGCAATTGTTGCCATCGCCACATTGCCTTCACCACCATTGCATGTGATTTCTTCATCGACGCAGAAAATCGCTCTAATTACTTACTCTTATTAAGCTCTCCATCCATTGCCTCTATCTCAACGGTATGTTCATTCTCATTTCTTGGATTTTCCGCTCCATCTCATCGCTTTGTACATCTATTTTCTAGTTTATAGACATATTCACCTGTTTAGTATATTTCCACTTGATTATTTTTCAGTAGATTTCCGCTTCATTAGTTTAGTGGATTTTCAATTACTGTGGTTTTTATTCTTATTTTAAATATATTTGAACTTTTAAGTTTGTGATTCTTTTCAATTTGAAAGTATTTTAGTTGATTTTGCCTCTATCTATATGTAGTTTTTGAATTGTTTAGTTCAGATTTTACATTTTTAGGGTTTTATAATTTTTAGTGGATTTCCAATTGATTTCTTTAGCGGATTTTCACTTAATGATTTATGTAAATTTTACTATTAGAAAAAGGCCTTTTTATCACAATTTCTAAATTTAATGCATCTTGTTTTTGAATAAACCATGATTGTAACAAAATGAATGAAATATAATCTCACTTAAAATTTATTATGTGATAAAATATATTTTTTATCTCACTATTTTAATAAACTGTGATAATAGGTTGTAGTTTTTATCACGTTTATTATTTATTACTGTGATTAATTTGTCAATAAATGAGCTGACTAGGATTGCGGAACTTAAAACAAAACAAAAAATAATCGCTTTATCACCTTTCATGTTCGTGTTCTTTACTGAACGTTTAGGGCTTCCATCTCCTAATCGATCGTCTTTCGTGTCTGCTCTCTCTCTCTCTCTCTCTCTCTCTCTCTCTCTCTCGAACTAGAACCAACCAGCAAACCAAAAATCGAAATGAGCAAACCAAGAATGACCCCCCTAATCGACGACCTGGAACCAACCCCCTAATCGACAACCTGGAACCAAATCGCCACTAAAGGTTCCTCAAATCTGATGTTTAGATCGAGAAGGACAAGAACCGAACAGTCAAAATCTCAGATCTGAGCCTCGACGAAACCCTCAACCAGAAATCGTCCCACGCCGCAGAACCTCCACTGCCTAGCCAATCTTGAATTTGAATTGGCGGAGGAGGAAGCCCTAATCGCAATAACGACGAAGGCGATGGTTGGTAAATCTCAGAGTTTCTCTGTCTCTCCATTGCAGTGGCCTTCAGCTTCCTTGATGTATGATTATTTGTTGTTTTGATTTCTAATTTTATCCATGAACATCCAGAATCTGTGGAGATTCCTTCTTCATATTTAGACATTCTTTCTTCAATTTTGTTATGAACGTTGAGTTTGAGCTTGATGCTTTTAGTTTCTAGTAGATGAAGTTGGTTTTCAATCATAGTTGTATATAACTTTTACGGCTGCCAGGGGAGAGTTTCTTCTTTTCATACATGGAAAGAGTCCATTTGGAAACATCATCACTACAAAGCCTAATTGGGCTAAAAAAATTATCAGTTGCCATTGTGGAATTTATTCTTTGTGTACAGTTGTCTAATTTGTGTTTTGGTTTCCAAACATCCAGACATTGCTCTGCTTGCCTAGGTTGTTAAGTAATTTAAACTTGCCTTCTCTTGTGGCAGCTCTCTTTTTATTTATTTAAAATGTATTGATGTAGACAACTTATGATACATGTATGCAATAGCTCTATTGTTGTGCGAACCATTCATATTTGAATGATTGTTTTGGAGTTCGAATCTGTTATGGCTTTTTTAACAGCAAGTTTTCCATTTCCTCCAGCATTCTCATTTTGGAGTTTGTTATTTATGTTCTGTTCCCTTGTTAATTCTTGATAATTTTTCATTCATCATTGTAAATTGCATTCTCATTTTTATTTGTTCCATATTGTCATCTCATTAGATGGCTTAATGTTAACCTCTCAATAAGGAGGTTGGAGAAGGATCATTAACAAGTGCTACCAAAAATACTGGTAGAGGGAAAACATTTGTACCCAAGTTAATCAAAGATAGAAGTTGCAGTATGCGGAAAGTAGTTGAATACAACGAAAATAGACTACCCATAGGAACAGTTGCTATAGAGTACACAAGTTATCTTAGAGTACTGGCTTGTAGTATGGTTCCAATCAAATATGATCGATGGCAAAAGGTACCACAAGATTTAAAAAATAATATATGGAGTACTGTGGAGGTAACCCTCTTTAATTCTTGATAATTTAAAAAAAATTCAAATTATCTTGTGTTATGTTATATGAATGGTTTTAGTTAAGTTATGTTGTCGATCAAAAGTCAAGAAAGAAGTGTTTATCTTCGATTGGAGAAAAATGGAGAACATTCAAGAAGTACTGTACTAGTACTTATGTACGTCCATTTGAGGCTAACCCTATTGCTCTCAAACATCCACCAAAAAAATATGAGTACATCAAGCAACACCATTGGGATGAATTTGTTAAAAAGATATTGATATAAGAATTTAAGGTACTTTTTTTTTGAATTTTTGCTTTATGAATTGGAGATACTATTTGTTTATATTGTCACATTATGTATTTGATGTTTGACCTACACTTGTTAAATTTAACATTGTAGAAATTAAGCGAGCTTCAAAGAGAAAGATGCGCAAAGAATATATACATCCATCAGTTAAGTCGAAAAGGCTATGCTAGACTTGTACAAGAATGTGTAAGTTTTCATATATATAAATTGACTAAGAAAAAATATCATAGCTCTTATCTTTTTGTAATATATTATTTTATATCTTGATTTTTATTTTTATTTTCTTATAGCAACCTAACTTAGAAGGGAATGAGACTCTCGATAGAAGTTTTTATTAGAAGAAAGCTCGACAGAATAAAGATGACGAATATGATGATGCGACGATGATGAATGTTGAAAGAATAGTATTTTATATTACCATGTGCACTTATTTAAAATATGTGTACTGAGTTTACCATACTTATCATTTTGTATGATAACAATCTCACAGGATAAGTTGACACAAGAGGTTTAAGTTGGAAGTTTACAAACTCATGGGAGTAGTGATATTCTTAGAATGGCATTAGAAACTCCTGAGCACCCAGGTTAGGTGACGGGAGTGGGAGGTTGTGAGAGACCAAGTGTCTATTTTCATATGCCTAAAAAGAGAAAGAAAGTTGAGTTTGAGGAAAAACAAAAGTTGATGGAGGCAATGTTGTTACAATTGCATGAAGAACTTTATGCAATGAAACAACAAGATGCCAGTGGTCACTGAATACACGAGTCTAATAATATGAGCTCTAACACTTTACACAATTATTCAAAACCACTTGTTAAATCCGTGTCACTAGAAAAAGATACTCAACAAAATATAAAAATGCACCAAGAGTGATCGTAAAAAAGGTAATGCAGAAATTAAGACCTTGGTACTTTTAGTTTGTGTTTCATATGCTTGTTTTATGTTATTTCTAATAATATAGGTTGTTTAACAATGTTACACAGCAAAGCATGCAAGTTTGCGTTGAACTCAATTGAAAACATTGTTGCCCGTGGCACAATACATGATACAATTAGAGCAAATGAAATGATACACAATGTTCCATTAGGGGATTTCAATATGCGTGTTTTCATAGATTATGGAATTAACATAAATGCTCTTCTTCCAATACCTGTACATTATGAGATGTACATGATTATAGATGATGAAGGGTCTCTTGTGGCTTGGCCTAAGAATCTTATAGTAGTAGTTGATGAGGTATTAAACTTTTGTATTATTAAATTCTAAACCCTTCAATTATTTCATTAACAATTAAGAGTTGATAATGGATTTGTTATATCACTGGTACCTTCGAGAGAGATGAATGGTGATGGTAATTTAGATTGCATAAACTATTTTATATATAATTATATACATCTTTTAGAAGATGATGAAGTTGTAGATATTCAATTGGTAAAAGAAATATTTGGAGAGAGCATAACACTTCAACTTAGCAAATCTGATTTAGAGTATTTTTGTGAGTTTAACAAAGTATCGGCTGCATGCATCCTGCTATACATTAGGTAAGAATTCTTTTTTTTTTTGTTTTGCTTTTTTATTATGAAGTCACCATGTTTTTTAGATTGGTAAGTCATCAAAATATTATGATTTAGAGTATTTTTGTGAGTTTAACAGAGTATCGGCTGCATGTATCCTGCTATACATAAGGTAAGATGTTATTTTATTTTATTTTATTTGCTTTTTTATTATGAAATCACCACATTTTTTAGATTGGTAAGTCGTCAAAATATTATGATTCTGTTATTTGATTTCAGTTATCAATATGGTATTATCAAGAAAAACAAATTGGATGAAAATTTTGGATATGTTAGTCCGTTGTCCATTAGCAATGGAATATCCACGGGTAGTCGTGAGAAATCAGGAATGCTTGCACAAAGATTAGAGTCTTCAAGACCTAACCAATTATTCATTATTCCATTTGATATTGGGTAGGTCTTATAAGTTATACGTATGGAGTTTTTAGTTTTAGGATATTCATGAGTTGTGAATCTCATTGTTTGTACTTGTCATTTTCAAATTTTCAGGGAACGTTGGATATTGTTGGATATTGACCTATCAACTCTAACGGAATTCTATTTTGATCCATGTTGTTTAGGTGAAGTAAACACAACTCTTGAATTCATAATAAATGCATAAGTGTCATTTTATTCTATTACGTGTTTCTTTACACGACCTTTTATGTAGAAAACTATTTATGCATTTTTTTCTCACAACATTTTGTGTTTATAATTGTCTAATTTTATATATGTATATATATTTTCACATAATGTTTATGTAGTATTCTTAGAACATTAGAAAGGACCAAATGGAGGACAAAAAGAACTCAATCTTGGAAGTGTATTTAGGTCGTAAACATGTTCTTCGATATATATATATAGCACAGTTGTTAACACCAATTTTCATCAAATGTTTGTTATATTTAGTGTCCTCAACAATCTTCCACTTTGAAATCTAGTTTCTACGTGATGAGATTCATGAAAGATATTATTAGAGATAAAAGCATCATTTTTCGAAACAAAATGTGAGATAAGTTGTTTATTTTTCTTTAATTTTGCACTTTGAAACTTTCAAAAATATTGTTCTCTAACTTATTTGAATGAATTATATAGTTTAATGAGAAGAATGTCTACTCTGAAGAGGAACTAAACGAATTGAGAGTTGAATGAATTAAATATATTTCGAAACAAATGTGATTGTGGAAAAGATATGTCATTATCTTGAATATGTAATTTATTTTTATGAAATTTAAGCTGTCCATTGTTGAACTATATATGAGAACACTATTTTGCTATCCTTTTCTTTTTTTTTTGTCTATTTGTGAGTAGTGTTTTATTGTCCATTTGCGGTTTGTTTTTGCATTTGTTTTGCTTGAAAAAGAGTTGTTGTTGCCGCAAAACATTGTTTTTTTGTTGTTCTTTGTAGCAAAGCTACTCTATTTTGCTCCAAAAACAGCAAAATTCAGTTGCGAAACAGCAAAATTCAGCAAAATTAAGTTGTGGATTTCTTGTTCTTCTCTTTTTTTGCTTCTTGTTATATTAGTACTTACAATTTGAAATTCTCATTGTTGATTTTCTAAATTGCAGCTGATTACATCTCTACATTTGATGAATAATAAAATGAAGTTGATGATATGGGTATTGTGCTATGAACTTTTGACATTTATGCGCAAGAACAATTCAGTTTATGAATTTTGTATTGAAAAACAATGTCATTTGTATTTTATTTAGTGATGTAAAATTATTGTGATAGTTCAGTTTTGGAAATTTATGTATGCCCATTCTTGACAATATCTTTTATTAAATAGTAGGGTATTGTTATTGTATTTTTTTTTAAATGTGATAAAAGAGGGTAAATATCTTAGTTTGATTCAAAACTGAGATAAATATTATCTAAATAATCACAGTTTTTCAATTTGATCACATAAATATGATCTTTTTAATCACATTTGAAAAGTGAGATATTAGATGGATTAACCACCTCGTTTGTTAACTGTGATAAAAAATATATCATCTCGATTTTTAACTGTGATAAAAAGTCTACTTTTAATCTGCATACTATCACGGTTAGTTTTGGAGCAAAAAACAGTGATAATTTTTTATTTTTTTTTATCACGGTTCTTAAACGTGATAAAAAGCCTTTTTTTCTAGTAGTGTTTTTCAATGGAATGGAATTTAATTGAAAATTAATATCCAATGGATTTTTTATTTTTATTTTCTGATTTTTGAATACAATGGATTTGGTTGTCGATTTAATTTTCAATGGATTTATTCATGAGAATAGGGTAAAGTGATGACTTGTTTGATGGTGGTTCAATTTTTGAATGTTTAATGACTTGGCTGTCAATTATGTTCATGAGAATGAGGATATATTCGCACGTTTCAATGGCTAAGGGTATTTATGATACTTTTTTAAAAAAAATGTATATATTCAATTTCTTTTTATTTAGTAAATTTCTACAGCATTTGAGTAAATTTCTATACATTTTTTTCGATTATATTTCAACTACAAATCTAGTATTCTCATTTTAAATAGTACCATGTAAGCAAACACATCTGACTCTATGGATTTTAGAATTTCTATTTAGTTTTGTGTTTGTTTTTACTTTGATATTTTTAGTAAATGTCAACTTAATTATATTTTGTAGATTTGTACTTAGATTATTTTTAGTGAATTTTTACTTAATTAAGTGGATATTCACTTAATTATAGTTAGTTGATTTTGAAAATATTTTTAGTGGATTTTTAGTTGGTTGAGTTTAAATCATATACTATATACTAAAAATGGAAGTTAAAAATAAAAATGAACCATAACTCAAAACAAGATTTATCTCAAATGGCTATATTCTTTTTATATCAATGGCCAAGATATGTTTTTCCACTATTAATATTTTGACCCTAGATTTTCTATGAACTATTCACCCTTAATTTTTTTAAAACAGAAAAAAATTTCACCCTTTTATTTTTAGGAAAAATCAATTACAATCTTTAAAATTTCATATACTCCTCTTCTAATTTATATAAATTTCAATTGAACCCCTAAAAAAATTTATCCTATGAAAATAATCTATGTTTTTTTTAATATGTAAATCAAGAATCAAAATTATAACATAAAAAATTATTCAAACTAAAAAAATATATTAATATATTTTTTTCTAAACCTACGTATTATGCGGTTCTAAAACTAGTAGAATTTATAATTAAAGTCTTTTTATATTTTAAAATGTTCAGTAGAATATTCCAAAAAATAAACTAAAATTCAATGAAATGGGTATTTAAGGTGTTTAAAAAAATATTTTGAATAAAAAATAAAATTTAATGAAATTTTTATTAAAATTAAAATTTTAAAAACTTATATATTCTGAATAAAAAAATAAAATTTAGTGGATATTACGAAAAACATTAAGTGAAACGTATAATGGTATTTATGACATTTAAAAAAAATAATAAAAATAAAATTTCAGTGGATTTTTAAAAATTATGTAGAATTTTAAAATTTTAAAAATTATTTTTTATTGATATGATATATTATCACAATTATAGTGCATTCTTTACCTTTCTAACAAAAACAAAAAGTGGAAATTACCCTTACTAATACCCTTTTCAACTTATTTTCCAAACTAAGAAAATCGACTGCATCCCGGCCATTTTTTTATTTTTATTTTTTGGTTATCTCATAAAAAAATGGATTCACAATTGGCCGATTTTTATTGTGATAGAGCACTGGTTAGGTGCAGCTGGTGCTCCATCGCCTACTTTGTAGGCTGCTTTAAGCAAGATCCCAGCCAGTGCTCCATTCCACCAGAAATCGGCTCGGATTTGACCGATTTCCTGTAAGATCGTGAAAAAAAAACATTAGCTTAGATGCGATATATTTCAAAGAAATCGGTCCAGTCTCGACCGATTTTCTCCTGATTTAGGAAATAATTTGAAAAAACTATTAGTCAATCAGGTAATATCTATTTTTTGGGTGGGTTAGAAAGGAAAAAAAAAAAAAAAACACTCCAATAATAGTTATTATTGAAATCATTATCATGAACCCAGAAATATAAACAGTGCTTAATACAAGAAAATAATTGATAGAGGTAAAATTGGTCGTGAGGCCCACACGTGCAAAGGTTCGTCCCCAAGCCTAAATATTGATATTGGTCCAGGTTGAGGGCTCCAAGCACCCTCAGCTCAGATATTAGCAATTTGGGAGGCCCAAAACCATCTTGAAGACCAGTCCCGTCCAGAACCTCCAAGCCTCAACATGGGCCGAGCTAAGGGCTTCGATTACCCTCAACTCGGACATATGCAAAAAGGGGAGTCTCAAACCCTGTACCCCTTTAGAATCTCCAAGCTTGACGAAGGCGTCGGGCTGAGGGTTTCGAGCACCCTCATCTCGGACATATACAAAGGGAGGACCCTAAAACTTTCTAGAATTTCTCCAAGTTCAAGTGTTAAAGATAGGCCGAGCTGAAGACTCTGAGAACTCTCAACTCGGACATATACAAAAAGGGGAGCCTCCAACCATCCAGAAGCTCCTTCAAGTTCAAGTATCAAAGATGGACTGAGCTGAAAGTTTAGAGCACCCTCAGCTTGGATGTCCTCCAAACCACAACAATCAAGAAGGCTGAGAAAATGGGTCCGAAAAGATGGGTCCGAGCACCTTCAGTTCGGACTTCGTCCAAAGGGGACCTCAAATGAAGATCAAAGTCATTTAACTGAGTTGAGGGGTCGGAGCATCCTCAACTCGGACATCCTACAAATGGAGCTTCGCAAATTGAATTGAAAATACATGGCCGAGTTGAGGGTGCTCGATCTGAGCACCCTCTATAATACTCCGAAAATTTGTATTCTTGAAAATATTGTTTCATATAAATTTAATATTTTTAGAGTTATTTTGTATATTAAGAAAACTTTATAGTGTTAATGAATATTAATATATATTTAGTGAGGTAAAAATGTATTTTTGATAAAATAATTACTATTCATTATTAGGTTATTAGAAGACATAACACATGGACACATGGGTGTCTTACACAATGAACCCAACAAGAGAGAGAGAGAGATTATAATGAGTGAGTCGTGTGTTTATGGAAATAGATAAAGAGGGAGAGACATAGGTTTCTTGGGATGAGACAAACAAAGAGAGAGGCACGGGCATTTCTTGGGATGTTAGAAGAGTTACGGTGGAAGCCTAGATGGAAGAGAGAAACACAAGAAGACAAAAGAATAAGATAAGAAGAACAAAATTATAGGTCCCACTCTTTGTGTGTGTATATATGTGTGTGTGTGTTGTGAGACGATCAGAAGGATGAGCCAAAGAAGAAGAGAAAAATAAGGAATGGAGAGAGACTTCTGTAGAGCAGAGATAAAGAGCAAATGAGGAGGAACAAAATAAATTAAAGAAAAATAGTTTTTCGTTCTTTATCAACCATTTTGATTTTAGGTAGGGTTCTTATTCCCTTAAATATTCCCTTTAATATTTGCATTTAACCTATCTATAATATTTATTATGTGATTCATGCTATAATTATTTAGTTGTAAAGGTTGATATTCATGAAATATGTGTAATCATATATTATATAGCAATTATATAATATACATGCCAACGTGTTATGTATTGGATTGGTTGGGTGCACCTGCTAAAGGGGTTAAAATCCTACTAAACATTAGCTCACTATCTCATAGTTTTAATTGCAGAACCGATGAGAATGAAACTGTGCTACGAATTTTATTTTGATTTCTATTTGATTTGTAATAGTTACATTTATTATTTATATTTGTAAAAATTGACGCAATAATTCAATAATTATATTTATCGTCGTGGTTGTAAATTTCTCTATTTTGATAAAATTAAATATTGATCCTTCGATTTTAGTTTTAATTCTCCGAAAGGAGAAACCACGTGACGACCCTAATAGACCGGGTCGTTACACTCTCAGCTCAAATTTCGTCTAAATGGGAACCTTCAAAAGAAGATTGAGGCCGTTCGGCCGAGTTGAGATATACGTGTACCCTCAGCTTAGAGCTACTCCAAATAGAGACCTAAATAGAATTGAAGCTATGTGTCCGAGCTAAGGAGTCCGAGTACCCTCAACTCGAGCTTCCTCTAAAGGGTGCCTCTCAAACATAATTGAAGTTGTGGCCGAGCTAAGGGGTCCGAGCACCCTCAGCTCGGACATATGCAAAATGGAGCACCTCAAGTGGAGTTAAAGTTATATTGCCAAGCTGAGGGGTTCGAGTACCCTCAGCTCGGACTCCTCTACAAATGAGGCCTCTAAGCCCGTTTTGAAGCCTTCGATGTCATTTTGACATCCTCTCTACCTCCTGGTCAGTTAAAGGGGCTAAAAACGATCCTTTAATCTCCATTTCAAGTGTACTGGCCCATGAACATCTACAAATGGGCCAAAAATCCCAATCCAAGTGTTTAAGACCTTAATCTACAAACTCATTGGCTGCCAGTTGAATAAAGTTAATTACCCAATCCGAGGTCCCTAATTTCACGGCATTAATCGAACCCTGCATTCTCTATAAATCCCTTGGCATCCAATGCCCAAAGGTACTTGCTTCTATTTTATTCTAGAACATATTTAGTCTTCTCTCCCTGGATACTTATTCTCACGCTGGAGGAGTCTCACCGGGCACAACCTCGGCCGGCTCTTGTGCAGGTGCTTGGAGTGCATATTTTGAGCTCAACTCGGAGATTGAAATAGATGCTAGAAAAGAATTCGCCGGAGAAGTCTCACCGGGCACAGCCCCAATAGCCTTTTGTGCAGGTGCTTGGAGTGCAGATTTTGAGCTCAGCTCGGAGATCGAAATATATTCCAGAAAAGAATTCAGCTCAGAGACTGAACAGGATCTCGGAGTCAAGTAAATAGGTGAGGTCGGATTGCAATGATCTCCAAAGCGTCAGAAGTTCACTGAGATCCGAGTTCGAATTTCCCAGTGCATTACCTCCACACCAGCAACAAATTCACACATGTCACTTGTCCAGACCATATTGAAGGTGTTCACCAATTTTTGACACCAACAACAACTTTTTCTGTAAGCCCCTTATTTTAGCACTTACATAATATTAGTTGCATTTTAGTGCATTTAGAAAAAATATGGGGTGAAAATGTGTCATTTAATATCCAAATTAAAAGTTTAGGGGTCAATTTACAATTTTAGAAACATTCATCCCAAACTTTGGGATTTAAATTGTCATTTAATTTCTTTTAAGGGTGAATTTATAAATTTAAGAAATATTATATTTTGAATGGGGCTGAAATGAATACTTAAAGAAAATCAGAGGGTAAGTAAGGTAATTAGTAAAAAAGATTTATATATATATATATAAACGATCGGAGATCAAACCGAGAATGGAGAAATGGAGGATTGACGTGGCAAGGTAAGGGACCATGATTTTCCACTAATTTCATGCATATAAATGCAAGATCGTGATCTCAATCTCAAGAGGAGGATATCAGAAACACAAAAAACATAGAAACGAGAGAGAGAAAGAGAGAATCAGAGGCATTTAGTTGGCAGTGTGTTCCTTCGGCGTGTGGGTGCGTGGTCTGTTCAGTGTTGACATATGCATGGGTGTATATTTTGCTCATCGTCGGTGTGTGTGGGTGTGGTTGATCAATAGTGGGTGTGTTCCTCTGTTTTGAACCGGCGTGCAGGTGGGTATGTGTGTCGCTGTCGTGGGTGTATGTGACGGTGAATGTGCGTTCGTCGTTCGTCGGTTCTATGTGACGGTGTGTGAATGTGTGTCTGTGTAAATGTGTGTGTTGTCCAGATGTGTGCGTGTGTGTATGTGACGGTGGGTGTGTGATCGACCCTGTTCAGGCATGTGTTTCTTGTTTGTTTGTTGTTTGCATAGGTTCGGGCTGATAAGTGGGGGGTGGACGTCGGAGTAGTGTGTGAATGTGTTTCGATTGTTGGTGAGGGGCGACGAGGGAGCCATCGTAGCTGGCGAAGAAAGAGAGAGAGGGGGGCTGTTATGAGCAAACCAGAAGCAGATCGAAGAAGACGGACGTTCACCGAGACAGTGGAGCATCGCCTAAGCGGTGAGACACAGAATTAAAACAGAAGCGGAGCCACTGTAGCTTTCGCCGAGGCGGTGGATGTATCGTCGAGGTGGTGACAAGTCAGTGAGCAGATTAAAGAAAGGAAGAAGCATGTTCGCCGAGGCGGTGAACCAGAAACAGAAAAACAGTTGAACTTCAACAATTTATTAAAAGGGTAAAATTTCGACCGAATTCTAATTTTGTTAAATTTAACTACTAACATCAAAATTTTGTAATAGGGATAATAAATTTTGTGACCATTCATATTAATAAATTGTGTATAGTAATTTTTAACGGAGAAAAATTAACCAAATAATAAAATAATTAACCATATTAGGGTCTGCATTGTATGATTAGGTTATTTTGAATAAAATATTAATTTAGGCCCTATCACCATTAGGTTCGCAAACACCGGTGTCCCGGTAGAGTGTGATCAGTGAAAGTTTTGCAGAGCAGATAACGAGGTGAGTGTATTGTCTTCTACGTAAATATGCAAACTTTTATGTTCGTATAAATTGTATAAAATGTGTTTATTTAATTTGGACGACTTTTATAACTTATTTGGATCAAGTTGATGTTAAAAGTGGAAAACGGTGTTTGAATCAAGATGGTTATAAAAATATGTGGAAAATGACCTTTTTGGGCTAAGTGGATTTTAAAAAGATGATTTTTGTGCCCAAATATGCCATAGTTTCTTCTCGTTAGGCTGGTGTGACCTACGAGATATGGATTTTCTTCTCGTTAGGCTGTGTGACCTACGAGATGTGAATTTTCTTCCCGTAAGGGATGTAGATATTCTTCCCGTAAAGAATGTGGATTTTCTTCCCGTAAGGGATATGGATTGACTGGTCAGGGAGTACAAACCCTACGGGTGGTACGGTACCGTTTCAGCTCCCGATCGTGAGGTTAAAACGATCCTATGGCTAGTAGGAGAGGTGGTGGGGAATATTCTATATTGGGTTAAAGGTTTGGACTGATTGATTTACATACCTGGATGGTTTAATTGAAAATATTGGGATTGGCTGTTTTAAAATGTTTGGACAGGATGTGGATTAGATATATTATTTTAAAAAAAAATGGATTGGTATATTTGTAAATATCATTTGTTGCATTTGTTGGCTTAGCATACGTGGATTGGGTGTTTTTAAATGTATGAGGTTATTTCAATGGTGGCAGGGAAACCAGGTTTCTATACAGTATGTGATTTTTATATTATTATTTTGTAATGTGGTATTTAAATTTTTATACTTGATTCATACAAAAGGTTTTTATTATGAAGACAGTACACTGATAAAAAAAATTGATTTCAGGTACTGCGACTAGGAGTCAGTCCACTTTTGGCTATAGGTAAAGTCCAGCAATAGTGTCGTTTTGGGAGCGGGCTGGTCAGAGGCAGAACCTGTGGGAGGTTCAGTGTTATTTTCTTGGTGATATTTTGTTGTACATATATTTCGAGGACGGGTGTGTCCCATTGTGTGAGGATGTGTATGGTTGGCTATGTATGGTTGGCTATGTATGCTTGTATATATATTTATATATGTTGAATTTTTGTTGGTGAGTCATTCCGGGTGTGACACGTTAACGTCACGCCGGCCCCGAGTGACGTGTGTCCGAGGTAGGGTATGACATTTTTGTGGTATCAGAGCCTAGGTTATAGGTTCTGTAGACTTTCCAGTTATCGTGTCAGTAGTGGACTATGAGATAGGAAGACATACCAGTCATCTAGTCGGTAGGGGACTTTGAGATAAGGTGTCGGTGGGTGATTTTGGGACTCGCGTTTGGTAGTTATTTAAGTGAATTAATTATTGTCATTCATGGTTGGCCTAGTTGGTTGTTGAGTTGAATTCTATTGCAGATAATATATATGGAGCGTGGGAACGAAAGCTCTGGGAGTATAGGACCCCAGAGGCAGGTGGAACCCCTGAGGCAAGTGGAACCCCAAGAATAGGGAGATAGGGTGCAAGGGAGCTTAGATGCTGTTGAAAGGATTTTGTAGGCTACTGCCCAGTTGATAGAGCAGCAGGAGAAAATAATGGAATGCCAAAAGGCCCAATCCGATACTCTTACGTCCCAGGCAATACGCTTGAAGGAATTCAAGGAGTTGGATCCTCCGATTTTCACCGAAACGGTAAGTCCAGCTGATGCTGAGAACTGGATGAGAGGTGTGGGTCATGTATTTGAGGCCATGGGGATTTCTGACGATGGCCGAGTACCTCTTACCACTTTCCAGCTGAGAGAGGAAGCTGAACATTAGTGGGAAGAGATAAAGAGATTGATTACCATTGCCGGCAAGGAACTCACTTGGGATCGTTTTGTTGCGGTGTTCAATGAGAAATATTTTCCTGAGTCTTACCAGTTCTAGATGGAAGAAGAATTTATAGTTTTGAATCAGAGGAAGATGATCGTTCAGCAATACGAAGTCAAATTTGATGTCTTGTCCTGTTTTGCCCCGGATCTGGTGAAAACAGAAAAGATGAAATGTAGACGATTCCAGAAGGGACTTCATTTAGAGATTCATTCCAGGTTGACCAGCAGGCAGATTAAGAGTTAAACAGAGTTGGTGAACACGACAAAACTAGTAGAGAAGGGTGTTTAGGAAGCCTCCGAGAGTCGTGAGCAGTACAAAAAGTGCAGATTTGAATCGCTCAACAGATTTTCAGGTTGCAGTTCTCGGGGGGCAGTATTTTAACCGCCAGTTGCTCAGGCCCTATTGTTTGGCCAATCCGTTAGGAGCTGTGGTCCTCGACAATCATACTCTGGGCGACAGCAGAGTGTATCTGAATCAAGTGTCGGCCCGCAAAGGCAGGGAAGGAATCAGCCGTCTAGTTAAGCTGGGGTAGTTGGATGCTATCAGTGTGGAGCACCGGATCACTTCTCCAGAGATTATCCCATGGGAGGACCGATATGTTTTCATTGTCATGAGTCTGGTCATATATCCACGAATTGTTCAAAATTTGCTGCTATATTTGTACCTTCTACGAACAGTATGGGTAGTGTTGGTCCTAGCACTATCCAGGGGTGTGGTAGAGGATCTGTTGGTAGACCTCCAACGCGAGGCCGCGTATTTGCTACTACTCGACAAGATGCCCAGGTTACTCCAGATGTGGTCACAGGTATCATGTCTTTATATGCTAAAGATATACATGTATTTATTGATCCCAGTTCTACTCATCCATTTATCTCGACAACTTTCATGATACATGTAGACAAGTTTCCCATTTCTTTATCATATCTTATTGTTATTTCTACTCCGGTGGGTGAGTCGGTATGGATAGATAGTGTGTATAAAGACAATCCGCTTTGGATTGAGGATAGAAAATTATTGGCGGATCTATTATCATTGAGTATTCACGACTTTGATGTGATACTGGGTATGGATTTGCTATCCGGATATCATGCCACGGTGGATTATTTTAGGAAGAAAGTTATCTTTCGGGTATTAGGCGAGCTAGAGTTTATACTTTCAGGCGACAACATTATCACCCCTGTCAGTTTGATTTTAGCCCTAGAACCTAGAAAATTATTGAAGAAAGGATGTCAGGGATACCTCGCGCACGTGATTGACACCAGTCAGGAAAAAGTTCAGGTGACAGATATTCTAGTAGTAAGAGATTTTCCCGACGTGTTTCCGAAAGAATTGTCAGGGTTTCCAGTAAATAGGGAGATGGAATTCATTGTCGAGTTACTTCCAGAAACTGCCCCTATATCGATTCCACTCTATCGTATAGCGCCTACCGAGCTAAAGGAATTAAAAGTACAGTTGCAAGACTTTTTAGACCGTAGGTTTATCCAACCCAGTGTTTCCCCATGGGGAGCCCCAGTATTATTCGTGAAAAAGAAGGATGGCACGTTGTGAATGTGTATCGATTATTGGCAGTTGAATGGGGTAACGATTCGTAACAAATATATGTTGCCTAGAATTAATGATTTGTTCGACCAACTACAAAAGGCTAGGGTGTTTTCCAAGATAGATCTTCGATCGGGGTATCACCAATTGAAAGTCAGTGATAGTGACGCGGCGAAAACTACGTTCCGTACGAGATATGGACATTATGAATTTCTAGTTATGCCATTCGGATTGATGAATGCCCCTGCTGCTTTCATAGAATTGATAAATCAGATCTTTCAACCTTATCTGGATCAGTTTATTATTGTGTTTATCGATGATATATTGATCTATTCCCAAAGTAGATAAGAGCATGCAGAGCACTTCCATATTGTGTTGCAAACGTTGCATGAGAAGCGGTTGTATGCAAAACTTAGCAAATGTGAATTTTGGTTGGATCGAGTAGTATTTTGGGGCATGTGATCTCAGGAGATGGTATTCAGGTGGATCCCAAGAAGGTCGAAGCCGTAGTGCAATGCGAGAGGCCGAAGAATGTGACCGAAGTTCGAATCTTTTGGGGGTTGACGGGTTACTATCGTCAGTTTATGCAAGGATTTTCTGTTATAGCTGCCCCGTTGACCCGATTAACCCACAAGGAAACCAAATTTGAGTGGACTAACAAATGTGAACAGAGTTTCCAAGAACTGAAAGGAAGGTTGATATCGGCGACAATACTATCTCTCCCAACAGAAGGGGGTCACTTTGTGATTTATAGTGACATGTCACTCCAAGGGCTGGGATGTGTACTGATGCAACATGGTCACGTAATTGCATATGCATCTCGGCAACTAAAGAACCATGAGCGTAATTATCCGACGCATGATTTGGAGATGGCAGCAATTGCGTTCGCCTTGAAGATTTGGAGGCACTACCTGTATGGCGAGACTTGTGAAATATACACCGACCACCAAAGTTTGAAGTATTTGTCTACTCAAAAGGGGCTAAATCTGAGGAAGAGGCGTTGGATAGAATTGATTAAGGACTACGATTATGCCATCCACTATCATCAAGGGAAGGCTAATGCTATAGCGGATGCGTTGAGTCGAAAATCGACGGGTTCGGTCGCATACATTCAAGTGGTTCATACTAATCTATATGCCGAGTTGAGATCTTTGGGAGTTCAATTAGCGGTTGGTCAGATGTCAGCGTTGCTTGCGACTTTAACTTTAAGGCCGACGTTGATTAACCGTATTATTAAACTACAAAAGTCGGACATTCAATTAGAGAAGATTCGGGATGAAGTAAAAAATGGTCACATGGTTGATTATCATGTCAGGGATAGTGATGAAGCTTTGATGGTTGGAAATAGGCTGTGTGTGCTTGATAATGTTAAATTAAATAAGGATATGTTGGAGGAAGCGCACAGTTCAGCATATGCAATGTACCCAGGTAGTACTAAGATGTATCGGGATCTGTGAGAACACTACTGGTGGAATGGAATGAAGCAAGAAATTACCGAATTTGTTGCCACGTGTCTTGTTTGTCAGCAAGTCAAGATCGAGCACCAACGTCCAGGTAGGTTATTGTAACCTCTACCTATACCAGAGTGAAAGTGGGAACATAACACAATGAATTTCATTTCGAGATTACCCTGTACTAAAAAGGGGTATAATTCCATCTGGGTAATCGTTGATAAACTTACTAAATCTGCACATTTTTTTGCCGTAAAGACGACGTACTCCCTCGATAAGTATGCCCAATTGTATGTTGACGAGATTGTTTAGTTACATGGTGCACAGATTTCTATAGTGTCAGACAGAGATCCGAGATTTACTTCGAAGTTTTGGCTAAGTCTTCAAACTGCTCTAGGTACCAAACTGAAATTTAGTACCGCTTTTCATCCGCAAACTGACGGCCAATCAAAGCATCCAATCCAGACGTTGGAAGATATGTTGAGGGGTTGTGTTCTGGAATTTCTTGGTAGCTGGGATGATCACTTGACGTTAATGAAATTCGCCTACAATAACAGCTACCATTCGGCGATCGAAATAGCCCCGTACAAAGCGTTGTATGGTAGGAGATGCAGGACTCCAGTTTGTTGGACCGAAGTGGGAGAAAGAAAATTATTGATGCCGTATATCGCTCAAATGACAGCAGACAAAGTAAAGGTGATTCAAGAAAGATTGAAGATTGCTCAAAGTTGACAAAAGAGTTATTCTGACAAGCGTAGGCAAGAGTTAGAATTTGAAGTGGGCGATCATGTATTTTTGCGTATATCCCCATGGAAGGGCATAATGAGGTTTAGGAAAAAAGGAAAGCTAAGTTTGAGATACATTGGGCCGTACGAGGTCCTAGAATGGGTTGGTGCGACGGCTTATCGACTTGCGCTACCACTAGAACTGTCCAGATTACACGACGTTTTCCACGTATCGATGCTTAGAAAGTATGTGCCAGATCCTTCACATGTATTGACCTCCCAACCAATCAAATTAGAAGAGGACTTGGTGTACGTTAAGAAGTCGGTCCAGATCTTAAGTCGTAAAAATCAGGTGTTGCGGACAAAAATGATTCCATCAGTGAAAGTGTTGTGGCGTAGTCACTCGATAGAGGAGGCGACGTGGGAATGAGAAGACAAGATGAGGGACAAGTATCCGCACTTGTTCGATTAAGGTAACTAAAATTTCGGGACAAAATTTCTTTTAGAGGGGGAAGGGTTGTAAGCCTCTAATTTTAGCACTTACATAAGATTAGTTGCATTTTAGTGCATTTATAAAAAATATGGGATGAAAATTTGTCATTTAATATCCAAATTAAAAGTTTAGGGGTCAATTTACAATTTTAGAAACATTCATCCCAAACTTTGGGATTTCAATTATCATTTAATTTATTAATTAAAAAGTTTTAGGGGTGAATTCATAAATTTAAGAAATATTAAATTTTGAATGGGGCTTAAATGAATACTTAAAGAAAATTAGGGGGTAAGAAAGATAATTAAGGAAAAATATTATATATATATATAAACGATCGGAGATCAAGCCGAGAACGGAGAGCAGGAAGATTGACATGGCAAGGCAAGGGACCATGATTTTCCACTAATTTCATGCATATAAATGCAAGATCGTGATCTCAATCTCAAAATGAGGAAATTAGAAACACGAAAAACAGAGAAGAGAGATAGAGAATCGGAGGCGTTTGGTCGGCAATGTGTTCCTCTGGCGTACGGTTGCGTGGTCTGTTCAGTACCGACGTATGCATGGGTGTGTGTTTTGCTCATTGTCGGTGTGTGTGGGTGATCGACTGTGGGTGTGTTCCTCTATTTTGAATCGGCGTGCAAATGGGTATGTGTGTCGCCGTCGTAGGTGTATGTGATGGTGAATGTGTGTGTGTGTGTCGTTCGTCGATTCTGTGCGACGGTGTATGAATATGAGTTTGTGTGAGTGTGTGTGTGTGTGTGTGTGTGTGACTGTGGGTGGGTGATTGACCCTGTTCAGGCGTGTGTTTCTTGTTTCTTTGCTGTTTGTATGGGTGTGGGCTGATAAGTGGGGGGTGGACGTCAAAGTGGTGTGTGAGTGTGTTAATCGTTGGTGAGGGGCAGTGAGGGAACCGCCGCAATTGGCGAACAAAAAAGAGACAGGGGTTGTTCTGAGCGAACCATAAGCAGATCGAAAAAGACGGACGTTCTTCAAGGTAGTAGAGCATCACCTAGGCGGTGAGATGCAGAATTGAAGCAGAAGCGGGGCCACTGTAGCATTTGCCGAGGCGGTAGATGTATCACTGAGGTGGTGACAAGTCAATGAGTAGATTAAAGAAAGGAAAAAGCGCATTCGCCGAGACGGTGAACCAGAAACAGAAAAACAATTTAACTTCAACAATTTGTAAAACGGGTAAAATTTCGACCGAATTCTAATTTTGTTAAATTTAACTACTAACATCAAATTTTCGTAACCGGAATAATAAATTTTGTGACCATTCATATTATTAAATTGTGTACAATAATTTTTAACGGAGCGAAATTAACCAAATAATAATTTTTCATAATAAAATGTGGGGACTCCCACTTCAATTTCAACTGCTACTGTAACTGGAGCCCTACCCCTCCCACAAGAACTGGCTCGAAAGGAGAATTACCTTACTACTTGAAATGCTTAAAAGACTCCTGCTCTTTCAGCTGCTTTCGAGCTCTATTTGGCCTCCTTTCAATACTTGTGCTTGAAAGCGGGCTTGCGCATATGATCCAATTCATTTCTTGAACTAGCTTGCTTAGTGGATAGAACGAAACCGGCCTAGACCGCCGCCCAGCTATCCAATTTATAACTCACTATGGAAAATTGTGAAATTTAGGGTTTGCATTGCATGATTAAGTTATTTTGAATAAAATATTAATTTAGGCCCTGTTACCATTAGGTTCGCAGGCATCGGCGTCCCAGTAGAGTGTGATTAGTGAAAGTCTTGTAGAGCAGATAACGAGGTGAATGTACTATCTTCTATGTAAATATGCAAACTTTTATGTTCATATAAATTGTATAAAATGTGTTTATTTAATTTAGACGACTTTTATAACTTATTTGGATCAAGTTGATGTTAAAAGTGGAAAGCGGTGTTTGAATCAAGATGGTTATAAAAATATGTGGAAAATGACCTTTTTGGACTAAGTGGATTTTAAAAAGATGATTTTTGTGCCCAACTATGCTATAGTTTCTTTTCGTTAGGCCGGTGTGACCTACGAAATATGGATTTTCTTCTCGTTAGGCTGTGTGACCTACGAGATGTGGATTTTCTTCCCGTAAGGATGTGGCTTTTCTTCCCGTAAGGGATGTAGATATTCTTCCCGTAAGGGATGTGAATTAGATATATTATTTAAAAAAAAAAATGGATTGGTATATATGTATATATCATTTGTTGGCTTACCATACGTGGATTGGGTGTTTTTACATATATGAGGTTATTTCAGTGGTGGCAGGGAAACCAAGTTTCTGTGCGGTATGTGATTTTTATATTATTATTTTGTAATGTGGTATTTAAATTTTTATACTTGATCCGTACAAAATATTTTTATTATGAAGACAGTATACCGATAAAAATATTTGATTTCAGGTACCGCGGCTAGGAGTCGGTCCAGTACTGGCACTCAGTAGAGTCCAGCGATAGTGTCGTTTTGGGAGTGAGCTGGTCAGAGGCAGAACCCGTGGGAGGTTCAGTGTTATTTTCTTGGTGATATTTTGTTGTACATATATTTCGGGGACGGGTGTGTCCTATTGTGTGAGGATGTGTATATATGTTGATTTTTGGTTGGTTGGTCATTTGGGGAGTGACACGTCGACGTCACGCTGGCCCCGGGTGATGGGTGTTCGGGGTGGGGTGTGACATTTTCTATCTTTTATAATGTAAAGTCATTGTCTTCAAAAAAAAACCATATATGGACATCAAGTATCTTGGATTATTGCAAAAATATACGTCTTCAATTCGTAGGTTGCCCATTGGCCCACCTTTCTCTTAATATCTCTAACTCTTGACCTCCCTATAGAAATATCCATTTTGACACCTTAATTTTTGTCTCTTCTTCTTCTTCATCATCATCTTCACTCTCACTCCCTTTTAATTCCCCTACCCTGCATAAATCCGACAATGAGCATCGGATCTACCCACATTTGGAGGTTGGGAGGCTCCATGTATGGGGGGACACGAGGAGGAGGAGGAGGAGGAGGGGGGAGGTGGGGAAGGGGGAGGACACGACTGAGACTAGATTAAGAAAAAAAAAAATGTGGCGTACAATGGCAGGCGGCCAACAGAGGCCAACAATGGTATTCGCCAAAGAAGATTGGTGAGAGGAAGAAGAAATGGGGATGAAAGTATAGAAAATAAAAACTCAAATTATATATGTAAACAATAGAAATGGTAAAATAATAATTAATTTAAATAATTTTTATTTAATTTTTGTAATAGACTTAAGACTAGTAAAAGGAGGTATACCCAAGACTTATAGCCTAATGATTATCTAGTGTGTTTTTCTAATGGGAAGTCTAAAGTTCAAAACCCCCTTCCCCAAATATTTGTAAAAAAAAAAAAAAAGGATAAAGGAGGTATATATTTAAGAAACTTCCCTTTACAAAATTTGAGTTAGGTAATACATTTAATCCATTGTGCTTCACTTGATTTCAAATCGAAGGCACCAACAACACCACTATATCACCATACCCACTGTCATTGAAAAGCCAACTATTTTCCCGTCTTATAAGTATCACACGGCCTGAATCCTCCACCCTGGACGGACCTAATACATTAGAGGCCCAAAGTTAAATGTAAAAATGGGCCATTCAATATTTGTTTTAAAAAAACTCATATTTTTTTTTATAAAACAAAAATGTCAAAAGAAAAGATAATTGATATAAAGACTCTGATATAGGTAAATCTGGTAAGGAGCATCACGGGGTCAAAAGTTCACCCAATTATAAAAAAACGACCGAAACGGGGGCTAAAGAACCCCTCAGTACTGAGCTGAGGTGTCCCCCAGCCGAACTGAGGGTCGTCGCAGTGAAGAGATCAGGACTAAAGAGCTGAGGTCCGACCTCCCGAACTGACAATCTGTGGCACCCTTTGCTCGCCACCATAGCACTCGGGAGTTCGTCAGGCCGGTGTGAGGCCATGGCCCATGGGCCTCCAGTGATGGGCTCAAAAGCCAGCCCAAAGGATTAGAGGGTTGACCTGTCTGCTCATTGGTTGTCCAGCAGATTAGGCTAATTAACCTGAGCTCCTCTCCCCTAAACTCGCAGCACTAATCAAGTGCTGGCGCCTATAAATACACTGGGGCATCCACTGCCCAAAGGTACGTAACTACTACTGAATTCAATCTACACTTTTAGCCCTCCACTTCGGAATACTTATCCTCACGCCGGAGGGACTTACTGGGAACCACCCCAGTAGGTCTTTGTGCAGGTACTGTGTGTAGAAGATTGGAGCCCTGCTCGGAGCCCGTCACCACCCCTGAACCCAGTTTGCTGTTGTCTTATCGGTCACCCTCGCCTCAGGTATTCTTCCCGGACTATCCTGTTGGCCAGCACCACTTTTTGGCATCAACAGTTTGGCGCCGTCTGTGGGAATGCACTAAAAGCTTCCCCTGGTCGTCAGCTCCCCACGAGGTTAAGATTTGATGATCACAAGGTCTGGGAAGGAGATCTGCCAGGCTGATCAAGCGACCGTCACCAGTGGCAATCCACCACCCATGTCCGTGCAGGATATGTCTAGAGCTCCCAGGTCGGATCCTCCGTCGCCTCTTGCTGAGGGGATCCGCCTGTCCGCCATCCCACCTTCAGG
This sequence comes from Eucommia ulmoides, assembly GCA_016647705.1. Taxonomy (NCBI): domain Eukaryota; kingdom Viridiplantae; phylum Streptophyta; class Magnoliopsida; order Garryales; family Eucommiaceae; genus Eucommia; species Eucommia ulmoides. Next base: position 7,769,004 of record CM028329.1, read on the forward strand.
GCTGGAAGGTCTGGCTGCCCGGCAAGCCTCCCAAGGGGGGCTTATCTCCCCCGAGCAGCGTGTTGGGCAGCCCTCAGGGGCTCCTGACGCAGCCCACGTCAATCTTTTGGAGCGTCAGCTCGGTGAATTCCAAACCTTCTTCCAGATCGTCTTGGCCCGCTTGCCACCGGTCCCCCCGATAGATCTTCCTACAGTCCAAGTCGCGAGCAGGGAAGGTCGGGTGTTCGGGGGAGAAGAGAATATCATCCACACCGACGGGCGCGACCCGCCTCCTCGGACTCAGCACATTTATCAGAGGACAGTAGAGGCGGCACCCCACGAGATCTCGGGATCTCTGTCTCCACCTCCGCCACGCCGAAGGAGAGACGACCGAGCCGACTCACCTCTCGCCCATAGCGCTACCGTGTGGTCCGATCACCACCCCCGCCGCTATCGGGAGGTCGACTCACATTCCCCACCACGACGGCTCCCGCCTCGGGCGGCTCCCAGTCAAGCCCAGGCCCAGCCTGGAGCTGAGGTGGTAGTGGAAAGGCGTTTAGCCGATATGGAGGCGGCCCTACAACAAATCCGGGGAGCCAGGGGCCCACCTGGACTTCCCTCGGAGGTGAGATCCCCTTTCATCAACGAAATTCTGGAAGAGCCCTTGCCGGCGCAATACACCCACCCTCAAATGGTCCTCTATGACGGTGTAACCGATCCAGCGGATCACCTATCCATCTTCAGGTCGTATATGGACCTACACACTGCATCGATAGCCATGAGGTGTAAGGCATTCCCCCTCACCCTCACGGGGGCCGCCGGGGCTTGGTTCAGAATGTTGGCACCAGCTTCCATCTCCAATTTTCACGAGCTGGAATTACTCTTCTTGTCACGATTTGGGCGGTCGCGGCGTAGGCCAAAAACCATGGCTCACATCCTCGCACTCCAACAGTTGCCCGATGAGTCATTGGGAGATTATGTGGAGAGGTTTTACAAAGAGATCATCGGATATGATGAACTCAGTGACATGGTCGCGATGAGCGCGTTCATCGACGGCCTGAAACATCGACGCCTCATGTATGACCTCTGTTCTAACCCGGCTCCTACCTTGGATGCTGCCCTGGAGAGAGGCACAAGGTTCCATAACGCGGATGAGCGGGAAGCAGCGAGGAAGGACCAAGGAGGCGGTCACAAGAAGAAAGGAAAGGCAGAAGAAGGTCCAAACAAACAACATGGGTCCAAAAGGTTGCAGGCGGAAGGGAGGCTGGGTCCGTTACCCGGGGATCGGAGACTGTTTCCATCCCGGGGGAATCGCCAGCAGAACTACACGCCCCTCACTGTCTCGGTGGCCACCGTCCTGGCCGAAAATAAAGGGAGAGATTTTTTCCCTTCTCCTCCGCCACCCAACGAGAAACCGATGGGGAGGTCTATGGACAAGTATTGTGAGTTCCACAAGGACCGGGGACATTCCACCGAGAATTGTTTTCGACTTCGGGAAGAAATTGAAGCCCTCATTAGCAGAGGGTACCTGGGACGTTACGTACGAAGGGACGCCTGAGCTCCCAAAGCAGAAGAGCGCGATCCCCGCGAAGAACACAGGGGCCGCAGAAGAAGAAGAAATAGAAGTCACCCTCCTCCTAGGTCGGATGCAGCGAGGGGTGATGACGAGCACAGGATTGACGGCGAAATTAACGTCATCCATGGGGGATTAGGCCTTGGGGGAAAGACCCACTCCTCCAAGAAGAGGTACGAGCACAAAGCCAAAAGGAAGGCGAGCAAAGACGTCTTCGTGGTCAGCGCGGTGGACGCAGAGGAACACAATGTTATTTCGTTTAGTGAGGCAGACCTTCGGGACGTCCACGTACCCCACGATGACGCCCTTGTTATCATGGCAATCATCCACCACTACAAGATGGGACGAATCCTGGTCAACGGTGGCAGCTCCGCTGATATTATCTTCAAATGGGCGTTCGAAAAGATGAGTGTGGATCCCAGCATGATAAAACCATCGACAGCCCCCCTAGTCGGTTTCGGAGGGGACGTTGTGAACGCCGCCGGGTGGGTCTCACTTCCTGTGACAGTCGGGGCCCATCCACGGACCTCCACTGTCTGGACCAAATTTCTGATCGTGGACAGGCCCTCGCCCTATAACGCAATCATGGGCCGGCCTACAGTGGCTGCCCTTAAAGCTGTCTGTTCCCCATACCACTAGGCGATGAAGTTCCCCACTGAAGGAGGTGTGGGAATTGTAAGGGGTGACCAGGAATCTTCCCGGTCTTGTGCGTGGAGGGCGTTGGAAAGGAAGAAATAGCAATCACAGGTGGAGCCAGAGCTCGGAGGCTCCGAACTCATAGCTCTAGGCCGAGGGCTGGAGCATGTGCCTATCGACGATCCTAGAGAGGAGGAGGCTGGTCCCCGACCTCATGAGGAACTGGAAGAGGTTTCCATACACCCAACCATCGGAGAGCGAACTATCAGGATTGGTTCTCGTCTCCTGTCCGAACAGAGGGACGAACTCATCCAACTGCTCCGACGTAATTACGACATCTTCGCCTGGTCCCATGACGAGCTGCCAGGCGTTGATCCTAACGTGGCGATGCACTGCCTCTATGCTGATCCACACCATCCTCCCGTACGGCAAAAGCGACAGAAATTTCATCCGGAACGTCAGAAATTAATTGAAGCTGAGATGGATAAATTAATCAGTTCTGGTGTTGTTGAAGAGGTCAAATTCCCGAACTGGTTGGCAAATGTGGTCCTGGCCCCCAAGGCTGGCAACAAGTGGCGCCTTTGTGTTGATTTCAAATATCTGAATAAAGCTTGCCCGAAGGACTTCTTTCCTCTGCCCAGGATTGACATCGTCATCGACGCCACTGCGGGACATGAGCGCCTAAGTTTCCTTGACGCTTATGCTGGGTACAATCAAATTCCACTATTCTCCCCCGATAAGAGCAAAACGTCGTTCATCACCGATAGGGGTACATACTGCTACAAAGTAATGCCGTTCGGTTTACGCAACGCCGGAGCCACTTATCAACGGTTGGTGAACAAAATGTTCAAGGAGGAAATCGGACGGACTATGGAGGTTTACATTAATGACATGTTGGTCAAGAGCGCAAGAGCCCTTGACCACACACAACATCTCCACGACTGCTTCGAGAAACTCCGGGTCCACCGCATGAAGCTCAACCCAAACAAATGTATCTTTGGGGTCTCTGCAGGGAAGTTCCTGGGGTACATGGTCTCCCAGCGCGGCATCGATGCCAACCCCGACCAACTACATGCAATCCTTGGAATGGCCTCCCTTAGGAACAAGAAGGAGGTACAGATGTTGACGGGGAGACTCGCCGCACTCAACCGCTTTATATCCCGAGCATCAGAAAAGTGTTTGCCGTTCTTCAAAGTGCTAAGGGGCAGCGGCAGTTTTGGGTGGACGGACGAGTGCGAGTCAGCTTTCCAAGCACTCAAGAACTATTTGTCCTCTGCTCCCCTACTTAGCACACCCAAGGAGGGGGAGACCCTTTACCTGTATATCGCCGCGTCTGAGACAGCGGTGAGTGCCGCTCTTGTGAGGGATGACACCGGGGTCCAACATCCGGTCTTTTACTCTAGCAGGGTCCTCTCGGACGCCGAAACAAGGTACACTAGGTTCGAGAAACTGGCGTACGCTCTACTAGTGGCCTCCCGAAAATTGAAACAATATTTCCAAGCACACCAGATCGTCGTCCTCACGGATCAGCCAATAAGACAAATCTTACATTCACCAGACATCTCGGGGCGATTGATGAAGTATAGCCTCGAGCTGGGTCAGTTTCATATTGAGTACCGCCCTAGGACGGCCATTAAGGGTCAAGTCCTAGCCGATTTCATCGCCGAGCTCACATTTCCTGAAGATCCTGATCCGCCCACTGATCAACCCGAAGCGAAAAGGGCGGGAGAGAAGGAGCTGCAGAAGAAATCCGGCCCGGATAACGGTCTGATGACATGGAAGCTGTTTACCGATGAATCGTCCAACACCAACGGTTGTGGGGCAGGAATGGTGCTCGTTGCCCCATGCAACGAAGAAGTTGAGTATGCCCTGAGACTGGGGTTTAGAGCAACTAATAACGAGGCCGAGTACGAGGCTTTGCTTGCTGGGCTTCGTATGGCCAGAGAATTTAATGTGACGACGCTGTCCGTCTTTTGTCACTCGCAGCTGGTTGTCAGCTAGGTCAATGGGGATTACTTGGCAAAAGACACTAGCGTGACTGCGTATCTTGAGAGAGTCAAAACGCTGATGAAGGAATTCGAAGGAATCAATGTATCCAAAATACCTCGCGAGAAGAACAGGCATGCCGATGCTTTGGCAAACCTTGCTTCGGCAGTAGCGTCAACCTTGAAGCGAAGTGTGCCCATTGAATATCTCGATATTCCGAGCACAACAACGTCTGATCATATAGCTCCGATCTGTGAGCTCAATTACCGTCCCACTTGGATGGATCCCATCCGTAAGTACCTGGAAGACGGAACGCTCCCCGACGAGCTCAACGAAGCAAGAAGGATGCGATACAGATCAGCCCGATATTGCATTCTGGACGGAGTACTGTATCGGCGCTCCTTCTCTGGGCCATACTCACTGTGTCTGCGGCCGGAAGAGGCCGACTACGTAATGAGGGAGACCCATGAGGGAATCTGTGGCAACCACTTGGGGGGCAGAGCCTTGGCGGGCAAACTCCTCCGCCAAGGATATTTCTGGCCCAAAATGTTGGAAGATGCGAGTAAGTTCGTTAAAAAATGCGATAAGTGCCAACGCTTCGGTCCCCACCCTCATCTACCTCCAACGGCCATGGTGCCCATGGTAAGTCCGTGGCCCTTTGCCCAGTGGGGAATCGATTTGTTAGGCCCTTTTTCCGTAGGCCACTGGTCAAAGGAAGTTCCTCGTGGTCGCCATCGACTACTTCACCAAGTGGGTGGAAGCCGAACCAAGGAAAGAATCAGGGACTTTGTCTGGAAGTCCATGGTGTGCCGATTCGGGATCCCGAGGGTGATCGTGTCCAACAACGGCACTCAATTTGACAACGACTTATTTACGTCTTTCTGTTCCGGCTTAGGAATCGGAACGCACTTTGCGTCCCCGGGCCATCCCCAAGCTAATGGATAGGTAGAAGTCATGAATCGGATGGTCCTACATGGTTTAAAGACCAGGCTCGACAAAGCCAAAGGGAGATGGGTGGAGGAACTTTACCCTGTCCTTTGGGCCTACCACACCACCTCCCGGACCCCGACTGGAAAGACACCGTTGGCAATGACATTCGGATCCGAATCCGTAATTCCTACGGAAATTGGATTACCAACCTTCCGTACATCATCTAGTGGGCAGGACCAGCAAACGAACGACGCAATGCTGGCCCTTAACCTGGACCTTTTAGAAGAACGGCGGGAGAACGCTCGGGTACGCCAGGCGGCATACCAGCAACGGGCAGCCCGATACTATGACAGAAGGGTACGACCACGGCATTTTGACGTGGGAGACTTAGTCCTCAGAAAGGTGACCCTCGCGACAAAGGAGCCAAACGCAGGAAAGTTGGCCGCCAGCTGGGAGGGACCATATCGCGTGATAAGAATTGCAAGGCCGGGTATGTATGAACTCGAAACTAAGGAAGGCGTTCCGCTGCAACACCCATAGAACGCCGACCATCTCAAGCAATACCACTATCAGACAAGGGTCATTTTGTAATCTCTCATCTGTTTACCACTAAGTATCAAATATTTTGTTATTAATATGACGACTTTGATTACTTAAACGGACCTTCCAGCACACTAGGATGCTCTTATTGCCGGCTGGGGGGGCAGGGTGGTTGCAAACCCAACAGTTAATTACTCATGAGGTACCATAACATCCTTACGGTTAGAAGCGTTGAGAACTAAGATCCGTTAGAGCGTGACACGCATGCAGAAAGGAGGGGGTTGTATTCTATTTCTTCAAAAAACAATTGTGTTGTATTTCATTTCTTCAAAAAATCATCAAGGGCTTTACATCGGTGGGGTTCCAGCCCATATTTCAAAAAAAAAAAAAAAAAAGAGAGAAGTGTACATACAAAGGCAGTTTAGCAAAAATAAATAAAAAAAACCCACAAAATTTTTCTAAGTCTTCAAAAAAGGCCGAGGTAAAGATCTATTCCTCCCCAGAAGAACCGTCAACGCCCACGACGTCTACATTGGTGTCTTCCTCGGCCTCAGCCTCAGCCTCCTCGTTGCCAACACCTTCAGCACCAGCTTCGCGTGCTGGACCCTCAGCCTCCCTTACAACAGGCTGCTCCGCCGCTAGCCCAACCTGCTGGGTAAATTCCATCCCAACACCCAAACTGTCAAATTCCGGGTAGTGGCGCTGGAGGTAGAGGATCGTGGCCTGGTGCCCGTCTTCCATGAATTCGGCAGCAAGCTCGTACTTCAAATTTTCGAATTCCTCGCTGGCTTTATAGCCCTCAACAGCTTTCTGCTCCGCCCGACGGATGGCCTTTCCCCTCTGCTGCTCTTCCTTTTTCAGTCTCCTCTCCAGCTCCTCCACTCTCTTCTCCAACTGCACCTTCTACCTCTCAGCGTCATCCCGCTCTTGGGTTACGAGGACATGCCTGGCTTGTAGGCCCTGATGAGCCTGGGCGGCAAGCTGGAGGTCATCCATCAGACGGTTCACCTTGGCCTCAGCAGCATTCTTCTCTGACCTCAGCATGGCCTCCTCCATGGCACTCTCCGATATTCGGTCAAAAACCACGGACATTCGAAGCATGCCCTGCAAAAAACAAACAAAAAACAATGTTATCATACTTAGCAACATTTAGCCACACAATGCAGAGCAAAGAAATGCCAGGGTGAGAACGCGTTACCGCCAGTTGGTCGCAGATGGCCTGACGCATCAGGTTGCCAGTGCTCTCCTCCTCCATCAATGTTTTGTCGTTGGGCGGCGTCATGCGGCGGAGATAGCCCGGCATCACCTCTGGGCTCTTCAGCAGAGCACGGTCAGCCGGCAGCCCGGTGTTCGCCACCCCAAAGAAGGATCCGTCAACAGTCAGCTCGGATGATGCCCCGGGCACAAAATTCGCCCTCTTCGAGGACTTGTGCTTTTTATGCCTCCCCTCGTGGGTTTTCCTCTTCCCCTTGTCCGAACGGAGGGGAGAAGAGTCGCCGCTCACATTCTGCACGGATTGCCGAGACCTGGATTTCGATTGGGGCGTGTCTCGGATCACAACGCCTGGCAGGGCAGGGGAGTGACTGCGGGCTGGCGTCCCGAGCGGTTGGGCGGATTCCTTCTCTACTTTTTCTGCCCCGACCGCTTCCTTTGCCTTCTTCTTCTCCAGCAGCATACGAACTGCCATAGCCTTATCCATAGCTACAATATTTAATAAGATTTTTAGATATTCTTCCGTCCAGGCCGGCAGCATCCGGTCCTATACAGGGATATCTGCATGAATCGAGCGTAGCACACATAAAGATTACCAAGTACGCGCAATTGACATAGCAGGAAAGTCCTTACCGTTGTCTGAGTCAAGAAAGAAATCTGGTGAGGTGGAGACGTCCGGTGGAGAAAACCAGAAAGCTGAGAATAGCTGCGACGCGATCAAGGTGTTTACATCCTTGAAGGCAGTCCTCAACACCTTATCTCTCTGCTCGCAAATCACTCGGCCCGGCTCTGGTCTTTTCTTCTTGGGCGTCTCCTTAGCTGCAGGAAGTCACGGAAACAAATGTATCAGTGCATAGACCATACTGAAAACCCCCAACCGAACCCTCCCCTTACGGGGTCCCAGCCTTACCAACTCTTTCCCATTCCATCTGGAGAGGGTATCTTCCTTCTTCTTCCAGGCCGGCCTGCCAACCGCTCCCCCCGATATAGAAGAACTGGGGCTTCCATCGATGAATGGAAGAGTCCAGGTCCTTCAAGAAAGTCGACCTGGACGAAATGTAACACCACCCAGCGCCCCGAGGGAGTGGCTTAAGGAAGAATAGAGCCTTGAAGAAGAGATCAATGCTCGGCTCGAGTCCCTCGACCTGGAAGATGATGTACGAAGCCACCAGGGCTCTAATACCGTTCGGAGCAATTTGTGACGGACACAAATGATACTCCTCACAAACGGCCCTGACCCACCAGTAGAGGGGAAACCAAAGACCAGCCTCCAGCTGTTTGCTATAAACTGTCATAAACCCAGCTGGTGGCATACAAGCCCGGTCGTCGGGCCCAGGAACAAGTGTCATGACCTCCTCCGGAATGAAGAACTCACTCCGACAAGAGAGCACGGATTCCTCGTTCATGGTTGTTTTAATTTTCCAAACCGTACTCGAGGGCGGGACCTTTACAAACAACTTCTCCGGCCCGGCATTGTGCACCTCGTTTTCACGAAACAACTGGGGAATGGAGACACTGGTGTGGATCTCCACCACCGTGACGGGTTCGGGAGGGACCCCGACCCTAGCGTCAATTGATGTGGAGGCCCCACCACTCTCGTCGGCACGACTCACCACGAAGGCACGGTCCTCCAGGCATGACTGGATAGCACCGCTCGTTTCGTGGATCCTCGCCATAGCACTCGAAGAGGCGTCTCCCGGAGCGGGGCGCCTCTCCACCCTAAACTGAGGGGAGCTGGCGGACGACCGGTCCGAGGAGCCGGACTCCGATCCGTCGGAAGAACCAGAAGAGGAAAACGAGGAGTACGAAGGGGTTCCCGACATTCTGTTCGGACACAAGGAAGCCGAGAAAACCAAAACAGAGTACCAGTACCGGGGAGGCAGACGGGGTTCTGGACTATTCGCAAAGGTCAAATGAATGGTAGGGGCCACCATTTATAAAAGCCAAAGGTGCCCAGATGAAAGGTCGCAAAGGCCAACGGCTGGGGACGCCTTGGTTTGCACGCCCCTGCCACGTGGCACCCATCTAACGATGGTGGAGTGACCTATCACACCACTCAGCAGATGGGGCACGTGTGCCGCGTTCTGTCACGTGGGAAGGGGAAGGCTCTCAAACTTCCCATCCTGAAAATTTTCTAAGGCGTGGAAATGGCCGAGCTCACGACCCTACGGGCTCTCAGCTCGGACAAAATTCAAAAGGGGAAGGCTCTCAAACTTCCCACCCTGAAAATTTTCTAAGGCATGGAAATGGCCGAGCTCACGACCCTACGGGCTCTCAGCTCGGACAAAATTCAAAAGGGGAAGGCTATCAAACTTCTCACCCTGAAAATTTTCTAAGGCATGAAAATGGCCGAGCTCACGACCCTACGGGCTCTCAGCTCGGACAAAATTCAAAAGGGGGAAGGCTCTCAAACTTCCCACCTTGAAAATTTTCTAAGGCATGGAAATGGCTGAGCTCACGACCCTACGGGCTCTCAGCTCGGACAAAATTCAAAAGGGGAAGGCTCTCAAACTTCCCACCCTGAAAATTTTCTAAGGCATGGGAATGGCCGAGCTCACGACCCTACGGGCTCTCAGCTCGGACATATTCAAAAGGGGGAAGGCTCTCAAACTTCCCACCCTGAAAATTTTCTAAGGCATGGGAATGGCCGAGCTCACGACCCTACGGACTCTCAGCTCGGACAACATTCAAAAAGGGAAGGCTCTCAAACTTCCCACCCTGAAAATTTTCTAAGGCATGGAAATGGTCGAGCTCATGACCCTACGGGCTCTCAGCTCGGACAACATTCAAAAAGGGAAGGCTCTCAAACTTCCCACCCTGAAAATTTTCTAAGGCATGGGAATGGCCGAGCTCACGATCCTACGGGCTCTCAGCTCGGACAACATTCAAAAAGGGAAGGCTCTCAAACTTCCCATCCTGAAAATTTTCTAAGGCATGGAAATGGCCGAGCTCACGACCCTACGGGCTCTCAGCTCGGACATATTCAAAAGGGGGAAGGCTCTCAAACTTCCCACCCTGAAAATTTTCTAAGGCATGGAAATGGCCTAGCTCACGACCCTACGGGCTCTCAGCTCGGACAAAATTCAAAAGGGGAAGGCTCTCAAACTTCCCACCCTAAAAATTTTCTAAGGCATGGGAATGGCCGAGCTCACGACCCTACGGGCTCTCAGCTCGGACAAAATTCCAAAGGGGAGGCTCTCAAACTTCCCACCCTGAAAATTTTCTAATGCATGGAAATGGCCGAGCTCACGACCCTACGGGCTCTCAGCTCGGACAACATTCAAAAAGGGAAGGCTCTCAAACTTCCAACCCTGAAAATTTTCTAAGGCATGGGAATGGCCGAGCTCACGACCCTACGGGCTCCCAGCTCGGACAACATTCAAGAAGGGAAGGCTCTCAAACTTCCTACCCTGAAAATTTTCTAAGGCATGGAAATGGCCGAGCTCACGACCCTACGGGCTCTCAGCTCGGACAAAATTCAAAAGGGGGAAGGCTTTCAAACTTCCTACCCTGAAAATTTTCTAAGGCATGGAAATGGCCGAGCTCACGACCCTACGGGCTCTCAGCTCGGACAAAATTCAAAAGGGGAAGGCTCTCAAACTTCCCATCCTGAAAATTTTCTAAGGCATGGGAATGGCCGAGCTCACGACCCTACAGGCTCTCAGCTCGGACATATTCAAAAGAGGGAAGGCTCTCAAACTTCCCACCCTGAAAATTTTCTAAGGCATGGGAATGGCCGAACTCACGACCCTACGGGCTCTCAGCTCGGACATATTCAAAAGGGGGAAGGCTCTCAAACTTCCCACCCTGAAAAATTTCTAAGGCATGGGAATTGCCGAGCTCACGACCCTACGGGCTCTCAGCTCGGACAACATTCAAAAAGGGAAGGCTCTCAAACTTTCTCCCCTGAAAATTTTCTAAGGCATGGAAATGGCCGAGCTCACGACCCTACGGGCTCTCAGCTCGGACATATTCAAAAGGGGGAAGGCTCTCAAACTTCCCACCCTGAAAATTTTCTAAGGCATGTGAATGGCCGAGCTCACGACCCTACGGGCTCTCAGCTCGGACAAAATTCAAAAAGGGAAGGCTCTCAAACTTCCCACCCTGACAATTTTCTAAGGCATGGAAATGGCCGAGCTCACGACCCTACGGGCTCTCAGCTCGGACAAAATTCAAAAGGGGAAGGCTCTCAAACTTTCCCCCCTGAAAATTTTCTAAGGCATGGAAATGGTCGAGCTCACGACCCTACGGGCTCTCAGCTCGGACATATTCAAAAGGGGGAAGGCTCTCAAACTTCCCACCCTAAAAATTTTCTAAGGCATGGAAATGGTCGAGCTCACGACCCTACGGGCTCTCAGCTCGGACAAAATTCAAAAGGGGGAAGGCTCTCAAACTTCCCACCCTGAAAATTTTCTAAGGCATGGAAATGGCCGAGCTCACGACCCTACGGGCTCTCAGCTCGGACAAAATTCAAAAGGGGACGGCTCTCAAACTTCCCACCCTGAAAATTTTCTAAGGCATGGAAATGGCCGAGCTCACGACCCTACGGGCTCTCAGCTCGGACATATTCAAAAGGGGGAAGCCTCTCCACCATTCCCACACTCAAACAGTTCAGAGGCCGTGACACTGGCCGGACTCCCGACTTGCCGGACTCTCAGCTCGGCCAACTTGCAAAAAAAAAAAAAAAAAAAAAAAACCGGTAACGTTCCCCAGCCTCTACTCTTTCCCTTTCGTTTTCCAGTCGCTTCTCCCCTCAGGGATCTGTGGAATCTCAGTATCACATTTTGACACCGATATGCTCACCTCCTGTTCCTTACATCCTCCTTCAAAATCCCGAGGCCATCACGTTTCACTCCTACCCTCGGGACTTGGGGGGCAACTGATATAGGTAAATCTGGTAAGGAGCATCACGGGGTCAAAAGTTCACCCAATTATAGAAAAACGACCGAAACGGGGGCTAAAGAACCCCTCAGTACTGAGCTGAGGTGTCCCCCAGCCGAACTGAGGGTCGTCGCAGTGAAGAGATCAGGACTGAAGAGCTGAGGTCCGACCTCCCGAACTGACAATCTGTGGCACCCTTTGCTCACCACCATAGCACTCGGGAGTTCGTCAGGCCGGTGTGAGGCCATGGCCCATGGGCCTCCAGTGATGGGCTCAAAAGCCAACCCAAAGGATTAGAGGGTTGACCTGTCTGCTCATTGGTTGTCCAGCGGATTAGGCTAATTAACCTGAGCTCCTCTCCCCTAAACTCGCGGCACTAATCAAGTGCTGGCGCCTATAAATACACTGGGGCATCCACTGCCCAAAGGTACGTGACTACTACTGAATTCAATCTACACTTTTAGCCCTCCACTTCGGAATACTTATCTTCGCGCCGGAGGGACTTACTGGGAACCACCCCAGTAGGTCTTTGTGCAAGTACTGTGTGTAGAAGATTGGAGCCCTACTCGGAGCCCGTCACCACCCCTGAACCCAGTTTGCTGTTGTCTTATCGGTCACCCTCGCCTCAGGTATTCTTCCCGGACTATACTGTTGGCCAGCACCACTTTTTGGCATCAACAGGCTCATTTAAATTAGTTTTTTATTTGAAAAAAAATAAAAATAAAAATATAGGTGTCAATTTCAAGGAGCTCCTAAAATTTGGGGCCTAAAGTGACTGCTTTAATTGCTTTGGTAGGGGTCAGTTGCACATCCACCACGGAAATGATGAAACACATATAGGGAAGAGAGATTCATTGTAAACAGAAGAAAGAAAAGGAGAACAAAAAAAAATCATCATTTGGACCAAAATGAAAGAATTATTGTATTTAAAAGTTCAACGTGTTTAGATTAAAACTACGAGGACATAACAGCCAATTTCAGGGAAATAACTGTTATTATCTCTAACGTGTATTATAATTTGTTGCTTTCTAAATAAAGCAACTTTCCTTATCTGTTTAAGATCTATTGGTCTTCACTACACGAAAACAAAGGCGGTGGCATGAAAGAAGAGAATGATTGAGATTCCTATTGTGTGACTTGGATTACGATGTCATATTCACTACGTGTCCAATTATTAGTCGTATGTCGCTTCGAAAAGCGTGGGGGAAATCTGTGGATAATTAGGTGGAACTCGGGAATGAGTCCCAGCGGGGCCGGAGAATGAGCCGTTGAATGCGCCGAGCTGGGCGATGGCTTTAGTCTTACGATTTAAGCTGCTTAATTAACTCGGCTATGAAATGACTGACTAAATAGGAAGAAACTTTTCACCAGAGTCAACAATTGATCAAAATTGGGAATCCAAGGTAATAATAAGAAAAAGAAATCGAGTACATGGAGGAAACTTAAGGTGGTGTTTGATAATCATTTATGTGTCCATCCTAGTAATTGAATGAAATGTTTGATAATCATTTATGTGTCCATCCTAGTAATTGAATGAAAATGGCTAGGATGGAAACGGAATGAGAGAGGGTGAAATGAGAAAAAAAAATTCTTTTTGAGAGTAGAATGGCGTTTGGTAACGATAATTTTTTTTTTATTTTTTTATTTTGGGAACATAATCGTGTTTGTTAACAATTTTATCTTAAAATCAAATTATTTATTTTTAGATTTTTTTTTTTTTTGGTTTTGGCCTGACGGCGGCGGCGGGGGGAGGGGGGGAACGGCTACCAGTGGGTGGGTGATGGTGGCTAGACGGCCAACGGCTGACGGTGGCCAGCAGGCGTCGCCGAACAGTGGTCGGCGGCCGGCGATGTCAGAGGTGACCGGCGACGGTCGCCGGAGATTGCCGGCGGTGGACGGTGGTCGGCGACGACGGACAGCAGATGAACAGTAACTGTGATTTTGGGAGTGGAATGGGAATAATGAGAAATAATTTTTTTTTGTTTCTCATTTCTTAAGAAAAAAATGGATACAATTTTCAAATGGGAACGAGAACAAAAATTACCAAACGCTATTCCCAAACAAAAATCTCAAAAATCTAGGAATGGAATGAAAATTTCTGGAATGGAAATGATTACCAAATGGGAGCCTAAGATGCCGTTTTAAAATGTATATTGAGAGCCTTATTAGGGTAATTATTTGAATGAGAAAAGCAATGATCTCGGTTTACGAGACGATTTTCTTTCACAAATAACTCTTAAGGGCGTGTTTGATATGAATGGAAAATGGAAGAGAAATGAAAAATAGAAGAAGAAATGAAAAAAAAAAAAAATTGTGTTTAGTGTGGAAGAAAAATAAAAGGAGAATGAAAATGGGAAAGATAAAACACAAATTTCGAGACAAGTTTTCTTCCCACCCCCAAAATTTGGGAGGAAAAAGAGAGGAAACGGTTTTAGATATCAAAATTACAATTATACCATTAATAATTGATTTTTTAATTTATTTTCGGAATATATGAGGACAAATTAGTAAATTATGTTAAATTAAATTATTTTCTATCCTTTCATTTTCCTTCCCAACCAAATAACATTAAGGAAAAAAAAATTTCTTTCACAATGGATAAAAATATTTTTTTTTTTCTTTTCTTTTCCCCTCCTTCTAACCAAACATACCCTAAGAGAATAATAGATTTTTCACAATGATTTTACCCTCTTTTGATCTAAATCTCTCAAAGTTTAAAGACATGACCGGTAACCACTTAATTTTGAAATGTTAAAAATTTAAGTGTTAAAAATATTAAAAAATTGTTTAATAAATTTAAAATTTTAAGTGTTGAATTTTTTTTTATTTGATAAATACAAAATTTAAATATTAAAAATTGTTTAATTTACGTAACTAAACTAATAAAAAATCAAAATAATTAAATAAAAACAATCATAGATTTCACTAGGGTCGGCCCATAGACAAATGGCAGAAATCTCGTCCATTGCGACAATCGCTTGCGTTTCCAAGCCAAAACTATAGATTCGACTAACCTCTTGGCTGATTCCTCTCTTTGAAGAAGCGATTTAAATGGCTTTCTAGTTAGAGATAACATCTCATACCTAATACACAACCAAAAAAGGAAATATCTTTGTTCATTTCTCTCAAACATGTTAATTAAAGTGGTGTTTTAGTGTTTCTGTTTCCAAATTTGGGTTTTTGTTCACAGAAAACCTTGAACGAAAACAAAAATTTAGGGAAAATTCTGTATTTTCCCAAGAATTTACTTTCAAAATCTGGGATCCGAGTAGAAATATCTTCTTTTATTTTTTTTTCTTGTTTTTTGTTACCATATTTCTGTTTTTGTTCTTGATTTTATAGGAACAGAAATAGAAATCTAGAAATAGAAACACCGAATAGACAAGGCCTTATGTTTATATTCTTGTTTTTCTTTTCTTCTTCTTCCCCAAAAGTTTAGAATGAAATTAGATCAATGGGAACAAAAATAAATAAATAAATCATGTTCTCTTCACATTTTTTGAAGTTTAGACAATTTTTTGTTCCTTGACTTTTGTTTGCGTTCCAAGTTTTTTGGGAACAGAGACAGAAACACAAAAAACAGAGACAGAAACACTAAACAAACACCAATTTAAATGATTCAAACAACACATCATTTAAGTATATGTAAGCTAAAGTCAAATTCAACGACGAGTTCAGATTCAAAGTCAAGCCCTAATTTAAACACCTAACTAGTTACCAATAGCTATGATTTCGCTATAACTGATCAAAATTACTTGAATTGAATGACAATAATATATTTATAAACTAAAATAATTAGTAAATTAACTGTCGATTTTAAGAGAAACAAAAATTTTTGCAAAACACAAACAAAATTGAAGAACTCACTCAGCAAATAACGAGATCGCCATCATCATCATACTCTTTATCACTACTCAATCTTTCCCTTCGTATCTCCCTCTTCTTCTTCTTCTTCTTGTTCCTTTGTTTCTTCCTGAGCAGCTTCTTTGCCTTTGGACTGTTATTCGGTGAGATACGACTCGACAACATGCCGAACGAATTGTTTCCGGTTCGGCATCGATAGGTCGAATCAAATATTGGTGGCATAGAGGAGGAGGAGGATCGATCACATGTCAGAGGTAATGGTCGGCGAATCGCCGCCCTCTCGCTGTTTTTTATCTTCATCTTTTTTCGATCCGCCGTTTCTCTTCTCAACTTGCCTCCATTGTCTCTCTTCTCAACCCTTCTGAACTCGCCGCCTCTGGACAAATGAAAACCTATCGAATGGATAGAAGAAACCCTATCGAATGAAGGGCAAAATTGGCAATTTCCTTTTTTTTTAATTTAAAATTTTCTAAGCACTTTCTGCAAAAAGAAATAAGGAAGGGGGCTTTGTTCAATTTTTAATTTAATATTTCACTTAATTTTTAAATTAATTTAATTAATTAAATAGTTTTAATTACATTTGTCAAACACATTTAATTAATTTTTTTTAATCAAAAAGTCCCTAAGACTCAAAAAAACAAAAAATAAAATAATATATATATATATATATATATATATATATATATATATATATATATATATATATATATATATATATATATATCTTTTTAGATCACAAAAATTCTAATCTCTCTTGACGTATAATCCCTTAAAAATACAGGTAATATATTGGTAATATGAAAAATAAATTTCCAACGGCTAGTTTGTACAAACATCCTCCAAATCTTTCCCAATATATCTTCCCATTTCTTTAACTCTCCAACAGCTAATTTGATTATTAATTTGGCTTGAAATCAATTCAGATTCATGCCCAATTTAAGGACCGAAATGCATTTTCAGTAAAGTCCACATTTTTGAATGAAAATATTCCAAAATAATTAAAAATATTTTATACCAATTAAAAATAATTTAGAAATATTTAAGTATAAATACAAGGCAAAAATATCTCAGAATAACGTTAAATTTTTTTCAAAAATTTAAGAAATCGGTCAACCGATCCCAATTCAGTCGTCTGTTTGAAGCATTTTCTCAATGGTTGTGAAGAACAATCGGTCAATCATTTCCTCCAATCAGTCGATCATTTTAAGTTTTCTAGGAACTTGTTCTTTCAGTGGACCATTTGATCGATTCCACTTTTTTCTCAATTTCTTTTGGGAACCTGTATTTTTCAATTGATCAAAATCATTTCTAGTCAACCGTTTGAGCGTTTTCAGGTTTTAACAGTTTTCAAAATTCAGTTACAACCAGTTGACTGATTTTTAAAATCAGATGACCAATTCTAATTGGAATTCTCATAAAAACTCATCTAAGGCATTATTTAAACACTCCTAAACACATAATCAAACACATATAAGCATATAAGATCAATTTATGTGCAGTGAGTGACCCTAGTCGGATTTTTATAATAAAAAAAATATAGTAGTATTAGCCTTGTATTACCATTGAACAAAAAATATTCTTCGAAATTGTTCTTCATCATATCTCCAATTTAGCATGCTCTTGATCATTCATAATTGTTTCTCATTTTGTTAACTCATTAACTTAGTCCTCCTTTAATCTGATTAATTTTTTATAATGACATCTTCAATGACAATATTAGTACAATTAAACATCCAAATTAATTGGATCGTCAAAACCATCAAATAAGATTTGAATTCATTTGAAATTAAGAAGCGCAATTATTTCAAAGGTGCTATTGGCGCTCTTTCTATGTCCACTTAGACGCCATATTTATATTTAGTTGATTATATGTGAAATTCACCCCCTTTAATCCACAGGCTAATATTTCCATCAAATTTCTTTGGGATCTATATTCATAAATTTAATTGATACCAACGTACGGATTCAACGACACAAACTATTATTTCAATTAATAGTATGTATAACTGATGTGGATAAAATTGGCACTGTAACCAATGGTTGAAAGATGAGTGAAAGAAGGACCCAAGCAAGTCCCCAACAGGTTGGCATGACTACTCATGGGTTCAGATGGGTCAAGTTCGATCCGATGGAAGCTTGACATGAGCTTAGAGGGAACATGGGAAGAGCTCCCACGAGCTATCATATGGGCTCGTCTATTACCAAACAACTCGGGTTTACCTCTTCAGGCTTCCGTCAGCTCGTTCCCATGGCTTTATGCAAAGTGATAGAATAATTAAAAGGCGAAATATTGGAAGAGAAATGAGATCAGCCACAGAAATATACAAAGGTGTCTAAAAAGAAAAAGAAAAAAGGAAAAAAAAAAACAAAAAAACTAGCATTTAACTTAATGCGGCTAGGGTTTTTAACCTAACAAGTCAAAGTCCATATACATATAATAACACATCCCATCAAACTAAAAGTGGTAAAGCAGATATGAACTTAAATTTGGAAATTAAAAGTGTGAAAACATCCTGATAGATGGATTTTGGTGAAAATATATGTTGTCTAATCAACAGAAGTGACATAGCGAGACAAACAATATTTTAGATAATATGATGATGACACGATACTCAACTTCGGTACTATAGTGAGAAACCATAGTTTATTTCTTACTACGCCATGAAATATGGGAGTTGCATAAGAAAAAATAGTAACTAGTGGTAGAATGTTTGTCGATGAGATCCCCAGCCTAGTAGGTGTCAAAGTAAGATTGTAAGGTGTGAGTGGATTGGGTTAAAAAATGAAGTACACTAAGCAAGGTGCCTTTGACATACCGAAGAATGCAAAAATCAGCCAAGTAATGAGTGGTCAAAGGAGCGGACAACATATGCAATGCTTGAATGAGTAATGTTGCAATATACCAAACTTCCAACTAGTTGGCGATAAAGGATGCATCAAGGAGAGGTAAGTCATCTAGTGGAGTATGTATGATATTCGACTCTAGATGCGTATTGGCAATAGTAGAGTCAATGATACCAGCCAAAAATACAATCCAGGTTTGGGTCAATAGTCATATTATTTTACCAGAAATAATAGGGACCAATTTGAAATTTTGATAACATTCTTGTACAAAAACAATATTTCCCATAAAAAGTGTTTCAAAAATATTCTTATAAAATAATATCATTTTAGAACATTAAAAAATGTTTTAAAAATATTTATCGCTGAAAACAATATAAAAATATTTCTTGAAAATGTTCACGAAATTTAAAAATTCAAAGCCATTTGGTCGACTAAATTAAGTATTTTTCGAAAAAAATTGGGACTTGAAAAATTAGGTCGATTGAATTCACAATTTGGTCGACTAAATTAGACTAAGTTCTGGTTCCTGAAAAATCAAGTTGACCAAATCACCTATTAAGTTGATTGAAATAACCCTTTTTCTCAAAACTTCTAGAACATTTATCATCCAGTCAGCCGAATTAGCATTCAGCGACTGAATTAACCCTACTTCACAATTTTATGGTCCTTGTGTTATCCAGTCGACTGAATTGGCCATTCAATCAACTCATTGAATTAGAAAATTAATTTTTCAACAATCTATTACGACCAGTTGACTAATTTGGCAAACGAGTTGACTTAATTGAACCCTTATACCTCTAAATCATGCAAGAAAATGATCTTAACACGTTTTAAGCACTTTGGCATTTATACTAAGCACTTAATCACACACAATTATAACATTTAACATATATTTGAGTGCAGCACGTGATCCAAATCAGATTGATATGAATTCGACAAACATAAATGTTGTTTTACCTTAGAAATACAACAAATAATTCGCCAAAAAAATTTCTTCATTATTCCACTGGTCTTGAATCATCTTGATTATCTGTTTTAATTTTAATACATCAAATTATCATACTTTTTTCTCAAACAATTGTAAATCTAACTAATGTTCTTTTATATTGTAATCACATCTCAATTACAATATTAGTGTAGAAAAATCATCAAGTTAATTGACTCATCAAAATCATCAAAATAGGAATTAAATCTTTAGGTTTAACAAGAACAATTTAGAATATCGAGCTACCAAATGTCTTTGGTTCTCCTATTTAATCATATTAAATATATAGACGTTCTAATCAACATTCAAGGTCTAGAGTAATATTGATATTATTAAATAATAATATCAAAATACCTTTTATTATTACTTGAGATCGATACTAGAACAAGCTTGCCTAGGACTTTCCATAGCGTTTGTCTCCAATAATCTCCTAATAGCAGTATAGCCAATCCGATAGTATTAAATACTTCATCCGGCTAACCGCCATAGAGTTAGGGCTTTAGTGAGTAAATCTATCATGTTTGTCTGTTGTTCATACTCTCTATTTAGATATATTAATTTTTAATAAAAACATGAAAACATCGCTCATGTTGTTTGGATATTGATGATACCTAGGTTCCTTGGTTTGAGCTATAGCCCCATCCTTGTCATAATACCAAGGTATCGTGACTCAATGGTTAGAACCAAAGTTCAACAATTGAACTTCTAAATCCTTACACTATATAAACTGTATCTGACGTAGTTATGAACACGTTCTCCATAGTTGAATCTGAAGTTCTGAATCTCATTTATAACTTCTCCTACTAAAGACCTCACCTATCAAGATATAAGAATATCCAGAAAAAGACTAACACTTATTCGTATCGAATTCGAATTTTGATACCATAAATCTATTAATTTGATTGTTTTCATTCTCCATATTACAGAAATTTATCCTTAGTTCTTCTAAAAAAATTTGGGATATATTTTTTTACTATTCAATGCTCTTAGTTTGAATGAAATGATATCTGCTAGTCAAGATAAAAATTCCAATTACCGAAACATATGGGATCCTACTTATCGTATATCTATTAACTAGAGCCTTCTAGACATACCATTAAGAAACAAATCCTTGATGGACAGGTAAGGTCCTCATTAGCGATTTGGATGCCAACCCTATGTTTTGAGATTTGGAAATAAAGCACCCCTTGATCAATCCCTTAGATCTTTTTACCTATTCTTAAGGATTCTCTTTTCAAATATTTATTAAAAATTATATCATAACCAAAGATAACAGTCCAAGATTGTAGTGTTGTGTACAAATTTGAAGTTTGTGCTTATCCATCTTATTAGTATATACACTTGGACCATTCATTGTTACGAACAAAATCAAAAGATTTGACTACCTTGTAAAAAATGAATGTTCCAAATTAGAAAGCATTACCTTAGTCCATAAATGAGCATTTGTAACTTGCACACTTCTTGACTTTCATCAATTATCATGAAGCATTCTAGTTGATTTATGCAAAAATATCATCTACAATGTTGCCATCAAAAAATCTGCATTAATCTGCTAGATTTCATAATCCAAAGTGTACAATAATGGCTATTAATATTTTGTCGGTCTTCAACATGGTTATCGGCATAAAGGTTCTATACAATATCAATTTCATGACACTGTAACACCCTATCGCCATTGACCTCACTTTACGTACGTTCAATTTTCCATTTGACCCTAAATTTGTTTAGCTGTACATACAATTCATCAATGATATTATAGTCGGTTTCCCTTCATGATGTCCATCATCATCATCTTCATTGTAACTACTAAATAAGTTACCTTCTACTGGAAGAAACTCCCCCATCATCTTGATTGATAGATCTAATATATCTACTAGATGAATGTGGATGTCCTACTATCTGGAGAAAGAATTTGTTTACTAGGTGTATTTACTATAAAAAAATTCCTTAGAAACTCTACTGTTGGCTTATGTAGCGTCCAACACCTAGCTATGTTCTTTCTCCCACTAGTGTTAAAAGCTTTGAGAAACTATTTCTCTCTGAATATAGCATTTTCATAAACAACTTTTGTTTACATAAATGATAGAAGTGGTTTACCATAATTTCCATATTTACATTACAAAGCTACATTAAGAGTTCTCGATTTCAATTTGTCGATAACGAGGTTGACCAACCAATTCTCAACAGATTGAGACTCAAATTTCACTCATACCATATCTCATATAGTATATCGAATTAATGGGAACCTTATTTAATAAACATGTTACATAAAAAAAAATAAAAAAAAAAATAAAAATAAAATAAAATAAATCAAAAATCCTAGTGTAACTCATAATTGATATGACCATATTCATAGGGTTTGATGTTCTCCTTTTGTGATATACCACGAAGACGCATATATATGCTCCCACTTTAAAATAAATATGTGGTTTGAGGAATTTTGGATTTTAGATCTCATCGTCTTCTTATTTAGATTGTTTAACATACATCAAATACATATATATAACGAAATAAATAATTTCCTATACATGCATGCTAAATTTGCTTAGATGCAACATAATATATTTAATAATCCTAGACATGCATATAAATAGCCTAGCATGATCTTGTATTTATAATTCGGTTCAATTCGAGCCACTAAATTGAATCCAGGTTCATAGGAAAATTAATTAATCTAATGTTAGAAACAATTTATTTTTTCCTATACAATCAAATAAATCCAATCACATAGATCAAACAGTTTTAAGTTCATGATCAATCCTCAGATTTAACATATATAATCAAATAAAGCGAAATACGTAAAATCACTTTATTATACTAATTATGGAAGTGTTTAGTGGATCACTACAATTTAAATTTGTAAAAAAATAAAATTTATCAAGTTAATTAAAAATAGTGATGGCAATCCCCTAATCTAATTAGGGACACTAATAATCTATCCTTATCTAATAATGAATATTATGTTTAACTCCAATCTAATTAGAATTATAAATTCAAATTTAAATTACATTATATATTTATTACTAATTATCTCATAATTATTAAAATATAATCTAATTCAATTTTTAATTCCATATCCATTACAATTATCTCATAATAATAAAATAGAATTTTACAAAAAAAAAAAAAAAAAAAAAAAAACATCGGATTTCATCAATCCCATATTAAAATAAAAATTCTATAACCAATAATTATCCAAGGATAATTCAAACAGATCTTTTATTTGAATTTGAATTCTAACCTTTTAATCAAACTCTCTACCTATTAATCATTATTAAACCATGATTAAAATAGACTTTAAATCTAAAATTAAGATTTAATAATTCCATGTCTAGAAATTAAAATTCTCTATCTATTAATTATTATCATCTAATAATTAAAATGGAATCCCATAGATATGGTATTTTAATTTAAAATTCTATATCCATTAATCATTATTAAATAATAATTAAAATAGATATTAATTTAAAATATCAATTCCATTATGTTGCCGAAAAGAGTTATCCAAGAGGGGGGGTGAATTGGGTAGTTACTAAAATTAAATAATTAATTCCTTTAAATAGAAATAATCAATTTCCGTAAATAAATTATTATTTTGTTAGGCATTGAAAATGTATTTACTTCTAAATGTACACCCAAATACAATATAAGGAAATAAGTAATGTAGTACACAACAATATATCCTGATTCGGCTCCACGGAAATTTGCAATCCACTAAACCCTAGATTCTTTTCTCAGATAGGAATCAAACCCCTTACAATCTCGATTCTTTTCATAAGCTCATAATTAATCTTTAAAATTATCTTTTTCACAGGTTCAAGAATAACCCTATTTTTTAACAAGTTCAAGACTAACCTAATTTTATTGTAGGCAGAATCAAAACCTAATTCTTTTAACAGGTTAAAGATCAAACATACCACTCCTTCACACTTTTACACTTATCATTTCCTTATGTTTAGGAAGAATCTTTGCAACCACTCAATTCTATTATAGGGAGAATCGAAACCTAATTCTTTTGAAGGGAAAAGAATAACGTAACTTTTTTGCAGGACAAAGATCAAATTTTAATTTTTTTCACAGGAAAAAAATCGAAACCTATCTACCCTAACCAGACACTGTTCCAAACATTTCTAATCCACTCAAACTCACAAATAAAATGAATGAGTTTCTTCCCACAATGAGTTTCTACTACCTTAATATAAATATACTCAATTAATTTTTCAAATAATTACTACGTGATAGATACAATGTGAGGCAATTAAAATCTACTTGATAAATAAAGTGGGAATCACAAATTCAACAAGCAATCAGATAATCAGGTAGAAATCGTTTAAAAAAAGACTTTCAAGATTTTAAGTTTAAAACGATTTTCTAGCAATCCTAAACCAAGAAATCAATATAAATATAATTTTAAACAAAATAATAAAGTTTGGATAGATTTCACTACGAAAACACCAAAGATAATAATAATATCAAAATTAGAACCCAAATCGGTGACGTCAAATAACAAGAGCTTTAGATCAAGAACTTATATAGAATCACTCTTTGAAATCTCAACAAAAATCTCACTCTTATAATAACTCAAAACTAGTGTTCTTTATGTTCCAAAATTAATTCCCACAAGTTTACATTAACAGACCAATAACTAGCTCTTCAACGGCTAGTTTTCTAAAGATATATCATAAAATGACATTCTAATACCCCATATATCATTACCTTTCATTTCATGTGTATTTCACTGAAAAATAACTTTCAATTCTATCATTTGAGTCCATAAAACTATTCTTAATTTAAAACCATAGAAATAAGGAGTATTAAATTATTTAAATTCAGATAATCTCAAAATATATGAATTATATCAATAAGGATCACATAAAGGTTGTTAATAGCTCAATTATATACAAATTCCCTAAATTCGTATCTTAGAATCATAAAAAATGTATAGTTTTTTTTTTTTTTTTTTTTTTTTTTTTTTTTTTTTTTTTTTTTTTTTTTTAAGAAACCAAATCAGCTGAAATCCCAATTGAATTAATCAGTTGATTGATCCCTATTAGGTGGTTGACCGACCTCTGCCTGCTTCCAAATAGCCGTTGGCACAAAACTAGTCGGTTGATCGACTACACCCAGTCGGTTGACCGATTGGATAAGTATGCTCACTTCTTTACTCATTTCAGCTATTGTTTTGAATGATTAGCTGATTGCTTTTCTTTGTTGACTGATTGGATCAGTAACACTTCGTTTTAACTTCAAAACTCACTATTTTAATCAGTCAACCGATTACTCTTCTCGGTTGACCGAATCGACCCAAAAATACAACTTTTTATACTTTAAAACATATTTTTCAATTAGATCGCCAATTATCAAAATCATTTCTCATAAGGAGCACATACATTATCTCATTTTAGGATCGTAAACTTATCACTTCTTAACATGACACACATAGAATTAACTCATTTTAAGTATCGTGTATGATACTAATTTAGGTTACATTAAGAGTATATAAGTAAAAAGTTATTTTCACTAATTTTTCTTCAAAATCTTCAAAACACTTCAGATCTTCATTACGTACATCTTGTGCTCTTTATGTTTTCTTCATTAAATCTTATTCTTAATCACATGCGTGGAACTATAAATCTGAAACACTCGTTAAAACCTTTAGTTCCACCAAAAGTATCAATACTTAATTATCCATCAAAACCTTGGGATTCAACACATTTAATATTTCAAATATAAATTTTATATCAATTGTTACTTAATTATAATAAAAATAAAATGCAAATTAAAAACTCAAATTCTTAAGTTGATTTCAAATTCAATATTCAATACTTACAATTATTATCTAATAACAATTGGAATTGAATTTAAATTTAAAAGATCAATTCAAAATTAAAATCTATAAGAACTTGTTTCAATTTAATTCTCTATCTATTAATTATATAATAATAATAAAATTAAAAATTAAACTAAAACTAAATTATTTTAATTAAATTTAATTTTGGGATCCAACACAATTAATCAATGGAGGTAAATTAATCAAAGTCTAACACTTAAAATAAACACCACCCTGTGCAACCTCAGATCACCTAAATTTTTATCCCCAAAACTGAATGCCTCCGCACTGATATGCTTTAATATAATAAAATAATTAATAATTAATTACAATATATAATTAACACTTTAAGGTATAATACACACACACACACACTAGCACATGATCCGTGCTTAAAGGCATGAGTGTACCAAAAATATTAAGGTTTTTTTATATGGGCCCCAAGTCTCAATATTAATTTCATAAAATCCCCATTATTCATTTTGATTTAGACAAAATCCCATCCTTCACTAATATTTGCTGCACAACAATATTTTGCTGCGCATTAATATTTTGAACCGTGTTGCAAAATGTCTACACCAAGTTTCTAAATATTTGCTGCACAATAATATTTGTCAAATTAAACTGTATTGAAATAATTACTATTGTGCAGTAACTTTTATATCACCTATCGATGGTGCAGTAACTATTATATTACATATTGATACTCTTATTAAGAATAAAAATTGTGTAGCAAATATTTAGTCATATCCATAAAAAAAATTATTTTGCACAATAAATACTTAAAATTTAAATATTGTTGCCATAAAATACCGTCGGGACACTTCACATAGACACCTTTGCTGCTAGAAAAACTTGTTGTTAACTGTCTTTCTCGCCTCAAGAACCTTGCCGCCAAAAAACACTTGCGCCGCAACACTTGATCTCCACTGAATCAAAGTACCCACTTGACAATGGAGTAATTTACAATTTGGGCCGATACGTGTTGATCCTAAAATTTTGATGAACAATTAAGTATTGATGTTTTGGTAGAACTAACGATTTAATTGAGTGTTTCAGTTACTTAAGTTCCAATGATGAAGATACGATGGCAATTAATGAATGGATGTTAAATGATGATGACAAAGATGATAAAGGTTTAAGAGTTTGAAGAAATTAGGAAAAACAACTCAGGTTAATTTCAACTCTTAATATCCCAATTAGGATCACACACGGCACAAAAAGTTTTTTAAAGTTTATGTGTGTTTTGATAAGTTCCTAATTAGTGAAATTATATGCTACTATGTAAAATTGAAAAGTAATATTAATAATTGGATAAAATGGAATTTGACAAGTTAGTGGAACTAACTAAGAAGTGAAATTGATTAAAGGGGCGAAAATGTCAAAGAAAATTAATTAAAATCGAGTTGAGAGAGGTTCCAGCATCACTAGGTCGACTTTTAGGTCGACAGGAGCTTCATAGGTGAACTATCTGAATCGATCAGTTGACAGGAAGGTCGATTTGTGGCCAAAAGAGAAACTCTCTAAATCTGTAGGTTGACAAGAAGGTCAACTTATGAAACAATCCTAAATCTTTTGGACAACTGGTGGTGAATGAACGGTCGACTAATGGGCTGAATATTTTTGGCTTGGCTACATCCTAAATCGAGCGGTCGACTGCTCGTGTTGGACGGTCGACTGATCTGGTTGTTCTAGGATATTTGGAATTTCGTGTTCTAATTCAAAAAGTAACCATTACTAGCCGTTTTATGATTAAGATTCACGATATATCTGAGAGATTTAATGATATTTAAGATATGCAACTCTTATTTAAATATCTACAAAGATTTGGTTCATTAAATCAAAGTGTTTTTCAAATTGCTCCTATTAATTCTTTCTATCTTATCCAATTAAGTTTGAGAAAAGTTTGAGGGACTTAGTTGAATATTTTAAAAGATATTTTTAAGTGAATTAAACCATAAATGAATAATTGTGATATATTGGGTCTATAGGTGCAATTAGTTATCATGACAAGAGGGAACTAGCCATTGGAAGATTTATTTTATTCCCTTTTAAATAGACCTGTGAAATTAGATGAGAAATTAATTATTCTGAGTTATTCAACTCTTGTGCTTTCTAAGAGCTATCATACTGAGAGTTTTGTGAGAATTTTCTTGAAAATGATTTTTGAGATATTGAAGAAAATCATTGTGGATCACCGATTTGAAGTTGCATTACTAATCATTATTTATTCGGTGTATTCCTAGTGAGATCTTTCCAAACTACTTGCTATTAATTGTTTGTTGATTCTATATTTTATTATTTGGAAATTGATCTTTGAAATTATTTTTCGTATTTTTAATGAAAAATACTTTTGAAATAATTTCTTGAAGAAATTTGATTACATACTTAATTACGTACTACCCTATTGTTGTTTAAAATCAGATTTTGAGTATCTTACTTTTCTATCACTAGTTTTAGGATATTAATTGAGTTTTAATTTATCTGAGGTGGTAGAAACTCCGAGTAAGAATATTTGCTTATCAATTTGTATTGGTGAGTAGTGTGACAGGTTAAACACTATTGGGAGTATTTAAATAAATGGTGGCTAGTTTCAGTCTCTTCCTGTAAAGAGATTGAGGTAATAATTATTCCTTAATAAAATTTGTGAGTGATTTTGTAATGGTTCAATCTTTACCTAGTAAAAGGATATTTGGAGTGTTTGTGAGATTTTGATTCTTTAGCCTAACGGATAAAAAGAATTAGGTTATTCTTGAACTTGTAAAAAGTAGAGGTTATTCCTGAGGCTTGAAAAGAAACTATAAAGGTTATTCTTTAGCTTGTAAAAAGTAAAAATTATTCCTAAGCCTTGAAAAATGAAATTGTAAATGTTATTCTTGAGCCTGTAAAAAGTAGAGGTTGATTCTAAGCCATGGAAAAGAATTATTGTAAGAGTTTGGTTCCTACCTTTAATGGGATCTTGAGATTAGTGGTTGCAACACTCCATAGAACTCGGGGGACTAGATTAGCCAACAGTAGTTTGGTGAACCAGTATAAAATTTTGGTGTGCTGCTATTTTTATTTTATTTATTTTTGTTATTTGGCGTGCACCTAGTTGATTATATGTTTTCACTGCTATACATAAAGAGATAATAATTAATTTAGGATAAAATTAATTATTTATTTTTAAGTATAATATTATGATATTATTTAATACTACCAAATTCACCCCCATCTTGGGTAGCTCATTGGGCCAACAATTGGCATCAGCGCTGGTTTAGCTCGACACATTTAGGTAACAATGATCACATGGCGCACACAATAAGTACACTAGCTGAGGGGCAGTCTATGCACCGTCCACCATTGTTCGTAAATAAAAACTATTCGTTCTAGAAAGACAGGATGATAGTATCTCTTCAGGCCACGAATTATGATGTGTGGCTAACTATTGAAGATGGTCCGTTTGTTCTAATGGAAAACGGAATTGAGAAGAAGGAAGAGCAGCTGACTACTTCCGATAAGCAGAAACTGTCTATGAACTCTCAAGCTATTAATATTCTATTTTGTTCTTTAGATGCTAATGAATACTCGAGAGTTTTATGTTGTAAATCGGCAAAGGAGATGTTGGACAAGTTACAGGTTACCCACAAAGGGACAAGTCAGATGAAGCAATCGAAAATAAACGAACTGATGAGGCAACTTGAATTGTTCAGAATGGGCAAAACTGAATCAATTCACGAGATGTACACTCGCTTCAACAATATTTGCAATCACATGAATCAACTTGGAAAGCCTTAATCCATGGAGAACAGGGTTTGAAAGGTCCTAAGATCATTGACAAAGATATGGGAATCAAAGGTGACTGCAATTAAGAAAGCTAAAGATCTTAGCAAATATCAAATTGATAATTTCATAGGAAACTTGATGACTCATAAAACGTCGATTAAAGGATATGAGGATGATGTTGGAAATAGCAAGAAAACATCATTAGCGCTAAAAGCTCAGAAATTTGAAGAAGAGTATGATAGTGGTGATAAAAGTCTTAACAGTGAGCAAGAGAAAGATGTGGCACTTCTCACAAAGAATTTACAAGAATGACTCAGAGTACATTCTGTGGGAGAAAGAACCTCAACATGACTAAAGTGGAGTGTTACAACTGTCATAAGACCGACCACTTTCAAAATGATTGTCCTGAACCAAAGAATGATAAAGAGAAGGAAAATAAGGATAAAGAAAAGGAAAAGAAAAAGAATAAAGAAAAGAAAATAGGGAACAAGAGTAAGAAGAAATCCATGAAGGCTACTTGCAATGATATTGAATCAAGTAACTCCAAAAGTTCAGATAGTAAAGATATGTCTATATTTGCATTGATGGCCACTGGTGGTGAGGTAACTAATTGTTCAAGTTCTTGTCTTTTAGATTTTGATGACTTATTTGATATTTATCAAGAACTTTCTTATGATTATAAAACCAGTGTTCTAAAATAAATGCCCTTACAAGTATAATTAACACATTAAACAAACAAGTGATGGACTATGAATCTAAAAACAATGAATTGAAATCCAAGATGTTGTATTTACATTCAATTGTTCTCAAATTCACCGGCATTGAAAATAACTTGAAAATGCTTCTAGGAAGTTCACGTGGAAATTTTGATAAGGCCGGTATTGGATTTCAGAAAAATCTAAAACAGAAACGTTTTCACGAATTCTTTTCAGAAACCAAGGATCTTGTTAGATGTTTTAAATGTAATGTTAAGGGGCATACTATTCGTAGATGTTTGGCTAAAATATCTAACTTTAACTAGTTTGGGTTCCAAATGAAACTAAAATTGTCCCGATTAACAAGATCGAACCCATGTAGATTGGGTACCACTTATAAAACTATTTGAAGTGTTCCTTGTAGATTATTCTAAAAGCATATGTAAGCAAGGACAAATGGTTCCTGGATAGTGGTTGTTCTCGACACATGACGGGAGACAAATAAAAATTTACATCTTTAACGCCTAAAAATGGAGGTCATGTGACGTTTGGAGACAACGCAAAGGGTAAAATTATCAATATAGGTAATATCAGTAATGATACTACTCTTATTAAAGATGTGTTTCTAGTTGATGGACTTAAACATAATTTGCTTAGTATCAGTCAACTATGTAACAAGGGCTATAATGTGATATTTGATCATGATAAATGCATATTTAAGAATAGTCATGATAATGGTGTCTTATTAGTTGCATCACATTTTGAGAAAGTCTATACCTTCTCATTTGATGATTTCAATTCTCAAAATTTATCTTGTTTGAATGCTTTGTCTAAAAATAGTTGGTTATGGCATAGGAGACTGGGACATGCTAGTATGGAGCTAATTTCTAGTTTATCTAAGAAGAATCTTGTACGTGGTTTACTTGATTTGAAATTTATGAAAGATAAAGTATGTGATGCATGTTAATTAGGCAAGAAGGCTAGATTATCATTTAAGAAAAAAAAATGCACACGTCCACATATAGATGTCTTGAATTATTGCATCTTGATTTGTTTGGTCCAAACTCTGTGGCTAGTCTTAATGGTAAGTTTTATGCTTTTGTTATAATTGATGATTATTCTAGACTTACCTGGGTATTTTTCCTTGCTAAGAAAAGTGAGATTGCTTTTGTTTTTACTAAATTTTGTAAACATGTTCAAAATGAGAAGCAATATTCCATTATTAACACTCGAAGTAACAGAGGAAAAGAGTTTAAGAATGATGATGTGACAAGTTACTATGATGAGCATGATTTTGCTCATAACTTTTCTGCACCAAAGTCACCACAACAAAACGGTGTAGTGGAAAGGAAGAACATGATGCTTCAAGATATGGCCAGAACGATGTTTAATGAGAATCCCTTAACAACATACTTTTGGGCCGAATCAATAAGTACAGCTTGTCATGTGGTGAATTGGGTATCGATTCGTAGAGGGTTCAACAAAACCCCATATGAAATTTGGAATGGTAAGACCCCAAATATTTCCTATTTTAAAGTATTTGGATGTAATTGTTTTATTTTGAATGACATGGATAATCTTGGTAAATTTGATGCTAAATATGATTATGGAATTTTTCTTGGATATGCTACTAACAGTAAATCTTATAGAGTTTATAATAAACATACTTTAGTAGTAGAATAGACTATGCATGTTGTTTTTCAAGAAGTAGACCAATTCTTATTGAGAAAGGTTTTCGATGATGATGATGATGATGCAGGTATTTTAAATAACTAAAACCAAGGTAATAATGTACCTAAGGAGTCCCAACAAAAGGAGGAACCAAAGGAAAATGATTCGACTTTACCACGAGCTATAAAGAAAATACAAGGATATTCGGTAAAAGAAATCATTGGTAATTTCGAAAGAGGTGTAAGTACTTGTTATTCTCTTAGGTATATAATCAATCTTGCTTTCTTATCTCAAATGGAGCCTAAAAATGTAGATGAGGCGTTAACTGATGAATCTTGGATTTTCACAATACAAGATGAGTTAGTTCAGTTTGAGCGAAACAAAGTGTGGTGTCTTATTTCAAGACCGACTTTTCATCCAATTATTGGTACTAAATGGGTTTTTAGAAATAAAAGGATAAATCTAGGATGATAATTAGAAACAAAGCAAGATTAGTAATACAAGGCTATAATCAAGAGGAATGAATTTATTATGATGAAATTTATGCTCCGGTTGCAAGATTAGAATCAATTAGAATGCTACTCGCTTTTTCATGTTCACTTAATTTTAAGTTATATCAAATGGATGTAAAGAGTGTTTTCTAGTAGAAGAAGTTTATGTGGAACAACCCTCGAGATTTGAAACTGATAAATTTCTTGATCACGTATTTAAACTTCGCAAGTCTTTGTATGGGCTCAAACAATCACCTAGAGCTTGGTATGAGCGACTTAGCCGATATTTGATTGAAAATGGTTTTGGAAGGAATATTTGGGATATAACACTATTTGTGAGGCAAACTGATTCTGATATACTATTATTACAAATATATGTTGATGATATTATGTTTAGATCCACTAATGAGGATCTTTACTAAGAGTTTGCTAAGATAATGCAGGATGAATTTGAAATGAGCATGATGGGAGTGTTAAATTTCTTTCTTGGATTGCAAATTAAGCAAGCCAAAGAAGGGATATTTATAAACAAAGCTAAATACACTAAGGAGTTGTGAAAAAAATATGGCTTGGATGGCGCTAAAGAGTACAAAAATCCTATGGCAACGGCTATAAAGATAGACAAAGACGATATAGACAAAAGTGTTAATAAAAAAATATATCAAGGTATGATTGGTAATCTGTTGTATTTAACGCTAGTTGACCTAACATTACGTATAGTGTTTGTCTTTGTGCTAGATTTCAGTCATATCCTAAAGAATCACACTCGACTGCGGTTAAGTGAATTTTTCGATACTTAAAGGGGACGACTGACATAGGATTATGGTATTCTAAGGGAAGTGATTTTAAATTACTAAGTTACCCTGAAGCTGATTTTGCTGGTTGCAAAGTTGAGTGAAAAAGCACAAGTGAGTCATGTCATTTGTTAGGACATGCATTGGTTTCTTGGTCAAGCAAGAAACAAAACTCGATAACCTTATCCACTACTGAAGCTGAGTATATGGCAACTGGTAACTGTTGGGCTCAAATTTTATATATTAAACAATAGTTAAATGACTTTGAAATTTGTATGGATGAGGTCCTGATTTATTGTGATAATAAAAGTGCTATTTGTCTAAATAAGAATCCTATACAACACTCACGAACTGAGCACATAGTGAATAGACATCACTTTATTCTTGATCACATTCAGAAAAGGGACATTGTTATGGAATATGTTGATACCTCCAACCAATTTGCTGATATTTTTACCAAACCACTAGCGAAAGATCAGTTTATGAAAATCATTCGCGGTTTGGGTATGACTAGGCATAATGATGTTTGCCTAGAGTAGTGTTAATTTGTGGTTCTCTTCCCCATTATTTTTTGAGATGACAAGGGGAAGAATTTATTGATGTTTTATTAAATGGGAACGAGAATTATTTTGTTAAATATCTAAAGGGGGAGTTTATTATATTTTGCCAATTTATGCTTTGTTGAATATCTTTCATGAGCATCTTCATTATTATGCTTAAAATGAGTTATAAAATCCTTCCCGGATTCAGGGGGAGTGTGGTTACATTTTAATTTGACAAAAACATCAAAATTAATTGTCATCTTCAAAAAGGGGAGATTGTTGATCCTATGATTTTAATAAACAATTGAGTGTTGATGTTTTGGTGGAACTAATGGTTTAATTGAGTATTTCAGTTAATTAAGTTCGAATGATAAAGATACGATGACAAGTAATGAATGGATACGAAATGATGATGACAAAAATGATGAAGGTTCAAGAGTTTGAAGAAATTAGGGAAAACAATTTAAGTTAATTTCAACTCTAAATATCCAAATTAGGATCACACACGGCACAAAAACAATTTTAAAGTTTATGTGTGTTTTGATAAGTTCCTAATTGGTGAAATTATAAGCTCCTTTGTGAAATTGAAAATTAATATTAATAATTGGATAAAATGGAATTTGAGAAATTAGTGGAGCAAACTAAGAAGTGAAATTGGTTAAAGGGGCGAAAATGTCATAGCAAATGAATTAAAATCGAGTTGAGAGAGGTTCCAGCATCAATAGATGGACTTATAGGTCGACAGGAGCTTCATAGGTGAACTCTCTAAATCAATCTGTCAATAGGGAGGTCGATTTGTGGCCAAAGGGGAAACTCTTTGAATCTCTAGGTCGATAGGCAGGTCGACTTATGAAACAATCCTGAATCGTTTGGTAAACTGGTGGTGAATGAACGGTTGACTGATGGGCTGAATATTTTTGGCTTGCCTACATCCTGAATCGAGCGGTCAACTGCTTGGGTTGGTCAGTCGATTGATCTGTCTGTTCCAGAATATTTGGGATTTCATGTTCTAATTCAAAAAGTAACATTTACTAACCATTTTATGGTTAAATTTTATGAGATATCTAAGGGATTTAATGATATTTAATATATGCAACTCTTATTTAAATATCGATAAAAATTTGGTTCATTAAATCAAAGTGTTTTTCAAATTGGTCCTATTAATTCTTTCTATCTTATCCAATTGAGCTTGAGAAAAGTTTGAGGAACTTAATTGAATATTTTAAAAGATATTTTTTAGTGAATTAAACCAGAAATGAATCATTATGAAATATTGGGTCTATATGTACAATTAATTATCATGACAAGTAAGAACTAGCTGTTAGAAGACTTGTTTTATTCCCATTCAAATAGACCTACGAAATTAGATGAGAAATTAATCATTCTGCGCTATTAAGCTCTTGTGCTTTCTAAGCGTTATCATACTAAGAGTTTTGTGAAAATTGTCTTGAAAATCATTCTTGAGATATTGAAGAAAATCATTGTTGATCACTGATTTGAAGTTGCATTGCTAATCGTTATTTATTCGGTGTAATCTTGGTGAGGTCTTTCCAAATTACTTGTTATTAATTGTTTGTTGATTCTATCTTTTATTATTTGGAAATTGATCATTGAAATTGTTTTCCGAATTTTATTGAAAAATACTTTTGATACAATTTCTTGAAGAAATCTTATTACATGCTATCCTATTTTTGTTTAAAATCCAATTTTGAGTATTTCACTTTTCTATCACTAGTTTTGAGATATTAATTGAGTTTTAATTTATCTGAGATGGTAGAAGCTCTGAGTGAGAATATTTATTTATCAATTTGTATTGGCAAACAGTGTGACGGGTTAAATACTATTGGGAGTATTTAATCAAAGGGTAGCTAGTTTCAGTCTTTTCCTATAAAGAGATTGAGGTAGTAATTATTTTTTGATAGAATTTGTGAGTGATTTTGTAACGGTTCAATCCTTACCGGATAAAATGATATTTAGAGCGTTCGTGAGATTTTGATTCTTTAGCCTAACGGATAAAAAGAATTAGGTTATTATTGAGTCTGTAAAAAATAGAGGTTATTCCTGAGCCTTGAAAAAGGAAACTGTAAAGGTTATTTTTTAGCCTGTATAAAGTAGAGGTTATTCCTAAACCTTGAAAAATAAAATAGTAAAAGTTATTCTTGAACCAGTAAAAAGTAGATGTTGATTCTGAGCCTTGGAAAAGAATCATTATAAGGGTTTGGTTCCTTCCTTTAA
Source organism: Eucommia ulmoides (assembly GCA_016647705.1). Classification (NCBI taxonomy): domain Eukaryota; kingdom Viridiplantae; phylum Streptophyta; class Magnoliopsida; order Garryales; family Eucommiaceae; genus Eucommia; species Eucommia ulmoides. The sequence continues at coordinate 7,804,457 of CM028329.1, forward strand.
AGGGATATTGATATTAGTGGGTATGACACTACGTGGAGTTCGGGGTACTGGATTAGCCAAGAGTAACTTGGTGAACCAGTATAAATTTCTAGTGCACTGCTATTTTTACTTTATTTATTTTTGTTCTTTGGCATGCACCCAGTTGATTATATATTTTCGCTGCTATACATAAAGAGATAATAATTAATTTAGGATAAAAAAAAATTATTTATTTTTAAGTATAATATTCTTATATGATTTAATACTACCTAATTCACCCCCCCTCTTGGGTAGCTCACTTGGCCAACAATTGGCATCAGAGCTGATTGAGCTTGACAGATTTAGCTAACAATGATCACATGGCGCACACAATAGGCACACTAGCTGAGGGCAGTCTATGCACCGTCCACCGTTGTTTGCAGGTGAAAACTATTCGTTCTCGAAAGACAGGATGATAGTATTTCTTCGGGCCACAAATTGTGATGTGTGACTAACTATTGATGATGGTTCATTTATTCCAATGGAAAACAGAGTTGAGAAGAAGAAAGAGCAGCTGACTGACTGCTTCCTATAAGAAGAAGCTATCTATGAACTCTCAAGCTATTAATATTCTATTTTTTTATTTAGATGCTAATGAATACTTGAGATTTTCAGGTTGTAAATCAGCAAAGGAGATGTGGGACAAGCTACAGGTTACCCACAAAAGGACAAGTCAGGTGAAACAATCGAAAATCGACGCACTAATAAGGCAATTTGAATTATTCAAAATGGGAGAAACTGAATCAATTCATGAGATGTACACTCTCTTCAATGATATTGGCAATCACATGAGTCTGCTTGGAAAGCTGTATTCCTTGGAGGACAGGGTTTGGAAGGTCCAAAGATCGCTGACAAAGATATGAGAATCAAAGGTGACTGCAATTAAGGAAGTTAAGGATTTTAGCAAATATCAAATTAATGATCTCATAGGAAACTTGATGACTCATGAAATGGCGATTAAAGGATATGAAGATGATGCTGGAAATAACAAAAAAAAAAAAAAATCATTAGCGCTAAAAGCTTAAAAATTTGAAGAAAAGTATGATAGTTGTGATGAAAGTCTTGACAGTGAGCAAGAGAAAGACGTGGAACTTCTCACAAGGAATTTTACAAGAATGACTCGGCGTGTATTCTGTGGGAGAAAAAACCTCAACATGACTAAAGTGGAGTGTTACAACTATCATAAGACTGACCACTTTCAAAATGATTGTCTTGGACCAAAGAAGGATAAAGAAAAATAAAAGAATAATAAAGAAAAGAA